>OZ020486.1:25528395-26128395 GCA_963971405.1 Psococerastis gibbosa | reverse complement strand
GAAGAGATTACTTCGTTCCTCTTAATTTCTTGATTTGGCTTGTAGTTTTTGTTTTTACTGACTGTTTTTTCTCATTTCAGATTTCGCATGGGTAACTCTAGCTACAAATGACTCATACTCTCTTGGCGCCCTTGTGTTGGGCCATTCTCTTCGCAAAGCCGGCACCGCTCACAAGTTGGCTGTGCTCATCACTCCTGCCGTTTCTTCACCTATGAGGTACCTATTACTTAATCATCGTTCATACCCTCGGTTGAAGTCGGCCTCCTTAACCAGCTAAAAGAAATTTACCTTTCGTCGAATATCTAGGGAGTACCAGTAATGTATGTCTAGGGAGTAACAGTATTGTATGTACATACTGCTGTATGTATTTTCGTCCATTTTTCCATGTCTTTCTTTCTCAAATTCTTTTGCCCATAGGGGCTTTCTACTAAGCTAAGTAGGTGCTCTGTACCTCTAATTGTTGTGGTTATAAATATGATAACATAGAATATATTGACATACATATACAGTAGATTCATACTGCCGGCCAGAAGTCATTGTTCCATGTTCGGCCAATTACGGGATCTTGGCTATGAATTAGAACTTAGGTGCTAATGCTAACTTTGATCCCAATACATGGCTTAGTGTTCCTATTTCAGGAATCAGTTAGCGACCTTGTTTGACGTCGTTGAAGTTGTCGATGTTTTGGATTCAAAAGACGAAGCTAACCTTGCCTTGCTTAAGAGGCCAGAGCTGGGAATCACATTTACTAAAATCAACTGTTGGCGCTTAACGCAGTTCACGAAATGCGTTTTCCTGGATGCCGACACTTTGGTAAGTTTTCTAGTAACAAAATTGTACTTGACAATGTGCTTTGTTTTCATAGTGAACCTGAGCGGACATAACCTCTAATATAGACATAACAGCGGATTTCCCGTAACTAAAAGTAAGTTGATCGGTTGCAATGAAAATTACGCAGATGTTTTAGAGCAACAGCTCACGGCATTCAGCAGTGAGGTCAGGACTCTTGCCAACTGGGTTGATTCGCATCCACTACTAAATATATCATTTAGCAGCATTTCCACTGTAAAAATTTGAAGCGTCGCCAGGACAAAACAGTTATTAGGAAATTGGCGCCAATAGGTGCATTCAATTCCTATGTGATTGGAGACTATGTATGGAGTAGTTTTGGCAATGTCTAATATCTTCAGGAACGGTAAACTTTGTCATTTCCCTGACTAGTAAATTTCCCAACAGTATACACATTGTGGCGTAATGGGTGTTTGATAAAATATAAGTAACGCTGCTTCATGACCGTATTTGAGAATTAATGACATGCATGTGATGTGTGATGTGTTAAGGTACGACATTTCGTCCGACACCCTCATATTAAATTTACCTTTAACGATGTGAGCTAACAGCGGGCCTGCTATGCCGTTTGACAATAACATAGCCTAGGATTAAAAATGTAAATAAGACAATTTTAGAATGGAAAGGGCTACTCTAAAATTTTTCTGTTTTCATTTTTAATCCCATGTTAACCCAGACTTACCCAGTTAAATACAATACTCAATCACCTATGGTTAAGTTGTTACTAAACGCATAATAGGCTCGCAGGTCCCCTGTGTTTCCTACTAACCGAAACCCGAGAACTAGGCTGCCCGAAGTGAGTGTTGAAACAATGTCTGTAAAAATTTGTAATCCAATATTGTGCATGACAAATGTCTTGATTAAAATTTAAAAACAAGGATGAACTGTGTTGTATCTCTTCATTTATTCGTAAAATTATAATCGATTATCCCCATGAGTCAGTTTTCCTTAATGGTAACATCTACAGTATGTTATGTTATTTAGCGTTAATTATTCGCTGGTGAGAAACGCGTCTTGGTACACTTTTAAGAGCTGCATAGGACTGTCTTCGGTTTCATTTATTTCTTTTCATTTTAAGGTAATTTTAACTCATGTAGAACCTCACTTTGTTAATGAGAAAAAATGAGAGCAGCTAATAACTTCACTAAGCATTTAAAAGTGTCATAATTCAAAAGAAAACTCTCGACGAGAACACTCTGGAAACACGGTGACTCTTCAGTATGGCCACGTTCATAGTTCGTAGGACGTTGATGTACACTGTACAGTTCTAGTGCCATGCAATTTACAATTGTCATGATTCTGAAATTTGCAGCTTGGGATTTTTGCCAACAATTTGAAATTTCATTTCTGACTCTGTAGAATCTCAAAATCATTTGACTTGTCAATTCAATTTATATTGATGTTTGTGTGTAATGGTTGCAGGTGGTCCGAAACAGCGATGAACTATTCGACAGAGACGAATTTTCAGCCGCTCCTGATGTTGGCTGGCCCGATTGCTTCAACTCCGGCGTCTTCGTCTTTAAACCTTCGCTCGAAACACATAAGCAGCTGATTCAGTTCGCCCTAGAAAAAGGAAGTTTCGATGGTGAGTAGATACCGACCTAATATTGCGAGGTGACGCACGATAATGAATTAGGTGAATATGTCTGTAGACTGTTCCGCGGCAGTAAAGATACGGCTATGAGAGTTGTAACTACATTGTACGGAGTTTGTAGGGTACTTGCTCATACTCTTCGAGTTGTCTCAAAGTTTACTGTTTGGTACTTCGTTATTGTATTAAATAAAATAAGCATGTCATTTTCTGGGCACAAGTTTGTATCTTGTATGCAAAATGCACTGTACTGTAAATAGTGTATAGTTACCTAACTAGGAGTCAAGAAAGTTGAGTGATTGCCTGAATAGAAAATTACCGTAACCTGAGTAACTCACATGAACTCTAATAAATTATAATACAATATATAGACTACGTAGGTACTTCATTTACAGGGGTAGGACTTCTAGACGACTCATAACCAACTAACTTGCCTTTACCCTAACATTTTTGCCATACTAACTCTAAATTGTTTTGTAATTTGTTTATAAGGTGCGGTAATTTACTTAGAAAAGTACAATTCATTAATTTTGAAATGATTAAAAATTGGTTCTTCTTGAGCCCAGAGAAAATCTTATGCTTTAAATGGTTCCAGTTACCTACGACTTTTTATTTAAGTTATCGACGTTTTTTTTTAATTGTAGGTGGAGATCAGGGTCTTCTCAATCAGTTTTTTAGCACCTGGGCTACGGATGACATCAAAAAACATCTTCCATTTGTCTACAATCTTACATCCGTCGCGGTATATTCGTACATACCGGCTTTCAAACAGTACGTTTCATTTTTAGTGCAATTACGAGGGTCAATCAAATTGGTTATTAACCGAAATTTGTTTCTGAGCCCTAGTGGTCATTTTTGGACGTCTCTAGTTTAGTTTTAGTGCAAGTTATTTCTGTGCATACGTGTCCTTCACCCAGTGAACACATTATTATGAATTTTTTGCCCGTGAGGATGGCACACACTATTTTGGTAGTTCAAGAAGTCATTTTTTATTATTAAAGATTTATAATGTCAATGTAAACTCAATGTACCTACCTTGTCATCTAAGGCACCGTCATAGCAGTTGACTTCAAATTCGCACAGTCTCGAGTCTTCTTCGTTTAATCTCGAAAATGTGGTTGACTATTTGACTCAATTTTTCCTAAATTTCGTTTGATAATTTTAATAGATTTGGAGCTGAAACCCGCATCGTTCATTTTATTGGTCCACTGAAACCTTGGTTGGAGAAGGTAGATCCTGTAACAAGAACTGTCACTCCTTCGTCTGATTCAGCACATCTCCAACCTCTATTGCAGCACTGGTGGGATCTCTTCTGCGAGAAAGTTCACCCAGGACTCTCAGCTAATCTCGTAAGTTTCCTTATTCTAGCTTTGCTTCGCTAATTATTGCATACTGGCTATTGCTCCAATTGCAAGTGCCAAATCGCCTAGGCCTAATGTATAAATTTGCTTTTGCACGTGTTTTTTTATAGATTGAAGCTATGTATTACTTTAGCGTAATGCTTGAAATCTAAAAATACTGTTTGCGAAATGTTAATGCTGCGTATGCAACTTTTTACTAATCCAAAAATTTTCTGCTCATTGATATAGTTGCTGCAAACTGAGTAAAATTTCTGTTAGACTCAACGGGGCTCCCTGCGAAATCTTCATATCTTTATTAGAAACGTCATAAGAATTTTTATTATTTCGCAGTGGGCTCCTTCAGGTAAGTTTACGCTAGTATTGGCTTGTAGTTTGTAGTGTTACAATTAACTTGATCACACCAGATTCACGACTTGGGTTGGTTAACAATGAAGTGAGTGATTGCTATAATACATTCTGTATGTTAACCGAAATTTTGCTCAGTTGCATTGCTTTATCATAATCGTGCTCTCTGTCTAGTCATATATTGTTGGTTTATAATTTTACTAAGTGACTTTACCTTAGGGTCAGTCTTTGCACCCCTATTATGATTTTGCCTTCCAGCGTGTCTTCTTTGGTTGAATCTCTTCGGCTGCACCCTGTGTTTTTCTCCATGCTGTTCATTATCACCATCTCTGCTACCCAACCCTCATACTGCTCATCTTGAGGAAGCTCACTATCATTCGCTCAACCACTCTAGTTGTGATCTGGTGTGATATTCTTCTAATGTTAATTCTGAATTTTCTGCTATGCAAGCTGTTGTGTAAAATTTTGTGTTGTGTTGCGTAGGAATGTAGTGGAATGTTGACTACTTCAGCCCCAACGGTCAGCTCACCAGATCCTCCGTTTGACTCAACTTGCACGCTCAGTGAACCTGATCCTGTTATTGCCCCATCCTTCCCCCAACCCTACACTCCGTATATTGAAAGAGATGATGAACGGCAATTCAACTTGCCTTACCAGCCTTTCCAAGTTGTTAGTTCAGAAGGAGACTTATTAAATATTACATTTGGCGATGTAGCTAAAGCAATAGACACACAAGAATCATCAGCAAACAAAGATTGTCAAGAGGAAAACAGAAATGATGACCATAGATTCAATGAACGCAACGAACAAATTGATGATGAGCCTCCAATTGTTCAGCCTAGGGAATCGGAGGAACCAATAGGCGAACTGAATCCAGATGTACCTCATTTTGAGTCAAGTGATAAACCAGAACTAGAGGTGGAAGCAAATCCTTTCGATTATCATGCCTTCACACCCGATGAAGCTTGCATAAGTGCTTATCTTGAGCAGAATGTTGTTGACTACCAACCCTTCACTGAGCCACATTACCAGGACTTGTCCCATTCACTTTCTTCGTCACTTGATCCACCTCCGTTACCTCGTTTTTTAACTATTCCTGAAGATGACCCTAGACAAAGCGGAAAGGAAATGATTCCGGAGCCATGGCAGCCCCCTTTATCGCAGCATGAGCAACCTCATATGCACAGTGAAGAATCATATGCACCTCAGGTTCATCATGATCCTTCATCTGAATGTCAACAAGGACCCAACCTTGCCTCAAGCCAGCCTTCTACGTCAGAAAACTCCTGCGATCCAACCCCCAGCATTGCCAGGTCAAGGAGTATGTCCAATTTAATGTTTGACGCTCAGGACACATCAACATTTCCTGTCATTAATAGCCAGTGGAAATCTCAACCAATTGTTGGCGAAGAAGAAACTAAAAAAAAACAGTTCATTCTACCAGGGTTGAAACCACTTTTGCCCAAACCTATGCCTCCTTCATTTTTTAATCCCATACCTAAATACACGGAGGTAACGGAAGTACACATGGTCACCGAGTGTTCAGATCCATTTGGACCACCTGCTGATCAGGTCGGTTTTGTAGAGAGGGAATTGATTAAACAAATGAAAGAAGCCAGGATATCTTATGATCCTCAGATAGTTCATGGCCCACCAACGAAATATTCTTCAAAACAGCTTGAGTGCCAAGCGTTCCAAGCTCTACCAATATTTGAAGAAAATGAATGCATGGAATTGTCTGAATGTAAAAGACAAGCTGGCAATAAACCATTGAACCGAACCGCAGATAACCTTGAGGTGCCTAATGTTCCTACTGCAAAGTCATCTCTGCGGCGACCGAAGAAAATTCGAAAGCGAGTGGTGGAAAAATGGAAACCCCCAGAAAAAGATAATAAGAACTATGATGTGGAAGATATATTAAAAAAACTAAGTGTCATGAATAGGGGATTGCCCTCCGGATTTCCTCCTTCACCTTCTTCAGCCTCTAAGAGTGGAAATCTCCACGAGGAAATGTCTGCTGCTAGGAACTTAGCAATATATGAACCCTATGATGACTGGAAAGAAGTCAGGGATAAAGTTATCAGTTCAAATTGGTCCCATTCTGATGATACCAAAAGGAATGAAATCATTGATGAAACTTCCAATTCCTTGTTTTCCCCGAAGAGTCACCTTCTTTATGACTCAACGTATTCCACGGAATATTTTCGTACAAAGAGCGCTTCTTTTTCTATCTCGTCAGATACTAATGACTCCGTTCGCTTAGATACTCCTCTTCCAGCAACACTAAAGAGAGCCAAAAGCTTAAGAGCCAAGCGCTCCCCGAAATTGCATTTGAATGAAATTGGGCAAATGCCTAAAAACCTAAAACCTAATATTACTGTAATTGCTGCTACTCCAACAAATGAAGAATCTGATTCTTACGAGCGAGGATTAAGCAGGAACACGTTAATTACTCGTGATTCTGTCATGGGGGAGACTCTAACTCCCTATGATCCACAACAGGCCAGTACAAACCTTCCCACTTCCGCTCGGAATTACATCAAGCCATCTGGTTCTATTGGTCCTGAAAAGCTTGAAATCAATGCGTTGGCGGCAGATCAATCCGAAGAGTTGGGCTTAGCTGGTGATGACCTTACAGAACGTGTATCACAAGCTTTTAGTAGAACTATGACAAGCAAAACTGAGCTTATTCCAATTAATCACTGTGAAATCAAATCAGAGAGACTTCCTCAACTGGGGGGAAAAGACTTAATTTCAGAAGCCGATGCCATTGTTTTACCAAATCCAGTGGCAGTCCCTGTTGAACCTATTTGTCAGCCCAAAGATGTAAATATGGAACAGGATGCTTTAACCACCAATCCATCTGATTCTGAAGGTAATCAGCTGGAATTCTTTGACTGTAGTGAAAACGAACGTATCGTTGACTCGTTGAAAAAAGATGAGCCTGATTCAAACCCTATTGAAGAGCCTAATACTTGTAATACTTGCGTTGGAGGAAATATGGAAATCATTACAAACATTGAACGAAATACAGCGTTATTTGATACTCAACTTCCATCCAATCTGATATCGGTTGGGTTACCAATTAAAAAAAGTAATTTGAGTTGCATTGTCGATTCTCATCCAATTTCAGAAACCAGCGATGAGGAAAATCGCTGTGCATTTATAGATCGCGTGACCATTGCTGACCAAATGGAAAGTGCAGATATCGCACCAGCCAATATTCATTCCTCGTTGTTGTCGTCTGAAGCTACCTGTCAAATACAGGATGTTAGCGTAAATACTTTCCAAAATAACTTAAAAGAAATGGAAGAAAGATATTGTGGCATTGGAAATGACTACTCAGAAGACGTTGAGGAAAATTCAAATGGTAAACCAGCTAAATTGGAGACACACAAAAGCAATAAATGTCTTAACGAGGAGTACAGAGTCAGTGATATAAGAAAAGAGCCGAATGGTGCTGTGTTAAGTCAATCCAGTGAATCGACTTTGGAGAAACCAATTATGCCAATCGACGTGAGGGATGATATAAGTACCAGCACTGCATTGACCCTTACAATTGGATGTGAAACTCCTGAAAATAATAATAATAATAATAATGAGCATAATATTTCTTTAACTCACGCAAGAATTCCACATTCCGTGGAATTTTCGATAAATAGCACCCCTAAATGTATGGCAGCTCAAGCCGCTGATGACTGTTTCGTTGAAAAGTGCAATGCTGAAGGTACGATGGGTTCATCTCCTTTATCAGATATATCTTCCACCGCTTTGTCAAGTATCATTGGAACAAATAAACTCTCTCCAGACAAATTAGAAGAGACTGAGCTTGCTTGTTCCGCTATTGGCTATTGGGATGGAAATTTAACATTGGCTTCTACAAGTTATTGTTCCAATGTATCTCCACCTTCGGAGTACTGTCCAGTTGACAACGACAGAACATTAACCAACCCAGACGAAAACTATTTGGAATCAGCAAGTTCCCCTGCCAACATGATATGCGATTCGGCCGTGGCTTCGGAGCCAGATGCTGTGCTTGTAACGAAAAATGTACCCGTTAACAAGGGTGCCTTGTCACCAAAACTCAGTGATTATGTTATTGATTATGAGCCCCTTGCTGCGAACGTAGAACCCAAGGGGGAGAATTTGGCTCCGTCTTATGCGATCGTAGCAAAAATAAGTTGTGATGCCACAGCTGCACTTGCGGCTAAAACATCAATTGTGCGTAGTAGTGAATTTGCAGTTCCCTGTGCAGTTAAATCGAGAGCACAAAATGCTGCATCACCTAAAAATATGTCACCTACAAAACTAAGGGTCTTTGAGCCAAAGGAGACGAAAACACAACCCGTGATGCCACTCAATACCACCAAAACTCCGAAAAGAAAGCGTAATGAACCGATGTCATCCGACGTAAAAGTTCCTGCTAATCGTTTTGAACTGCTACCTGAAGTTGGCTCGGACATTGAAACAACGCCCAAGAAGAAAGTAACAACGTCATTGAAAAAGGCATCATCATCGAGACCATTTTCCCATCCTACCCACCCTAATCCTGACTCTGTAATTGCTCCCCTCGTCAGCGAAGAACCTGAGCTCTTTATTCCAGAACCAGATGACCACGTGAGTAAGCTCTTATGAGTTTGATTTTTGAATGATGATAGCAAGCCATTGGTCATAGGCTCTTTCAGTGGTGCGTGTCATTTTCTTCTAGGTTCGACGATTGGTGTTACTTGGTTGCCTCATTTACGAAATTCTTCACATCTTGCTATGGCTAGAGTAAATCAATTCGACCCAGTAGTTAGCTTATCCGATCCCATGGTAAAGTCACAGTTTTAATTTATTTGAATGACCGTCTGTCGACACGATAGTCGATTAAATCGCTTTACACTCATTATTGCTTAATTAATAGTAAGTTGACTATTTGACTTGAATCATAGCTTTTATTTCGGGGCTGCATTCATTTATCAATCGTCCTTCAAGAATAAACCTAATTGAAATATGCAATTTTTAAAAATTTTAATGGATGGCCAGTGTGCAGGGCGGCACTTTTGCGATGCCATGTAGCAGTACAAAAGATCCGCCCAGGAGTGTCCCTTCCTCTGTGACAGGCTTGAAACGCCCAAAATTTTTTCAAGGGAATTGGACGGAAACTACTGTCTTTCACTATGCATTTGAATAAGGAAATGAACTTAAAAAAATATTTTTTTAGAGCGCAGTCCTGCATTTTTCGGATTCCAAAGATGTTGGGAGCCACCCTGAGGGTCATTCCCATCATCGCTTGATAAGCCTCGGTTGGAAAATCAGCATGGCACCGCCCTGCATTGGTAGGAGGCGGTGCCGTGTAGTATTCCTTCTCGATACTTTTCGAGCGATGGTGAGTCTGGGCCTAAACGATGCATCGAATTGTGCTTATAGATAAAAAGTAAAAACATGTGGTTACTAAGGTACAGTAATTACCGAGATATTCCTGGGCACGGTTCTATGTGCCTATTAATAGCAAGTGGTTTGCCGCGCGACTCAAGCATTGAAAGAAATATTATAAGAAAAGGGAAGTTTAACTAAGCTTATAAGAAGGAAACACTTTGCCCAATGTAAACACGGAATGGGCAGCTTATCGTACGTTTATTTTTTGTGCTGAGCCGCGTGGCTAGCCGCCTGCTATGAAAGTGTGCTTAGAGGCTTTTGTGTTGTATTATTTACATTTAATACAACGGTAACTATGTTTAGGCTGGGAACTCTTATGTGGTTAACTCTTACTCTCTAACTTACACAGGCTTAGCCATTAGCATATAAACAACATTGGATGTGCCGACCTTGGGGCCAGAACCTGCCGCAGAGCTAATAGGCCTTCGCCATTACAGACTGAAGGCTAATGGTCACCGCTGGAGCTGGCCGTCCTACAAGATTATCCTTTATAGAGTCTTCTTAGAGCTTACCTTGTGTGCAATTTTCAAGCCTGCCCTTCAGCATATACTGTACATGGCCTCGGCTGTAATCTATACTGTACCAATGTACCTGTACCAATGGGAAATATCACTGGCGCTCATAACTAACAAATTAAGGCTTACTTCTATGGGTTGATGGCAGAATAGCTTAATTGGCTCCAAACCCACAATACTAATGTAACATAAGCAACACAAAGCAGCATTATAAATAGGCCTAATATTGGGAACCAAGCAATGCAATTAGCCTAATTGTCTTTTTTTTAAGGAATTTTTCACGTATCGTACATCAAAACAAAGGCCCGTATGATAAGCCTTATTTTATTGTCAGTAACAACGTAATTAAGTTAACTGTGCCGCAAGTGCTTGCACCCAGCAATATTGTTTGCTTATTGCTCTTTCTTTAGTTCACAAACCGCAAATATATTTAATTTCAAAGTATAATTGAATTCTGCGAAATTGTTATGTTAATTGTTAAGATTTAAATGTTCTAAACAGAAGATAAAACATGATGGAAGATGGGGAGTTACTTGGTCCAGCCCTATCTCGTAAGGTAGAAGAACCGATTTTCAAAGCATGTACCTACTGTATGTTCAATGACGAAGTCCTAGCCTATGAACTATTTTGAATAAACATAAGTTTGTATCTTATTTGAAGCTTTGTTCTGTTCTAGTCCGGCATCGCTGGTGCCATCGCACAGCTCAACTTACAAGAAGCCCTAGATGACCCATCCTCCTTGTCGCCCGCTTCGTCTGCAGCCCAAGCTGAATACCTGCGCCGACAGAGCTGGGAGACCGGAAACATTGATTATCTTGGACGTGATTCTTTTGCTAACATTTGGTCCAAAATCAGCGAGACTCTCTCTGAGGTAAGTCTAGTTCCTCAGCCTAATACATTTAATGTAGTTTCATGTCATAGTGAAAGCTTCTGGTCTGATGACGCCTTAAAAATATCTAGAAATATTTTGTGTTATTATCATGTATTATTATCATGACTGTCACCCATTTACTTGAAAATAATTCACAGCTTCCCCATATATTTTTTTCATCTGAATAGTACCAACTTTAATTAAGATAAAAAATTATATTTAAAAATATAGTCAGAAATAGAAAGATACAAGAAATACAGGATATAGTTTAAGTAAAATATTAATTTTGAAATCATATTTTTTATTAGCCCTAAAAAACCGGAATCAAACCTTAACTTACCCAGCAATTTTCTGGGGTCGGCGGAAATACAAAATGTGACGGTATGCGCTTTACAATTACTGAAAGAAGCAACAACCGAGTACCTATTGCTTGGAACCCTTTATTGAGAAATTGGAAATGGGTGTAGTTTATATAGGCTCTTGGTCTCACTTCGGCGTTTTTATGCCTTTACGCTTTAAATGTGTTACGAATTATGGTAGTGAAACCATCTACTCCGCCTGACTGCTTAAAAAGAACGTTTTCCGCAGTCTACTGCCCGGTACCCACGGACGATTCGAACGCCGGTGACTCGCTAAGAAACTTGTCATGAGTGCAAATGGGTTGGTACAAAAAACAGTATATTTCTGAACGCACTTCAGAAGGCTTCTGGTGTTAAGAGTGAAACCCTATGCACCAGGGTGAGGTCAGTCTCTAGCGACCTAGATCTGCTAGTCTCTGGGGTTATGCACCAACCCATTTGCTCCCGTGACAATTTTCTCAGCGAATCGTTGGCCATTAAAATAATTACAAAGGCTTTCACAGTAGATACAGTAGAATCCGAGCTGATGTGCCATCTGTCTTAAAGAGTACTTCCAAATGTTTCGTCAACAACATCAGTGACTCTACGTACACTTCTAGGATTGTATCTCGGAGGATCAATAGCTACTGTTTGGGGAAGGGGATATCAAGTTGAATGTCCAGCGAACCAATCAAGGACCAGGTTTCCTTCGCTTTTCACCCCCCCCCCCCTTCTAGTCTACCCAAATATTTATCCCCTGACCCAAACAGTTGCTACTGAGCCTCCGAGAGACAATCTTAGAAATCTTAGGGCTACTGAAGATGTCGACAGAGCATAGGGAAGTACTCATTGTGATTGACCACAGGCTGTGGATTATACGTCTTCATCGTGATACAAATAACCAGATATTACTACTATTTAGTAAAACTGGCGCTTGATGTTGCTTTCGGATGTATCGCATCTCGTGTAAAGTAATTGGTTGTTGCGGTATGGTATGTAAAATCATGCGATTAACATGCTCAATGAAATCTCCCATGTTTTGTAACTAGAATCCCTAGAATTCGTATTTAGAGGAATACTGACATATGTAGGTTTTGCGTTGTGTGTGTTAATCGCATGGTGTGGGGATTGTTGTTTGAGTTTGTAATTTTCACTTTACAGAGCCCTGCTTCTCCTACTTCTCCGAATCAACCTAATTAAATAAGGTGAGTATTTCTTATCCATTAATACTGAAAATTTTATCTATTATCAGTATGTTTATTTTCTATGTTCATTTATTTGGTGATAAACATGTAACAAATACGATTACTATTACAAGAACTTGATCAATTTACATTAGCTTAGCTCAACTGAACTTGAAGGTTTGGCTTATGTGTGGCATTTTTAAGAGCAATTGCGTATATTGTGTAATTAGTATATTGTACCTCACTTTTTGAAGTTGTGTCCAAACACTGTTGTCATTGAAAATCGTGCTAGTACGCAATAACACAATATTGATCATATAACTGCAAAAACGGGGGCTCAGGGGCCTCCCCCGGGGAAATGTTTAATAAAAATAAAAATAGCGCGAAACTTGGGTTTTACGCAATTATCCAGCAGTAATGGTTTAACAAATGAGTCCCAAGTATAACTGGAAACGGCGGCAGCGGCAGCGGCTCCACCTTGTATCCTCGCCTGATTGTTGGCTTCCTATTTATTATTTATATTTAATTTAGTTATTCATTCCTTTTTTCAGGCCAATCTGACACCAACACCAAGTGAAGACTTTAATGTAAGTGAACGTCCAGTTTCTCTACCCATTCTTCTAGCCTCTCAAACTTTGGATGTAGACTCTATCGAAACTCTGCCCTGTGACATGCCCGTATCTCCTGGAGAAGGAGCCGATGATGACGTCATCTTCGATGGATCTATTGAGTCAAGCGGTGGCCTTCCGGGCATTCTAGAGGAAGCAGAAGAAGGAGATGACGTCGAATCTGCAATGGCATTATCAAACAATTTGGCTGAGAGTGATATTTCTGTTTTCCCCTCATTGAATGACGATAAGAAGCCAATTCTTTCTCTTTCCATTACCCCTGCCACCCCTTCTACTGAAGATATGCAATGTGATCTAGGGCAAGTAGAAAGTTTGCCTTCATTATCTGACATTACTGTCCGAAACGTTGAAGTAAATTCTAGTGAACAAGTGCAATTATTTTTGGAGGCAGAAAAGAAGACTGACTCAGTTGTGTGCGATGCGTCTACCACTTTAAAAAATCTTTCAGAGGACTTACTTTTAGAAGATCCATCGACTTCATTTCTAAGTGATGCGTCTCATTTAAAGAATGCCTCTGGCATTGACAATGCTCATTCATCT
This sequence comes from Psococerastis gibbosa, assembly GCA_963971405.1. Classification (NCBI taxonomy): domain Eukaryota; kingdom Metazoa; phylum Arthropoda; class Insecta; order Psocodea; family Psocidae; genus Psococerastis; species Psococerastis gibbosa. The sequence continues at coordinate 26,114,751 of OZ020486.1, read as the reverse complement.
CAGAAAAATGACTTAACAGAAATTAATGTCGGTGGCCCCATCGCAGCTACTTTACTGGAAAATAAGGAAATTTCCTCTTTCTCCTCTGCAAATAAAAAAAATATTGACTATATTATTCAGGCGGCCGAAAAAAATGATTTAGTGCTTCAGCAAGGAGCTGATATTGAAAAGGACTTGTCTTCTTACAGGCATCAAATACCTAAAGCTTTTGTCGATTTGGGGGGATCTGAGCCTCATAAGCCTGTGGTTAGCGAGGAATCTGACGTTTCTGTCTTGAAAATTAAACATCTGTCCGAGACAAGTGCTGACACTAATGAAGAGGAGGCTCTGGAACATATGATTCCTATGACTCTCGGCTCCGATAGTCCTTCGGCCTTTGTTCCGTACAAGGCGATCTCATCTGAAGAAGAACCCTTGGTACAACGTCAATCATCAGGTGATGAAATTAAGGAAAAGAAAGGCGTTCTCCTAAAATTTTTGGAGTTTGTTGGAGTTAAGAAAAGAGACGAGCCGGAAGGTAGCTCTTCGGTGTTCTACTGTGAGTCTCAAAGTGGAATGGGCAATGCAGAAGAGAATCCTGATCACAGAATAAAAAGTGAAACTTCAGAGCAGCAGAGAAAATCACCAAGTCCCAGATTGATTATTCAATCTGCGCCAGACACTTGCATTACGCAGCCAACTCCCCCTGAACAGGAAGAACAGACATTGGAGTGTCAGCCGAGTGGAGAAAAAAAAACTGCAATATCCTTTGAGATAGATGCAAATAATTCACAAGTAAAACACTTGTCAGTAGATGATGTCTTTCTGGAAACACCTCCGGTTGTTGACAGTACTTCTCCAGTTTTTGACAAACCGGAAGTAGATCCGAAGTCTAATAGTCCTCGATTAGACCGAGATAATATTAGTTCAGTTATCGACGGGATCATTACAAAGGCCAAACTTATAGCGGAGGATCGAAAAGAGTCTGCACTGGAGCCAATATACTCGAATGTTGTTAAAAAAGCTGCCAGAATTGTCATACCTGAGCCTCCGCCTCCTCCACCGCCAATCAATGTAGCAGTAGAATTTGAAGAGATTAAAGTCACGTCGAATGATGATAGAAAAAAAGCTGCCAGTAAGCCAGTGTCTTCGAAATTGTCGAGCCAAATTCTTAAGGCCATTCCACCTCCCAGGAGAAAAGCAATCTCGGACGCAGGGGTGGCTGATGTGACTGATGTGGATATAGTCATAGAGAAGCCTATACATGTCGTCGGGCAACGGCCACGGTCTCGGTCACCCAACATTACCATTGAAGACTCATGCAAAACTAATCAGTGCCCACCACCTGTGCCTCCCAGGAGAAACCGTTCAAAACAGCGCACATCAACGTCATCGCCTTCTCAGCCACAACCACCTCCAAAGCGTAAGCCTAAGAAGTAAATAGGCTATTTAACGACTGCATTCGCCGAAGAATTGATTATATATATGGTCTTCCAGTTCCTGTTACCAAAATTTGGTATTACTATGGCATTTTTACGCGACCCCTGGTGTTGGTTATCTAGCTGCTATCTCCTAACTAGTCTTGCTTATAAGACTGTTTTATTTTTTGTGTCTATTTTTACGAATAATTATTATAATGTAACTTATAGTTTTCGACTCAAGGGCAAATTTTTGATATTATTGTAACGTTAACGTAAAGTCTTTATTGCACCGAACAAAACTCAGCATTTTAACTATCGTTACAGCTTTTAAAAGAAATTATTAAAATTTAGCGTAATGTTTATGTCTTTGAGGACACGTCGTTTTATATTGATTGCAGATATATTTATTTTACTAAGTTTTGTTGTAACTTAATGGAGAGTTTTCTCTGCGATAACTCACATAGTTGTGCCTTAATATTATATAAATTAAGTTGTTACTTGCAATTTTAGTGGTTTTTAATCGGTTCGACCATCCTCTGGTAAATCATTGCACTTACACAACGAATAATAACTTGTCACAATTTTAATTATTATTCACTCAACCGTTCAATTCTTGTATTTTCCATAGATGATCTTAGTGCGGAAATTGAGCCTTACTCTGGCTACTAACTGCCTACTCTATGGTGAACTCATCGAACTATAGGATGCATTTGGCCTACTATCCTCCAGTAAATTTAGCAAATCGGGTGACTTGGCTATCGGTCGCCCTGGGTAGAAATTCTAATTTATCATGGATCATCCTCTGCCTAGACTTTTTCCTTAAAATAATAAATTCAGTTGCAAAGAAATAAATTATAATTATAAAAATACTAGCCTAGGTAAAATCTCTTATGTATCTTGGAGAGATATTAATTACAGACCAGGAAATGGAGTCGTAGTTGGATGGCAGTTTTGAATTTTTAATAGGGGTGTGTTATCTTCCATAGAATCTGAAAGCAAAATAACAAAAAAATTTAGCCATCTAGCTGCGATTTCAATTACATATACAGCATTGGTTATAAATCCTGGAACAAACACGTTTATGGCTTTTCATACAAAAGTAGTTCACATATCAAACTGCACATGATATTGTAGTATCGTGGGTAGGAACCACACACTTTCACCAAAAAACTTTGAAATTGGTTCAGTGGTTTCAAGAGGATGAGCTGAAGACGAAAATGTCGTTGGCCATAATGGTTGGAACAAAACTAAATAAATGAAACTGACACTTATTTGATTCAATGTATTAATATTTAGTGTGACCTCCATGTCTCTCATCACTTCAACATATCAATTGGGCATTGACTGTATATCAGGGAAGTGCAATAATTGCACCATGGATGTCCTTCCAGACGTCTTCAATAGTTCTTCATAGTTCTTAAATACACCTCAGTTTTTTCACATATGTAGGTACTTTCTAATCTGTCTCATAGGCTATAGGCCTATATTATGGTTTCAAACCAATGAAATTGTATCAACCATATCTGAATACACCAGTTCCTAGCCTATAGAAGAAAAACATACAGAAGCTTAGAAAATATTGAGGTCGTATACGGGTCTGATGTAGGCTGTTGTAATATTTTCTGAGTTTACAACGAATGTTAGGTACCAAAAATATAAGGCCTAAGTATTTTGCAGAAGTATTTTATAAATAAAACATAGAATCACAAGGAGATTGATAATACGAAGCAACTTTTTCGTAAAACGAGTTGGATAAAAAAATAGAAAATTCAGTTTCCAAAAAAATTAAAAATTAATAATTTATTTTGTAAAATGCTGTAGTCATCTAGGACAACTTAGCTGTATTACACTTTCACAGATAACGCTTATAGTAAATTAGTAAAAAATTAAAATGTAGGTAACAGATTTTGACGTGACCCGTATATGACCTCAACTTCCTCGAATGCCCCTTCTATCGAAGATTGACGATTATCATAGCAACTGAACACGTAGATTTCGGACTTCCCAAAAGGAAGTCAAGTATGTAGAGTATCGAATGTACTTAGTCATGACTGTACTAGGGAATAATTGTAATGCAGTGGTTTCCCGTTGCCTTTTGCATCCTTATGCCGTTGACTCTTCATTGAGTTCCTCCGCCTTCGGGCCCAGTTTCCCAACCCCAGAACAAAAGAGTACCCTTAATGGTGTATGTAGTAATGGTTATTTAGTGGCATTTTCCAGGCAAGCCTACACCACCAGACTTGCCATTGCACCCTCCAATTATGCCGTTGCTTGGTCGGGGATTGCTTATTCGTTATATTCGCAGCTAGCCACCATATCTGGTGGACTTTTCGCCATCGGCCACCTGCGACCCCGCTAGTAGCCTGCAGCTCAGCCCTATTAAATAAAGATTGGAATTAAAGTTAATGTTTTAAGCAGGCGTGAACTAGACCATCTCTATACATACCCTGAATTGCTGTTGGAGCTGGCTTGAGCTGAGCTTCCACTGAATCCTGCTCCACCGAAAGGGCCACCGAATCCCCCAGAAAAGCTGTTTGAGGAAGCTTGACTGTTGGAGCCGCTATAACTGTTGCCGCCTGGGTATCCGCCATTATGCCCACCCCCTCCGTATCCTGGCCTGTTGTAGCCTCCTCCTGTAAATACAATTTTCAAAAAGTTAGTGGCGCGAACACCACAACATATCTGGCTATGGTATTATGCTTGTTATTTAGGTGCCCATTCCACCGACCAGTTAGGGCTATTTACAAAAACGGTGACGTGGTAGCAGACATTCAAGGTGGCGTTTCCACCGACCTCGCATTGCAGAATGCAAATGACATTGATGGAAATTAGAATTTTTCTTTTTAACTTATAGAAATCTATTAAAATAATGTTTGTACCTAACATATCCCATGACGCCATTTTTTAATTTTAGTTTGTTTGTGATTTTACTGTATGATCATTGATCAATTTTAACTATGGCATATAGGAAAATAAACATTTCCGTCAATTCTGCAATGCGAGGTCGGTGGAAACCCTAAGTCTTGAATGTCTGCTACCACGTCACTGTTTTTGTAAATAGCCCTAGCCGATCGGTGGAATGGGCGCCTTAGACACATTCGAAAGGGGCGGGATAGACGCTGAAATATATATATATGTTTGTCGCTTGTTGAAAATAACCGCAGACCAAAAGGCCCATAAAATAATTTTCTTTTTCTGCCGGCTCCGGATTTAAGCACGGCCCACCAGAAGCAATGTTAAACTTCAATAATTATCATGCTTATGTTTGTAAAATCGAACCGTTCGCTGCGCTCGCGGCTCTAAGGGGGAAGGAGAAGAAGAACCGTTCTTCGTTGATATACAGTAGGCTACATTAGTTAAATATGCTTAAAAACCTACTGTACCTACTAGTCTTGATTTCTAGGCGAATAAAATTTGGCTATGTGGTTACCTTTGTTGCCGCTATAGTTTCTGCCCTGTATACATAGCTCACTGTACAGTAACTTGTATGTTTTCATACACAATGGCAATAACTTCCCATTTTAACCATTCAAAATGTTACAGATCAGACTTTCCTAAATAGCATACCCTATACTCATCCCATTAAAAATATCCTTTAGATACGTGGATATGTCATTAGGTAGACCTATACGTGTCTAGGCGTATATTGATTGCTTGTTAGTTCTAATTACCATATATCCGTTAATGAAAACTGCAGTGGGCGATGGCTGGCATATAAGCTAAAGGCCATCTTCGTATGGGTAATTAAATTAAATCCTGGCCCAACAAGAGCTGCGCTGTTCCGACTTGTTTATAAATCCAATCTATTTATATTGCATATTTAAACTCGAATACCCTGGCAAATAGAACAACAGTTGGCGTACTCCTATAGGGTAATTCAAGCTGTCCCATTTGGGATTTTCCATTCCCGGACTTATAATGGTGATATAGGCAGTGGCGTAGCCAGAATTGTATAATATAATAATTATAAATCCGCTGCCAATTTCCACTATAGTCATTCAGATTTCGGGGTTTAATATTATTGCTTGCGGCCTATACTGCCATGTGGCCCATCTTCACTATAATAGTACCGTACGTAGGCTAATCTTAGGCTATATTTTTAAAATCAGCGGACTAACTGACAGGAGAAACATGTATGATGTTATTGCTGTTTATAACATCCTATCAAATAAGTTTCAATGTACTATGTACAATGTACAATGTACTACTAGTGAATATTAATATCAAACTTCAAACACCCGGCGCAAAAGTCTATTTTATATGAATTTGTACAGAACTAACTACCTACAAGAACTCGGACTTATTAGAATATTCTTAGGCGCCCATTCCACATACATACAACGTCAATGAAAATTATGAAATTGAAGGTGGTAGCAGAATTTTTAGTATGTCTTTAATGTCTGCTACCACCTTCAATTTCATAATTTTCATTGACGTTGTACGTATATGGAATGGGCACCTTAACGAGAAGTGTGACATTGATATATTCCATGAATCAGTAAATAGCATTAGGAGGAAAGCCTTACAACATGCGTTATAATACCATATGTACTGTTATTATTCCACTTGTAACAACTTTGTCAAAATTGGAGTTTTTCCGTTTATTATAATATATATTTATTTATTTATTTATTTATATATTCAGAGAAAGCAGGCATGGCATGCTGAGGGTCATGTTTTGATCTATTCTCTGATGTTTCATAGCAAATCCACTTACCAAAATTATTGTAGCCTCCACCACCATTCCCCCCGTAACCACCTCCAAAACCACCTCCAAAACCACCGTGGTGGCCGCGATATCTGTGAGGGTCAGGAATAGGTTCAGGACTCCTCCTCACTCTCCAGACCTCAACTGCTTCGACTGGGCCTTCTCCATTTGTAAGTTGATATTCTGCAAAATGTATACTTTAGGTAACAACAGCAGTTTTGATGTGGGCAACAGTTTCACACGGGGACCATTACATTGAATCTCGTTTATTGTTGTTGAAATTAAATACAGTACCTACGTATATCAGTACCATTGATTATAACCTACTATTTTGTCTCAAGTTTTCAAAAAATTTCCTTCGAGGAGAACCTATATGTTTAGGCCATTTTTTGTACTCCTCCAAACCAAAATCCGCCCTCGGCACTGGGAGAAGTTAATAGCATATACACAGAGGTACAGACTTCATAAAAGGGGGAGGCATGCACCTGTCAGTTTCGTAACGATAGGTTTTCGAATAATGTATAATTTTCATAAAAGTGTGTAAAATGGGGAAAGCCGTTCTCATGGGCTTACGCAGCTATTAAATTAATGACTTTAGTTCGGTTCGGAGGATATGAAGTGGGGCCCGGGGTCTCCCACGGGGGAGAAGTTTAGCAAAAACGGACCTAAAATAGTTTGATTTTACACATTTTGATAGCAGTAACTTTGAGGTTTTTCAGGCAATTGATATGTGAATTTTTTTGAAAAATAGGGCTGAAATATTGAGGTTTTACGCATTTTGTCAAGACATGTAGCGTAGTGGTATGGACTCTGACTTTCACCCGAAAGGTTGTTGGTTTGAGTCCCACACTGGCTACATTTTCTGACCATGCTTTGCAGGGCATGTAAAGCAGGCGGTCCCGGGTCTTCCTAGTTGAGTGTAAGAGAGGGCTTCATAGCCCTAACTCCGCAATTGCCCGCAGTACCGGTCGCTGCGTCCGCCTCTGGGCCTACAAATATCGTATGTATGCTGTCGAAATTTGGCTCTTGCAAAAAGTTTTGTGAACACTGATCTAAGTCTAGCCTACGGTATAATAGTCACATTGCACTTAAGAGGATATGCTACGTAGAAAATTAGCACCCCAAAACTACCTAAATAAGCCTACTTTTTATTTTTTATTTCATTAATTCAGCAATTTATTAAAAATTTGGCTCATTTCAGTTGCAGAAGACTACTTTGTGCATCATATACTCGGGTATTTTTACTTTCGGTTTTGTTGTTTTTCAAAAATTTCCATTTTATGCGAAATTTTGGTCCCCAATGGTTTTTATGGCAGAACTAAGGTACGGTACCGAAAATGTAATATTTCCTATTATATGACGCATGATCGATCGGTCTCAAACAAATTGAATTTGAATTGCTGATTTGGATTCGTTTGAAATTATCAACTTTTTATAATAAAAAATAATAATAACCCTATGTGCTTTACCTTGGACTAGGACGTTTTCCGGGATGGGGACAGTGCTGACCGCCACCACTCCTATCATACACAAAATCCAAAGAGAATACATGGTGAGCTACGACAAGCGAAACTCTAGTAACACTGCTAGGGGCTAATTGTCGGCGTCTTCTTTATATACCGCCATTGTAGCATGGTCAAGGGCCTGGAGCTTCCTCCTCAGGCCTGGACATCCTCACCGCGAGTGAGGCAAGCGAAACTCACTCGAGCCTATTGCCGATAATTGACTCAAAGGAAAGCTGAAGGTTAACAGGTAGCATTATACTATATTATACTATACATTATATTATATTATTTAACCGGTCGAAATTCCAGGCATGTGGGATGATAACGGAAAAAATCCCTAAACCTGCATTTATATGCTACCCTCACACGCTCCGGCTTGAGAGGACACAGGTCTTAAAATTTAAACCGTATTCAATTTTTTATAAATACACGAACTACCTGTCTATCTAGGTATCTTTTTTGAAGAGACTTCGATAATTTTATTGATGCTTTAGGCGGCAATTAGACCGGCCATTTTACTTCATTTTGTGGTTTGAGATTTTTTCTTCGTTTTGTTTTAAGGAGACTATTATGTAATTACTTAACTTATCTATTATAAATTAAGTTATAATATGGTAGCAGACATCATAAAAAAGTCTCTACCGTACCAGTACCAGTATAGCCTAGGCTATAAGGCTTTGTAGAGGAGCCGAGCCTAACAAAAATTATTTATAAGAAGCAGGCACGGATCTACGGGGGGGGGGGGGCTATGGGGGCCCCTCCCCCCATTAGGTTCGTCAAAATTCATAAAACCCCACTATTTCTGGCCTATTTTTCTCAAATTTTTCGCGGGGGAGACCCCGAGGCCCCCCTTGTGCTCAATTGTATTAATTTCCTATAATATATAAATCTTATTGCTCTGAAAATGCGTAAAATACCAATATTTCAGCGCTATTTAAAAAAAAATACCCCCCCCCCCCTATTCATATTTCCGAACCCTCTGGCTCGTGCGCAAAGGACACTAATGTCATTAATTTAAAAGCTGCGTCCGTCTATGAGAACGGATTTCCCCATTTTATACACTTTTATGAAAATGGTAGGAGGGACGCCAAATTATACATCGCCCCTTCGAAAACCTATCGTTAAGCCACTGACAAGTGCCTTCCTCTTTTAAGAAGTCTGGGACCACCTCTGATTATATTGGCAATTTTTTTCAATTAATCTTTTTTATTAGTATTTAATAAGCCTCCTCCTTGGTCTCACTCTGGATCCGCGCTTGATAAGAAGTAAGTTCAATTTTAGCATTCTATTGGTGGTCACATTTTTAGCGGGTATATTTAACCCCCTTCAAAATTTTGACTGACCAATATATAGTATACATGGCTAGGATCTATAGGTACCGGTATTCGTTATTCCCATCCTACCAATCGTCAGCTTCAATGCGAGACCTACGTGTAACAAAATTATACAATAATTCCTGTGCGTCGGTGTATAGGCCATTCTGGAGGAATCTTCGCTTCGCCAGTTTTCAACCCATTCCATTTGTGGGGAATCCCCGATTCGAATGGATGGGAATCAATCGATTCGGTGTTTGTGGTTTTCAAGGCTGGCCATGTTTGACCGTTAACCTGCTGGGTTTATGGCCTGCAATTATTAGAAGATCTGATAGTTTTTGTGGGATCCTTTGTTTGTGTACTACCTACAGGCTGAGGTACGATACAATAATGAACAATTTAACCATGTTGAGATTTTTAAAAAATGTGCCTATTCCACTTGGAAGTATAAATGACAGATATCTTTGTCATTACAGTTAAAAGAACTGGTACGGTGGTATGGTTTCCTGTTTATCAATTAGAACAGTAGGTACATTATTATGAGTGGTTTATGCCTGCCATGTAAATAAATAAAATAAATTAACCCGTTCATGCTTTCCTGTTTATCTATTAGAACAGTAGGTAGATTATTGAGTGGTCTATGCCGGCCATGTAAATAAATAAAATAAATAAATATTGACTTTTTTTGTTCTATTAAAGCCAACTTAGCGGAGTTAGGGCTATAAAGGCCTCTCTTACGAACGGTTAATAATCATTTTCCCTATCTCAACACATAAGATTGGATGCTCGAAAAATGCCATTGGCCCTGTTTACCCTCTCTACTATTGTAATTATTTGATCCAATATTCATTCGATCGAAGAAATATTTGGAATATTTATGTTTAATTATGTTTAAGTATAGCCTACGATTTGAATCTGAATTTTGGTACCTATTACACTTTCCATTTTTTTTTTAGACACCCATATTAATTGGATCCATATTGTACCAATAAATATAGATTCAAATCGCATACTCTTTAACACAAACACTAATTCCAAATATTTGTTCGATCGAATAATTAATTTTGGCTCGAATAATTAATATTAGAGGGGGTAATCATTAATATAATACTGCATAATGCTAGCACAGGATTCAATCACTGCTGGCTTATTTTATTAGGGGCATAGACTTATTTACTCTATCAATCTATTTATTAAAAAATTTATTATCTTGAACAAGTAAAACTTGCATTGTTGTCTTTGTTAATTATTTACCCCCAGTACCAAACTATCAAGGGGAAAGCTGTCTAGTAGGGTTTGTTTGCATTGTTACCTACTTGTCAGCGAATACAATAATAGGCTATATTGCATGTGAATTGAAAAACAAATCCTTAAGGAGTTGTTTTTCCGACGTATTTTGGAGGGTAAAATCCCCCGGTAAAATTGAGTTAGCCCAAAATAGAAGAAAGATACCGAGGCAATTGTTTGTTCGCTTACACGCTGAATTTCAACAAAATGCATTCAGTACCGTAGTTTTTCCACAAATCGTCCACAAGGTTGTCCCCAAATCGATATATAGACCCATACTAGGCCTACAAACCAGCAGACATTTCGAAAAAAAAAACAGTTTGGGATTTATTGCAACGGGAATATCAGTTCTGTTAAAAGGCTAGGGGGTAAAACTGGTAAAAGGCACTTATAGATACCGAACCGGTATCTACAATGGGGGTGTCTGCTTTACAAAAATATAGTTTCTACTGAAACAGCGTGCTTCGATCAATTTTATTGAAATCTGGGTATCGGCAGTTGTCTTAAAAGAGGGTAAACGGTAAACTCCCTGTTTGCTATAATACTAGCCTATGTTTTTACTGTCCATAAAATCTTAAGGCTACTTTCTTTGCTAAAATGCAGTTGCTGAAAAACGCTCCCCCTTATTGTATTTCGCACACATACTGTGTACGTATAGTATATTTTAAAAATATGGAGGACCCTAAAATTGCTTGCGCACCAAGACGAAAAACCAGGCCTTCCCCTATACACGAGCCACCTTGGCAAGGATTCCATGATCTGCAAAGCAGGCCTGATGATGGCCTGATGAAGATGGCAAAGAAGATATTAGTCCTCCCTCCTTATATATACTTTTAGCATAGAATGTCCTGTTCTGTTAATAAAAATGCTTATTCTCCTATGACGTCACTAAAGTTTACGTGAGCAGTAGTAGGTATTTAAGATACCTTCCCGGAAGCTTAAAAATTTGTTTACCAACGTTCAGTTTATCTCTTCCTCATGGCCATGGCTACACATTTAACTTGTGACTCACTCTGCCGACACCCGACAAATTAATTGTGATGTCCATCGGACCGGGACCTCATACGCATGAGGTAAAACCTGATCAAAATAAATACATGGTGCTGTACTTAAACTTGAACTCTAAATTACGCGGTGGTGTTGTCTAATTTGTTTTCCTTGTAACTTGCAGTCCGATTACAATTTTGTTTGTTTGTTTGTATAAAGGCCGGATGTAGCCCAAGCATAGCCTATAGTAAGGAGGGCCTTCAAAGTAGCTGAGCTTCTGAGTAGTGCCTATATGGCCCCAGAGGTTGTGGAGATTTCTCTTGAACTGACTCTAAAATCTCCTCAAGCATCCGACTAGCTACGGATGGGTCATTCTGCTAATTAATAAGAAATATCGCAGGTAAACATGGTTGTACATTATATTATTCACATATAGCGGACTTACTCTATAAGTGGGATATCACGCACTTGTGCCAGTTTGGTAACTCGGCTGGATTGACAGTGTAGAGGTCCCTGGTAACCGTCGAAAGGGGCGCGAGGGGCAATGGCCCGATGCGCTCAGCTCTGAGTACTGGATCAGCATGATTGGGGGGGAGCCCTCGCTCACCGCCCCATTACTGCGTTCACATGAAATTCATTCTTGAAGTTCACTCACAATTATATCTAATAATCACTATACACTTTTATACGTTCACAATTTGGAGATCTTCTAATAAAGTGATTTTGGCGAGTCAAGAATCAAAAAATACATAATATGTCAAAAATAAAAGAACGTTTACGGTAAAAGTTGGATGAGACTGGACGCAGTAACTGTCAGTCGCTGCCTTTTTATCACCTCCGGATGACCGTTAGAGATTAATCAGACTGTACACCGTAAGAAGCCGGTCTCGCCCATGTATAAGCATAAGCGGCCTAGACATCTACGGTACACATCCTGAAGTTCTACATGCATCAACCGACACCCGAAGTGATGCGACAAAATGCACAAGCCAGATCATGTTTGCAGACCTTGCCAAGGTTTGCAAACCGACCCGGAAAAAACCTACTGTGACAGATACTGACGTCACAGAATATCCCCCCCCCCCAAAAAAAAAGCGAAAGGAGAGAGAAAGAAGACCAAAAAATAATAAACAGTTCTGCAAGTCAGACACAGATTAGGGTACATGTTACAATTCAATCATTAAGGAGCAATCGGGTATACGATACCAAGAAAAATACAGAGTCGGGTTCTGAGGTGACAAGAGATATAACTAAATAAAAAGGAAACCAATGACATACATTTCAGAGAACCACAAGACTCATTCACACAAGCAAACATACAAGTTGAACAGGAAAACCAGAGTTCCATCAGTACCAACATCTCAAACAGCGTCACTGACAAATCAGACGAGCCTGCTACTAGTCGTCCATGGCGTGATACAACAGGCCAAAACTGCCAGGCTCGACAACCAATGGAACCAAAACTAGAGGAGGTATCTCACTGAAAGTTCAGGCGAACCCGCTACAAACATACCCAAGGTGTGATACAACAGGTCAAAACTGCCAGGCTCGACCACCGAGGAAGCAAGAGGGGGCACCATTCACAATCTGGGGTCCCCAGGGGAACTTTAACCAGATACAAACATACTTCTAGGGAACCTGTAAACAAAAAGGAAACCGAACTCTTGTCATCTACACAACCAAATAGGTTACCAAGCATATTGAAACAACCCAAAGAGAAGAACGACCAGTCAAGAATTTAAAAATGTCACATGAGCCAAGGCTACAATTTTCATAAAATAGGTAAGGCGGGCACTCGCCCTAACCCCAAAACAGTAACCAGTCCATCCAAACACCAACCTATATAAAACACTCAACCTAAACCACGCCAACCTCTACGTATACAGTATGTAGGTAACCTATGTAACTCTACCTAACCCCCCTATGGGCCTCAGTTTAACATTCTAACCCAACACTCCGCCTAGAGCAAATTAACGGTGTAAAAGGGTACGTGTACGTGTAAAGAAAAAAAAAACCACACATTAATTCTCATAGTAGGCAAGAGTCAATCAGGAAGTAGAATCTAGATATACAATAATCTCAGTAGCCAATTGTCGGCTGGCAATGCCCACGACAATATACTGGCAGAAATTAACGTACATGAAAAACTCACCCAATTAGAGAGAAAAATAAAAGCAAAAGAAAAAAAAAATTACGCCTAGTTTCTCAGTAAAGCATACACGTTACTGGACTAACAGCTGATTTTAACAAAAACGAACCTGCTCACACATGTAGCAGTTGACAGGAGGCAACCTAATAAGACAAGCCCAAACCCATGGCTCGCATAGGCACTCCCGACACCTTAGGAAAAATTTCAATTAAGAGTTACACCAGATTACCTAAGAAGACACCAAACTGCAGCAGATCCCAATATAAGAAACCATCCACTAACAGCATTCTCCATCACCGAAACAAGTGAAAATTCGTTCAAGTCGCACTTTAGCCAGTGACCAATCGACCCACGCCAGATGTGCATGTATCAAATTTGGGAGAAATAATTACGTACGCGTTACGTGAATAAAGAGCTCACCAAAAAAACTGTACAATATGAACCTAGTGCAAGGCATCTTATGAACAACATACCGTATGGCAAAGTACTATCTTATACAAATATAACCGCAAACCATGTGCAATTAAAAATTCAAGGAACAATATCATTACGTTACATTGCGAACAATCCGAATTAGCCGTAAGTGGCAAAATGCAAGAGAAAAATAAAACTGCAACACAGAAACATTATCTATCAAAAACCATTAATCAAGTTAAAAAAAAAAATTTTACGTTGGGCGCCATTTTTCTTGTGGAGATTTCTCTTGAACTGACTCTAAAATCTCCTCAAGCATCCGACTAGCTACGGATGGGTCATTCTGCTAATTAATAAGAAATATCGCAGGTAAACATGGTTGTACATTATATTATTCACATATAGCGGACTTACTCTATAAGTGGGATATCACGCACTTGTGCCAGTTTGGTAACTCGGCTGGATTGACAGTGTAGAGGTCCCTGGTAACCGTCGAAAGGGGCGCGAGGGGCAATGGCCCGATGCGCTCAGCTCTGAGTACTGGATCAGCATGATTGGGGGGGGAGCCCTCGCTCACCGCCCCATTACTGCGTTCACATGAAATTCATTCTTGAAGTTCACTCACAATTATATCTAATAATCACTATACACTTTTATACGTTCACAATTTGGAGATCTTCTAATAAAGTGATTTTGGCGAGTCAAGAATCAAAAAATACATAATATGTCAAAAATAAAAGAACGTTTACGGTAAAAGTTGGATGAGACTGGACGCAGTAACTGTCAGTCGCTGCCTTTTTATCACCTCCGGATGACCGTTAGAGATTAATCAGACTGTACACCGTAAGAAGCCGGTCTCGCCCATGTATAAGCATAAGCGGCCTAGACATCTACGGTACACATCCTGAAGTTCTACATGCATCAACCGACACCCGAAGTGATGCGACAAAATGCACAAGCCAGATCATGTTTGCAGACCTTGCCAAGGTTTGCAAACCGACCCGGAAAAAACCTACTGTGACAGATACTGACGTCACAAGGTGAAGACACGAAAACCCCTAATCTATGCCTCCTCGTGGCGAAAATGGAGATGGACTGAGTTTTTCGGGTTCGAACATAAATAGAAAAGAAAGAAAAAATGCACAATCCAGCAGGCAGGGCTGGCAACAGAATCGGGCGCAGTAAGTTTCTGCGCACTTGACTTGCAATCTAAATAGCTTCATTATGACTGTAATTAGGTATACTGTAAACCTCCAAGCTCAATCTCAGTTTTGCCGCTTCATTTCATACGCCGTGGACGCGCACCTTACCTGCCTGGGTTAGACCTATGATAAAATGTACAAACCACGCAAAATACAAAAATAATAACCTATTATAATATTTAATTTTATACATAATAATTTTACCATAAATAACGGAAATTATCGTCTTCTTGCTAAGTTATATTGCTGGCCATTCGGCTTAGTTAGGGTTATAGCGTGAGAGTTGGAGAAAGATGGTCGACCCTTTCCTGTATTGTAGCCAGAGGAGAAGGCGACATCGATCTGGTTACCGTTGGGGAGACGGTACGTCTGCGATGAACTCTGCCCCGCTGATGCTTGAATGCCTCCCGGTCCAAAGCTATGCGATTGTGAAGCAGTCTGCAAAATAGTTAGACACATGATTGTTATGTACTATGTAATATTGTATGTTATTGTTAGGCGGGTATTCCACTGGGCGATTTTACTTCAAATTTGATTTTGCCATTGACGTTTGTTTTATTTTAAGGAGACTATTATGTAGATACTTAACTTATCTATTATAAATTAAGTAATAATATGGTATCAGATATCATTAATATAGTCTCTACCACATTATAACTTAATTTATAAGGTAATAGATAAGTTAAGTATCTACATAATAGTCTCCTTAAAACAAAACAAACGTCAATGACAAAATCAAATTTGTAATAAAATCGCCATTGGAATACCCGCTTTAGAAAACAAAGATGTAATAAAAGAAAAAAGTGTTATTGGCGCCAAAACCAGTGGCGCATTAAGGGTGGACGGTGGGGGCGGTCAGACCCCCCCCCCCAAACACCCAAAGCTATGAAAAAAAAAGATGCGTTTTCTATCACATCGAGTGATTGCGTGGGAGAATGAGTAGAAATGGATGTGAGAATGAGAAGATTACTTACTGTTTATTACCTTATTATTTTAAAGTAGTTAACTGTAAGAGTGGGTCTTTGGCCCTAGTAGGCCTTTTCGCTGCAAAAAATGTAAGCTCTAAAATAATATTTCCTGTGTAAGATCTATACTTTACTGCTGTTGAAATGCATAAAACCCCACTATTTTGCACTTCCATTTTCAAATTTTCCGTCCGGGGGAAACCCCCGGGCCCCCCTGTTTCCTGCAATATGAATAAGCATTAAAGCACTCCTTTGTAAGCTTTAGGAATCTATACTTTACTGCTGTTAAAATGGGTAAACCCCACTATATTTTGCACATATATTTTCAAAATTTTTTTTAATGAGAAATGAATAATAACGTATTAACAAAGTTTAGTTTTATTAATGATCCCAGTGATTTCCTACCTACAGTTATCATACATCAACAGCATCTATTTAACATTGTAGGAAGCCTCTACAGGCAGGAGAATTCGAGAAAACAAGACATGGGAAAACGATGGAAACGGAATTCAAACCCGAGTCTCCACCTTGCCGGGGTCAGACCATGCAAAATGTGACGTCATTTGTGACGCGGCGGAGTTGCCGCCAGTACTACAACTACAATACTAATATTAGTGTAGGACGTAGGTAGTATACGAAATGTGACGTCATTTTCTTGTCATTCATGTCTGGTGTCGTTATACAGTTCTTGTAATTTTGTAAAATACCAACATTTTTTTTTTAATATGTACATTTTTTTATGCAAAAAATATAATGGTATTAATATTGTTAACCTATAAATTGCCTACCTTATTTACTATAGCATATGTCATATTTTCTTGTTATACAACTGCCAAGTAGCCTATTGGCTATACAGTTTTGGAACTCCTTCGACCTGACATCCTTCATTTTTAACAAATCAAATTCAATCACTGGACCCTATCCCTGATCTAGTTACAGTCACATATAACCATAATATTTATCAAAATGTAGAGGGAAATTGCTTCTACGGGATTTGACACTTTTTATAGCTCTATACGAATACGATTGAGATTTCCTGTGAAAATTGATCTTCTACCCTTATTAGGTTTTTCTTCCTCCGCTTGTCTCTTAACGTGTATTCGTAGCCTTCTCCTCGAGTTACAATCTAGGGATTGGTTTGCAGCGAATGTTGTATTCTTCTCCTTCACATTTGTCTGTTTTGTGCGGTCCTTTTCAGTCCTTTATAGGTGTCGCACCCTAGGTCCTTCATGACATCCTCTAGGTACTCCTTCCTCTGTCGTCCTCTTGAGTTGGTGCCTTCAATCATACCCTCAATGCGAGGTTCTTGAGGAGCCCTTCGTGTCTCAGAATATGCCCCATCCATTTGCCTCTTCTTGTTGAAATGGTGGCCATATTTGTTATTTTTTCGTTTATTCTAAGGAGCACTTCCTCGTTGGTTATGTGGTCTCTCCATGGGATTTTCAAGATTCTTCTGTAGCAGCACCACAACTCAAAGGCTTCCAGTTTCGTAGCCTACCACATAATATATACAGTAGGTACAAATTAGTATGTTAGCTGACGAAATCGAGTTAGGGAAATGGGACAGTAATTATAAGATATGTTTACCTGAGACGCAGAGCCACCAAAACTGCCAAATGGGGTATTTTGGTTGAAAGCATTACTCGAGGCTTGGGATGAGGACGAACTTGAGCTCGGGAAACCCTCGAACCCACCATATCGCAACCCGCTGTAGTTTCTGAAATTTTAGTTTACATACTGTGTAATTATAATACAGTTTACTACTAGTGAATAGGCTACTTGGTACTCATGCGTATCTGTACTTGGTTAAGTCATGCCTTCGCCTGTTTCATTGTGTCAATGGTAAGCTTGTCTCAGCTTACGTACATTATCGCTTGTAACCGGGGTAGGTTGACATTGAGAACGTATACCAGTTTGTCAACGGCCAAAAATTCATATGGAAACAATACAAATAATGTCCAAAATCCATGGGGTCGTTGATATTGGATAAGTGATCTATGAGCCACTATATTAAAAGTAGGCCTGGGTCCATAAAAGCCCTTCAAAAATTACATTTAGGTACCCAAAGTACTTCAATGTAGCTGAGCTTCTGAGTAATGCCTTATGGTCTCAGAGGTGAAGACGCGAAAAGCCCTAATCTGTACCTCCTCGTGGTGAAGGTGGAAACGCGTAATGGCGATTGAACAGATAGGGGACCGCGAGTTTGAGCCGGAATTTAAGTGAAAAGCAGTCTATTCTGTGCAGGGGACTCTTATGTCCTGGGGTTGGGAAACTGGTCCCGAAAGCCAAGGAACTCAATGAATTAAGAGTCAACGCCTTATTAAGGATGCAAATGGCAACGGGAAACCACTGCATTATAATTCCCTAGTACAGTCATCATGACTAAGTACATTCGGCACTCTACAAACTTGACTTTCTTTTGTCCGAAGAACGGTATATACGTGTTTACTCGTTTAATTTAATATAAAATTGCCATGATGATCGGCAATATGGAAGAGGCATTAGGAGAAGAATAGGTACCTATTACAACTTGATTTTTTTCTTCTTTAGGCTAATGTCAGGTCACGAACTCATACCTGACCATGCGGTGATTTTATCAGCAAGATTTGAAACGAGGCAAAAGTACCTAATGTAGATACTTATAAATTACAAAAATACTTGTATGGAAACCAAGTCCGTATGGGCTATCCATGACTTTTATCAAGGGGGGGGGGGGCTTCATTGCATGGTAAACATCAATGATAGTAAGCATGTAAGGCTACGGTAACTTATTCTAAACAGCATAGCCCTGACGGATGAATTCTGTCGTACAATGGCATGAAGGGAAAAATAAGAGCAGAAAACGTATATATTCACTGTGGGAACTGAGTAGAGGCGCCAATAATTCCATATGATGAGAATGTTAAATGCTAATGAAAGAAGACTGGCGACTAACGAATGACGCATTCGTAAGTCATATATAGCCTATATTGTAAATGAAAGGTTACACCCTAATCCTGTACAATGCAGGATGCTGGCTCAAGTACACTAGTACCTACTGTAATAAATTCAAGGCTTCTTCACAGAGGCTATAACCAAAGCTATGCAATACATGTTGTTGCTGGAAGTAGAGATCAATAATAGACTCCAGTACAGAACGTACTCCCTATCTGCAAGAATGTTTATCAGAACCAATGTCTCGAAATAAATCTAAATATGCTCTATATAGTATATACTTTACAGCTGAGACTTGCCTTCTGGGATTAGCTTCTCTTTTCGTCTTCTTATTTTCTGCTGTCATCGATGGTGCTTGAGTAGAGGTGACAGTTGCGGAACTGTTGGTTTGAAGAAGTGAGACAGTTTTTGGTCTATTTTCACTAACTAGAGCTTTGGCTCCGCGGGAACCTGATTTTCCACGCACAGTCAGCGTGCTGTGGACAACGATTTCGTCAAAAGCGGGTGATCCAATTTCTGAAACAAAGGACAAAATTTTCAATACTATTAACTTAACAATGTCTTAAGCCTAATTAGGCTATTTATTAAGCTACCGCGTCGTATTAGGATTCGGACTTCTTATTGTTTAAGCAGCGCTATGGCAAGTACACAAACAAAAGTACAATAGAAAAAAACAACCAGCCTGTACAGAGTAGCCTATTATGTTCGTTAGTAGTTGTCCTATTGTAGGCTTTAACTGCGTGGATAGATTGTTTTCTACACAGGTCACAATGAGTAGTTCCAGACTCTTCCGGATTCAAGGTTGCTAATGGGCCTACAAGGTTCGATAACAATGCAAAAATACGGTTTCAGTAATAATACTTACACTACAATGGAAATAATGGGATACATTGTATTTGGCGCGATACTAAATAGGCTACATTATATGCATACACTGTACGTTTCTAAAGCCCTCCTGGCCTCCTGCAATGGTGCCAAATGTCGAGGCAAAATGTAGTATAACATACACAAACGGACGTACGTCACGAATACGGGAATGGTAAATAGGAAAATTTACTTTTCCTTCGTATCGGGCGCTAATCCACCCCTTACCACGAGATGCAATGGAATTTTAACAATTTCTAACAATAGGCAATATCATAATATGTTATATATGACACTAAAAAAAAAGATGAAGTACCTACCTAAGGAGTGCCTATTTAACTGGTAAGTAATTATACCACCCCGGTACAAGGGCGGATTCAGCCGAAAATTTAGGGGGGTCACAATTTTTTTGTAAGTTTAAAATGTAATTTTTGTTGTTGAAAAGTTGAGTTTTATTCAAATTTTGGTACTAGGTATCTTATGAATTTACTCATTTAGGGGGGGGGGGGTCTCCCGTTTCCATCGATTTAATTTATTTTTTCCTTCCTCTAATTCATTAATAGACCTTGTTTTTTTTAAATTCAACCTACTGTACTATAGTACAATTCACTGGCTAGAATAAACAGTAGACCTAATTGCTCTTTTTGCGCTATTTGAGCTAGTAATCGGCTGCCTGTGGCCAAATAACCTAATTGTGCCGTTGGTGACGAAAATGTCTAGACATAAATGAGCAATATTTTTCTCTTGCGGCTGAGCTAATATACCTGGGTTTTCAATACTACTAACTTAACCCAGTAGAACTAGTAGGAGAATTATTGACTTCAGCAATGATTCGTCTCAGCTCTCCCCGTCTCCCTTTTCCAGTTTTGTTTCTGTATTAGTTGGTATATACAGTCGCTGTTATATCCAACAATAAGCAATCAAGAAAACCTGAATAGTTCGGGACTAGAATCCACGATCTATGCGCATTTCTGGGGAATTTTGAACGGGTGCGTCAAATGCACGTAACGTGCCACGCACAGCCAATAAGTGTGAGGGACTGGATCCTATACTACAAGATATCGCCTACCTTAGAAAACTCCTGATTGAACTGAGAGCGGCGAGAAATGCTTCTAACTTCCCTAAATTTCTTAGAAACCATCTCTTAGAGAAAGCTTTCTACAATGTCACTGAGGCACTAGCACAATAACAATGACAGAACTACCTGATTTTGACGACATTTTAACGATTTTACTTTATACTTTCTTGTCAATTACCTGTTGATTACTTGTACCTATTGTAGTATATTGAACCTCTAAAAATGGCGGCGTAAACAGTGTTTTAATTTCTGTGCCAACTATTTAATTTAATTTCAGTAAATAAACCGTTTAAAATTAATAAAAACGTACCTAATTTGTAAAAAAAAAGGTATAGTGATGAATAACGAAATAAAGAAACTACTGGCTGAAATGGGAAAATTTAGGACCGACTTAGCTAACGCACTAACTGCCAATGATAAACCTGAGGTAAGAAACGTTGAACAGCAGTTTATTGCATTTAGCGAGAAAGTTGAAAAGTGCTTGAGCAGTGTAAATAGTTCTATCATGAAAATTGAAGATAAATTGGACGAAATCGATCAATATGGAAGGAGAAATTGCGTACTTTTGCATGGATTACCAGAGCTGCGAGGAGAGGACCCACAAGAAATCGCAGTCAAAACAATAAAAGATAAGTTGGGAATTGATTTGGCTAAAGAAGCAATAGGCCGGGCACACCGTATTGGAAAATCGAGAACTTTGGGAATTGGTGCGAACGTTATGCAAACCAGGCCAGTGATAGTCCAATTTTTATCGTATGGTTTTAAGCACATGGTTTTCACAAGTAAGAAAAAACTTAAAGGTACAGGAGTGACCATAACCGAGTCCCTGACGAAACGAAGATTGGAGATATTAAACGACCTGAAAAATAAATGTGGGAAGGAAAAGGTTTGGACACTGGACGGGGTCATGCATGTATTGGAAGGAAGTACTATTCACAAAATTCGCAGTATATCACAAGCCGAACTCTTTCTTATGAAGAAAGGACCAGCACTACCACAATTGTCAAAAACACAGGATGAGCTACAGACCACTCAAAAAAACACCTACGAGATGAGAAAAAGAAAATAGTTATTAGTATATCACATCACGCATTTGGCCTACTAAGCACGGTATGTCTGGTTGTCCAGTATAATGTAGTTCGTACATTAATATAAAATGACAGTTCGTTGGATAAGTACGGTGTGGAGCCCCAGTCATGCTTACAGGTCCAGCTGGGAACTTTGTTTTTACTTGCTGTGGTTAAGGCATGGCCGGCTTCAGGCTATGTACTGTAGGCAGATGATAAAATTACTCTGATCTCAACCTAACATTATATAGTAGTTTTTTTACTGAACATCTATACTACTACTACCTCGATGGAGTATTATAGCATATGCAACTAAACCGTGTAAATGTACAGTTGAATAACTTAAGACTACTGCTTTACTGCATACTTATTTATTTACTATGGTATTTTCGAACTATGTACAGTATGAAGGTAATCCAATCCACTGTATATTATTAGGAATCATATTGGTATTATACAGTATAAACGGTCATAATATTTTAAAATGCACGGAAACGCTTAATGGAGGAATTTATGCGAAGTATTTATTTTAATTTATTTATTTTATTTTTGTTGCTTTGCTTTGCGATGAATGAATTTATAGGGATTTTAGACGTTTTGGAAACTTGGAAAATTTTATTAAATTTTTATTGTTCTTATTCGAGTGAATGTGAGCGTGAGTGGGCACCAGAGGTTGTGGGGGGTTCTCTTCTTGAATTTCTAGATTGTTCATTGTTCATTGCAGGACTAATGTTTATCCTTTTTGATAATGGATAGTAAAAATATATTGAATATCGACATGTCAGGGGATGAAGAAGATGAAGGGGTGAATTCCTATCCTAGCCTTACTGCTGTTCCTTCGGTAGCAGTGCTGCTGGATTCTGAGCTAAGCAAACATGCGAGGGGATTTCATGTGAGTCACTTAAATGCAGAGTCGGTACTTGGTCACTTAGATGACATAACTAGCCTCTTCCAAAGTAGAAAATGTCATGCAATCTGTATCAGTGAGTCTTTTTTAAAACCGACCCTCCCAGACGCTATAGCTGCGATGCCTGGTTATAATATTTTCAGGAACGATCGAGTAGATAAGAAAAGGGGTGGAGTCTGCATTTTTGTCAGAGATGACCTAAAAGCTAAATTTTTATACTGTTCTGATCCGAAATACTCACCTAAACCTGAGATACTCTTCCTGAGTGTACGGGTAAATAATACTGATTTCCTTTTGGGGGTGGTTTACAGACCACCACATGTTGGTAATTTGGTAAACATAGAAGAGGCCTTGGCTAGGTTTATGCCATACTACGCGGATATAATTCTTGTCGGAGATTTTAATGCGAACCAACAGACCAACACCCCTGATGTGAGACAGATAGCAAATATCATTGACACCTTCAATTTAGATATATTGGCCACTGATCCGACTTGTCATACGGTAAATAACTCAGTAAATGCCCACACTACAATAGATCTGATGATAACTAATAAAGATAAGGTGGCTAACTACGGGACATTTTCAGTACCTTTCATATCAAAACACGACCTTATATATTTAACTTATAAGTTAGACACACGGAAATACAGGCCGAAAATAATTGCTTATAGGGACTGGAAAAAATTGGACAGGTTGGCACTTACAATAGCGGCGGAGGCAACTGACTGGAGTGAAATACTTCACTGCAACGACCTGGAGAAAAAGCTGTACATTTTTAACGAACATGTACAAAGGCTTTACGACAGCGCTATACCACTTAAAACTGCCAGGATGACGCGACCAGCGGCTCCTTGGATGACAGATTCAATTAAACATTTACGAAAACAAAGAGATGCGTACCTTCGCCAGTATAGGAAATACAGCAAGGATGGGGACAGACAGGCATATTTAAAGTCATTAGAAACAAATTAACGAAAGAAATAAGAAACGCGAAGAAATGTTTTATTAGATCCAAAACACAAAATATGAGTATGAAGGAGGGCTGGAATTTCGTAAGAAGCTTGGGCATTGGGAAAACAGCGGTTGTAATAAAACATGATAGTGAATTAGATGTCAACCAGCTTAATTCTTTTTTTGTAAATTTAGGGGGAGTCATTGCAAATGAACAAAGGCAAAAGACTATAAATGATCGACATAAAACAGTATGATAGGCATAATTTTGAACAATTTAAATTTAAACCAATAACAATTGAGGAAACAGAGAAAGCCATTTTAGACGTAAAATCCAGGGCTACTGGAATGGATAACATTAATATAAGATTTCTACATATTATTTTACCCCACATTTTAACTGCGCTGCAAGATATTTTTAATACAGCTTTTAGAGCTAGTGTCCGAATTCCCTACCATTTGGAAGCTGTCAAAAGTTATTCCTATTCCAAAAAATAAAAAACCCCACGTGTAATGCCCATTGGAGACCCATCAACATATTATCGCCCACATCTAAGGCTCTTGAAAAATTAGCTGCGAAGCAATAAGTTACAGAGTATATGACAAATCACTCATTACTTGACCCATTGCAATCAGGTTTTAAAAAAATGCATAGTACAACAACTGCATTGTTGAAGATAACCAATGATATTCAACAAGCTATGGACGACACAATGCTGACTATCCTTGTCCTGATTGATTACAGTGCAGCATTCAATTCAGTATATTTCGAAATAATTCTGACAATTTTAAAACATCAGTTTAATTTTTCGGTGGAGGCTTGCGCTTGGTTTGAATCTTACTTACGAGGCAGAAAGCAAAGGGTGCAAATAGGCAGGGAATACTCAGACTGGGAAAGCTTAGAGCGGGCAGTACCAGCAGGTTCCGTATTGGGGTCATTAATTTTTACAATGTATATTCAGTCTTTGTCAAAAATAATAAAGGGCAGATTCAAATATCACTGCTTTGCAGACGATGTGCAAATATACATACATTGTAAGCCCAATGATCTCGCCAAAACAGTTAATGATGTGTCTCAGCAATTGCAAGAATTAGCTAAGTGGGCCCAATCACACGCATTAATAATAAATCCCCAAAAAACTCAAGTCATTGTATTAGGATCTAAACGATATTACTTAACGGGGTTGACATTTTAACAGCACCATTAGTGCAATTAAATGGAGTCCCGATACCGTATAGCCCCCAAGTAGAGAATCTAGGAGTGATATTCGATCAATACATGAGTTGGGAAGCCCAAATAAAGAATACATGTAAAAAAGTTAATGGTACTATTCATGCAATGTATAGGTTAAAAAATATGCTAGATGTTAGAGTTAGACAGACCCTAATACAGACTATCATACTGCCTATTTTTGATTACGCGGATGTTTTGTATGGGGGTTTAAATGAAACACTCAATTACAAGCTACAGCTAAGAATGAATGCATGCATCCGCTACATATTCTCATTAAAAAAAGACTGCCATATTACCCCTTACTATAATAAAATAGGCTGGCTGAAGGCTAGAGAGCGAAGAGAAAAGCATGCACTGCTATACCTCTTTGAGATTTTACATACTAAAAACCCATCCTACCTATCATCCTTATTTTCATATTTATCAGACTACCATAATTTCAATACAAGAGCTTCAAACAAACTTTCCATCCCTAATCACCGAACTAACAACTACAACCATTCCTTTGTAGTGAATACCTCTAAACTTTGGAATTCCCTGACTGACGAAACAAGGACCGAGAGCAGCTTGGGGAGATTTAAGGCAGCCTGCCATCAATTTCTGGGGAATGTTGTGTGCGAGTAAATGAGTGAGTGCATGAAATTTTCTTTTCTTATGTTTAGGCTATCTTTTTTTTTTTTTTTTTACAGGAAAACGATCATTGTTCAAAAAAATTTAATGTAAACAAAAAATTGTGAAGGTTAGCTGGAAGAGTAGCCCTTCGGGGCTAAAGCTCGCCTGAAAATAAAGACGATATTTCATTTCATTTCATTTCATTTCATTTCATTTCATTTCATTTCATTTCATTTCATTTCATTTCATTTCATTTCATTTCATATAATTTAACAGAAATATATATTTATCTATTTATTTATTTAAACCTATATACAGTAACTGTAGCAAATAGGCTAACATGGTGATGATGACAGCTGTTCAGCAACTGCATTGTATGACAAATCTTGTCTCCACTACACACACAACAAAATTAACATACGCGGGCCGCTGCACTGACGCAACCCATGCCCTCAAATAGAAAGCCTATAGATGTTCGGTACCTAATCTAGATATAGTCGTATTTTTCAAAGTTTCACGGTCCAGCATGGAGTCATATGATCCTTTATCACACAATGGATGTGACCTGAGAAAAGATCGAGCGTATAGTGAGTGGATATACTGCTTTAGAATACAAATAAACTACTACTCTAATTTCTGGCACCGTACCTTATTAGGCTAGTTTCTATTTGAGTGAATAGGTTGCATCAGAGCAGGGGCCCACGTTACGTTATAGGCGATAGGAGAAAAGTTGCATCTTAATGGCCCCTCGCATGTGCCGGAATGTGGGGAGTACGATGGAAAAGTTTTATTCCAGTCCGAATGGCGTAAGACTGCAGTATTCATCGGATTCCACCTTCCGTACGTTTAACGACACACGGTGTCCCCAAATCAGGCCTATATTAACCTAAAGCTATTAGCTAGACCACTATAGTCCACAATCAGCACCGATTCTGTTATATATAACAACTTTCATAATAGGCTGTAGTAGCCTACCGGTTATCACGATGTAATAGTAACTCCATTCAGAGGGCATTGTAAAGGTATATTTATTATTATGGGTATAGCATATAAAAATGAGAAAAAAATTAAGGTACAGGCTACACGGCTGATCTTTCATATTGTGTCATTTGTAGATGTTGAATCCGGAATGGGTTATTTCATTTAAATAGCGATCATATAGGGTGCTGACGTAGCCTGACCATATACGTCTTGTTTTCGTATACGTTTGCGTACGTGGCTAACATAATATTTTGATACCATGGCCCACATATTCATTAGTTTCACCTTTTTTATTAATACAATTCTTGCTAAATTTTATGTAGATGGGATTGGTATGCTGCATATAATAAAAAAAGTTAAATCGAATCCTCATCTCCGATACCCAGTACTTATTAATTAAAACCAATTCAATAGATCGCCTTTAGGAAAATCAAATTGTGTACCATTATCGCTTCAAGAGCATTTTTCACCACTCTGTCATCTATAAAACTGGTTTAGTTTTCTTCTTCTCCTCCTTCTTTTCCACTTCTTCCTCTTCTCCTCCTTTAAATGCCACTTCTAGCGAAGATTGGCGATCATCATGGCAATTTGGACCTTGGAGACTAATGCTCTGAAAATGAGAAGTCGCACTCTTGCCAAACCACTTTCTTGTCAAATTTTTTCCAACCCGGGAAGTTCTTCTTCTGCCGGGATTATTACATGCTGAAGGCGATACTTTTCGTTCATCATGTTAGTTTCTGTTTATTAACCGTCGGTAGCAACTTGGTTTTTTACCTCAGTATCAGAGGTACTACCTCTCCAGGATATGCACAGCATTTGTCTGTATATCAACCCTAACCTTTGCGAACTAAGCATTGGATACAGTATATATTGTATTTTTACTCACTTTATTTTATTTGGGTGATTAGATGGGTCCAAGTTCAGCAACTTGCAGCCTTGGCACAAGGTACCTACCAAAGGTAGCTCATTCCCGGTGATATATTTTTTATACTACTAAGTGCTAGATGGTGATGTTTAAAATTTTATCCCCAGGAATAAGTTACCCTTGGTACCTTTGTGCTACGGCTGCTTTAAGATAACTTAAGCGCTAACTAACCTATCCTTCCTAGTTGAGTGTAAGAGAGGGCTTTATGGCCCTAACTCCGCTAGGTTGGCTTAGTAATAGAAACAATAGAAAGTCCTTATTTATTTATTTATGTTTGGGAAGTGGAACTCACCGCCTGTAGGGTTAGAATTTTTATTCTGCGTCTGGCATATCACTAAGCCCACAGCTGTGAGGCTAAGCACAAGCAAACCTCTCATAATGGTGCCGAAGACACTGTCACTACTGCCAGCCTCTTTGCAGCCTGACTGTATTTGGTCAAGACCTGTCCACCTTAGATAATAGGTCTTCTCTACCACTTTTATGCGTGGAAAATGGTCATAACTGACCCATAGTTGCTCTTAGGATATTGACTTGCCTTACTCATATTTCGTAAGATTTACCTCATGACGACTTACTTGGCGATTTAACTATATTACCTAATTACCAGTATATGCGCAAATTGTAGCCCAAATTACATGATTTATTATATTAGATTACTTTATAACATATGCAGAATGTATTTAAAACCTGAAGATTTTGTTGGAATGCTTAACGCTACGCAGCGCATTTTGTAGTCCCCCCTTTCCCTTTTGGAATTCTTGGCTGCGATGATGCCACAGTAACCTAGAGTATTGATAAGTTACTTGACAGCCATTATCATTTTTTCCACGTTATTGACATCGGCACCGGCAATACAGCACCAAATTAGGCTAGTATAAAAATTAAAAATTCGCAATAATTTCATAAAAACACACCTACGTATTTTTTTTTAATTTTCACAGTACTGACGACCCGACAAAATGCTTATTACTTAGTACGTTAATTAGTCTCCTCATGGGCTAGTGATAATGGTGAATGCACTGCTTATCCTCTCTCTCCAATCCTAAATTTCCTAGGGTACGGTAAGGTACCTATACTAGTAAAAAGAAAACAAGGCTTTCGGCAACATCAAGTAATAATAATTTAAGTAACATAAAAAATCAGTTTCATACTTTCCATCTCAGTCTATACAGAAGGTAGCATATTTCTTGAATAAACTAAGAAGCCATTCTAAAACCAGTCGTCATAATACCTGAAAATATAAAAATGCCAATTTTAAAGTACCATATTAATAAATAAAATAAATAAATAATGACTTCTTTTGTTCTATTACTAAGCCAACCTAGCGGAGTCAGCGCTATAAAGCCCTCTCTTACAATCAACTAGGAAAGCCCGGGACCGCCTGCTTTACATGCCCTCCGAAGCATGGCCAGAAGAAAATTTTACTAGATTAGGACTCGAACCAACAACCTTTCGGGTTCCACTACTCTACATGTCTTAACTAGTCCTAATTAATCAGTTGAAGTCACAAAGAAATTTCAATACAAGCAATGGCAAACTGTCTTTGGCGATCTTTGGGTAACCCGTGCCCAGCAGAATGCTCTTGACGACACCCCGCCCGACCACGAACCATACAAACCAAACACAGAACTAACTATACATAGCACTAACACCGAGATAAAAAAAAAGTTTCAATACAAGCAATGGTAAACTGTCTTTGGCGGTCTATGGGTAACCTCGTTGCCCAATGTGCTCCCGACAACAGGTGGCCAAACGACAGACTCAACTTAATAACCATTAAACACGTAGGCTATCTGCTTCCAGAGTATTGTATTGAATCAACATTTGAATGGTCCTGATTACACACTCGAATATTCAGTCGACCCAATATTTATTCAATTGAAGAAATATATGTTTACGTTGAAGTATACGATTTGAATCTAAATTTAGGCATTACACTTTCAAATTTTTCTTGGTCCCATAATTATTGAAACAGTTCCATTATTCGAGTGTGTAATATGGGAATTGATGATGTTTTCTTTTCATTTTTAAGTTTTACTTAATTATTTTCCATTGTTCTTATCTTACAGATGGCTTTTTAAATAGCCTGTATATCAATATACTATTGTAAAATTAGGTATTATACCGTACTACCGCGACTTCACTTACCCCCCACTATTGGATCCACTGTTAGCGTTAGCATTGCTTGAGCTGAAAGATGCACTGAACGGGCCAAATGAGTAAGATGCAGACTGGGAGTTGGCTGAGGCTGCGGAGCTACCCCCTCCAAACCCTCCCCCATTGCTGCCACTTCCAGCACTGGCAGATGCGAAGGAACCCCCACTGTTCCCTCCGTAGCCGCCATGACTACCTGATCCTGCGGACGCCGATGCTAAGCTTGAACTACTGCTGAAAATTAAATTCGAAGCTCATTATTGGTTATATAGTAGATACTGGATATTCCTAAGTTGAAACTGGTTCAGAAGATCATATAATGCAGTTTATTATAACTTTTGTCATTCGGTTTACAACCTTTTTGAAACCTGATGAGGTTTCGCAATTTGTCCCTCTGGGCAGTCCTTTCATTAGCTCCGGTAGCTGCGTCAACCCCTTGAGTGAGTCCTGTCTTTGCTTTATAGTCCGGATATCACTACCACATCCTATCAGACCTATAAAGATGCTTTGCATATTCTGACAGGTTGTTTGCAGTCTCTATCATCATCATGTACACAGTCATTGAGGTAACCGATCATAGCACCAGTATGAAAAATGCAAAATAAATAAATAACAAATAATAAATTTTGGCTTTTTGATCTATTACAAAGCCAACCTAGCGTAGTTAGGGCTATAAATCCCTCTCTTACACTCAACTAAGAAAGCCCGGGACCCCCTGCTTTACATGCCCTCCGAAGCATGGCCAGAAGAAAATGTAACTAGAGTAGGACTCGAACTAACAACCTTTCGGGTGAAAGTGGGAGTCTGTACGCATGTGAAAAAAGCTTTTCAGGAGCAAAAAAAAAACTGTCTAACTTGTCTTATTTATTTATTATTTGTATTTATGTATTGCTTCCTTCATATTGGCTGTTCACAAGCGACCGTTTGCTACAAGGTGCATTCATTTATTTTGGTCGCCATGGTGTGTTAACCTGTAAGGCTGCAAATCGCATTTTTGGGCATTCGACATTTTGCAGAATCAGCGACGCAATGCTTAAATATTATTCCCTCAGTCCCGGACTAAATTAGGGCAAATGACATTCTGTAAATAAGCTGTAGTATGGCCGTTGGCGTCCCTTCGTCCCTTCGTAGCCTAGTTAGGGCATTTATTTTATTTATTTTTACCAGTGAATCGTACAAAAAACATTCTGGTCAATATTGCATATAGCCTACCAATGTACGAGCTGTCGTAGCATTGGTATATCGTAGGGTGCGTAGGGAAAAAATAATTTGAGCTTCCCTCCAAAATCTATACTCTAACGATACTGTTGCTCAGTCTCTCAGGAGGTGGTGAATATGACTTTAACATTAATTAGAATAGGTACGCGAGTAGAAATAATTATGTATAATGGTTTGAGTTTCCGTCCCTGTCCCAATGTTCTGCCTGTTTATTGTTGTTTGTTTTGTGGATATTCCCCCAAAGGCCACTCAAAGAAAAACCCTGCGATTAACTACGGATGCGGATATACCATATTTATCGTATTATAGGCCCTACAATATCATGAAATACGCCTAAAAACTTGAATCGTGATTGCACCGGCAACACACCTATAAATCATTACCTAGCTCGTGATGAATAGCCTATATATAGTGCATATCGTACTTACCCTCCATGTGAACCGGAAAACTTGTTGAATAGTCCGCCCAAAAATGGTTCTCTTTTAATGCGAATGGAGGAAGTGTCTCCTGATGAATCCGCGGTACCGGTATCAACTATATAGTCTGTAACACAATTAATTATAATAATTTTCTATGCATACTATGGTAGGCCTACTCTTACCTACACAGAATTTTGGAGGCATAATGTTCAAACCAGTTTTTGTGCATTTAATGTGACATGGGACATGTGATGAGTGTTTTCAAATTTAAATAGCCCTCAACTTAAGTTATTTATAAATACTAACAGGATAGCCTATGTATAGGTATACCCATTGTAACATCTATACATTCAGAGTTGCATTATAAGGTCTAATATAGTACATTAGGTCTACATCTTTAAAGCAAATTCTATCTGAATTATGGCTTAACAACTCTTTAGACCTATCGTACAATATATACCATTCCTCTAAGTAGACATATCATATAGACTATAGAGCTGCAACTGGCTTACCTGGTTGAGACGAATCGTCAGGAATGATGGCGCCTAAAGAAGCTCCTCTGCTAACTTTGAACGATACCATCAGAAGTACAAAAGTACATGAAAACTTAATCGAAATCATATTGCTTTAGGAATTTTTCAACAATAACCGAAACGGTCGGTCAATAATTGAAACTACCTAGGTATGTTTGCAAGATGTGCGCTGGAGCACGAATATTTTATTTTTATATTAGACGCCTTTGAAACTTAAGATAATTGAGTTTATACCCCGTAAGATAGTATTCTAAAGCGACTACTTAAGTTGAAATAAAGATGGGACAGGGCAGGGCAGGGATTCTCCTGTAAAGAGGAAATCTCGTCAAGGTTTGGAGCCTAGACCTTGATGGGGAACCTGTACTATAACACATGCGGAAGCGAAGCCGTGGGAGGAATGACTTTTAAAGACACTAAAAACCATACCGTATACCTGTAACCGGTACATACTGTACCTAATGCGTTTAGTTTTGCAACAACGGTCAAAATTCCTGTACGGGTCGAAGACGCCGTGTCTAACGACAGAAATTTCACGGACGGGCGTCGGATGAGTAAGTAAGTTTTGAAAAATATTCACGTAAAATAAATAAATAGTTTTTTTCATCAAAAATGTATGACCTGCAGAATACATTATAAAAAATACAGTAGTCACGAGTCACCCTAGCCTAAATAAAATTTAATTAATCATGCATTATGAATTGCACTATGAGCCTCTATAGATTTTGTCAATTGGTAGACCTACTGTATATACCCGCCAGACAACCCACCCGTCCTATAAAGGGCGATTCACACCACTAGTCCAAGTCGGGGTCGAACTATCATTTGGTTGCATTAAAATTGTTGTTTTAAATGTGGATTTTTGGGAATCATAGATGTTATCTCGGAATCTTCAAATGAACACCTGCTTCTAAATACACATCAAATGATAACTCATTTCAAGACCTTTCATTTGGCATGATTATTATGAACTTTAAGGTTCAATCACCACAAACGTCTTAATACAGATCTTTCATTGGATATTCTTATTTATAATAATCAGAGGCAGGACGAGGACCCTCTGACCCCCCCTCTAAAATCCGCCCTTGCTACCAATCCAAAGCTTTAGGAAAGAATGTACGGGTTCACTCGTACTGGTTCTTTGCTGTTGTTTCTAATTCTAGCAATTTTTTTTTTAATTTGATAGACAAGTATCATCTGCATAATACACCGTAGCAAAGTTACAAGCCTAATGGGGATATCCACTCCTACAGTGAAATGAAAAAAAAAAAAAACAGTAAGAATGTTGAATTAGAAGATACAAGTATAGAAAATGTGAAGAAATGCAATGGAAACTTCATGAAGTTTATTTCGTCTTTACTTCTAATTTAACATTTGGACTGAGTTCACCATCACTACCATGGGATATATACCAGCATGCGCTATGAAGCGTTCTTTACTGAATTTCTTCGTTGCAGTCGATCGATGACATTTTTTCTTCAAATTTTTCATGTCTGTCGTGAGTTGAAACAGTTTTCTACCAAACCACCGAGAGGTCATTTGCCGCCGCTTTTGAGTCTTTTCTTGAATGAAAAGAAACCAGAAAGATATACGTACTTTCCTCTTACATATGTGGGCTATTGTTTAAGGTAACTCAATTGCAGGGAATAAAGGCAATGTTTATGCTATGGATCCCGATCATCTAGATCAGGGGTTCCCAAACTGTAGTCCATGGACCACCGGTAGTCAGGTGGTCCACGGACCAAAGTAAGAAATAAGAAAATAAATCAGCTGAGATATTGGAAATTTGAAGTGAAATACAGTACCTAAGTCTTGGCACTGAACTATAAAATCCAACCAATACCCGCCCTAAACATATTTTAATAAAATATTAGGATGTAATTGTAGGCACAAATCATCCTAGAATTTGACAATTTTCCTGTCGCAGCTAAGGTGGTCCAAGGAAAATCATAAAATAATCTAGTGGTCTACGGACAAAAAAGTTTGGGAGCCCCTGATCTAAATATACAGTATAATCCTTACACAATTTTTCCAATGTGCGATACCTATTTATATATACTGTATATATATATTTAAGTGGAAAGTGCATATATACTCGTAACTACATTATACGAATAATAGCTCGGTTATTAGTAAAGACTGCAATAGCAAAGAAGCTAACTTCTTGGTAGGTACTAAAGATTTATTTTGGTCTGGCAAAAGCGAGTAAATTGGCACTCACTCGGCATCCAAAGGCGACTCACTACCTCATTTTAGTGCTTTTAGACGCAATAAGCTGGCTACTCGTTCATTAAATAAACATTATGTTACTCTGTCGTTAACCAACTAAAATTTAGGATGGTTGGGTTGGATTAGACTAGGTAATATGGAATTAGGCTATGAGAATGAAATGGTAAAAATTATTTTAATTTTTGTGACTGTGTGTACAGTAGGCTACATATAGTATACCAGCACCTAATACATTCCATGTGATAAACATTAAATGAAACTCGTTAACAGCAAACAGCACTACTTATATGCCTGCCTTACGCAGAACCCTACATAATACCAACACATTCAGGCTAATTCCAATTTGCAATGCACTGTGGGATATATACCATACTATTGTATATGGTTGCATGAGACTAAAACAGTAAAACAATCGAATACAGGTATTGGCTAGTTAAATACTTAAGGTTTCGAACCTTGGGCATTAGGAGACGTTTCATCCATTACGGGTGAGTCTCCCTCTGCTGATGTCGCCGAAGCAGAAGAGGAGGCTGAGGCTCCTGATGACGCTGCTGCTGCAGAAGAGGAAGCTGAGGGCCCTGATGACGACGCAGCTGCTGCTGCAGAAGAGGAAGCTGAGGCTCCTGATGACGCAGCTGCTGCAGAAGAGGAAGCTGAGGGCCGTGATGACGACGCAGCAGCTGCTGCTGCAGAAGAGGAAGCTGAGGGCCGTGATGACGACGCAGCTGCTGCTGCTGCAGAAGAGGAAGCTGAGGGCCGTGATGACGACGCAGCTGCTGCTGCAGAAGAGGAAGCTGAGGACCCTGATGACAACGCAGCTGCTGCAGAAGACGAGCTCGGCGAGTCATTGGCGTCAGATTCCCCCGTTGAAACCGCCACAGACACTGATAATAAACAAAAGTAGGTAGGTACCGTACTTATACTTCTTTAGTACCTACCTACTGTGTAACTGGCGTGGTTCTCTCCCAACGGCCCAAACCCTTCCAAATGCCTCGAAAATGCAATAATAATGCATTATTAAGATATATAGGCTACAGTATGTCTTGTAAAAAAAATTATAATAGTAATATTGATTTCCACCGGACGCATGAGAGCTTAGTGACATGTTTTGTTAATCCATCTAGTAGTCCATCGCATCGGTGCCTTATTATTAAATAAATAAATAAATAAATAAACGTTTATTTGCAAAGTGTACCTATACAGTGCCTGAGTGCCGTCATATACTGTATAAGACAAAGATTATACATTGGGAATAGCCTAATTGGGAATTTTCCTATACCTACTGATTTTGTTTTCTATAAAATTTGCGGTAACAAGCAATGAAATAAGAATAGGAAGTTTTTTTTTTTTTTTTTTTTAATTTGTTTGACAGCAGAAATGTATCCCACAAAATTTGTAGGATTATATCACTCTTAGATTGATAGTGCCCACTTATTTTATCTTTTTATTTCTTTTATGATTTCATTTGGAATAATATCATTAATCTTCTGAACAAATATGTCACATGTAGCCTAAATCAGCTAGTGCGCTCTAAAGCATTTGATCTTCACAGTGAATCTATTGTAATTAGGTACCTATAGGATGATAGACCAATGCACTAAATTAACATGTTAATGCTTACCTGCGGAAGCTGAGGATCCATCACTATCTAGCGATGATGAGCTCGCGGCCGCTGAAAGTAAGGCAACACGTCAACAAATTAAATTAAAGAAGTGCAATGCATACCGATGCATTGGATTATCATAAATTGTTATTATACAGTATATACCACAGACCTATGCACTAAATTAAAATGTAGACCTACCTGCGGAAGATGAGGATCCAGCACTGCCTGAAGATGAGCTTGCTGCCGCTGAAAGTAACATTAAATTATATTATGGAAAGTTGTAATCATTGAAATATTGTAAATGGCTAGCCACCACATATGAAATAGGCTTCCGCCCTCATCATGAATCTGTGTATTTTCTTCTTGTGTACAGTGCGCTGGCAAATAGAGTGAGTTTGATAAAACCGAAATATTCAAATTGACACACTCTAAGCTTGACATTCAATTGAAATGAGAGTTACGTTGTTAGCATGCGTTATAATTGAAAAATTATTTTTTTATTTATGTAAATAATTTAAATTAATCTCTTGACTCGAGTCTGTACTTGGTTAAATCATCTTTTCGCCTGTTTCATTGCGTCAATGGTAAGCTTGTCTCAGCTTGTCGATCATCGCTTGTAGCCGGTGTAGGTTGGCATCGACGACACGAAATATAGGTACCAGTTTACCATAATGGGACTTTGCCAGTGGCCAAAAACTCATACGGAAACAATACCAATAATGTTCAAAATCCATGGGGTCGTTGGTATTAGACAAGGGACTTATGGGCCACTATAATAAATAATAAAATAATAATAATAATTATTATTATTATTATTATTATACTATATTATATTGGTCTACAAAAAGTACTTCGGGCTTTATTACTAACTAAACAATTAAATAAAACCTTGACATTTTCCGTCGGGTCTTCAGTCTCTTGCGCGGTGTAGCCGAAACATTAAACAAATTTATTGGAAATTATGGACGCTATCAAGCCCGTAGCCAGGATTTTTTTTCGGGGGTGGCTGCGGCAACTGTGATCCTATCCAGTGTAAAAAAAAAATTCTTGAGAATTCAATTGTATCTAGTGTATTCTTTTGAAGTAATGGTGTTACTGAGTACATATATGATAGCATAGCCACACCAAACGTCAATTTATAGGCGGAATTAGCTTTGGTGCGAACATTGGCGTATAATATTTTGCGGATATGCGGACTAAATCGTAATGTTATCATAACGACGGTTTAAATTGCATAGAAATGATATTGCATTCTAACCCAAAGAGGGGTCCGGGGGTCTCCCCCGGAGGAAAATTTGAAAATATAAGTGCAAAATAGTGTGGTTTTACGCATTTTAACAGCAGTAATGGATAGATTTTACAAAGCTTACAAAGGAATGCTTACTCATAGAAATCATATTGCATTTAACCCAAAGAGGGGGGTTCGGGGGTCTCCCCCGGGGGGAAAAATCCACATTAGCAAAGCTTACAAAGGAATGCATATTCACAATCCTACAAACAGGGGGGCCCGGGGCCCCCCCCCCCGGAGGAAAATTTGAAAATATAAGTGCAAAATAGTGTGGTTTTACGCATTTTAACAGCAGTAATGGATAGATTTTACAAAGCTTACAAAGGAATGCTTACTCATAGAAATCATATTGCATTTAACCCAAAGAGGGGGGCCCGGGGGTTTCCCCCGGAGGAAAGAATTTTTTTTTCAAAAATTTCGGGGGGGGGGGGGGCTGCAGCTCAATAAGCCCCCCCTTGCCTACGGCCTTGGACGCTATCGACGGTGAGAAAAATCAGACATAATTTGTACCTATTATACATGCATCCTACAAGGGAGACCCCCAGGGACCCTCTGTTTACAGTTACGTAAATCTTCGTCTTAAAAAAATTAAATTGTGGTGACCCCCTGAATAAAATACAGCTGTGCAAAACAGCTCCAGGTGTATCACCCCCCCCCCCCCCCCCCCCCAAGATATTTATTATGGGCGCCCATGACTCTAACTTGTTATGTTAATGATTTACGTATATCAATTTATTCGCATATCAGATGCCACCTTTCCATACCTGATGAAGCGGATGGTCGGCTGTTAGGTGCATTGTGTGCTGCTGCCGCCGCCGCTGGGAAATAATAATATTATTATTATCAACCACTGTGTCCCATTTATTGCTATTATTATTTCATTCATTTATTCATTTAAGCCATACCTGCTGAGGAGGGTCTGTACATGGATACATAGTTTGCGGCTGCTGCTGCCGCTGTAAATTGTAATTGAATTTTTAATAACCACTCGGTCTTATTTATTATAATTTTTATTTTATTCATTCAATAATTTAAACCATACCTGCTGCTGTAGAGGGTGGTCTGTTCATGGGCACATTTTTTTCTGCCGCTGCTGCTGCGGCTGTTAAATACAATATTATTATTAATAATCTCTCAGTCTCATTTGTTATAATTATTATTTTATTCATTACATTATTTAATCCATACCTGCTGATGTGGAGGGTCGGTTCTTGGGTACATTGTTTGCTGCTGCTGCTGCTGCAGCTGAAAATGTAATATTATTGTTAATAAACAGTCTTATTTAATATTATTATGTCGTTTTATCAATCATAGAAGAAAGTTGGAAATAGTACTCTGGTACCTACAGTACATACGATATATTGTACTTCGTAATGTAACTATTATTATCATAACGGCACTTGTGTTCTTTTACAATTTAAAATTTCAAGTCATCCAATAGCTAATTTTGCGGGCAAAATAGAAAAAATGCACCAGACCCTAAGGGGTTTTAGGACTTTTTTACATACGGTATTCAAAAATTTAATCATACCTGCTGATGTGGAGGGTCTGTTTTGGGGCGCATTGTTTGCCAATGCTGCTGCCGCTGCCGCTGGGAAATACAATAATAATATTATCAACCACTCATTCCTATTTACAATTATTGCTTTATACATTTAATAATTTAAACCATACCTGCAGATGTGGAGGGTCTGTACTTGGGCACATTGTTTGCGGCTGCTGCTGCTGCTGCTGCTGCAGCTGTAAAGAATAATAAAAATTTTATCAACTACCTACTCAGTCCAAATTAATATCATTAGTATATTTATAATTATTATTTCATTCATTCAATAATATAATCCATACCTCCTGATGTGGAGGGTCTGTTCTTGGGCACATTGTTTGCTGCTGCTGCCGCTGTAAAATATAGTACTGTTATTATCACCCATTCAGTCTCATTTATTAATATTATTATTATTATTTTATTCATTCAATAATATAATCCATACCTGCTGATGTCGAGGGTCTGTTCATGGGCACATTGTTTGTAGCCACTGCTGCTGCTGCTGCTGCTGTAAAATATAATTAATTAATATCAACCACTCAGTCACATTTATTGTTATTATTATCTTTATTTTATTCAATAGCAATGTAATAAATACCTGCTGACGTGGAGGGTCTGTTTTTGGGCACATTGTTTGCTGCTGCTGCTGCTGCCGCCGCTGTAAAATATAGTACTGTTATTATCACCCACTCAGTCTCATTTATTAATATTATTATTATTTTATTCATTCAATAATTGAATGAATGAATGAATGTATTAAATATAGAACAATTTAACCCTTACAGACCTGCTCACAAACTACCCTACGGAAAAATCTGAAATTTTCGGGGTAGTTTTATATTGTAATTAGAAACACTTTTTGTTTGTAACTTTTTTTTCTAAAATGCACCTAAAAAGGCCTACAGAATGTGCAATATATTGTACATCAGGGTCCAGGAGAAGGAAGGAAAAAATAATATAATTATTATTCCGTTCTTTATTTAGTTTTATTCTGATTTCTGAAACATGATTTGCCTTTGACAATGCACAGGTGAATTTTGCATTGAAAATATGTTCTTTCTTTGCACCCAGGCTTCTCGCTTCTTGCACCTTGTGGGAGAATGTTTCCAATCTGCCCCCCCCCCCCTTCATTTTTATTCAGGGGTGGACAATCCTCAGGCTCTGCATTTACAGGTAAAGGCTGACGATCTAATCTTCGGGATCTCCTACTTCAGAGTTCAGATTCAGCATCAGACTCGTTTATTTGTCTCAACGTAGCCTCATTATCCATTATCGTCAGGGTCGTCAATGTCAGAATTTTCTAGATATGCCACTAATTTCTCCACATCATTTGTGTTCCTCATGTTTTATGTTTGTTTGCCTAGAAACAAAAGAGTAATCAAGATTTTTTTTTTTTAAGGACCTATTGGATATTATACAGACATCTCCAATAATTGGCATCGGACATATACAAATAGACCTGATGTACAATATATTGGACAACCAAAATCAGCGAAATTGTGTGTAGATTATAAAACGAGCTATCGGTGGGATTAAAACTTACCAATATTCTTCAAAGAATACCATTTCATGATTTTAGTACATTTCCAGCAACAAAATAAACCTTCACTAATATATAAATTAATTAAAAATGCAAGCTTACCATGTTTTGCAGCTCTTCTCTTCACCATGTTAAGCTTTTAAAATAAACATGTGAAAAACGTTCATAAAATCGACAAATTTAAGCATGGAGCTAATAAAACTATGGAGCCACCACGTCGTATTTCGGCTGTGCTGGAGGACCATAGAATAATATTTACTATAGAATGCTAGTCGGTATAGGACCGTCTGTGATTCCAACTAGGGAAATCACATGAGCCGAGTCACAAAATATTTGCGTCCCAGTTTTAACCAATCAAATTAATTTATTAAGAAACAATTGTGAGTGTGCTCGAACGTTCTATAAAACTTGGCCTACTATTGGCTGCCTGTTTTGAAGTCAACATTCTTATTCAAAACAAAAACAACGCAGCCGTAATGAGTGGGTTTTTGATAAGCAAAAATGATAAAAATTATTTATTATTTCTATCTCTACAGCAATACCTACTTTACTAATAAAATAAGGTCAGTTGTTGGATTGAAAACTTCACACTGGTACTAAACACTATGTAAAGTACAGTAGGCCTACAATAATACTTCTAAAAGGTAAGTTAGTAATTTATATTCAACCCACAATACCACCTTTAATTCTTCTTAAAATGTTGTATGTGTTGCATTGTTGCCGTCTTGTAGCCAAATTAAGTCACTTAACACACCTGAGTACAACAAGTTACTGTACAGCCTACAAGAAACATTTTTAAGTCTTTGCATGCATGGGGCTTGCGAAGTAATAATTTGTGACAATGACTTCCCTCTATGGGTCCACTACATTAACTAAAACAAAATAGGTTGTCTTATTTTAATTGGTATGTATCGGTAGGCTAATATTATTGACATTTTTAGGGCAACAGATTTCGAGGAACAGGAGCAGAGGAGGCGTCTCGTCCCGCCAGAGAAAATGTTGAAGCAAGGAAATGGTGGAAACTTTAAGTCAATGCAAGACAATTCCTACCAGAAGGAAAAAGTCAAAAATATTAATTGTGTTCCATCCTCTTCACTGCAAATTACTGTATATTTGTTATTACATTAATGTTATTGCATTATGCTGTATTTTAAAAGCCTTTTTCATGGAACTCACCTTGACTTTTCACTTGTTACCCATAGCTTACAGAGTCAAAAGGAAGGGAACATGGTGGGTGTCACCGTATTGCGTTAGTGAGAAACTACCTGCCTGAATAAATAGTGGTTGTGATAATGTCCAAATACATGGTCTACTGTGACAGTATGCTTAATGAGCACGACGCAAAGACGTTTTTGCAACTTTCCTCATACAGGGTTTTGGTTTAAAATGTTAAGCCCCCAGTGACCTGTACGAAAAGGCCCTAATGAATGCTTGCCGTAACGTATAGTACAGTACTCTTTCTAAACTCATGTTTGAATATAATTTGAAGTATTGTATGTGGTACTTCCGTACATTAATACATACTGCGTAGGATACCACGAGCGTTTTTCTTTTTTTAATATTCATTGACCATTGTACTGTAGATAGGCCTAGGTGTGCGAATGATGCAAAAAACTAGTTTGTTTCATTAAATTTGGGTCATTATGGATTTATTAATATGAAACGACACATTAAATTTATATTGACTACTACATTTCAATTTTTAAATTTGTGCGGGAAACACCCAAGCGCTACCAAGTGGCCAAAATCCGAAAGTGGGACGCAAATATTTTGTAACTTCGATCCTGTGATTTCATGAAAAAAATCACAAAGCCCTGAAATACTGCATCCTATGTATAAGCATAGGGATGCCAGTCTGCTTATTTCGATTGGCAGGCTATGTGGAGGACTGAAGCCACGACCACGCCCCCTCATAAGTGCATTTTGGCGGGAAATTCAAATTTAATAGTTTTATTATATGTTTTCTTTATAGTTTTCTTTGTTGTTTCATATATAATTATATTTATTATTTACATTTATTATATATATGATTTAAAATTTAAATTAAAAGTACTGAAAGATCTGCATTACAAAAATTTATTTTTATCTAAAAGTAGGGAAAACTTTGCTAAAAATATTTTTTTAAATGTAAATTAAAAGTACTCCAAGTTCTGCATAAAAATATTGCTGGTTAGCTGGCATGATTTTCCGTTCTAAATAATCTTTAAATAATCAAATAAAAAGTTAACATGGTATCAAATGGCAAAAGGCTCAATCTGGTCCTATACTACGGAAATAGCCGAAGTCAAGCGGCTTCAACCCGAATGTTTACGATGAGTCTATAGTTTTACTATGTCTATGAAGAAACCCAAATGTATTATTGTTGATTTTTTGAACACAGCCACCCGCCAAGTCTCCTTGGCACACAAAAACGCGGGAGTTTTAAACGATGTACAATATCTTGATATTCAGGTCTGAGAGGGTTAAATACAACAATTGTAAAGCCCCACATGAAGACCTATAACAATTTACCCTACTCTAAAACTAAAGAAAAAAAATCAATTAGACTTAATTTAACTTATTAAACTACACTTACATATTAATAACAGATCTCACGTAAACACATAACAGTCTAGTCCACTATTTCAAATAAAGATTCCACCTCTTCCCGTCTCATCAGCCATTCCCGGACGAATTTGGAAAATTTATTTATTGACAGCGACCCAGGACAAATATTAAGTAAGTTAAATAATTTTGGTGCTATATATTGGTAGGATTTGGTAAAATTTGCTATGTATGCCCTTGGTACTACAAGGTGCTCAATTCTTCTAGTATTTGCTGGTCTGGGTCTCTGTACCATGTCCCCACTAATAGAG
The DNA here is from genome assembly GCA_963971405.1 of Psococerastis gibbosa. Lineage (NCBI taxonomy): Eukaryota > Metazoa > Arthropoda > Insecta > Psocodea > Psocidae > Psococerastis > Psococerastis gibbosa. The sequence goes on along the minus strand of OZ020486.1, from coordinate 26,071,883 downwards.
TAAAAAATTCGCAATGTCTTGTATAAGAACAAGTGCCGCAGCGGGAATAAACCGAGAGACGCAAAGAGAGGGAATGATGGCCAAGTTCTAGGTTTTTTGACTATTGTTCTAATAAGGTATTTTTGGGTAACTGCAAGTGAATTTAAATTTGTAACAAAGGTCCCACCCCACACTTGGATACCATACGCTAACCGAGAATCACAAAGTGAGTGGTATAGTTGGATTAAAAATTTTTGAGGGCAGACCGTGCGGAGGAAAATAGTTGTCTTAAAAAATTTCGACATTTTCCGTTTATCGATTTTAAGTGGCTGCTCCATTTCATATCACTGTCGAAGTGGACGCCAAGGTATTTCGTCGTTTGTGCTTTAGTGATAGCTGGGCATTGACAATTTGGATTTTGTAAGTCGCAATTATACGCATGGCATCTCACTTCGAGGGGCTCATCTATACTTCCTGTTCTTAGATTGTATGGCAGAAAACAGGTTTTACTAACATTAATTGTAAGGCCATGGATTTGGAACCAAGTGTTAAGATGTTGTAAATCCTCAGTCATAAACATTTGTATCTCATTCCAGTCTCTTGCAGAGTAGCAGAGTGCCGTGTCATCAGCGAAGCTAGTCAAAGTACCATGTAGCCGCAAGTTGCATAGTTGATTAGTGTATAAAATAAATAATAATGGGCCTAAGATTGAGCCTTGTGGTACAGAACATAGTTGTTCCAAAGCGTCACTATCTACAAACCCAACTGTTCCACTTTTTTGAATTTGCAAACGTACTCTCTGAGTCCTCCCGATCAGATAGCTCTTGAACCATTCCCACGCTATTCCTCTTGTTGAAATAATAGTTTGAAGTAGAAATCTGAAGCAATCCAAACTTTTCCCGCCCTTTAGACTAAGATTAGTTCTGAGTTCTCGCACCGTTGTGCATTTCGCGATTGTCGTTGGTTGTTGATGTTTCAACCAGGGCTGCCGTTTGCCGTATAATTATACGATTTTGCGTATAATTTGAAGGCGTGCGTATAATGTTAAATGCGTATAATTTGATATAGTTTGAACAAAGAAAATGCGAGAAAGCAATCTTGAATATTCAATAACAAAAAATCCATTTTTTTAGCATTTGAAAATTAGCGGGAGTTATTTGTTGGTATAAACAATAGAAATATATAAACAGGGACGGCGGTACCCATAATATCCCTTACGGGACAATCGTTAACTATAAGCCAACTATCAGAGATAAGTACCAATGTAAAAATTTCGAAGTCTTACACATTTCAGCATAGCAGAACGGATACCTGGACCCGGTCAAATCTCTGTACTTGGCCCATGAGGACTATTTAACCAGCGAAATTGCGTATTTATCTTGTGCAGGCTACACTAGCCGCCATATTGATAACGGTCTACAGCCACGCGATGGTAAAAACTCTGTGGCTAGACCTAATCATACCATGTTTCGCTTATGGTTTCGGTATAGCCAATCCAAAGAATCAGCAGACCGACCGTCATAGTTTCTGGTTTTAGGATACTTATATATTTCTTCTAGACATGTTACCACATCCGAAATAACTATGTTTTACTCAGCCCGGAACCAATATTGAAATGGGAACAAAGTATCAGATCCCACTAATTGGCTAAGCTTAGGCATATGCATGCATTTACATTTTTAAGTTTAAAAAGTTTACATGAGAAAATTTCAATGATTTCAAAAATTGGCGGGAAAAAAGTTTTGCCAACAAGAAGGAAGTGTGAAATTTGAAGGTAAAAAATTAAAATTTTAAGTAAATAACCGACTAGGGCACGAAAACATAAAAAAAAAACAATAAATAAAAAAATAATGCATTATTTTTTTATTTTTGCAACTTGCGTATCTTTGCGTATCTTTTTCGCTTCCATTGCGTATAATTTTAATTTTCCGAACGGCAGCCCTGGTTTCAACTTTCAATAAAGGCAATAAAGGCATGGCTATTTAACAACCGCTACCGCTTTATTTTATAGTTTTAAAGTTTTTTGTTAAGAGGTTATGGGCCCAGACGCGAAATAAATGGGTAATTATGTATTTTGATATTTGAAGAAAGTTTTTTTGTATGGAAGAATTAAATAGCACGTCCGGTGAGTTGTGAATTTGAAATAATTGGGAATGACCAGATCAGTCAGCCATTTTGTTTTATGAGAACAAAGGAATTTCATCATTGTTGGCATTTATACATTAATATTATTTTTTTTTTTGACGTTCAAAATGTCTTCACCATCGAGTCATGGTCTTAACATTAATGTTCCACTTTTCAATGGGAAGAATTGGAAAAGTTGGAAATTTCGAATTGAACAATATTTAGAAGCGCAACAAGTGTTGGAATGTGTACAGGGACCCTGCCAAAGCACTGATCCCAAAGACATATGTAGATGCTTTCATAAGTAAAGATAAGAAAGTCAAATGCATGCTAGTTCAATTTTTGGATGACAAGCAAATGGAAATAGTTATGGGAAAAAGTACAAGTCATGAAATGTGTCAAGCGTTAATTGATATATATGAAGATAAAGGAATCAGCGCCCAGCTAGCTATACGAAAGAAAATAGCCATGCTCAAGATGTCGGAAGGCGCAGATGTAGATGCCCATTGCACCAACTTAATGGAACTTGTTCGACAACTCAAGGAAACAGGCACGTCCATTTCAGACGACGAGATCATTTGCACACTATTATTAAGCTTACCTACATCGTTTGAAACGGTAGTCAGGGTCATCGAGAATTCGGATATAAAATCCCTGGCCTACGAGACAGTTAGGAACAAATTACGCAGCTTTGGAAACTCTAAGAAAACCCCTGAAGAAAACCTTGTTAGTTTTAGTGCCAGTGTCGCGTGCTACAAATGTCATGTTAAAGGGCATAAAATTCAAAATTGTCCTCAAAATAGAGATCAAGCCGAGGGTTACATTCGTGGTAGGGGAAGAAACAATTTTAATAGAGGTAGAAATAATTTTAATCAGTTTCGTGGTGGTTTTCATACAAATCAGCCCAACAATAATTTTCAGGCTCAAGGTTTTAGACCAAATGAAAATCAGGCGTTCCGTGGTGGTTATAATCCTAATTTTCGTGGAAGAAATAGATTTTTTCGTGGAAGTTTTTCCTCAGAAGTAGAAGATGGAAATAATAAGAATGTATCATTAATTGTTGAGAGTGTCGAAAATGTTGAACTAAATTACGTTGATAAGTCTGGAGAATTAATGTTTTATGTAGATAGTGGTGCATCTGACCACATGGTCAATAATAAAGCCTATTTTTCGAAATATGTTAAATTGAAAGAAAAAGTGCAAATTGCAGTGGCTAAAGGTGAAGAGTATATTTTTGCTGAGGGTATAGGCAGCATTATTGGGAGTAGTTCAGTTGGAAAAACTTGTACGATTGAAAATGTTTTTTATGTGCCTGCTCTAAGGCGTAATCTTTTGTCCGTGAAACAGATTGAGAAAAAAGGAGTGAAAGTAATTTTTAAAAATTCTTCAGTCAAGTTATTCAATAAAGATGGATGTATTGCAATAGGAAAATGTGAAAATTTGTACACGTTGAAGTTCAACTGCAAAAATAAGCATGAAGCTAATTTAATTGAAACTCAAGATTTATGGCACAGGCGTTTAGGGCATATTGGTAAGGATAATTTGAGTAAAATGGTGAAATCAGATATGGTTGATGGAATAAATTGTAAAATTGAAATTTCAGGAAATGATTTTTGCAAATATTGTTGTGAGGGAAAAATGACTCGTCTACCTTTTGAAAAGCGCAAAAGAAGTAACAGAATTTTACAGATTGTACATTCTGATTTGTGTGGCCCATTTGAAGTGGAAGCTTACGATGGTTCAAGGTATTTTTTAACCTTAATTGATGACTATTCAAATTTTACGACTGTTTATACATTGAAAGAAAAGAGTGAGGTATTTGAAAAATTTCGTGAATATTACTATAAAACAAATGCTAAGTTTGGTGCACAACTTGAAAAGTTGAGGTCAGACGGAGGTGGAGAGTATATGTCAAATGCAATGAAAAATGTTTGTAAAGGAAAAGGAATTAAGTTAAATACGGGAGTTAGTTACACCCCACAGCAAAATGGAAAAGCTGAAAGAATGAATCGTACTATCGTTGAAAAAGTTAGGGCTATGTTGAGAGAGGGAAATGTACCGAAACAATTTTGGAGTGAAGCTGTATTGTGTGCTACACATATAATAAATAGGTCACCCTCAGGTAGTACTATGGAAAATAAAGTACCGGCAGATATTTGGTATGGGTTTAAACCTAATGTGAAGAATCTAAGGGTTTTTGGCTGCAAAGCGTACGCATGGATTCCAAAAGAATTACGACATAAGTTAGATGCTAAAACTGAGGTGTGTTTTATGTTAAGTTACTCACCTGTTGGATATCGTTTATGGTCTGATAAGAGACAACAAGTTATTATCAGAAGGGATGTGAGATTTAATGAAAACGAATATTATTTCAGAAATGATAGTAATAATAATTTTAATGCGAATCAAAAGAAAATTTTTAAAGATGAAATAAATGAATCTGAAAATTTGGAAGTATCTGATAGTGATGAAATCGATTGTAAAGTGGAAAGTGAGAAAATTACTAATACTCGTTCTAGACAAACAGTGTTGCCTAAGCGTTTTGATGATTATGAAATGTATTTTGCTTTTGAAGCTTATGTAAGTAATGTCCCATCTTGTTACGAGGAAGTAGAACAAAGGAGCGATTCTCAAAAATGGAAAGAGGCTATTAAAGAAGAACTTAACTCAATTGTAAATAAAAAGCCTTGGGAAATGGTAAAGAAACCTGAAAATGAACAAATTTTAGATTCTCGCTGGGTGTTTGCTATTAAAAATAATGATGAAGGTGACAACATTTATAAAGCTAGGCTTGTTGCACGAGGTTTTGCTCAGAATAAATTGTTTGATTATTCAGAAATTTACTCACCTGTAGCAAAAATGACGACATTGAGACTTTTGTTAGCAGTTGGATCAGAAAGATCATTTTACTTCTATGGATTAGATGTAAAGTCAGCGTACTTAAATTCAGAGTTGAAAAATTCTGTGTATTTATATCCTCCCGAAGGAGACACTAGTATTAAAGAAGGGTTTGTTTATAAGTTGGACAAGGCATTGTATGGCTTAAAAGAATCAGCAAAATGCTGGCACGATAAATTTTCAAGTTTCATTTTTCAACATGGATTTTTCAAGTCTGATAATGAGCCATGTTTGTTCTTAAAATTCACTAAGAGTGGAGTTGTATATTTACTATTATATGTAGATGACATTGTTTTGGCTAGTCCTAATAAAGACGTAATGGATTAAATAAAGGAAATATTAATGAATAAATTTGAAATGAAAGATAGAGGAGAATTGCGAGATTTTCTTGGATTGAAAATAAATTATGATAGAGAACCGAAAACTTTATCAATCAGTCAAGAAGAATATGTTCAGAAGTTATTGACACGTTTCAAACATGAAAATTGTAAAACAGCTAAGACACCTATTGAGCAAAAGTTGAAGTTTGAAGATATATTGACAAGTAACACAAAAAGACCTTATCGCGAGTTGATTGGATCATTGATGTATTTAATGTTGGGAACGAGACCTGATATTTGTTTTGCTATCAATTTTTTCAGTCGTTTCCAAGATAATGCAACTGACGAAGCTTGGAATTATTCATGTAAAATCTTAAAGTATTTAAATGGTACTAAGTCATTGAAATTGAGGTATCGAGAAGGTAGTGGTGGACTTGAAGGTTACGTTGATGCCGATTGGGCAAATGAGGAAGATAGAAAATCGATTACAGGATATTGTTTTTTTTTCTGAATGGAAAGTTAATTTCTTGGAATTCCAAAAAGCAACATTGTGTAACTTTGTCAACTGCAGAAGCAGAATTGATTGGTCTTACATCCATATGCAGTTCGTGAAGGGTTGTTTATTCAGAAAATTCTGAGTGATCTTAATGTGAACGTGCCTATGGTATTGTATGAAGATAACCAGTCATGCATTAAAATTATTAAAACACCAGATAATGTCAAACGAGCAAAGTATATTGATGTGAAGTACAAGTTCATATCAGAGAAAATACAGAAGGGTGAAATTGTTGTGACTTATGTAAAAACTGAAGAGCAAGTTGCTGACATTTTTACAAAAGGTTTGAATAGCACTAAATTTGCTTACTTCAGAAATTGTCTGTTAAAGTAAATGTTCAGTTTACAAAATTGGTTTGAATAGTTTGTAGTGTTTCAGTTGAAACATTCTAGATTGTGTTTTAAGTTTTTTCTTTTTACTAATAGGATTATTTGTTAATTTTAAGTTTGTTCTTTGACATGAAGAAAAAAAAAAGTTTTGATTGAGGCGGAGTGTTGAAATAATAGTTTGAAGTAGAAATCTGAAGCAATCCAAACTTTTCCCGCCATTTTATTTAGACTAAGATTAGTTCTGAGTTCTCGCACGGTTGTGCATTTCGCGATTGTCGTTGGTTGTTGATGTTTCAATAAAGGCATGGCTATTTAACAACCGCTTTATTTTATAGTTTTTTGTTAAAACCTCTTACCCCTGCATTCCATAAAATGTCTAGGAGCAAATTGTGTTCGACAGAATCAAAGGCACGGCTTATATCTAAGAACAAGCTGGCTGTTTTACTTTTAATTTAATTCATACCTGCTGCTGTCGAGGGTCTGTTCATGGGCACATTGTTTGTAGCTGCTGCTGCTGTCGAGGGTCTGTTCATGGGCACATTGTTTGTTGCCGCCGCTGCTGCTGCTGCTGCTGTAAAATATAATTAATTAATATCAACCACTCAGTCACATTTATTGTTATAATTATCTTTATTTTATTCAATAACAATGTAAGCCATACCTGCAGATGTAGAGGGTTTGTTTTTGGGCACATTGTTTGCTACTGCTGCTGCTGCCGCCGCTGTAAAATATAGTACTGTTATTATCACCCACTCAGTCTCATTTATTAATATTATTATTATTATTTTATTCATTCAATAATTTAATCCATACCTGCTGATGTCGAGGGTCTGTTCATGGGCACATTGTTTGTAGCTGCTGCTGCTGCTGCAGCTGTAAAATATAATTTATTAATATCAACCACTCAGTCACATTTATTGATATTATTATTTTATTCATTCAATAATTTAATCCATACCTGCTGATGTGGAGGGCTTGTTCTTGGGCTCATTGTTTGCTGCTGCTGCTGCTGCAGCTGTAAAATATAATAAAATTAGGCCTAATATCAACCACTCAGTCTCATTTATTATTATATAGTTTCCACTCATCTCTCGCATCGAACAGAACACTATTTTCCGTTCGGCATGACTGGAAGAGGAAAGGGGCTGGGTAAAGGCGGCGCAAAACGTCATCGGAAAAGTCTCCGTGACAACATCCAGGGCATTACAAAACCGGCCATTCGTCGTTTAGCCCGCCGTGTTGGTGTAAAACGTATTTCTGGCCTGATCTATGGTGTTCTCAAGGTTTTCCTTGAAAATGTCATCAGGGATGCTGTTACCTACACGGAGCATACGAAGAGGAAGACAGTGACGGCTATGGATGTAGTTTGCGCGTTGAAACGCCAAGGATGAACACTGTACGGTTTCGGTGGTTAAGCTGCGTCGGAACAAGAGCTCTCACATTGACAAAAAAAGTAATAAAAAAAAATGGTTGCTAGCAACTCAATAGGCAAGACCTATTGAACCCACAATACCCATAAAAAGTTGCAACATTTAGTGAAGAAGACGCCACCCCCGACAAGCGGAAGCTTTGGGGTGGTCGTGAATTGTAATTAGCCTATTTTAACTTTTAATTAATATAATCCCCTAGCTGGTGGAGTAACCTGTTAGGAAAAAAAAATATTGCCAGAAGGCGAGAGTGAGTACCTACTCTATAATGGTTTATTATTATTAATTATTATTAATTATATTTTATATCATGCAGTGCCACAGCACAAAGATCGCTCGATAAGCGGAAGCTTGAGCGTGATAATGTTAATTAATAACAAATTGTTTTCGTAATTCATTTATTTAAAAAAAAAAATTATTAATAAAGCGTATAATAAAAAACATGTTATCAAATAAAAACAACAAGAAATACAAACAATACGACAAAAAATTCAAACATTCTAACATTTTGCAAATAACTAAATTATTCAAGTATGCATTAATAAGAGATAACTATTTTAAAAAAGAATACCAAATAGATGATAAAGGGAAGTATAATACAAGAAACCCAAAAAAGCTTAAGATTGGGATAGCATACAACAAATATGGAGAGAGATTAAATAAAGTACTTATACCAAAGATATTAAATGAACCTCCTCCACTAATGAAAAAATTTAAACAGATGGGTGAGTTAAAAGCGGGTATAAAAAGATGGTTGGTCAATGGGAGGTAATAATAATAATAAAAAAGACTAGGACTATTAACATTAAAATAACAAGTAAAAATAAAATAAAATAAAAATAAAATCAAATAAACATTACAAATAAATAACAAAAATAAATGATTAAGCCTTGTTTAGCAGCACTGTATGAGCTTTTTGTCCCAAATAAGCGCTAGCTTGGGGATGCGGGATGTATTATTATAAAAGCTATTATATTTTGTAATATATGCTCCTTGTCCTGGGAATTCTGGACAAGGAAAAGAAAGCAGAAGATTATTTTATTCATTCATTAATGTAATATAATCCATACCTGCTGAGGAGGAGGGCCTGTTCTTGGGCTCATTGTTTGCTGCTGCTGCTGTTGCTGCTGCTGTAAAATATGATTTATTAATATCAACCACTCAGTCACATTAATTAATATTATTATTATTATTATTATTATTTTATTCATTCAATAATTTAAACCTTACCTGCTGATGAGGAGGGCTTGTTCATGGGTACACTGTTTGCTGCTGCTGCTGCCGCTGTCGCTGAGAAATAAAATAACATTATTATCAACCACTCATTATGGAGCAGTATTATATGGTGCAGTATATATGACAATGACATTAAATTAACTTTGGTTGAAGAGGTAACCTCCTCGTAATAACCGAAAATTAGAGGATATGCAATTGAAAACCGGGCTTCTGGTTCAGCGGTTAAGACAACGCCCCGGTTAGTCGCAGATCGTGGGTTCGAATCCCGCCAATCCCAGGTTTTCTATATCCTCTAATTTTCGGTTATCAACTTCTCAGTCTCATTTATTATTATTATTATTTTATTCATTTAATAATATAATCCACGCCTGCTGATGTGGAGGGTCTGCACATGGGCACATTTTTTGCTGCTGCTGCTGCCGCCGCTGTAAAATATAGCAATTTTTTATTCATTTAAAAATTTAATGCATACCTGTTGATGTGGAGGGTCTGCTTTGGGGCACATTGTTTGCAGCTGCCGCTGCATAATATGATTATAGGCCATATTTATCAACCACTTAGTCTCATTTTTGATTCATTAAATAATGTAATCCAACGCCCCGGTTAGTCGCAGATCGTGGGTTCGAATCCGGCCAATCCCAGGTTTTCTATATCCTCTAATTTTCGGTTATCAACTTCTCAGTCTCATTTATTATTATTATTATTTTATTCATTTAATAATATAATCCACGCCTGCTGATGTGAAGGGTCTGCACATGGGCACATTGTTTGCTACTGCTGCTGCCGCTTTTTATATTTATCAACCACTCAGTGTCATTTGTTATTTATTTATATTATAATTATTTTAAACATTAATCAATTTAATACATACCTGCTGACGTTGAGGGTCTGTTATGGGGCACATTGTTTACTGCTGCTGCCGCTGTCGCTGTAAATTGTTATTATTTTTATTATTATATATATTTTATCAACCACTAATTTTTTTATTTTATTCATTCAATAATTTAATACACACCTGCTGAGGTGGATGGTCTATTCTTGGGCACATTGTTTGCTGCTGCTGCTGCTGCTGCCGCTGTAAGATATTATTATGTATATTTTATCAATTCCTCATTTTTTATTTACTTCGATTATTATCATTTTAATCATTCAATAATTTAATACGTACCTGCTGAGGTGGAGGGTCTGTTTTGGTGCACACTGTTTGCTGCTGCAGCTACCGCTGTAAAATATGATTATAGGCTGTATTAATCCACCACTCAGTCTCATTTATTTTCTTATTATTTTAATCATTTAATAATTTAATCCATACCTGCCGATGTGGACGGTTTGTACATGGACACATTGTTTGCTGCTGCCGCTGTAAAATATTATTATTTATTTATCAACCACTCAGTGTCATTTTTTATTATTTTTATAATATTATTTTATTCATTCAATAACTTAATACATACCTGCTGACGTGGGGGGTCTGTTTTGGGGCACATTGTTTGCTGCTGCTGCTGCTGCTGCTGTAAAATATTATATATTTATCAACCACTCAGACTAATTTATTTTCTTATTATTTTATTCATTTAATAATTTAATACACACCTGCCGATGTAGACGGCCTGTACATGGGCACATTGTTTGCTGCTGCTGCAGCTGCTGCCGCTGTAAAATATTATTATTTATTTATCAACCACTCAGTGTCATTTTTCATTATTTTTATAATATTATTTTATTCATTCAATAACTTAATCCATACCTGCTGACGTGGGGGGTCTGTTTTGGGGCACATTGTTTGCTGCTGCTGCTGCTGTAAAATATTATTATATAGTTATCAACCACTCAGACTAATTTATTTTCTTATTATTTCATTCATTTAATAATTTAATCCATACCTGCCGATGTGGAGGGTCTGTACATGGGCACATTGTTTGCTACTGCTGCTGCTGCTGCCGCTGTAAAATATTATAATATATTAATCAACCACTCAGTTCATTTTGTTTTTTGTTTTTATAATATTATTTTATTCATTCAATAACTTAATACAGACCTGCTGACGTGGGGGGTCTGTTTTGGGGCACATTGTTTGCTGCTGCTGCTGCTGCTGTAAAATATTATTATATAGTTATCAACCACTCAGACTAATTTATTTTCTTATTATTTCATTCATTTAATAATTTAATACACACCTGCCGATGTAGACGGCCTGTACATGGGCACATTGTTTGCTGCTGCTCCTGCTGCTGCCGCTGTAAAATATTTATATATATTTATCAACCACTCAGTGTAATTTTTTATAATTTTTATATTCTTATTATTTTGTTCATTCAATAACATGATACATACCTGCAGACGTGGGGGCTCTGTTTTGGGGCACGTTGTTTGCTGCTTCTGCTGCTGCCGCTGTGAAATATTATTACATATTTATCAACCACTCAGACAAATTTATTTTCTTATTATTTCATTCATTTAATAATTTAATCCATACCTGCCGATGTGGAGGGTCTGTACATGGGCACATTGTTTGCTACTGCTGCTGCTGCTGCCGCTGTAAAATATTATAATATATTAATCAACCACTCAGTGTCATTTTGTTTTTTGTTTTTATTACTATTATTTTATTCATTCAATAACTTAATACATACCTCCTGACGTGGGGGGCCTGTACATGGGCACATTGTTTGCTGCTGCTGCTGCTGCTGCCGCTGTAAAATATTTATATATATTTATCAACCACTCAGTGTCATTTTTTATAATTTTTATATTCTTATTATTTTGTTCAATCAATAACATGATACATACCTGCTGACGTGGGGGCTCTGTTTTGGGGCACGTTGTTTGCTGCTGCTGCTGCTGCCGCTGTGAAATATTATTACATATTTATCAACCACTCAGACTAATGTATTTTCTTATTATTTTATTCATTTAATCCATTTAATTTAATCCATACCTGCCGATGTGGACGGTCTGTACATGGGCACGTTGTTTGCTGCTGCTGCAGCTGCTGCCGCTGTAAAATATTATATATATATCAACCACTCAGTGTCATTTTCTACTTATTTTCATTACCATTATTTTACTCATTCAATAACTTAATACATACCTCCTGACGTGGAGGGTCTGTTTTGGGGCACATTGTTGGCTGCTGCTGCCGCTGTAAAATATTATAATAAATTAATCAATAACTCAGTGTCATTTTTTATTTATTTTTATTACTATTATTTTATTCATTCAATAACTTTATACATACCTGCTGACGTTGAGGGTCTGTTTTGGGGCACATAGTTTGCTGCTGCTGCTGCTGCCGCTGCCGCTGTAAAATATGATTATAGGCTATATTTATCAACCACTCAGTCTCATTTTTATTTATTATTATTTTATTCATTCAATAATTTAAAAAAATACCTGCTGATGAGGAGGGTCTGTTCTGGGGCGCATTGTTTGCTCCTGCTGCCGCTGCAGCCACTGGGAAATACAATAATATTATTATCAACAATTCATTCCCATTTATTATCATTATTATTTATTTTATTCAATAATAATGTAATCCATACCTGCTGCTGTGGCGGGTCTGTACTTGGGTACATTGTTTGCTGCTGCTGCTGCTGCTGTTGGAAAATACAATAATATTATTATCCAACACTCATTCTTATTTATTATCATTATTATTTTTTTTTATTCTATAATAATGTACGCAATCCAAACCTGCTGATGTGGAAGGTCTGTTCTTGGGCATATTGCTTGCTGCTGCTGCTGCTGCTGCTGCCACCGCCGCTGTAAAATATAATAATATTATTATCAACCTCACAGTCTCATTTACTAGTATTATTATTTTATTTATTCAATAATTTGGTCCATACTAGCTGCTGTGGAGGGTCTGTTCTTGGGCACATTGTTTGCTGCTTCTGCCGGCGCTGTAGAATATAGGAAAATTATTCTTATCAACCACACAGTCTCATTTATTACTGTTATTATTATTTTATTCATTTAATAATTTAATCCATACCTGCCGATGTGGAGGGTCTATTCATGGGCACAGTGTTTGCTGCTGCTGCTGCTGCTGCCGCTGTAACATGTAACCTTATTAGTATGCACCACTCAGTCTCATTTATTATTATCATTTTATTCATTTAATAATTTGATCCATACCGGCTGATGTGGCGGGTCTGTCCTGTGGCACATTGTTTGCTACTTCTGCAGCTGCTGCTGCTGCTGCTGCCGCTGGGACACATAATAATATTATTATCAATCATTCATTCTTAGCCTATTTATTACTATTATGATTAATTTATTTATTCAAGTATTTAATCCATACCTGCTTTTGGGTGCATTACTTGCTTAACCTGCTATTGCCGAGATGGAAGTGCGCCATATTAGTTGAAATGTTGGCTCAATTAGACAATAATGTAAACTTATTAGGTATTGAGTGTGATTTGATTCGCAGCTGTGAGTGAGGATACACTCCATGAACATGAATGAACAATGGCAGGTATGGATGTCGGACGTACGATATGAGTTGTAGCCTAATTTCTGGCTTAAAATTTTGTCATTGCTAACTTGAGTCTCTTGACATCTTACCTGGCGATTCTTTCACTAATTCTGTGGTCATTTCTGGCTCCATGGGAGGATTTTGTGATTTTTCGGATGCACCAATTGCTGATGACGGCTGAGGTCGTGAAAAAGATTGGCCTAGGGTTGGTCTTCCTTTGGGCTGTTGAGCATGAGGCAGCGTTGGTAGCAGAGGTGAATGTGGTGACTGGTTTTGTTTGGCTGTGATTGGCTGTGTTATCGGCTTATGCGTTTGTTTTTGTGCCTCCTTGGACTTGGAATAATATGGATAATAGTTGCTTATAGGCGCTGGATAAGCTGCTGTTGTGTCTGCTGGTTTATAATTCTCTATGGAAGGAACTGGTCGAGGTTGTAGTGTATTAGATGCAGTCAAGTCAAGAGTAGCAGTTGGGGAATGCTGAAGCTGGTAAGGCTTAAAATTACTTATAATAGTTGGAGAAATTGATGGCTTGGTAAGATGAAATGAGTTAGCTGATCCAACAGATGGTAGGGAAGATAATTTGTTAGTGGAAGAGTGTTTGGACGGATGCACTAGATAAGGTGTAGGCATTGGATGCATGTTATTGACTATGTGGCCAGTAGGTGGTTTATTTGGCTCAGAACTACTAGATGCAGCCGCTGACGATGAATGGGCTGGATAGTAGCTTGGTTTTGGAGATTGTAAAGATGTTTTAGTGGTGGATTCTAACATGGACTCTGGTCGTTGCGTCGAACTCGGCCGCCACCCACCAGTTGGGCTGTCCTGCTTCAAGTTATTATTAGATGTTTCAAAACCAGAGCCTGTATCTGTTGTAAATTCTCCTATAGGCCTAGATGACGTTCCTTCCGAGCCATTACGTTTATCATTCGAATCACCCGAAGTATTTTGTCCGTTTTTAATAACAGGTAAAGAGTCTCTTAAGGGCTCGTGGGGAATAGCTGATGCCGCGACTGCTGCTTCGCTTCCTGTTGTCTTTTTATGGCGTCTTTTGCACCTTTTCATTCTTTGTGTCCTCGCATTTGCAGGCGGATATGTTGTTTTATTTACTGTAGGACTATCGGAACTTTCAGTAGCAGGGGTTGGTGATGGTGATATTCCACGTAAGCGCGTCCGAAACTTTTGGATTGTATCTGAATCGACGAAATCAGGCCTGTCAGCGTCTTTAGACAATTTTTTGGATTCGACAGTAAGCAGTCTAACTGCAATGCCCCCCAAGGTGCTGGGCTGCAGATTACTTCTAGTTAAAGGTGATGTTTCATGATTACTGTCATTGCTTTTTCCAGGTCCTATATCTAGAAGATATGGAAAAAGAACCAAAGTATCATTTTAAATCAATATATACTATAACACAGGCTACATAAAATACTGGCAGATGACAAATTTCACCCTCAACGAATGTCAATTGTGGACTCTGCCTCTTGTGATGGACCAGTGTAGCCAACCGGCAACGGTAGAACACATCTTCTGAGATTGCCCACGTATGGATCCACATTTGCCATTCGTCAAAGATTGGGGGACTCGTTCACTGAACGAAGGGACATTATGGCGATGACCCTTTAATGAGGGGTAACATCGGTCCTACAATTTCTATAAATGGAGTTGAATGATAAAGACTACAGTATGTAGTCAATATTTAGGCGTGAATAAGCTTATGCTGCACCTACCTCGGCCTGCTATTGATTGGCTAAGCCAAGTGGCTGTAATATAATAATAAAAATAATAATAATTTTCCTTGAAAATGCAGCATAACGGTCAGAGGCGTAAAGTTTTAGAATGAAGGCGGGGGCAAAACTAAGTAGACCTTATGGCGTCATCAGGAAGGTTAAGGAAAAATTGCAAATATAAGAGCAAAATTGTAGGCTTTTACGCATTTTAATTGTATTAATGTATAGCTGTAGATTTTGCAAAGCTATAAAAAAGGAATGCCTATATTCATATTTTTGCAAAGGGGACCATGAAGTATGAACCACGTCTTACTACGCTCGGGGCTGCCCCCCCCCCCCCCCCAAAGGAGCTGGGGGGGGGGGGGCAAGTTGGACCATGCCCCCCAACTTACGCCCCTGATAACGGTCATAGGTCATAGCCAGGATTTTATTAAGGAATGCGTGCAGCCAAATATAAGTCATTTGAAAACGCGTTGCGAGATCCGTGGATCCGTTATTCATTGTATAATACAGTAGATATTCATTCTGCCATCTGCAGAAGCTAAGATGAATCAGTACTTTGTCCGGATATACGTTATATGTTTTAAAATTTTACATACAGTAGGCTATATCCTGTATATTCGGACCACCAAGAGGAATCATTTATGGTGACTTTACAACATAACGAGCTGTAGGTAAGCAAAGTACGGCATTGTAATATTATTTATCAACAGAAGAACCATAAAGTATGAAAGACTTTCTTTACATACAGTACGTGATTAGTGTTTTCATATTTTGGTTGGAAAGTCACCATTATAGTGCTACGACCACTGTAGCCTACATACGAGTATACGGCTAATAAGTTTTTATGGGTCCATCAATCAGGACGGTTCTGCAAATTAAAATAGAAAAGTATGCAAGTATGCAGGTAACAGGATAGTGTATATTGTACAGCATAGTTTGTTTACGGCTATACCCTTCAAGAATGATATATGGATTAGACTATGCATATCGTATTGAATTAAATGGAAACTTTGTTGAAGATTAAAGAGGAGTATGGTATTGCGAAATAGGCTTCAAATACAGGGACAGAAATTACCTACTCACCTTACTTAGGTACCTATCGTTCACCATTTTAGTGTTAAATTAATTGACAAAAATTATTCATCAGGACTCGTTCCTCAAATAGTCGAACGGAAAAACACACTGTCAGGTGCAGGGCATATCGATGACAACAAAATCTCAAACATAGCAGCTTGGTCAAGAATGTGGAGTCCTCGGGCTAAACCCTTCATAGTTTGTAGCCATGGTCAAATCGTATCATAGACTTACCAATCGGTTGTGATATAGTATCTGTTAAAAATGGAGGAATAGTGTGATTTTCTTCTGAGTCATTTATGAAATGAATAGAATTTTTTTCTATAAATGGATTCCCATGGGATGATTCATCCAATTCTGGTGCTAGAGCAGCTGATGACTCCTCAGCAGCTGAAAGAAGGAATTAACAGAAGTCCAAAAATTCTAAAATGCCTAATCAGAAAGTGACATACTGTAGGCCTACGTGGTTCAACGAAGTTTTTTCTGTCATTTTATTACCCTCTACTCTACTACGATCGATAATTTCTGTGCAATTTGACTATCGTACAAAATGGGTAGTGGGAGTGTCCGATTTGCTAGAACGTAGCCCACATAATATAATTTCAGCTAGAAAGACCTGCCCACTACTTCACCGTACTTTAGTTATTTTTTGTATCGCTATAATACGTTATTTTGTTGTTCTGATTATTTTTTTAACTCTCTGGAAGGGAGGGGGTGTCATGCCACTCCCAAGATCCTCAAGTGACACCCCCCCCCCTTCATAATGGATCACAGGTGATGAGGTTAAGGCGCTTATTCCACCTACGTCAATAGTGCATAGTAAATGTGGTATTGACGTGGTAGCAGACATTTTAGACTGTCTTTAATGTCTGCTACCACGTCAATAGCACATTTACTATGCACTATTCACGTAGGTGGAATATGCACCTTAGCACACAAAACCGGTACATTTGAATTCCAGACATAACATCTTCTTCTCCAAAGTCTCTTCACCATCTCTCTTGTACTTCTTATCCCAAATTAAAAGGATCCTATTTTAAATTTAATCAGTTACTTTAAAAAATTTAAAACAATTTAAAAGAAGACTTTATAGTCTTATTGTTCACCTTTTGTTTTGTTTTTATTCAATAAGGTCGTTTTCAATTCAATTCAATTCAATTCAAAGTAGGATGCAAAAGGTGTTCCGGACCAGTGGGCCTATACTATGTCGTTTGTTATTAACTTACTCCTGCAGCCTGATCAAGGCGATTATAATACCGGGGTTAAATAAATACCCTAGGATTATAACTGTAAACGAACCAATTTTGAATAGCACTTTCCATTGTAAAATTATATTGTTTAAATGTTTAATGTCAGGGTATTATATTAATCCCGGTATTACAATGCCGCAGGAATTTCAAATCTTTCGGTAGCATTGATTTTGGTTTTGCCAAAATTTTGATATGAGAACAAAAACAAGCACAAATATTTTTTTATTGCTGAAAGCAGTTTCCGACTTGATTTCTAGATAGTTACTTGTAAACCAAAATCACGCATTTGACTTCTCCGCCCTAGCTGCCATATAATAGGTACGGTATATCTAGAGCCCTGATTGTTAACAAAAATCGCGATCATGCTATGCAAATTCAAAATCGAACCAGTCTGTCTATCATCTGATTTATATCCAATAAAGCCTGCAGGTTTTTAATATAGGCAGGAATGCCGTCAATCTCAAGTCAATATAAATGTTTTTGTCAATGGATGCTTAGATTTAATTAAATTTCAAAAACAATTGATTTACATACCTTTGAATAGCCTACACTCTATCCATATAGGACATTGACAAAGATGAACATTATGATTTTTCATGAAAACGTAAACGAATTTCAAAATTTCTCGACGGAAATTTTCACCCACAGACTATAAGGACCGAAAAACTCTGAAAATCGCAAACTTTTCACTTTCCTCTCAGCTTTTAGCCATTGGAAATCTTTTTGATTGGCCTACAATATTGTAGACAGACAAATTTCCTACACAATTCCATGAAATGTTTATTTTGAAAGCTTAAGAATTTTATATAATTTGATTTATGCATAAAGACTCTAGAATTAGGTAATTTAGAAAATGACATTTAAATGTTACATTGTTTATACTCTTGGAAGTACCTGGAGCAGCTGCAACATGAAGTAGAAATAAAGATGTAGACGACAAGACAGCAAGTACCCACAGAGAGTGCATTCTGCAGCGGAATGATACAGACTGAGAATACGTCAATATCGGTAGTCGTTCAGATGTAGGCCAAAAAGTTAATTAGTTACGCCAAGTTACACGAAGATTAAAAGTTGCTAAGACTTCTTAGGGCCAGCAGCCATAGCACGAGGCACCAACCAAACTTACCGGGGTTAAGAATGTAAAAAAAATTTAAAGCAAAGCGCTAATCTAAAATTGCCTGCCTAGCTATTTCAACCCTGGGGTTAAGCTAATTCAGTGCCTCATTCTATGCCTGCAGGTGCGCATACACATCCATTACTTAATTGCTTGAATTAAGGCAGCTGCTGTTAGATCTGATAGCCGACAATTATTCCACGACAAAAGAATTGAAATTTCAATTGAACAGCTTTATGTAGAGTAGTACAGCTATTCTGCAGCTATTTTTAGGGAGATGCATCTACCTATTGACCAATGTTCGACTTCCACAAAATTTGTCATAACTTTTCATTTCATGACCCCCTGAGCCTAAAACTAGCCTCCGTTCAAAATGCTATATACTGTATATGTATATGCATGTAGGCTACATATGTATATAGATTTTAGGAAACACTCTAACTTCCGTAGATATCATCTGATTTTGATGAAACTTGGCACAAAAATTGATCATACAAATGTCTTGTTCGAGTTTGTTACGACTTCAAGATGGCGACCAGTCAAAGGGAAAATGATAAAACTCGTGCACATAAGTTCAGTCGTCTACAAAGTTCTATGAAAGGAGGAAGCAGACTGCCCTGTATTAACATAGCAGTTCCAAAATACATTAAATCTACTGAATAATGTCCAAAAATGGCTTGGATTCTTTATAGACTGTCAATAGGGTGCGGTGACGGTTAAAATATATGGTGGGTTCTACTACAGCTGTAGTTCAATGCTACAGTTCATTTTCAGTGATGATATTTACTGACATATTGATGCTTGATTGTTTAATAACAAAATACAAATTTGATCCATGGTCGTGCTCTTTTAGAGGGATTTGTCATTGGCTATAGCAATTCTTTGATATTCATAATTAGCCTATGGAATCTCCCTACACCTGATCGGCCAGAGCCGAAAGGGATCTTTTGTATTAAAACGACGAGACGGAGACAAATTAAATCGAAACATTAATTAAAATCACCGAGTAAATATTATGGGCATTAGCCTATTATGATTCCAAAAACATACTTTAGATAGGCCTACCGATTTATTGGTGCTTTTGCCAGCTGAAGTATTTTTAATGCTAAATGAACAGCTAAATAATTTGTCATTTTGTATTTCAATTAAAAATCAAACTTTAAATGAAACAAGTGTATCACATGAGATGAAAATTCTTGGTCATCCAATAGGTACTTTTAAAGAAAATGAAACAATTCGTTTATTCCAATGCTAGGCAATAATAAACATGCCTAAAATAGTAAAAAAAAAAATCAAAGAAGTTATCTTTAATTCCTAGTCGCACTGTATTAATATTTTCATGGGCTGAACCAAGACGTCAGTAATGACGTCAACTATAACATTGTATATAAGATGAATTCGCGTCGAGTAATCAGGAAAATACAGACTGTTAGAACGACACGAATAATTTGCAGCCGGTTTGCTTGATACTCATCTTCAAGTTTCAGTCACTGTTCTCTAACTTCTGGACTGTTTTGCCGCCCATAAAAAAATAATGTCGTTATATATTATCACACGTCCCCACCACATTATACAACGAAGCTGGCAGCTGGCTGGTTACATGCGCACTAAAGAATCTGCATATACCTATATAGCCAGCCTAAATTATAATATAAATATAAAATATAATAAAATTACTAAAATAACTTAGTCAAGTATTAGGCACTAAAATTAAAAATATTTTTTTATAGTAATACTTGACTAAGTTATTTTACTTATTTTATTATACTATGGCTTTGATTACACGCTCTAATATTTATTCGATCGAAGAAACATTTGGATTTTTTATTTACAATTTGAATCTGGATGCTTGAATTTTGGTATTACACGTTCCAGTTTTTCTTATACCCATTTTATTGGATCAAATATTGGAGTCAGTAATCAGGGGGCATATGTATTAGAAAGTGAATTTAAAACATTTACTGAAATATACTTTTTTAAAGCATTTGTCCAAAAACTGTGGCCAATTGGAGTCAGTACTTACTCTTACTCATCCAACGCCCGTCCGTGACATTTCGGGCATGGTACTAGTGATGGACACATGCTATCAAAATGTAGAGGAATATTTCTTCTACTTTTTGACATCTAATTTATGGCTCTGCAATCGATGGAGTTATAAAGATGAAATACAGCACATCATTTACATTGAAATGAGGTAAAGCAGGTATAAAAATATAAAGCAATCGACCTTGTCCGTGGAATCTGTACCTACACGTATAGCTTTAGGTGTTTCCCAAGTACAAAGCGCCTGCGCCCAATGATAATGGGGATTGCCCTATAGGGCTTTGCGTAGCCTACCTGTACAATTTGTGGTGTCCAGCGCTCGTATAGAAGCAGTGGATTGTGGTCGATGTGGTAGCTGGAGTCTACAGAGAACTACTACTTCTAAAAGGTTTTAGGGTTGCACAATTGAAAGGTAAGAAAATTTACACAACTTATTCGACTTAAAAATGGGCTACCATATCAAAAGGATATAATAAGATATAATAGGCTAGTGGTTAAATAAAAGTTGCGATGTGTAATAATAACTGTTTTTTATAATGAAATCAGCACTTTAAGGGTTTACCCTTAGGTACAAAATGTATTCGATAAAATTGCATTTCCTAACTGACGGCGTCTTGTGGCAGAGAAATTCTCCCCCTTTTTTAGCAGGAAACTGCGGAAACAATAGAAATAACAATTATTGTTCTGGGGATACCGTATCTGTGTTAATTCATTGGGTAATGTAGCAGCTTACTTATATACATTATATATATATATAACAACAATACAAATTGAATACACACAAATAGTTCATCCTGATGCTTGCAGGACTAGTGGAAAGAAAATAGTTATAAAGTTACCTACTAGTATGTCTTGGAATCTCAATTTGTATAAATCTCTGGATAAAAATATAAAAAAAATTGTCTTTTCACGCTTTCCATAAGATTCTTTCTGCGTCGTACTCTAGCTATTAGTATATACAAGGTCACCATTTAGTTATATAGTACAGTATCCTGGTTTCATTTATTGGTATGTCCGTTAAAACCGAACCTGCTGTTTCCATTAAAGGAAAGCAAGAACAGAGAATTATTAGGCTGACCATTTACTGTGCAATACTGCGATGGAGGTTGTTAGATTTATAATATAAATGTTTGAATGTCTGATGCATTGTAAATAGAGATGCAGCTGAAATGTTTGAAAACTATTTTGTACCTAGATAGACTTGTCATTTAAAGACCCGGACGGATTGAATGAGACACTTTATAGAAAGAAAGAAAATAAATTGCCTTTATTTTTCATTTGGGCAAATGAACCCATAATAAATTATACTACGGTATGTTTTACAAAATATAAATTACCCAAATTTAACTCAATAAAAAAAATTAAAGAAAACAGACCATTTACACACCATACATAGCCTGCCTACCCATAAAATACGTCAAAACCTAGCGTTATAGGCTAGTCAATTAGACTATATTATTAATATTTGTTAGGGCACAGAATACAATATGTATGCGAGTATTAGAGAATCGCCCGTATTTGGAATCAATTCTCAAAATTTGAGTAGGCTACTTGAGAACATTTTTAGTCATCAGCCATGTGTGAGAACGCACGCTATCAATAGATTTTTTCCACGTCATAGAACTATTGTTGATTCGCTGTAGTACCCCAAAACAATCAAACTGTAATTAGACGTGTCGCGAGCTTTTGTAATAAAAAATGTGATTGCCCTGAAATGTCCATCAAGGCTTCGAATTTCAATCAAAAACCTACACACTGTAACCTACACATTGTGGATACAGTATTATAGTGAAAATTATAGAATAAACTGTAGCCTACCAATTACAATCTAGTTAAAGAATTGTACATATGCCTACACTGTTTTCAAAATTTGTGTGTATAAATGATTATTTGCTGGAAAAAAAACTGGACTACCAGAACTTGTACCTGTACTTGTACGTGCTCTTTTTTTAAGGCTTCGCGTACAAACAATTTAATGAACGTATCCGATTAACCTCTACAATCACCTCACTAAGTAACCTAATCGGTACTTGTGTCGAGTTACGACACGTCTCCGATCGCAAGGTGTCTAGAGACTCGTACAAGTAAAAGCACGTTACCACCATGCCACCGAAGTCGAATTACAGGAGCCTTATATTTATTGAACATCCTGTATGATCCAGATGAAAGCGGGGGCAGTGATAAGTCTCATATGCTTGCTGAGTAGTGGGGCGGCAGGGTATGGCGATCGACCAGTGCGACACCTCATACATGGACTCATCAAAGGCACTGCAGGCAAGCTGTTGGCGCCCTTAGGAATCGGCAATAATGGCCAGCAATCCAATTCCCAAAGTCAAAGCTTCAGCATTGGCGGAAGTTTCCTAGGTAAGCGTAAGCCTGAGAGATTCGACACCGCGTTTGTTTACAAGCATGTTCTAAATTCAAACAACATATTATACCGATATGCAGCAGAATTGCTTCAATTCTCATAACCTAGAATTTAAGCAGTCAAAAAGGAAGAACGACTACAAACATTTCAGACTACTACTCTACCCAGTCATCGTGGCTACGACAATCAAAGGCGCTAAGCAACCTACAGCATTTAATCCGTTGGATATATTGTCATAAATTGGTATACAGCCGATTAGTGACGCCGAAATAATTATCATATAAGCCAATCAGAACGTGGGGTTCTTCTTGCTCTAACCCCTTATGTTCAGTAAGGATTTCGAAATGAACTATCAGCATAGTCAGAACTTAACTTTGACGCACTGTGCGTTTCAATGCGGCAATCTTAAGTTTAATTTTGCTGCTAAAACATACGCCCACGTAAAAATAAATTGAAACTGTGTGTCGACACTCGACCGTCGAGTCACCTCATGAAGAAGCATTTGGTAGCCTTACTGCACATGGTATACCGTAGGCTACAGTGGTAATACAGTATAATTGAAAAGTGTGACATTAAGAGACTGTAAATCTTTAGCATCTATGCTTGCTTCTTTTAGGTATTGGAGGATCATTATCCCATTCCTCTTCAAGCGCAACAGGAGGTGGAGGAGGAGGAGGAGGAGTTGTTTCCAGCAGTGCCAGCAGTGGTGGCCAAGGATTTGGACAAGGCGGGAGCCACGGAGGATTTGGATCAGGAGCTCAAAGTCAAAGTCAAGCACAGAGTGCGGCAAATGATTTTCAAGGAGGCTTTGCATCACCAGCAGGAGCATCAAGTCAATCCCAGAGTTTCTCAAGTGCATCTTCCAATAGTTTTGGAAACTCTCAATCTGGTAGTCAAGCTCAGAGCTCTGCCAATAGTGGTGCACATGGAGGAACAGGAATTTTCAATGGCGGAGGAAATGGAGGGCAAGGCAGTCATGGGCTTCCTTCTGGAAACGGGCAATATGGTACATCTAATTCAGCAAGTCAAGCGCAAAGTTCAGGAGGTATCCAAGGGGGATTTCATAACCAGCAGCCTCAATACGGTGCATCAGTGGATGGAGGAGACTATGGCAATCAAGGTGGTTACAAAAAGAAACCCAGACCGAACCAAAACAACTATGGCCAAGTTCAAGGATTTGAAGGAGGAACTAACTCAAATTCCCACTTGCAATCGGGAGCCAATAACTTTGGAGAACAGCCAGGAATAAACACCCAAGGAAATTATGCCACCAACCATGGCGTGGCTGCAACGGATGAACAGAACTTTGTACAAGGAGACCTCGCAGGTGGTTATGGCAACTCTGCTTCAAATTTATATAGCACTAACCAACAAACCACGCATGCGCCAGCACTCATCCATAAGGGAACGTATGGTGAAGAACAGCCGCAGCCACCTCTCGCTCATCACATCAGCAGTTCCTCAAGTCAAAGTTCAGCACAAAGTTATGCTTCAGGAGAAAGTGGATATGCTCCAGAGCACCCAGTTCCACCGCCAAGGAAACCTGGGAAGCACGGCGGAAGCCATAATGCTTACAATGAACCTGGTTGCTGCGGGAACTCTGCAGCCCCAGCTTTGCCCCCTACACCAGATTATAAACCAATACATGAAGGTAAGCAACTTATAGCTACAGGGAATACGGAACATCATTATTAAACGTAGTACCTCTCTGCAGAATAGTTATAATTGTCTAATGCTTTGGGATAGGAAAACTCGAAGCAACAATTATTTGGTCCTTGCGACGTATTTAGGCCATGGTGAAATCACTGTATCACCGACTACTGAGGCTACACAATACGTATTTAAAATATAGAAAGGGCAATAAAATTGTCAAACCCATTAAACAGTTCTGTGACATTTTTGCTATTTGCGGAGACTTACATCAGTGTACCTATAGAAAAACGGCCACACAAAATCATGGAAACCCGTTGTCCTTGATGGAATGAATACTGCTTGGTCATGACGCGTCGGACAATTTATTCCTTATTCTCTACACAACAAATTACACAAATTAACACTAATGGAAAAATTACCTGTCATTAAATTTTAGAGCCCACGAGTCGTGTCTGGATGACGGTAAAATAATGTTCTGGTCAATTTTGAATCAATTTTTCCGTGTAAACTACTTGATCAGTTTTTCCCCAAATTAAAATTTAAGAGAAATATTTTGTAAACAAAAGAAGGCCGAGCCAATTTATTGGTGAAATTAATTAATTCCTGGTACCATCCATAGCAGCAAAAATATTGACATTGCTTCATGAAAAATTACTATTGACCATATACTGTATATATGACAAGTTTTTGCTGTACATATAGCCTGTATCTGAAATATTATTGCTCTAAAAAGGGCGATAAAACTTACTACACAGTGTAAGCAGTTTTCTAGACAAGAACCCAAACATAGAGTGAAGCTCGTGAGAAAATGAGACAAGCGCGTATTGTCAACATGAACTCATGTAGTCGCTTAGGCTAATAAGGTTTAATACGGCCTACTTTCCTCACAGCAGTAATTGAACTATTTGAATTATATATTAATGGATTACTTTTATTTACAACAGATATCAGTCAAGAATCGGAAGAGGACAGTTTCTACACTGGTGGGGAAGGGCAGATAGACGTCCGAGGTGGAAACCAAGTCAAAAGGAATAAACATAAGCAAGCCGCATCCGCGTCAGCCATCGTTTTCCAATACTAATTAAGAGCAGAGGGGGGAAATGTATAGTACGTTTTGATCCTTTATAGTACAGTAGGATACTATATTGGATAGGGCGCCAAACTATGCAATAGACCTCAGGAACCAGAGAATAGCCTAAACCCCGACTTTAGTAGGGTACGACAATTTTAAAGAATAGTATTATAGTACTAGTATTAAAGATAAAAAGGCTTCTAAAACACATTTCGGGTACATGATAACTACCCTTAAACAGTATGTTAAAAATGCACATGCAAATGCAAATGCATACCTATGTTCCAATAACAACTTTGAGGGAAATTTATAATTTATTATTTAATTTTCGGTAGGACCGAGTAGGTAAATTGCAATGATTTTATAATGTCCAATGTAGGATACAACGGTTTAGGCTGTATAAGCTAGACTGTTTTGAAAGCGACGAATCTGAGTAATATAAATTCCGTGTATTGGTGTATGAATTGTATGTTTTTGTTCGGTTTTTTTGGTTAACACAACTTAATGAAATTATCTGATTGACCTCATCAGTCGTCTCAATGAGTAAATTTATACTTGTGCTGAGTAGTTACATGACATGTCTCCGATCGCATGGAGCGTGCACACTCGTACAAGCACGCTACCACCTTGCCAACGAAGCTGGTAATGCAATTTACCTATATAATCGTATAAATGCATACCCTTCTGCCTCGTTCACCAGGTTCATTCTGCAATATTGTATGTTCCTTGGGTCTTCCTATACATCATGCTCTGAAAATGCTTTAAAATGTCATACTAGAATGTACAATCTTTAAAATAACAAATCACAAAAATTGAGATTTCCTTAATAAGGATGTTTTAGTAGTTGATTAGTCAATTACAACCACGAAACATGCTCTTAATGGAAAGGTACTCCCATGAGTAACTTGACACATTAAGAAAGGTTTCCATGGCCTTCAGTTCTTCCCCAAAAGAAATGTCTGGGTACTGCACTTCCTAGAGACCAAAAATTTGAGATAACACAACCACCTAACTTTATGCAAAGGTGCAGGACTAAAAAACAACCGCCCCGAACGTAATGCTGCAAATCTATTGAATGTGGCCTATACAAGATTACACAGGGTATGTATGTATGTATTTATTCTATGTATGTATTATCTAAAAGCCTAGATCCAGGGAAAGTAGGGTTGTATACCTACTTACAATGCCAGATG
Organism: Psococerastis gibbosa; assembly: GCA_963971405.1. NCBI lineage: Eukaryota > Metazoa > Arthropoda > Insecta > Psocodea > Psocidae > Psococerastis > Psococerastis gibbosa. The sequence continues at coordinate 26,045,043 of OZ020486.1, read as the reverse complement.
GTTAGTACGTTAGATATCACTGACTAAACCCGCGCTGTCCTCAAAGTAGTTGAGCTTCTAAGTAATGCCATACGAGAGCCGAAGACGCCAGAATCCGTAATGGTGAAGATGGAAGCGCGTAATGGCGACTGAACAGATAGGGGACCGATTTTGAAATTTGACACTCCACTAATATATATACAAGCGGTTCCCGGCGCAGCCTTCGGGATAAACGAAAATTAAATGTAGCGCAGTCTGCCGCTAGATGTCGGTTGATGTCGGCAGTACCAGCAGCCATATACACGCACCAATGTAAAATATTCCAAAATCAAATTATAAAAACATTCTTCAGTGGACGAAAGTGTTAATCTAAACCATCCTCGAATTTCCTTGAACACACACAACAATATTCATCATAATCGGTCCAGTCGTTTGAGAGGAGGCCCGGAACATACACACGGACAGTCGAAATATATATGTTAAGATGTATTAAATGCAGTCAAAGTCAAATTTCACAGGAATTATTGATAGAAGAACCATCAATGAGATGGCTTGAATTTGAAGAAATGATCCTCTGCTTTATGATATACAGGGTGTGTCACACCACCCGTCCACCCTATCCATTTCAGTCATTATGTCGAATATTGAAATTGAAGGTCATCATAAGGGCCTATGTCCTATGACCCCCCTAAAACCACCCTTTACAATTCACCAATGCATTATTAAATCGAGCCATATCATATATTATATAATTTTGACCCCTACTTACTGTGGTAGATTTATTTTTAAATTGTTATGTATAAATATATTTGTAGGAATATATATAAGACCCGGTACGAGTGAACCAAAACATGCTTTCCTATTTATCGACTAGTACAGGCCCCGTAAATGGTATATAATTGTCCTGTGGTTAAATATCGGCTGCCTACAGATTTTCCCCTATCCAACGCACTGGATTCATCGTTGAGGCAATTAAATAGTATAGATATAAGGTAGAATAGGCAGGCCAATAATAAAATACTGCACAATAATAATGGTATGGTATGGAATGCATTGGGGCTCGGACAATCCATAATATCTTCAAAAAATACTTTTTCTTCAAAACCAAAACTTTGCTTTGGAAAGCACCTTGTTCTGCGTTTTTACCCTATTTAGCACCTAAAACATGCCTTAAGTTATAAAGCATCAATAGAATGGTTCCTCAGAAATTTTATTTATTATGTTTTCATGCCCTGAACCAAACTATCAAGTGGGTTTTATTTACAATAATAAGTACTACTATACATACAGGAGGTTATGTGAGTTTAAAAGAAATTGTCTGAGCCGTTTTGGAGAAAACACTTTTTTTTCGTTTTTTTGGGGGCTTTCGGGGTATAATCCTCCCCAATGAAGTTATCCAAAAAATGAAAAAATTACCCCTGGACAATATTTTTGTGAACCTACATGCCGAATTTCATGAAATTCTATTGAGTTACCGAGTATCGACTTACAGGCCAGGCCGATAGACCGACATTTCATAAAAAAAAACTTTTTTGGTTCCTGGTACCTCAATCTCGGTATCGATAATTTCGACCATCACAAAGTTTTTCTTATACTAATATATAAATAGGAAAGCAATAATATATTATATACATTATTATGTATATAAATCAGTATTACATTTTTTACTTCATCCCAATATTCCACATAAAAACAGAAATGAAAGGGGTGAACTAGAGGTGTGATACACGAGCTGTTGTTACCACTACACTGTTTGGTCAGTTATGGAAGGCTTGCAAATATCAGTAGTTTCACGGTTTCTCCGTTTCCCCTTTAATGGCAGATTTCATCAATAAAACTACTTCCATGATCACGACTTCATGAGTAATAAATACAGCTTGGAAACCTATAATAATACTAAACATGGCCGATTAACCTGCGCTTGACTGCACTTGGTTAACTCATGTTTTCACCTGTTACATAGCGTAAATGGTAAGCTTGGCTCAGCTTGTCCAATATCGCTTGTAGCCAGTGTAGGTTGACATGGAGGACCCATAACAGTTTGCCAATGACCAAAAGACATACGAAACAATATAAATATTGTCCGAAATCCATGGGGTAGTTGGCATTGGACAAGGGACCAATGGGCCACTATAAGTAGGCCTAGGTTCATAAAAACTCCTTCAGGACATTATTATATTAACCTGCGCTAGTCGTTGCCTTGCAAGGGCTCTATAAGACGCGACCGTATAGCAATGAGGTTCTGTAGGGACAGTTTTGGTCACTAGGTTCGCTGACGACAAACCGATATCCATATTATTCAAAATGGCCGCCGTTTGCATGTGAAAGCTAAGCTCTTAGCATCTAATTAATTCTTTTATTATTTTTTATAATATTTTTACTATACCTGGATCTTATTTCGCTGCATATAATTTAATATATATATATTCTCCATGATTTATAAAAAAAATATCACTTTAAAATAATACACAAATAAAATAATTTTGAAATAGTATTGAGGCTTATGGAAAAATCAACGCTTTGATATCAGTGCAACTGGTGCTGCCATTTACAAAATGACGTCACAAATGAACCTCATTGCAGTGTGATGCGCGCCAGAACTAAATAAGTAAGTAGCCTAGAACAAGTTTCCGTTCGCAGGGATTTAGTTTTTTCGCGCCCCCAGGCCCAAATATGCTGCAAAAGTTTTGAAAATATATGCAAAAGAACCGGTCCGAGTTTACTCGAACATGCTTTCCAATTTATCAAAATAAGTAGATAGAGAAAATGAGCAATTTCATGGTAAATAATTTTCCTATGGTTAAATTTCCGATATCTCGGGGGGGGGGGGGGGGGGGGGGGTTGTCCACTTGACGTCACTCGTCACTGGTGGTGAGGTAAATTCTAGATAGGTCAGACCAACACATTACCACACAGCCATACTGGCAGGGCACGCAATGCATTTGAGCGTGAATTTTCTATCATTTTTTCGTACAAAACCAAATCCTTTTTTGGGAAAGCAACCTGTCCGGTTGGTTTCGTTACTCAATTTAACACCTAAAACATACCTGAAGGTAGAAATCATCGATAGAAAGGTGTCGCAGAAAAATTATTTTTTAGTCATTTTTCATTAAAATTTAGGCATTTTTATTTTTTTACCCCCAGAAGCAAACTATCAAGGGGCAAGCGACCCCCCGCATTTTATCAACATTAACAATAACTACAATATATGTGAATTAAAAAGAAATCGTTGGAGCCGTTTTGGGTAAATAATTTTTTTAGACGTTTTTTTGAAGTTTTTTGAAAAGAAAAACCCCCCAAATTGAGTTAGCCCAAAATAAAAAAAATGGTCCCGAGGTATGATTTTTGTGAACCTAAATGTCGAATTTCATTAAACTCGACCGAGTAGTTTGCCCGGAAATCGACGAACAGACAGACAGACAGACAGACATTTCGTAAAAACCACTTTTTTAGGTTCCTGGGACCTTAAAACGTGTAAATCCGTTGAAATCTCGGAATCGAAAATTTGGACCGTCACAAAGCTTTCCTTATACTACGTATAAATTGGAAAGCAATATCCTAGTCGGCTTATATACATTTATACCTAATGCATCTTACTGCAGAAAAGAATTCACTGATATATGCATGTTTCTGCGCAGGTAGGCCACGTACAGTACACACACACACACTCTATCAAGGTACTTTTTTGTATTCAAATTGGAAAAGTATCGAATGAATGTAATGGGTTAGAATCCAAAGTGTACAAGCCGTGGCAAGTCACAGAATCCATAATATTTTGACAGTGTGATAACTCCCAACCACAGTTGCTTGCACTAAGAAATTCATTGTTTTAGTTTTAACAAGGATACAGCCAGTCCTGATTCCCCGCAATATTAAGTAGGTAGGTCTAACATATTATCGTTAGAGCTAGCCCCAATACATCTGCATTTCAACTGAATATTATTAGTAAAAAAATAATGTAGGTACCCAATTGTATACTGTTTCTTAGTTAACATTGAATTTAGTGAATTATTACAAAGTAGGTAATGTAAAACAAAACTTGGCACATACAATAGTTAGTCTACAAATAATTTGTAAAATGTTTGCAATAATTTAGTAGCCTAGTATTTAACTACGGTATCTATTTTACTACATGGGTCGTTAGTTAAAACTCAACTAAATCAACTTAGTGGCTTAGTGGCTGATATCTAACAATGATTTCGGCGTTCTGCATATTCCAGTGTTTAGACGTGAAATACAGTGAAATTTATAAACGTAACCACGCGACTTTCCATCAAAACGAAAGCCACCCACCACTCCGTGCAATAAAGTCTATGTTAGTTAGATTTTGATGAAACTTGGCACAAAAATTGATCATACAAATGTCTTGATCGAGTTCGTTAACCAGCTAGGTCCACTATGTAGTTACAAGATGGCGGCCGATAGAAACATTATATAATTCATATCTTAGTTAATATTGGTTGCAGAGGAATGAATTAAATTTTGACTGAAAGCCCGTATTATTATCTACGATAATAGTTATCAACACTTTTTACGGCAAATCAAGATGGCGTCCAGTCAAATAAAAATAATTTAATAAATAAAAGATCATAGTCGTCATTGTTTGGAACACAAGAGTGTTTTGTGTGTTGATGTTGTGGTCGGGAAAATAATGAAGTATTTTTTAATTTTTTATAACATACATAGCGTAGGTAGCGTAGAGGAAAATCAGGGTCTGCGGAATCTCCCTACACCTGATCGGCCTGAGCCGAAAGGGATTTTTTTTAGAACACTCAATAGATCTGGACCAACTTTCTATGACAGCATCAAATGTGAAAGTTTTTGTGTCTCCTGGATATGTAGCTACATAGCAAATTAGTTACGCATAATAGGTACAAGGTGCCGTTGCCAACTGTTTTTGCCTCAATTTTTATTGCCCTCGGCCCTTAGTTGTTCCCAGATAAACCAATGGAAGCTACGGAGAAGTATCTGTAGATACCCTAGTTTTATTGTGCCAGAAACAACTGTACAGAATTAGAAATAGTTAGCAGTACAGCTATGGACTCTGTAGAAAATTCAGAGCAAGGAATGAGAACGCTGGTTCTAGATCGGTAGGTTATTGTACCGGAGTCCTGCACCTATACCGTAGTTATAACAGGATTTTAATGCACAAAAACCTGAAGTACTATCTCACTTTTAACCTCAAGCAGGACAAGGTACGGTCATGGTTTCGAAGATGTTTGCATCTTAATTCATCTCGTCTAACGTTCTGCTCTCAACAATTCACACCGCGATGTGATTCTCTTAACATTATACTGTCATCAAAACTTGAGGATATTTTTAAAAGAATCTCTAGTCCACCTCTGCCATAAGAAGTCTTGATGGCAAGGGACCTAAGCTAGACGGAAAGCCAAAAGAAGCACCCAATCACTTCTATTGTCAGTGAAAAATTGTGTAAAATTATAAAATTTTCAAATTTTGAAATAGGGACAATGAAAAGAGTAAATTCGTGATCTATTCGCAGAATCATAGGATAGAAGGTAACTCATGACATCATCAAGTCGGCCAAAACTGGTGGGAAACTGGTGAACAATTTGTTGACAACTCTTTTCATAGAAATGTAAAAAAGGGGAAAGCCGTTCTCATAGATGTACACAGCTTTCTTTTAAATTAATGACTTCAGTGTTTCTTGAGGAGTCCGAAGGTTCAGGAGACCCCCGGTTTTTTTTTTTTTTTAATAGGCCTGCAATAGGGGGGTTGTACGCATTTTGAGAGCTGTAAAGGTGCAAATTAACAGGCGAAGAATGCAACTGCAAAAAAGGGGGTTTCCCCCGGGGGAATTTCTTCGATAAAATAGTGGGGTTTTACGCATTTTGAGAGCAATAACAATTAGATATTACAGCCGAAGAATAACTGCCCCTGGACAAATGGGAGCTCAGCCTTTCTTGAAAAATTGCGGTTCATACATAATTTTTCGGTATTATTTTTCACTCATAGAAAGACAACGACCTCTCACATGCAGCAACGATAAAGAAAATTTCAAAAAGTTTATAAACCAGCGTTACTGTAAGTAGGCTGCTGCCTATAAAAAAAAACCACCCCACAATGAAATCCAAATAATTACAGTATGTTTAGTTATTTTTATTTTTTAATGTTATGATGTTTTATGTTATAATTTATAGAGATTTATCAACCCATTGAGACGACCAATGTTTGATTCCGGAAAATTTCTTCACAACTTATCATTTCCTCCTGAGTCTAGAGCCACCCTCCGTTTATAATGATATATAAATGTGTACATTTATGTATGTGCAGCATATATGTACCTAAGATTTATAGACCAAAAATACAATAGATTATATTTTATCCCCTAGCACCATGCAAGTCGAACGCCATTGGGACAGCCAAATATCTTGAACAATTACACAAATTGGTAAACCATAGGAAAGTAAGTAAGATTTGTAGGTGCGAGGAAATCGTCCACTACTGTACAGGTGAGCCTACTCTACATTTGCGAATGTATGGCCATTGGCACTATAGCCTGAAAGCAGTCCCTTGTCTTAGAAAGTGGTGGGGTTACCATGGCTTCATCAAAAGAGAACTGCATCATTCCCTCAAAGTGAGAGGTAACAGGCACATCGCAACTTTCTTCTCGCGCATGAGCACTGCACTCGGTCAACTACCTCGACCGGTCATGTGTGAGTACCTAATACCAATATTACAATAGGTAGGCAACAATGCTTGTCCAATGAGCAGGTTGCAGTCGTGATGAAGATTTTTTTTATATAATTGCCAAATAGAACCACCTATAATTTTCTCTCAATTCTATAATGTTGGATTACTGAGTAGGCCAAAGCCTATGGCCTGGACCGTAGGTACACCGTGGAGACTGGAGCCAATAAAGGCAAAGAAACCCTATATTGTTGCATTGCATGAAAAAAAGATTTTAAAACTTTCCTTCGCAATTTTGTCTAACCATTATGGAGCAAGGTTGTACCTACAATGTAATACCATCTAGTAAAGAACCCATAATACTTGTGAATATGTCGAATGCAAAAATGATGGAACTCGCATTCGAGGCGAAGTTACTTTAGCACAGGCGGTTTATATGTCCTCGTAAAATTGTGCCAATATAAATTCGAACAACAACTACCAACCGTAGGTACCCTTCTATACCAGAATGGTTATCTCTGATGCCGTGCAAAATGTATGGTTAAAAAATGTATGCGGGTACTTATACCTCAATGTTATCAACATGCCAGTCCGTCAATTCGCATGGCCTACTTCGACGAAATTCCATTACCATTGTCAGTTGCTTTACCTAAAAATCAATTATTTTGCTTATCGAGGTCATTCGTTATCATTTCCAGCTTCATAGACTTCATTGACTTGTGCCACAGCATCGAATATCATCACCCGCACTTTCTGAGCCATTTATAAAGTACAGGTCTTCTCAGATTGGTTTACCTACAGCAGGGGTTCCCAAACTGTGGTACGCGTACCACCAAGTGGTACGTTTAAGGTTTCCTGGTGGTACGCTAGCAGATCTCCAGAAAAATGTTATATAAATATATTAAAGGACTAGCAGCAATGGTTAGAAAAGTAGCGCCAGAATGCCAAATTACACATTGCATTATTCACAGGGAAGCATTGGCTGCTAGTAAGAATATGCCTGAAATACTTAAATCTGTTCTTGTTGATGTTGTGAAAGTAATAAACTTTATAAAAGCTAGGGCTTTAAACTCACGCTTATTCGCGTTGTTGTGTGACGATATGGGGAGTAAATACAATTCTCTCCTCCTACACACAGAAGTGAGATGGTTATCTCGAGGAAAAATTCTCTCACGAATATTTGAGCTCCGATCAGAAGTATATGTCTTCCTGAACGAAATGGAACACGAAAAAAGAAATCTTTTCATTGATGAAACATGGCTTACCAAGTTAGCTTATTTAGCTGACATTTTTGAAAAATTGAACTTTTTAAACTTAGGGCTACAAGGACTCTCCACAACTGTGTTTGTAGCAAATGATAAAATAACTGGTTTTAAACGGAAATTACAGCTCTATCAATCACAAGCAATGAATGAATTTCTTCCTTTTCTACACATTCCACATTTGTGAAAGAGAACGAACTGAACATTCCTGATTCAGATTTTACTCTCATTAGTCAACATTTGGAGGCTTTGCAAACAAGTTTCCTGAAATACTTTCCAAAAAGGGATATGAAAAAATATGACTGGACAAGAGACCCCTTTGGAGAGAATATAGACAACGAGGTGATTGTTGACAAAGAAGCCTTCATAGACCTGACAAGCGATAGCAGCATGAAGGATACGTTTGAAAAGCAAGGAGTTGTTGCGTTTTGGCTAGCAACTAAAAAAGAATACCTTCTCTGTTTGAGCAAGCAGTTAAGTTCCTTATGCCGTTTGTAAGTACATACTTATGTGAAAGCGGATTCTCTGAACTGCTATACACAAAAAAACAAATATCGGAACAAATTATCAATTGAAGAAGATTTAAGGGTGAAAATGACTTCATTTGAGCCAGACATTGACTCCCTGCTTCAAAAAAGGCAACAGCATCCTTCTCACTAGTCACTAGTGTAGTTAAGAATAAGATTTAAGAACTTTATTTTTTGGAATGTTCCTTATTTTATTATTAAATGCTAGTGTCACTTAGAAAGGTTTAAGTTACTAAAAATCCTGAACTGCAATAGGTCCATAAACAACTGATTAACTTTAAAACTAAAAGAAATACATGGGGCCAATACGACTATTATTAAGGATAATTGACTTTTGAGACGAATAAAACATTGTGGTACGTGGCGATTTTTGTAACTGTTCAAGTGGTACATGCGCCTGAAAAGTTTTTTGGGAACCCCTGACCTACAGTAATATTAATTTAATTATTAGGGGTACACAGGTCACAGTCGAGTGATACCCAGCTTCCCATAACTGTGGTAATCGGCGTTAGTAGTGACGGCCACATTTCTTCTAATTTGTGGCTCTACAATCAATATTTCCAGTGAAATTTGACTTTGCTTAAAAACGGATAGTGGGGAGTCTGTTCCTCTATGTACCTACCCAAACTACGCGTTTTTTGTTTAAAATACAAAGAGCAATCAAAAATGTCCGTTAAATTAGCAGATGTACACCGCTACATTTCAATATATGACATGTGGCCTTCATTGACAGCAATTGGCCACGGTTCTTGAACTCCTTCCCCATTGGTGGGACTACCCCGCCAATCGTTTCAATCAAATCTAATTCAATCTGTGTGAGAAAGAGGTAGGCTATAATATCATGTATCAAAATGCTCAGAAAAATGTCATCTGTGTTGGTCCTGCTACTTTTTTTTTTTTTTTTTTTTATTTGTCCTCACTGGTTAATCCACCATGTGAGGGAAATATATTGAAAAAAATAAAATTGAACAAATTATGTGTCGGCGCAGGTACCTCCGGGTGCAACACCCAATGAGGCCCTAGGCCCAAACAAATACATGCCATAACTATTTTTGTTTCCCGTTTGTTACGGGTTTGAATTTAAAAATTAAGGTACACAGGTATATTATAAGGAAAAAAGTAGATTATAATATAATTATAATAATTAATTCAATTAATTGAACAATCATCATAATTATATTATATATTTAGATAAGTAATTATATGTAATATAAGGTAAATAAGGTAAATTAATTGTAAAGGTATAAGAGAGAAAGAGAGAATTATTAGTTTCTATACGACTTGGAGCCATTTTTTAATTAATTTTTTGACTTGACCTATACGCTGCTTATTTTGAAGGTAATCAGGCAACCTGTTAAATAATTTTTTATTTTTTTTTACATCTCTACTATTTCAAGAGATATTTCAAGTTTACACTTATAAGGTTTTTCCCCATCCGATTGTCTCATATTAACAGTTACGGGTTAACTTCGATAATAACTATATAATAGTAGAGTGGTACGCAAGGACAACTGCGTCCATATATGCCTTTACTAGACGGATTTTTTTTATTCCCATACAAAAAATTAAGGAATACATGTATCCGATTGACCTCTTCAGCCGCCTCTGTAGGTTAGTACCCGTGTTGAGTTATGACACGTCTCCGATTGCATGGCGTGCAGAGACTCGCAAAAAACGAACTCGATATTGTATTATATGGATTCAATTGTATATTTGTTGTTTTTAGGCGCAAGGATGGGCAAACTGTTGCTGCAAATCTGTCTATTGGTTTTTTGCATAACAGTTATTGAAGCTTTTCCGAAAAAGACAGGTAAGTAATGATAATCTTAGGCTAAGAGGGAACGCTGGCCAATCCATCTCCATTTTCTTGCAACTTGCTAACGTAACTTTTCATTGAGGCCCGGTACCAAGGAAAATTTAGGGGGGGGGAGTCACAAGTTGCATGTGTAGGTGTGCGGCCTATACCCCCACCCTCCCGAGAAATCGTTTTTGTAAAAAATATTTTTACTATCTTAGGCTCTCTGGACACGATGCAAAACGTTGCGTTTTAACGTGCATATACACGGCACCCAGTGAGAAAACGCACCGGTAAAACGCTTGGACGCGCTATTTGGAATTCGAAATGAACCGATTTCTTGGGGCATGCGTTTTCTCTTCGGTTTTCGTTTCACATCATTAGCGTCCAACAGGTTAATTTAAATACAATATTATCAGTCACAGGTATATTCCATCTTATTTGTTGAATTACGCCCCGACAGCGCATCTTCTATCGTACCCCTCTATTCACCTCAATCACTTTTCCATATGTACCATAAGGGTCCTTGTAACGTATCTTAAATAAAATTATGTTGTCAACCAAATATTTTTATAATTTTAACATTTTTGACACTTTATGGTCCTAACATTTGCCAAAAACTATGTTAAGCATTTTTTTTTCTTTTCATATAAGTTACCAGAAATTATGACACACAACAGCTCCCCGATGTTCCTGGATACATTCCAGTTTACATCAAGGAAGAAGAGCCTCCAAAAATGTTAAAATCCCATCCTATAAAGCAACATGCGAAAAGGAAGGCTGAACTTAAGAGAACAGACAATTACCACAGACCGGACGAATATGAGCAAGGCCACAGGCCCAGCCATGGGAATAACAGACCTGAGAACATTCATCAGAATTATGAGCATAATCGGCCAAACCATGAACATAACCACGGACCAACTCGCCCTGACTATAACAAACCAGACCACAACAGGCCAGGACACCAAGGCCACAACTCTGAGTACAACAGACCACCAGGGCATCACCATCAAGAGAATCACAATGGGCCAAGTCATGAGGAAGAGAACTACAACAGGCCAGATCATCAGGAAGGGAACTACAATAGGCCGGGGCATCAGGAAGGGAATTACAATAGGCCTGGACAACATGAAGGGAACTACAACAGACCTGGTCATCATGAAGGGAACTATAACCGGCCTGCGCACCATGAGAGCAACTTTAACCGGCCACACGAACAACATGGCCATCATGAAGAGAACTTTAGGCCTCAGCACGGAGGTTCATCACATAAGCCTGGCTATGGGCGCTAGAATGAAACACGTTAGGAAATATTCGTAATTTAAACTAATTTATTACAAGAGGATGACACATTTTACGACTACATATTATCCATTTTGTTCCTTTGCTGGTTTACTGAAGACTGGAATGATACTAATAATTTATACACTTATTCAGTAAAGTAGATTAAGGTACAGAACTATCATAACGCTAACTGCTATTTGTACTACTATAGTAGATTAATGTAGCATGCAATTTTAAGCCCAAAACCCTCTAGAGGTCATGGCATTTTGTCAAAATAGGAAGAAGAATTTGAAATTATATAACTTATGCAGCGAATATCATAGGCCTTACAGTACATACTGCTGGCACACAAAATATCAATATAGCTTATGTAGTTGTGCCTTGTATCATCATTTCATAGTACATGCTACTGTACCATAGACTTAGAGCATACGGTATTAAAAATTGAAACCAAATCCATTATTGCTTCATCAATTAAGAAATTTTAGTATTTTTTTCTTTATTTCTTTAAATTCACTCATGACCCCAATTCCAAAAAGGGCTAAACAAAATATATTTTATATTGCGTAGGAACCAGACAGGAAGTTTATGTGAAAAGAAGGAATTTTTAAAATAAATATTTTTAACTAGGGGACAATATTTAGGATTAAATTTTGTAGTAATTGTGATTTACATCCATTTACATGCCGTAGGCTCTGCACCACGTTTAACCAAGCAAGGTTACTTTCCTACATTGTCAAATAAGTACATTTTTTAGGGATTCTCTCGAATCGAGCTACACGGTCTTCCGGATTAATTTTAACGACTATGTTTTAGTTTACAATTTATAACTAATAACAAGTATTCAGATAAAATAAATAAATTTCCCAAGTACCCATAAAGTGTACAAGTTTTAAGTGAAATAAAAAAGTGAAACTACTAGCAGCTAAAACTTAGTACTTCCTTTCCAATTATGCTCCCATAAACAATATACTGTATGTACTTACAATTGCTTACTATGATCCACAAGCAGCAGTTTCTACTTCTTCTTCGAAGCACTTGGAATGAACATCTTTTCTTAGCCTTAGACGAGAAAGCTCAGCAACTTGAGAGCACCTATCACTGAGCAATTCCAAGTTTTCCAAAAATCGGTTCATGGAAAGGGAGCCGGCAAACGTCGTGTTGGAGATTTGGCCAAGGGTAGCGAGGTACACCATACTGACGAGCCCCAACTCATCGGATGTCGGACCTAAACACGTTGTGCACAATTCTTCTTCATCCAATGTAGGGTCTAAGAAGAGTGCATCCCCTTGAATACCCTGAATTAGAATACGTATTTAATTAAATTCATTACCTAACTACGAAAATAAAAATTACCATCCTTGAACTCCGGCCTTACGGCACTTTATGAACGCCTGACCACTCAATTGATTTCCAAAAATACATTGAATCCTAAATTTTATAGCAATTAACAATAAGTCTGCATGGTATAGAACCAGTATAGCTGCTTTTACAGGGATTAATTATACGACTTTAAAATTCCCAAAAACCTGTCATGCAACTAACCAAAGTGACCGCTCCCACAATGTCATACATGGGAATGCCAGCGTCTGCGAGTGCAACGCCTGCAGCAGTAATGGCCGTAGAGAAGCTGCTGCCATCGTCGTCTATAACTAGCACGTAGATATCAACTTGGCAGTTGGGAAACTCACCCTTAAAGAGAAAAGATAATGCGTTAAACCTATTCTGCATTTATAAAACCTCTATCAAACAGAGGCCTTTCATTTGTTGTAATAACAATCGGCGATGAACCTGATGAATATCGTCACAAAGTACCGCGCATGCACATTCCTATGTCGATACAGCAGGTTATACTGCTCATTAAAAGCCAGGGTCATAGTGGCTATATCAAATGAAAGGCCTGAAATAGAGGTTTAATTAAGGGCATTGTGAAGACCCATTGCTGTTTTATTAAGGATATTAAACATCAAAATCTTCGCCCAAGGACATGTGTCAATTATTTAATTTATTGGGTACCTTAAGGCACATGTTCACAATTAAAATAGCATAGAAACGGGCGTTTATTTCATGCGCAACTCAACCCATGCTTACATTTGCAAACTCCTAGAGAGCGGCTATAAACCTCAACCTCAATTCGCAGTAGGAATATGCATTATTAAATCGAATCATTCAAAACCTAGACCTTTACTTAGTAATTAGGATTTACCCAATCTCAATATTCCATGTAATAAGATGGTGATGTGATGTGATACACTCGGTAAAAAACTCAGCGTCACTGGGTACTGTAAATTACTAACAACTAATCTGCCACTAACAAACAAATTTAATAATTTAGTATTTTATTTCATGTTAGGGACATAATGTTGCTTTTTTGACGAAGCCTATAACTGGGACGACTGGTCACGGTGATTGGCTTCAGTTGAAAATAGCTAGCTGGCTTGAACTTTGTACGTGCAGTATGTAGGGAAGGTACTGCACGTAAACATACAGTAAATTTATAGCAGCTTTTCATAGTCCGCACCGATTTTGATCAAGTTAAGCTAAAACAATCTGTTGAATGCAAAAAGTTAGTAACAATCAAGAGCTTGACTAGCACTTACCCGGCAGACAGCAGGTTCCAAGGCTCTTTTCATGGCCAAGCTCAGATCTTTCTCGTCAGCCTGTATTATTAGGCTCCGACGCGTCCTCCTTGAGAAGGGCGCAAAGCGGAATTCACAGAACAGCTCCCCGTTGCCTGTAAACTCCGATAGCCGGGGAATCTCCCTTGGCTCGTAAACAGACACAAGTACTTTTGTCCGGCCTGCTTCAAGGTATGCCGAGCCTTTTACTCTGCTCACAATGCCGGTTTTCATATCTGGAAAAGAATGGAATGTCCAGAACAAAAAGAATTATGACCAAGGCAAGTGGACGAAGTGAAGTGCAAGCTTACACCAACCACGGCGCATCAGAATATCAGATATTTCTACTCGTATGAAAACACAGCTCTACTTCATATCTTAAAATAGTCTACATTTTTTGTAAAATCCGTTAAATCAGTATGCATAATGATGCCAACGGCCTTACCAAGTTAAATCCATGAGAGCAGAGCGTGTTTCAAACTGCGGCAAACTTGGTAGTGTGCACAGCGTTGGCAAGGGAAGATGGTGGGACATGATAACGCACTGAGACTATACCAGTCAGTCTATGTGCGTGTCGAGTAATGGTCACCTCCGAATTAATCGTGTTACTTTACCATGTTCCCCAAGTGGTTCGGAATCCATTACAATCAGGAGGTCCACCCTATCAGTCAACTCCCCTTCTCCCCGAGGTGAAGGAGTCTGCCCTTAGGGTGCCTCAAGTTAATAAACAGACTCACTCCCCCGGCCAGGCCAACAGGGTTGCTTAAAGCAGAAATGCTGAAAGCACACGTTAGAAAAAAAAAAGTAAGTATTATTGATCATTCCAGGTTTGATACCCGGCATAAAAAGAAAACATTTCTATAGGCTTATTCTAAGTCGGCGGCCGGCTCAAGGTCTACCCATACGTAGGGTAGTGAAAGCACGACTGGAAGAGAAGTTCCATCGTTGGTTTTCAAAACAATATCCTCTTACAGTCGAGTGCTTAGGAAAGAGCAAACTCAACACTCAACCAGTCATAAGGCAAAAAGTTGACTTACAGATCTTACGTTGTTCGTCCCATTTTCGGTTATCGCTTCTGATAATATCAGAGATATTACCACTGGGAGCCATTTGATTGACTACTCCAATTGGAACATACAAATTATAGTCTTCTGAATCATCAGGGCCTTGAAATCTTCTATTGTCGGCAGGCATCTTGTGAGACGTCTCACCCGCTAAAATTATCAAACGTTTTTAAATTTACTTGGACTACCGTACCGGGAAAGCGGCGACAGTATATTTTGGTAGCAGTTATTCTTATAATTATAATAGTAAAGTTAAATGTACCAAATTAAGGATTCTTGATTCCTCAAACCCACTACTGGTTTGGTTTAGAGTTGTTCTAGATACAGAGATAAAATAAAACTAAAAGATCTTATTTTCGTATAGTAGATTTATAGTAGTTTGGTTAGTTTATTTGTTTATTGTTTACTAGGGCTCTATATTAGACGTGGTTCACGTGAATCGTGACATTAGATTTTAGACCGCGCTACTGTTCTATTGCCACTGACGAAAAAAACAAAGTTAACAAACATTGGAATTTTGGAAAATATTAGTTGCATTACATTGATTATATTCTCTGGAAAATTAATACGTCGTTGCTGTAAACTAATCGTAATAGTATCCAAGTATAAATCATAATGATGATCTGGAAATTATGAGCAATTGCCGATCTGGCATATCGACTGAACTATTAAAATAACTGACAGCCGAGTGCAAAGGTATGTATCGTAAGGCGGGGTTTCCATTGATCTCGCATTCGAGCGTGACATTGACCTGGTAGCAAACATTTTTAGACTGTCTTTAATGTCTGCTACCACGTCAATATCAAGCTCACGCTCAAATACGGGGTCAATGGAAACCCCACCGGTAACCGGTTGCTTGGTAACTAGGTATAAACACACCATATTTCACATACATATACCGTTATTAAACAATGTACGACGAAGTGATTGAAGTGGCAGGGGCTGAAGAAATTACCACTCCCAGATTAAACAATGATGAGCATTCAGAAGATAACGCTGCCCTTGCCCAAAACCAGAGGGTAGGTCGATGCAGCTTAGATTTTTTAATATGTCGGCCTAGGGCTACATCCATTTTTTTTTTTAACTGATCATCATGTTTATTAACTCTAGTACCAGCTTGCACACTTACAGACGAAAGATACCAATAATTTTACAGTGATTGACTAAATGTCAAATGATTTTATCAAAAACGAAATTGTCTGCAGCAGGCAGCGCAAAAAAATTACTGTTGTTTTTATTTTAAAGTCACGTCCTGGGATAAGTGGAGAGCAGTGGCAACTACCCGACCGCGGGTTGATTGGTCAATTGTCAGACAATTCAGACGACGATGATGATGACGATGACGACGTACGAGCTCCGATACTGCAAGGGTAAACCCAAACCTTAGGTGCCCATTCCATTAACCGGCTAGGGCTATTTCCAAAAACGGTGACGTGGTAGCAGACATCCAAGACTTAGGTGGCGTTTCCACCGACCTCGCATTGCAGAATTGACGGAAATGTTTATTTTCCTCTATGCCATAGTTAAAATTGATCAATGATCATACAGTAAAATCACAAACAAACAAACTAACATTAAAAAAATGGCGTCATGGGATATGTTAAGTGCAAACATTTTAATAGATTTCTATAAAAAGAAAAATTCTAATTTCCGTCATTGACATTTGCATTCTGCAATGCGAGATCGGTGGAAAAGGCGCCTAAGGCCCATTCCATTGACCGGCTAGGGCTATTTCCAAAAACAGTGACGTGGTAGCAGACATTCAAGACTTAGGTAGCGTTTCCGCCGATCTCGCATTGCAGAATGCAAATGACATTGACGGAAATTAGAATTTTTCTGTTTATAGAAGTCTATTAAAATGTTTGTACTTATCATATCCCATGACGCCATTTTTTAATTTTAGTTTGTTTGTTTGTGATTTTACTGTATGATCATAGATCAATTTTAACTATGGCATAGCGGAAAATAAACATTTCCGTCAATTCTGCAATGCGAGGTCGGTGGAAACGCCACCTAAGTCTTGAATGTTTGCTACCACGTCACCGTTTTTGGAAATAGCCCTAGCCGGTCAATGGAATGGGCACCTTATGCATGTTAGTTTATAGTCTTGCCTTTTCATTATTATTGAAGTTCTCCCTGGAGTGTTCTCAATTATAACGGCTTAGCGCTATTCTGATATATTTCCCAAACTAATACCAATTTAAATCAGTAATTAGTGGTCTTCTTTCCAGAAATGATATAATGATAATTTAAGGCACAAATCAGGGATTTTATTGCAGTTTTAAACAGAACTGCGGGCCTACTATGCCGTTTAATATTAGGTCTAACTTATTCTGGGGGCTAATAATGTAAACAAACCAGTTTGAATAGCATTCTATTCTAAAATTGTCTTGTTTCCATTTTTAATCCCAAGTTAAGATTAATACTTACCTCGTACTATTCATGTTAATGGTGACTCATTCTTTTTTTAATTGTTCGTATATACGTTATTCATTTTGTACATATATTTCTTAAGTTTAATTAGATGGCCTATAGAATTGGATTTAATGTCATACAGCCTATATAGGGGTATAGTAATTTTTCTTAGAATGTGTACTATCCGACCTCGATAGGATGACATTTGGAACAGTTTATTTATTCGAAAACTTGCATAAGCGGAACACAGAGTTTATAACGATTTTTCTATATGTTCCAAATGTCATCCGGTCGGTAGTAAATGTATTTTAGTTTTGTTTTTAATACTTACATTTTTTAGCTTTTACATTTTACTGAGGTTTTGTTTTAAGGGGATACGATCCAAATGAATATGAAGAGCTTGCTGTTCCAGCAGAAGTTAAGGATCTATTCAGCCACATTACTAAGTAAGTTATCTTTTTGGGAATCCTAAGAGCGCCCCTCATAATCCCCAATGCTAATAATGAAGATGTTCTTTCTCCAGCCATTTCCTCGCGCACCTTTGTTATCCATTCGCTGCATAATATATTCTTAAACGCTCTTGTTAGCTCAGCATAGCTGAAATTGCAAAGTTGTCGAAGTCCCCGAAAGGTCGTTAAATAACTTCATTTAATTACATTTAGTGTAAACAAAAATTAGCCAAAACTTTCTCTAGGCTGTTACCAGAAATACTTTGACCTTAAAGCTTAATGTCTGTATTTATTATATAGCCCAAAAACCACGTGGAAACGAAATTATGAAAAACAATACTCGGCTCGAGTAAGAGCCACCAGTTGAGCTTTATGCTATTTTCTTCTTAGTAAGTAACTATACGATTGCTTTATAGGTATGTCCCCCAAAACATCGACTTGGAGAACAAACTAGCACCGTTCTTACCGGA
Source organism: Psococerastis gibbosa (assembly GCA_963971405.1). Lineage (NCBI taxonomy): Eukaryota > Metazoa > Arthropoda > Insecta > Psocodea > Psocidae > Psococerastis > Psococerastis gibbosa. The sequence continues at coordinate 26,026,526 of OZ020486.1, read as the reverse complement.
CTTGATCCCTGCAGTTGGTGATATCGATGGGTTTCTGAAGATACCGCGGCCGGATGGTAAAAGTAACAGCTTGGGTCTAACAGTACTGGACGAGCCCAACACAAACCAGACTGATGCTGCGGTCCTGCAACTGCAGCTGCGAGCCCAAGCTAAACAGTCAGCGGCAAAAGCTGTGGTAACGTAGCCTATCGTTCTTTTGCCAATTCACACATAGAGGATTGTTTGTACTCGATTTTTTCTAGCCTCCACAGTGTTCATTAGTTCTCTTAAACAGATGATGACTTTGCTCGTCTCTTTTTTCAATGTCCTTAATAACTTAATGAAACCCAAATCCACACAACTTCTGTATACCTAACATTATTAGGGGTATTCACTGTGTTTGGCAGAAAAGGGAAATAGAGAAATAGCTCAGCGTGAGGCTACCTCCGTCAACCATAGAAATAGAAAAACCTTATCTAACTTACCTCCAAAGTTTCTTTGCCTTTGGCTATTAACTTATGAACATCTGCTGTACTCCACCTCCTGCCACATGACTGTTTCCTTTTGTTTGTTTTTTTATTAGTTTCTGTTGCAGAGCTATTTTTTTTTCTTCAAATTAAATAAAAATAAAAAGCAAAATTCAAAACAACAACAAATATGGCCGTTTTTTATTTCCCAAGTGCAGTTCCCCAACTGGTCGGGTAAAGTGGGAAACGTAGAGATACACGTTTCCATAGCATTATTTTTCTACGAAGAAAAACTGGTGTTATATTTTTCAATTTTCCCTCAGTTTCCTACTTTCCCTTAGGGAAAACCAAACGCAGCGAATGCCCCAATTATACTTGAGGTTTAGATAAATAAATTGGTAATCGTGTGAAATAAAACAATTAGGAGTTGGCTTGGCATTTTAGGCACGAAAATATTTCGTAAGTTATGCACCATCTACTGGGAACACACAACTTTCCACGCTAATGTCAGGTCAGGACATGTAGCGTAGTGGCACAGGCTCTGACTTTCACCCGAAAGGTCGTTGGTTCGAGTCCCACACTGGCTACATTTTCTGGTCATGCTTCGGAGGGCATGTAAAGCAGGCGGTCCCGGGCCTTCCTAGTTGAGTCTAAGAGAGGGCTTTACAGCCCTAACTCCGCTAGGTTGGCTTAGTAATAGAAACAACAAAAATTCCTTATAAATGAACTGGAAAATGTATTCCTCTACGGTTTGATGTACATTACGTAGCCGGTACTAACATCAATCGGCCAATTGATTAGTTAACGATCACTGTCTCTGAGGATGTCAGGTCGAGGAGGTCCAAATTGGTGTTAGCCACGGTCACACACAATGTATCAAAATAAAGAGGAACATTTCTTCGGCTTTGCGACATCTTATTTATGACTACGATTGAAATTTCATGGGAAATTTGGGTTTAATAAATAAATAAATATAGACTTTTTTGTTCTATTACTAAGCCAACCTAGCGGAGTTACAGTTTCAGTTACAGTTTCCTAGTTGAGTTACACTCAACTAGGAAAGCCCGGGACCGCCTGCTTTACATGCCCAGAAAATATAGCAAGTGTAGAACTCGAACCAACGACCTTTCGGGTGAAAGGCTGAGTCCGTTCCACTACTCTACAACAACAAAAACGGAAAATGCTACCAAATAGCTTCCAATTATTATCACAACCCAAAGGATTTTTACTATTCTGCCATGCATATTTGTTTAGATGTCTCGCACGATAAAGATACTGAGATATTTCGCAGGTTGTGAAGAAAGTCCTCCATGCTGATGCAAATACAAAGCCCATTGACAAGTGGATCAACGCTATCAATGATCTCCACCAACGGAAGCCACATCCAACGGTCCACTACACCAAGTAAGTCCATACCCTACGCTGTATTACAGCACTTCTCGCCACACTTGGCTAGGGATACTGTCACATGAGATGTATGAACTTGAGATTTTTATTTTTGTCCAGGCCGATGCCCAATGTAGACAACTTGATGCAGGAATGGCCAGCTAGCATGGAGGAGCTTCTAGATAACATGAACCTTCCCAGTCATCAACTGGACTGTGATTTGGAAACATACGTAACCGTTATCTGCAGTAAGTATAAACAAATTCTGGGATTCTCAACAGAGAATTCACTTTAATTTCGGACCAATTAGATTATAAACTGGCATTGCACATTTTGGTTTAAAACTACACAAAAAGTAGTAACTCAACTCAAGCAGCTGTGACAACTCAAACGACGGTGACGGTAATAAATCTATCAAAATTTATAAATGCCGTAGGTTAGTTAATTACACTTTCAAGAAATGTAATGCGATAGCTAATAGGACGTGAAAAATCACAAATTACATAGGCACATAAACAATCATTTAAAAAAACCACTGCGTAATATTATAATACAGAGAATAAAATATATTAGCATGAGGTAGCTCTAGCGTACATCCAGAAATTGACCAGTGTTATTTCATGCGTTGTTGCAGATTTGTTCGATATTCCTGTGTATGATTCAAAAATCCAATCACTTCATATGTTTTTCAACTTATACTCTACAATGAAAAGCACTAAACCCCAGCTTGTGCAAGAAACAGACGACGAGTCGCGATTTAATTTACCTTAAGATTATTAATTTGGACAGTATTATTACATTCAGACATGATGTACGCAGATTGCAGATGGGATAATATCTAGGCGAAATCAAATCTTAATCAACCGGTAAAAGGTGTCATTTCTATTATTCGGACTCACCCAAGTGGACATAAGTTCGAGGCCCACATTTCCTAGCCATGCTTCGGAGGTCACCTAAAGCTGGGCCTTCCTAGTTGATTCCTAGTTGAGTTAGGAGTTATAGCCCCTACGGACTCCGCTAGGTTGACTTAGTCATAGAACAAAAAGTAATTATTTATTTATAAAGAAAGGTTTGGAATCACACGTTAGAAGTGAAAACTTCAAACTTTAAACATGGTGACATCAAACACTGATGACCGTTTTGCCCAACCATTAGATCGTTTAACTTATTGAAGCCACTCAAACTGGCCGTTTATTGCATTTTGAAACTAAGCGTGTGACGCGCCACTTTATCTAACAATAAAGAATCACAAGTTAACTTACTATTTATTTATTGATTGATTTCAGATTAAGTGATTCCTTGCGTGTACTCTTTACACATAATGTTGGCTTCTTGAAGTATTAAACTGTACATTTCATGGTTATCCTTGCAAGTAGCCGCTGAAAAAAAAACCTTGATTAGACCTGTCTGTCTTGAACGAGTGAAATAAAAATAAAGTAGTCTTGCAGTCGTAATAGTGCTATGGAAAACATAAATTTGGTTGATGCGGCTTTATTCTATTACATATTTATTTCATGTAAATTGTAGTAAGGTGAACAATTTTATTTATCCGATGTTTAATGGGCAACGAAATTAAGTAATTTCTCATTCCTCTTCCCCGATAATTGCAAATTGTTCTTTCAGAAGCTCCTACGCTATCAATAAAATACGATAATCTGCAACGTATTTTAAAAGCAGAAGCAGACGCACGCCAAAATAAGAATTGACCTTTGGTTGGCCAAATCTATGCTGTATGATAACTCGTATATGTTTTAAGGAGGTATTAGCTTAGAGAACGATTTCGTCACTATTGAGGCAATGGAGCAAGACTTCATTTCGCCATGTTATTTTTCAAAAATTAATGCTTAGCTACAAGTGGTAAACTCATTAATAATGTTTAATTAGAAAAAAAATCCTAGCGCCATTCGTTTTTAGAAGTCCCTACTTCTTTTTTAATTCAGCACTTGAATTACCTTGCATATATCAAAATGTAGAGGAACAATTCTTCTTCCTTCTAATGGTTCAATGACAGCTCTAAAATCGATATTTCCTGTGAAATTGTATTTTGTACACCTAAAAGATTTTCCCCTCCGGTTTTTTCTCAAGCATCGAATAATAATAATTAGTCTTAATACTGTAGTTACAGTTACATGCGTATTTCGGTGTACGACAGATTGACCAATTGACAGGAAATCAAGCAATAATAATTGTCTCCTCCTTTCTGAACAATGTTATTTGTGTCTAAATTACTAAATCAAACATTTTAGCCCATAATTACTTACGGTAATTTCATTCGCATGAATATGAAACATGCAAAAAAGGACACAATGATGCAAAGGAATCCGATCGATATTAGCAATATACGGTTCAGCTGAGGAGTCGACGGATTGTGCGTTTGGTCTAATATTATGAATCCAAGTCCTCCCACCGTAAATAAAAAGCTTGATGCCAGACCTTCCATAATATACTGCCCATTTATTCTGTAAGGCATGAAAGCTACTGGCCGAGAGTGTCCGTGTTCGTCTGTGGTGCTACCAACGCTCGGAGGCTCAACAATTACATCGTAAATTATACCTAAAAATTAAAATGACTGTGTACTTCAAATTGAGCACTACGCCCGTCCTAGAAGTTTGGCGCTATCGGCTTAGGCGGCTATTCCACTATTTCAAATTTGATTTGAAATTTTTTGTTCGTTTGGTTTTAAGGAGACTATTATGCAGATATTTAACTTATCTATTATAATTAAGTTATGATATAGTAGCAGACTCTTTTTAATACAATACAAAACAAAAATTAGAGTCCCTGACCAGCCAGAGCCGGATCGACCGTGTCAAACAGAAATAGCCACCCGAGAGGGTTTTGTACGAAAGAAGGAGGAGGTACTTAAATAGTCCAGCTCCTGGGGTCGTACTCATCCAAATTGTATAGTGAGGCGTCAATAAGTCTGCTCTTAATGTATGTTCTGAAACAAGCTGGATCCAACTGACTTACTAAAAATTAATCACATTTGACGTCTGCTACCATATTATAACTTAATTTATTTAATAGATAGGTTAAGTATCTACATAATAGTCTCCTTAGAACCAAAGAAACAAAAAATCTCAAATCAAATTTGAAGCAAAATCGAAAAGTGGAATACCCGCCTAAAACACCCTGCAGTATTGTAATACCGGCTTCGGTGGCAAGATGGTGGCGTGCTTGTACTTCTGCGACTCAATACATCATGAGATCGGAGACGTGGTGAGACTCAACACAAGGACATTAGTTATTTGTCTATGACACAAGGACCTATTTATTAAGTTATTTAGTGAGGTCAATCGGATAGTCATTAAATAATGTCATATGTTACAAACTGATTTGACACTGCACAGTATTTGGCATTGCAATGTTGTATATACGGAAATTATGCCTTATCTTATCTGGGCATGGTGAATTTAAGTTGAGCTGAGTTGGGTCATCGTCACACAGAAAGTTAATAAGAACTTGCCTAGCTGTCGCTAATAAAAACCATTTTAACTGCCGCCGTATATAAGGTTGAGGAACTGTTTAACTACTGGATACCCTGTGGCCCAGAATTATTTCTCCTCCGGCAGAATATAAAACAGGCTATATTATATATATTAATTATTGCTACTGTGCAAAAGTACTTTCTTACCTCCAGTAACCAAGAAATATGACAGAAGAACTAAAGAAAAAACGCTCATTGCTGAAGGTTGATGAAGCCATGACGGCCTCTTGATTTTTAGATTTGGCACCTCTAAAACCGCAAATGGGAAAGTGAATAGGACATCCATTCTCTCCTTCCCAGTATATATCAAAAGTTAACTCAAAAATTCAAAATGAACCCAAACACAGACGCAAACATCCGCTGATCTGCCATATTGTTTCGTCGTGGCAGTGGGCAGTGCCAGTACGGGGATGACAACATCATGAAAAATACGAGAAATGGCGGGAAAACTGGCGGCCTTTTATCTTGCCCTAAATTCAAACTCTCTGTAAGATTTAATAATTAATACTCATGTTTTTGTCTTTAAAAACCCTTCAATGTGTTTTTATTCATTCATTTTTTAACACCGGTAAATTGAGGTTTACTGTCATGATGCACAGTGCAGAATATGTATTTAAGGACTTGAAATGTATTATATTTTAATTAGGTAGTGTATTTGCCCATGAAAAGTGGTTGTATCTTTTTTTTTCCACCTCCTTCTCAGGCCCGGGCCTAGGGGGTGGCGAGGTGGGGCGCAAGATTGACCCCTGGAAACATTCCATTTTCCTATGGGTATGAAGCGCTCTCAGAAAAAAAAAAACTCTAAGAATATAAGGAAGACTGGAAATAATGGAATAAGTTAATACGGAAAAGTAACTGAAAAGGCACAAAAATTTTCTTGTGACAATCTTCGATATAAGAGGCATTAGAAGAATATTAATATATTGGAGGGCGCAGATTCTTCACCTTATTGCCACCAGCGCAAAAGTACCTCGGCCCGGCACTGCAGTCCTTCTCCACTCCTCCCTGTCTTTGGCTGTTCTCTTTTGTTCCAAGTAGGTTCCGCATCTCATATCTTTCTTGAGGTCTTCTGCGTACGCCTTCCTTGGTCGCCTTCTTGCATTGGTGCCTTCTATTATGGTGCTTAGGATTCCTTCTTGTCTGATCAGGTGACCCATCCATTATGCTCTTCTCAGCGAAATGGAGGTAATTAGGGATATTTTATCGTTTATCCTTTGAAGTACCTCTTCGTTCGTTATGTGTGGTCTCTCCAAGATGTTTTCAACATTTTCCTATAGCACCACATTGGATGCATGTTATTTAATTTAATGAGATCGTCAATTGTGTTTCTTTGGATTTCTGGTCGCACTATAGTTTCCTTAAATTATATTTCTATTTTTTTTTTTTTTTTTTTTTTTTTTTTTAAGGTAAATCGCATACAAACAATTTAATGGATGTATGCGATTGACCTCTTTAGTCGCCTCTGTAGGTTAGTACCGTACCCGTGTTGAGTTACGACACATCTCCGATCGCATATTCGCATGGCATGTAGAGGCTTGCACAAGAGACTTGGACAAGCACGCTACCACCTGGCCACTAAAGTCGAAAATAGGTAATGTACCTAAAAATGTGTTAGTGAGCCGGAATAAGCAAAATATATATATAACATCCTTGTGGCAGTATTAGTAACAGTCAAAATGGCAGAGCTCCAAATTAAAAATTAGTGGGAATCCAATGTAATATGGTGTATGAGATTAATAAAAAATTATAGTTTTTATTGTGGCCTTTATAATTTCCTGTGCCCTGTCGGCTGTCAGTTAAGGCACCTGGCACATGTATTTGGGCCATACACCACATCTAGGGTAACCCTGTAACGTATTCATAGGTTTACAAGTTACAGGCTATAATTCGTATGATGTTAAGCATGATGGAGATTAGTTTACCATTAGATTACTATCAGTTTATTTCACTACAGACTTTTATTAGCCTACCGTATATCAATTTTCATTTGATTTCTCATAATAACCCAAATAATACAAGGGTAGTCAGGGTGCTCTTTTGTGACATCGTGTACCGCATATAATATAGGCTATGAGATCGACTGGATGACAGCGTTCATTATATTTAGGCCTACACATTATAAAGAACCGGTCCGAGTTTACTCGAACATGCTTTCCAATTTATCAAAATTAGTAGATAGAGAAAATGAGTAATTTCATGGTAAATAATTTTCCTATGGTTAAATTTACGATATCTCGGGGGGGGGGGGGGTTGTCCACCTGACGTCACTCGTCACTGGTGGTGAGATAAATTCTAGATAGGTCAGACCAACACATTACCACACAGCAATACTGGCAGGGCACGCAATGCATTTGAGCGTGAATTTTCTATCATTTAAAAAAAAAAAACATTTTTTTGTACAAAACCAAATACTTTTTTGGGAAAGCAACCTGTCCGGTTGGTTTCGTTACTCAATTTAACACCTAAAACATACCTGAAGGTAGAAATCATCGATAGAAAGGTGTCGCAGAAAAATTATTTTTTAGTCATTTTTCATTAACCTCTTCTCGCATGACGGTAACATTTGTAGCCAGATAAACTTTTGAATTTGAGCGCGAACTGTTTTTCTAACGCCACGGATCTTTTTATAATATAAAATAATAATGATGGCAGCATTTGTTGATATCGGTTTCTTCTGCTAGGTTGCTTATGTTTTTTAGTAGAACGAACAGCGAATTTTATTTTTACATAAAATGAACCAAAAACCCAAGCCTTACCGTAAGTATTTTATTTTAATTTTTTGGTTAGACTTAGGGGAATGTAAAATTCATTTCCCGTAACCTTTAGGCTTGTAAATTAGTACGCAATTTACGGTTTTAGATAATACCTCAGTGTTTCGCCTATAGAGGCATTTTCGATGTGGCTCCAAATGTAGCCAGCATGCACTTTGACTTCGAAGATGATATTTCAATTTTAGTAATTTATTATTCAATTTAATGCCTTATATGACATTTCCTGCATTTTTTATTAGCTTAAACTAATGCAATTTGATTTTTCTTCTAGAACGGCCACTCCGGCCACATGAAATTCAGTTATATATGGATATGGATCTACCGGATGGATCAGATTTAAGTGACTTCGACGAGGAAGAAGACGGCGGCGTTACTATTGAATTGAGATCACGTATTCATCAGTATGTGGAGAATGAAGAGGCTTCATTACATTATCCAAATGACATTCATGAATCAAACCCTGCCTTGCCGGACGCTGCTGATTCAGTGCTTCAACTTTCGTTTGACCAATGCTCTCCCTTAGCTCATGCGATTCCACATTCGTCTGCTGCACCTTCTCCAGTTTCGATAATTAATGGTGATGGAGGGGTTTCAATGGTTCCATGCGCATCATCAACACCAGCTTCTGCTCCTTCATCTCCAGCACTTAATGTTAACTACTTCCAGTAGGTCTCGAGCACGCAGAAGTCATATTCCTAAAAGGCCTATGAGTGGCATTACACCGGTCACTACCAAAAACACAAATGCTCCGTCAGATATCTTCATACCAGGCAAAGACAATAAGTTTTCTGGAAAACCACCGCTTTTTACTGGTGTCGACAAAATTAACTATGATGGTGACACTCCCCACGAATTTTTTCGACACGTATTTCCTGATTCCCTGCTTGATATGATTGTTCTTGAGAGCAACAACTATGCCTTTGTTAAGGGCAAAGAAAATCATATGTTAACGAAGAAGGAGCTTCAGGTGTAATTGGGACTAAATATCATCATGACTTACATAAAATACCCACAGGCAAGAATGTACTGGTCAAAAGTAAATGGCCTTAGAATGGACATGATTGCTGACAGTATGTCAGTGAATCGGTTTGAAGAAATAAAGAGATTCCTTCATTTTGCCGGCAGTGAAGATGAATCACCAGACCGCTATTGGCGAATTCGTCCGGTAATGGACATTTTACATGAAACATTCCATAAAGCTGGCCACGAAACAGAGCACCAAGCCGTGGACGAAATGGTGATCCCTTTCAAGGGACGCCATGGGTTAAAACAATACCTTAAGAATAAGCCCAAAAAATGGGGATTCAAAATGTGGATACGAGCTTCGGCCGACGGGTTTGTCCATTGTTTCCAGCCCTTCCAAAAGGCACTTACGAAATCAGTCCACGGTTCGATTGGTGACTCAGTCCTAGCTGATTGCCATGGCATTGAAGATAAAAATCACAAGTTGTTTGTGGACAATTTATTCAGCACTCTTATTTTAATGAAAACCTTGGCAGACAATAAAATTTACGGTTTAGGAACTCTTCGCCTGGACCGAGCAAGGGCTGCAGCTGCTGGACTGGTGAGCCATAAGTTGTTGATGAGGGGGTGGAATTCCGAAACTACTTCCGATGACAATATTACTGTTGTTAGGTGGATGGATAACAAACCAGTCCACCTAATTTCGACTTATGCCGGAGCAATGACGGAAGATCTAGCTAAGAGGTGGAATAAGAAAACTAGATCTTACATTGATGTAACACGACCCTTTGTTGTTCAGGAATACAATAAGTTTAGGGGGGAGTGGACATGGTGGATCGCATGATAGCCCATTACCCCCATGGGTTTAAAAATAAGAAATGGTACCTGCGAATATTTTTCCATTTCATGAATATTGCATTAGCTAATGCCTGGATTTTATATCGAAAAAAAGAAAATAACGAGGGATATAGCTTTCTTAAATTTAAAGCTTCTGTGGCGTCAGCCCTAATTACTGTCGGGAAATCGAAAAAACGCATTGGGCGGCCGGTTTCTTCGGATATTCCAGAAAAGAAGAGAAAAGGTACTAATAAAGTGGCTCCACATGAAGTTCGATATGACAACGAAAGGGGGCATTTTCCCGGAAAATTTGACAAGTCCCCCCTCGTTGTCATTATCAGTTGTGTAAAAGGCGAACGAGATATTATTGTAAAAAATGTCAGGAGCCCGTTTGCCCTGAGTGTTTTCATACATTTAAATAAATTAATTTGAAAATAATATCAGTTTTCCATTTTTTCATGGTATTTTCAATTTTTTGTCGTTCGGCTACAAGTGTAGCCAGAACCAACTTTAAGTTGCATGCTGGCTACAAATGTTGCCGGAAAATTTAAGGGTGATGGAAAGCTTGGAAAATTCTAAAAAAAAATTAGTAGCCTATTTAAGGCCCCAAGTGCCCAAAACAGTCGCCAAATATTTTTTTTTAACCGGGAACAAAGTCATGCATGAAGAGGTTAAAATTTAGGCATTTTTATTTTTTTACCCCCAGAAGCAAACTATCAAGGGGCAAGCGACCCCCCGCATTTTATCAACATTAACAACAACTACAATATATGTGAATTTAAAAGAAATCGTTGGAGCCGTTTTGGGGAAATAATTTTTTTAGGCGTTTTTTTAAAATAAAAACCCCCAAATTGAGTTAGCCCAAAATAAAAAAATGGTCCCGAGGTATGATTTTTGTGAACCTAGCCTATAATATATGAATAAGGGTGATATAGGTAGGATGGGTCTTTAGTAGGGTACCGTATGTAATATCATAAAAAGGTATACTATGTATTACGTAGAATTATGTAGCAGGGCACGCGGTCCTGCTTTCTTCACTCTTAGCTCTTTTCCAATGCTTCCTTTCAGGATTTCATGCTTTTAAGCAAACCTGATACCGTACACCTAACTAGTTGTAGTATGTGGTAATATGGCAATTTTTTTTTTAAAGAGAAAATATAAAGAATACGTATTCATTCTTAACTATAGATAGCAATTAAAAGCATCAAGTTTAAGCCATCAAATACCACATTGCAGCATATTCAACAATCGGTAGTACCATAGTCTGCATCAGAGTATCGCACTCTTGCATCTAAGATGTTTTTATTAAGGTATAGGCTACATTGCATGGATGGTTCATTAACTTTTTTACATAGGTTCTACTTATTATTTGTCATGTAAGTTACTTACAGTAGGTACGTTGATAGCCTATAACAAAAAAAATTACAAACGATTATAATGCCTACAGCAGCAGGCTAGCTTCAGAATTTAAACGTTTCTGCTGGTGGTTGAGACTTCGTCAGTTCGTCTAGCCTGCACACTGTGTTTATTAACTCTCATGCACCCACCCAGAAATGTGGTGGGCATTACCAACAACCTGGCTCTCCCATTTAAGAAGTTTGTGTCAGTTGTAGACTACTGTAGGTAGGTAGCCCAATACTTACTTTTACATTTTCCCCGCCATTTCCTCATGGAGGGTCGGCGGCAGAGCTGCGGCGTTTCCAGACGGTTCTGTCTTGCGCGCCCTCCCTTGTGAGCCAGATTTCTTGCAGGTCGTTTATAATTTCCCTCTCCAAGGTGAGCTTTGGGCGCCCACGTGCTCGGCGTCCAGGTATCATCGCCTCTCCCACTCTGCGTATAAGCGCTGATGCCTCTCGCCTCTGCACGTGTCTCCACCAGCTGAGCCTCTTCCCTCTTAGTTTTTGCACCACGTCCATTGTTCGCATTTCTTCCCGAATGTCCTCGTTTCTGCGCCTGTCATTCAATGTTACGCCACATACCCTCCGCAGCATCCTCATCTCCGCTACGTGGATCACTTGTTTTTCACTCAGCGCCATATATCATATATGGCCTGACCACTTGTTTGTATATGCGACTTTTCAATTTCTTTGGCATCCTTCTGTCAGTCAGGACCGCGGACATCTCTCGAAACTTGGCCCACCCCGCAGCAGTACGCGCCTTCACATAGTCATCGCAGCCTCCGTTTTCGCCCATCGTGCTGCCTATAGGTACTTAACTTAAATTTCCCTACTTTGTTTAGCTGATGGTTACCAACGCTTATGCTACCGGGAGTCTGCTTAACGCACTCCATGTACTCTGTCTTGACCTTTAGGCCTTCGTCCTCCAGCGTTTTCACCCATTTGGCTAGCTCAGCTTCAGCTTCCTGCCGGCTTTCTGGACTTATTACAACGTCATCCGCTCGCTGGGGCTTCGCCTTGGATATGTTTTGTCATCGTGTCCATTATAATAACAAAGAGGAACCGACTGAGCGCTGATCCCTGGTGCAGCCCGAATTTGACACTGAATGGCTCACTAAGGCCAGCTGCGCTTCTTACTCTTGTGGGGCATTCCACGTACATATCTTGGATGGCATGGACATTTTCGGCAACGATTCCTCTTTTCTTTAGACATTCCCATATTAGGCTTCTTGGCATTCTGTCATAGGTCTTCTCGAGGTCAACGAAAACATAGTGTAGTGGCTTCTGAAACCCTCGGTGTTTTTCTATAGCATTGTACGCAAGATGTATATGCCGTCTGTCGTCCCCCGCCTTTTCATGAAACAAGTTGGTTTTCGGTTACCTCGTCTTCTAATTTGCATCTGAGACGGGTTTCCAGGAGGCGCTCATACCACTTCATGCAGTGGCTCATCAGCTTTATACGTCGCCTTTTCTTTTGTATATTGGTACAGTGATGCTTTCTCTCCAAGCATCGGGCATGCGGCCCTCTTGTTTGATTGTGTTGACAAGTTTTGTCATGAAGGTCACACCACAGTCCCCTCGCGCCTTAAAGGCTTCGATTGGTAGATAACCCCTTCTGGTCCTGCTGCCTTGCCTGACTTCATCTTCTGTAGCGCTTTACTCACTTCGACCTCTGTATATATAACATTGGCGTAAATTCCCAAAATTTCTGGGGGGGGGGGGGCTTTAGGACCCCCAAGACTTTGATCCCCCGGACAAAAAAGCCGATAAATGGGCCCAAATTAGTGAGGGTTTACGAATAATATACCCTGGAGAAAGGGGAACCTGGGGTCTCACCCGGAGAAAAAAAATTGATAAATGGGCCCAAACTAGCGAGCTGTTTTACGAATATCCGACCCTGGAGAAAGGGGGGCCCGGGGGTCTCCCCCCAAGTAAAAAATTGATGAATAGGCTCAAATTAGGGAGGTTTTACGCATTTTGCAAGCAGTACAGTTGAGATTTTACAGACGAATAAACGTACCACTGAGGGGGGCCCGGGGGTCTCCCCCGAAGAAAAATTTTGAAAAAATAGGTCTGAAATATTGGGGGTTTAAGCATTTTGAGTAATAAATTTTTGATAGTACTTGGACAATATGTTGATTTTTTTTCAAGTGAAATAAGCATACCAAGAATTAATTTCCCTTTCGTTACTGTGGATTGTATTGGCCTTTCGCCTACATAACGTCTTTGTCACCAGAAATCCTGGTGAGGGGGGCTACGGGTGCTTCTGGGCCCAGGACCCCCCTATTTACGCCAATGTTTGCAAGCAGTACAATTGAGATGTTGTAATGACGAATAAACCTAGCATTGAGGGGGGCCCGGGGGTCTCCCCGGAGAAAAATGTGGAAAAAATAGCTCTGAAGTATTGGGGTTTTAAGCATTTTGAGTAATACATTTTTTTCATGTAAAATAAGCATTCTAAGAATTAATTTCCATTTCATTATTATGGATACCATGCCTTTATCCTCCACAACGTCTTTGTCACCAGAAATCCTGGGGGGGGGGGGCTAACCCCCCCCCCCCCCCCAGAACCCCCCTATTTACGCCAATGATATATAAACACTAAAAATAAAATATTGAGTTGAAATTGAGACTGAAATGCTATGTACTGTATACATAGACAGTAATCAGTATACATGGTGTATACACAGTAAGTACAATGTAAATTGTAAATATCGGTTGCTCCTAGAAGCTCATTTCAGCATAAAGATTAGCTTACCTACTGTACTAATTAATGACCCGAGTAGCTTGATTTGCAATGACCCAGTCACCAAGCAAATACAAGACTTAGCCGGTTACAGTCAGCCGGGGTCAATAGGCATCATGATTATCTCAGATACTTAGTAACACAATTTTAAATGCTAACAGTGGCGTAGCGTCCACGTAAGTCCTGTACATGGCGCCCTTAATATAAAGAGGTTTTCTATAAAAAACAAAGCAGAGGGTAATATAAACTGTTCCATTGAAGTGGATTACAGTACAGTTGTTGGTATTCGTATGGACAGTGGCCAGCGAAAATGGCCATGCATCTTGCTTTTGTCAATCTGTGAATGGGCCTGACACTCGGTGTCTCGGTTGCATTGAAAAAACTTGCGAAGAAGACGACACGAGTTGTTTCTGATGACACACAGTGCCACGGTACGGTATCATATTGAAATATGTGCAGCCCATACTTTACAATTAGCCAATGCTGTCAGAGTACAATTTCAAACTAAGACGAAGGTGATGTCCTATGAATAACAGACCAAATTCTATTTTCTAAAATCCCCCCCCCCTCCCCAGTCAAAGAAAGTCAGGCGCCTTACTGAACGATGATTTTGAAATGTATGGTATGTCTACCGGCCGGCGAATGTAACAATCCCTGAAAATTATTATGTTGAGTTAGGTACACGCTTAGACCATATAATACTCTAGACACGCAAGGGCGGATTCAGCAGAAAATGGGGGGGGGGGGGTCACAAGTTTTTTGTAAGTTTAAAAGGTAATTTTTTTGTTGAAAAGTTCAGTTTTAGCCTATTCCAAAAAAAAAATATTACTATGTATCTTATCAATTTACTCATTTAGGGGGGTCATGATTCGATTCGTCATTCGGCAGCAACCGAATCAGTAGGCTGTATCAGTATGCCACGTTTTTTAATCTTCAGGTTTAATCAAAAGTTCATTTAGTTTCCTCAGTGTCAGATGGGCTACGCTACTCACACTACAGTGAGAAGAAATGAAGAAATGTCTTGTCCTAAACATTGGGACTAGATCCTTCAGTATAGGGTATCGTATAGTAATTTTATAGTCTCAAATTCAGAGGTGCAGAGGAAGGCCTGACAGTATTTTAAGGCACGCTACGCCACTGAATGCTAATAAAGACACGCACTACTATTGTATATATACCGTACAGTATAATATATGGCAAGGGTCGGCAACCTCTTAACACGGAAGAGCTGAAACTTACGCAATTCACAATATTGGTCAGGGTTTAAACACACGCACTAAAAGTTTGTTTTAATAAACCCATGTTTAATAAACCCATAGAAATGTGTCCGGGGTACTCCCTAGGGGCTTGGGGGAAAGTCATGAAATTACTATAGGGGTATAAATGGTATAATCCTATAATAATATATAATAGTATAATATGGAGGCTTCTAAGTATTTCCTGCATATGATTGCAGAAAAAATTAAATTGCGGAAACGCAATAACGTATAATACTTCGCCCCGGGGTGCCCCCATCCCTCCCCGGGAGAATGTGTAAATGACATGCAAAATAGCAAGTTTTCAGGAATTTCTGTAACCATACTTTATATATCAATACGTCGCGATGGAGGGGAGATAGAGGAGTCAGGAAGTGGCTGAAAGGTATATAAAGCGCATTGTTCATACAATAGTACCAACTTAACAATCAAGGATGCGATTCTAATATTTTTCAGGTAATTATTAATAGTTTATGCATATGGTACAGCCGCAGATCTATGTACGGTACGTAATATATTGCAAGATGGTTGCCGACCCCTGTCCTAAAGGCGCTATACTCTCTATACTGCGTCTAGACGGAGTTTTTGGTACCAAGCAAATGTCACATATAATGCTTTTCAAAAATCTACCGGGGGTGCCAGGACTTTAAATAGAAAACAAATTACTGACTACTGTGAGTCATTATTGTAGTATATAAGGGCCGCATTGGAGTATACCAGAGGCACTACTGCCAGTTAATGCTGCCTACTTGGCTGATTATATATAATAACTATAGGGTATATATATGTATTGTTATATTATATATATATATATTATTGTATCTATATTACTATTTTTATTTTTTAATTACTTCATTATTATAATTAATTTTGTCAACTTGAGTTGGTAGGTACCCCGCACACCTTCAGGTTAAGGGGGCCTACAAAATAATTTGTACGTCAATCATTTTAGAAAAATATACGAATTTTTATTATTATTATTATTATTATTATTATATGTATGTATGTATGTTTACTGTGCGAGCCCCCGACAAGTTGATTAACTTGGGGGCCCACAGGTTATTTGTATTATAAGGGTATAATTGTTAATTTATAAATATATTCCTTCGGCGCAGGGGAGTACCGGCCGAAGAAGAAGAAGAAGAAGAAGATGTTAGTTTTCCATATGGGGGCTTCAGGAGTACGGTGACGAAACTCGTTTTCTCGTTAGATAGATTTGGCAAGTGCACAGCAGTTCAATTTATTAGCTATCGATGGGTGATGGCCTACGTCAAGTTTGGATAAGCGTATAATAGGCCACCACGAGCTTGCAAAGACGCAAGCAAGCAATTTCGTGCATAATTATCACCGCGCTTTCTAAAAAACAGGAATTCGCTGTAACTGCTATCGAAAAATTATCTCTTGGCCTTTTGACAAAATTTATCTCTTAATGAATGTAACCAGCACGAGACAGGCAGGGTGTATTAATTATAGAATTACAGTCACCGCTACATAACTTATGTAATGGTTCTGTTATTAATAACCGTTTGAATCGGATTTGGCTAAAATGAATTAATTTATGGTCATAAGAAAATTTCATGCGAAGTTTTGTGAGTGAAGTCAGTGAAGACCCGGTGGGTCCGATTTGCCCTTAGCCGGCTATTCCACAGGGCAATTTTACTTCAAATTTGATTTTGTCATTGACGTTTGTTTGTTTTAAGGAGACTATTATGTAGATACTTAACTTATCTATTAAATAAATAAGGACTTTTTTGTTCTATTACTAAGCCAACCGAGCGGAGTTAGGGCTATAACTCCCTCTCTTACACTCAACTAGGAAGGCCCGGGACCGCCTGCTTGACATGCCCTTCGAAGCATGGCCAGAAAATGTAGGAAGTGTAGGACTCGAACCAACAACCTTTCGGGTGAAAGTCAGAGTCCGTACCACTACTCTACATGTCTATTATAAATTAAGTTATAATATGGTAGCAGACATCATTAATAAGTCTCTACCATATTATAACTTAATTTATAATAGATAAGTATCTTAAAACAAAACAAACGTCAATGACAGAATCAAATTTGAGGTAAAATCGCAAGACTCCTTTTAGGCACAATACTATCCTCCTTCTGGTTCCTTTACTTGCTAGTTTTAATCTTTATTGGTGGGATACTAGTGTTATTTATTTATGTAACCTCTATTTTCCCAAATGAAAAATTCTCATTCAGAATACCCGCCTTAGGTGCCCATTCCATTGACCGGCTAGGGCTATTTCCAACAACGGTGACGTGGTAGCAGACATTCAAGACTTAGGTGGCGTTTCCACTGACCTCGCATTGCAGAATTGACGGAAATGTTTATTTTCCTCTATGCCATAGTTAAAATTGATCAATGATCATACAGTAAAATCACAAACAAACAAAGTAAAATTAAAAAATGGCTTCATGGGATGTGTTAATTACAAACATTTCAATAGATTTCTATTTAAAAAAAAACGTCAATGTCATTTGCAATCTGCAATGCGAGGTCGGTGGAAACGCTACCTAAGTCTTGAATGTCTGCTACCACGTCATCGTTGTTGGAAATAGCCCTAGCCGGTCAATGGAATGGGCGCCTTAGTGAATTTACTCCTGAATATGAATTCAGTTGTGTAGTTGTAGGCTTACAGTATTAAGCTGGAATCATGTTATCGAGTGAACGTGCGCAGTATTATTTGTTGACCCAGCCCTTAATGAATGAACCGGGCACAAACAAACGCGAGTAACAGCTAAAGCCCCTTGCATCATCAAAACCAACAATGTATGGTTTGCCGCAAACAAGTTTTGCAATTATTTTGAGAGCATAATAACAGAATTCTTGGGCGTCATAAAAGTAATTTTCCATAATAGGCTATAAGCTAAAATCCCCAAACTATGAAAGACCCACAGGCTATGCTATAAAGGACTGGCATTAATTATACTAATCAAGAGACTACTAGGTACTAGGTAGCTACGTAGATGGTCTCTCTGAGTTCGAGGTGTCTCACTTCTTGGAATAAGAAACACTTTGCGGTCATTATTGCATTATAGGGGAAAACCTTGCGTGTATACAGTAGGTCGATACCTATAATTGAGTATGTATAATGAATAGAAGAAACAGGGGCCCAGTGGAATTCATTTGAAAAAATAAGCTCAAATTTCCATCAACACGAAGGCGGCGACTTCATAGCTTCACTTTGCTAAATACAATAGTATTAATTTGTCATTTCCCCCTAAAATTCTGGGGATGGCCATGACCCCTCCACCATGACTCTTAGTCTTAGATGCCCTGAAATGTTGCAGTGTCTATTGGCCACATCATGATATGTGGTTTGGGTAGATCAATGAGAAGCTAAATCGTTTCTCAACATGGGCATGTAAACGCGGTTACTTCATGAAATGGTCAAGATTATTTGATCATATCGTAAAATAGTTAAATTCATTAACGGTAGAGGCGCTGTAAGCATCAGGACACCCTATATTTTATATGATCCGGCCAAATGTAGATGACAATATCATGAAATGTCGACGATTTAATAAACTGGTCAAATTAAGTTGCCAACACCATGAAATGTGGCCATTCACAAATTCACGCGAATTTCATGAAATGAGCAGATCTACGACATGCCTTTAAAAAAGAGAATTTTTAACAGCCATGTGGTAACTGAAATTAGAGGATAAATAAAAACTGGACTTGGCGGGATTCGAACCCACGATCTACGTCTAACCGGGGCGTCGTCTTAACCGCTCGACCACAAGCCCGCACAAGAACAGCTAATGAATATCCTCTACTTATATGCTCGCATTTTGACATGATTCGTAATGTTAGACAGGTTAGCACAGCTACACAACTATCCAACCGAACAAGTCTGTGAGCTTACTTAATGCCATATAGGCAATGCTTTACACAGCCATGTGGTAAACCTTCTCCAATCATTTATCCATTCCAGTCCATTAAGAGTGTACAGCCCGTAGGAAATTGGCAGCCCGAAATGTAATACTTCTTATTTTTTATTTCATTAACTAAGCATGTTATTGAAGACTTGGTTCATCAAAGTTGTAGAAGACTACTTCATGCATCATATTATAAGGTATTTTTAGTTTTCGAAATTGTAGTTCTTTTATAAAATCGATTATGCGTGAAAAGTTATTTTTTATAAAATATTATCATGTTTATGAAAAAAATACAATTTCGAAAATTAAGAATATATCTAATAATATGACGCATGAAGTAGTCTTCTACAACATTGATGAGCCAAATCTTTAATAACATGCTCAGTTAATTAAATAAAAAATAAAGGGTATTAAATTTCGGGCTGCCACTTTCCTACGGGCTGTACATTCTTAATATTCTGCAGGTAGGGTTGACGAATTAAAATTTTTCCAACACTTCATTATTCCCACCAACTGGAATTAGTTTCTACCTTGCTGATAATTTCAGGATTTGGCTTAGGGATGTCAAAAATCTGTAACTCTTACAATTTGCATTTGCAAGAAAATCAAAACATTGGGTTTTTTAAACGTAAATAAGCGCATTTCCGGTTCCTACAGGAAAAATGTTCACTTACATCAGTGTTATTAGTAAAGAAGATGGAAGATGTACACATTAAATAGCGCATTTACTTTTACCAACAGTTTAACACAATGTGAACAATATTCTTGACTCTTAACCTAACTCCTGTTTAAAAGAAGCGTCGGGTAGATTCCGAATTTGCTACACAGTACCGCGTGACTTTGATTTCATGCTGCAAATAGCTATTCGGAAAATAGAAGTTAGCATAGGTACTGTGTTCTACCGCCAGCAATGCAATGAAAATGTAAGATAACAGTATTTGGAAAGTCATATACGAATCCAAAAACCGCTTGCGGTATTTTGCTTTCATTTTTGAAGTTTCACATCAGAGAACTAAGATGTAGAAAAGTATATGTGAGATAGTGTCGTGAAGCCCCAAAGTGTGAGCGTGAGAGGGTGATTGAGTGAGTACTGAGTGGGTGATTGAGTGAGTGAATGAGTTGGAATGGCTGCGTGAATGAGAAATTACTTACTATTTATTAGGCTACCACACTATTTTAAGCAGTTAATTTTAAGAGATATATTTAATAAAGTTAATATTCGCTGCGAACATTGTTTTAATTTTTTTTCATTAAAGGCGACTTTGTTATTATTATTTTTATATGCAGGTACATTTTAATTTGTGGTGGACACCTCTACCCGATATATACGCCGGGCCAAAGTATAAGAGTAGAGCCGTACGGAGCCATCACGTCCTACTATCTGCCAAGTTAGAACACCTCGCAGGTATTCCAGTGTAGCGTGGCATCACGCGAGGAAAATAAAAAAAGGAAACCCCAAAAGCTGGATTACGTAAGCTGCATATCAAATAACTGATGGGTCGCAAGCAGTAGTTACGGTTTCATCAGCCGACCACTATAAAACCGGACCTCAGTCCACTCCCGACTAGATTCATTGCCAGACCTTCGATCGTTGTGTTCATTTCATACAAAAATCACCTTAGTGTTCTTTCATAGTGACATTGACCTCTAGATACTCGTGAGTAGTGATTAAGATAAAGTGTAAGGGAACTAGTGCTGTGTATTCTATCACGTTTCTGGATTGCCCTAACTTCGATTTCGGTGAGTAAAATCAAGTTTTATTACTTCAAGTGGGAGTATGGAATTCGCACAGCGTGTGGCATCCTAGCTTTTTTATTCCTGTATTTTTATATCAGCCTGAGTTTCTCCCCATCAATTACCTAAGATATTGGTCGAACTTGCAGGAAACTGGGTTTGTCTGGGGTTTTCTCCCCATCAATTACCTAAGATATTGGTCGAACTAGCAGGAAACTGGGTTTGTCTCAAAATATGCTATAGTCAACTGCACATGTATTCAACAGCTGGACCGACAAAGGTGGGAAAGGTGGGAGTCCAACTGTCTAGAAATCTTACGCATTCCGGGTGCCTTGAATACTCTCATATAGCACTGTAGGCATATGCAATATTCATAAAAAGTTCAATCTTAACATGGGCCAATTGTACGCCACAATTTGAATTGTTTTTTTTTTTTTTAATATCATGCCAACATGCATGGCCAGTTTACTTTCTCTAATGATTATAAATATATACATATTTTTTTCGTTAGTAAACCAGTTACTCTGTTACACTGTATTGTATATAAAAAACGTTATAGTGGAAACCTTGTCTACTAAATTTAAACATGAAGTTAGGCCTACTTCACAAAAATAATAATAAAATCAAAGGCAAAGCCATTATAATAAAATAGCAATAAGCTGCTATGAGGTTCTGTAGGGACAGTTTTGGTCACCAGGTTCGCTGACGACAAACCGATATCCATATTATTCAAAATTGCCGCCGTTTGCATGCGAAAACTAAGCTCTTAGCATCTAATTAATTCTTTTAATATTTTTTATAATATTTTTACTATGCCTGGACCTTATTTCGCTGCATATAATTTAATATATATATATATATATATATATATTCTCCATGATTTATAGAAAAATATCACTTTAAAAAATAATACGTAATTAAAAATCATTTTAAAATAGTATTGAGGCTTATGGAAAAATCAATGCTTTGATATCATTGCAACTGGTGCTGCCATCTACAAAATGACGCCACAAATGAACCCCATTAATACTCCTCATGACAATATACAATTTGATAATACTTACTTATGTTGTAGGCCCGGAAACGTTAAGTATTACATTATCGTACATTATCGTACTGTACGATATACTGCTTTATAATTATAACTGTACAATAGTTATGTATCACACATGTAAATTATGACAAGCATTGTTAAGTAAGTTAAGTTAATTTGCATATTATTGGACTTTGTCTGTTTGCAAATAAACACTTACTTATTTTATTTATTTATTTATCATGACATTTTAATGTAATTAATTTAGGCTATCAAGTATTACTCGAAAGCGCAACCCAATACCGATCATGTCTCCCGAGTATTTTACCCATGAATAGAGGACACTACAAACGTTGTTTTAAAACAGAAGTAACAATAATCTACGGTGTAAACAACGACCACAAGGGCAACCCGAAAATTTCGAAAGGTTACATTGATTTGTGAAGCCTTACGCACATGCAGTAAATTAGACCCCACATGGGAATGTTATCATAGAACCAATGAAAAGATCAAACTTCGAGCTATGACGTAAGCATCCAATCTAATGGCCTAGTAAATTTTGTAACTAAAAAAAAAATGCAACTTGGGCTGCTTTATCATTCTCATGCTATCACCTCTTGTAATACTGGGCTGTTTCCAAGCTAACAATAGTAAAGGTCATCGCACACGTGAGGCATATACTTATCAAAGCAGTATCATGAAAATATTGCTATAATAAGACGTCAGCGAGCAATCGAAGCTGAACGCAGCAAGAAGAAGGCTTCAACTGGTTAAATTAGAGAGCAATATTTTTTTAATTGTCAACAAAACAACCAGACGCAATACATAACATATTGCAAAAATATAGGTAGATGCTGTGTTAAATAGTAATTACTCGGGTACAACACTAAAACGACGCTGATTTCCAGTACCTATACAGTGTTTCTATATTTTACATTTTTCTTATAATAACTGACAATCATAGCTTATTAAGTACACATTGCGCATTGCTCGCCTTTTGTGGGAAATTACGGCCAGTGGAAAAAGGTATATGTACACCTCACAATATAGCATAGGCTCTTTAGCTGTACAATAGCCTGTGTACGATCCAATCTAAGTACAGCAATACATTAAAAGAACAATAAACAAACGAATAAATATGTTATGTAGTTCTCATAAGTTTTAGCTGTAAATTTCGCGGCAGGGTGCAATGACACTGACAATGATAAGAAAAAAAGAAAGAAAATTGTCATTATTTTCCAATGGGGAAAATTTTGGGCCTTTCTGCCCACTCTTACAACTAACCCAGCTATTACAATAATTAACCCAATTACACCCAGATAACCGTGTTTCTTCTTCTCCAGATTATCAACATGGTGTTAAATGCAGACTCGAACGGTGTGGGGCTTCTCAGCATTGCAGCAGATGTAATCGGGCATGCAGTTAAGACAGCACTCAGTCAAGTGGACACACTCAATCCATTCCGACGGGAGGAAAATCCGCAAAATAATTCGAAAGAATTGTCACCACTTTCATCGGGATCTCTTCCAGAAATATCCTTAGACCAAGTATCGTGGCACGACACCGAAAACGACTGCTGGATCGTCGTTTACGACCGTGTCTATGATGTCACAGCATTCCTCAAAGAGGTAAGATACTCCAATGATTAACAGCGAATTTGTATTTATACAATAATCAATCGGTAAAGCAAAAAATCCATTCCCAATTGTATCTCCTTCAAAATAATTTTACTCACGGCGTGGTGGTAGAACTAAGCTTTGGTTTTTAGGTTTCTTTAAGACGCTATTGGAATGCCAAATAGCCCATTTTTACACAAGGAATGAAGGTTTCTTGAAAATGGCTTATTATATATAGCAGCCTTAATTCAATAATTTATAATAAGACAAGAAAATTGCTGAAGTAGGTAGCATTAGTGTATTACCGTATTAACCGTATGTGAAGAATGCTAATTCCTGTTATTTGTATTTGTTTGTAGCACCCCGGTGGTGATGAAATCATCCTAGAATATGCCGGCAGGGACGCTACATTCTCATTCCGAGGAGTTGGACACACACGACAGGCGTGGCGTGCATTAGACAAATACCTTATAGGTGAACTCCCAGTGCACGAGAGGATATTTAAAAGTGGCAGCCAGAAAATATTTGAAAACGCACCTAGCACCGTAGCCTTAAGTGCTAGATGCTAGAAGTCTTTTCCTAAGCTACAGTCGGGTGATGGCTGGTTGACAGAACATGTAGCAGCGACGTCACCAGTCTCCTTGATTCTGACATGCCCTCTTCAACTCCACAAAGGTTTATTATCTGCACGTCTTCCATCACTTGCTGAAGATATTATTTTCTTGGTCGATATGGTACCTTCGATAATGCTACTGACAAAGTACTCATGTCGCAGTATATGTCCGATCCAGGGTGCCCGTGCCCTTCCTGCAGATATGGCTGCAGCTAGAGTTTTCTTATCGCTTGTTTGACGCAGAAAAGTAATGTATAAAAATTAAAAATAATTTAGTGTTCTATTAAGAGGGAATCGGAACACCCCATCAGTTTTTTGCACAAAGCACGTACGCCTTCCACAACTGTCGAGAAGCGGTGTTAGTGATGGCCACACAGATATGAAAATGCAGAGCAACATATCTAATTTATGACACATCATTGATATCAAGTCTAATAATGGTCAATCAAGATCTATAGTTTCTATGAAATTTCATTTTTTTCCCTCCGGTTGTCTCTTAATCGTATAGTAGTTAATAATTGACAAGCGCTATTAGGTTGTTTACAATGTGCTCAATTTTCATGAATTTCAGAATGCAGAGGAATGGATTAGATTAAATGTTTACCTATGTATGTACATATATACCAAATTGTCGTCTAAAACCAAAGCTCTGTAACTGATGATAATTAGCCGAATGAGTAGTGTCTTCCTATTAATTTAGTGGTGATGCGACAGTATTAGTTTTATTTGTCTAATTACTGTGGTATTCTATGATTATTATTTAAGAATATGTGTTCATTAGATTTTAGTTTTTTTTACTAAACAGATGTCTGTTTCAATAAATGTTTTATACTTCACTTCTTTAAACTTAATTAACTGATAGACATCCTTTCCTGAATCCCTGAATTCACAATATGATTGCACTGCAAGTTTATTTTTGCGGCTTACTGCTTCGAGCCATCGATGCTGAAATGAGTATTCGATTCAAGTCTAGCTAGAGTATACAGCCTAATCCGAGGAGTCGACACATTGACGACAGATTTTGAAACAATTAATTATTTATTTATTGTACGTAGTTGAAATCAGCAACGCTATGCTCATAGGCATAGCTAAACTGGGGCTCTGCCTTCATTGCCCACGATCCACATTTCACTTCCAAATTCAAGTGCTATTATTGTCTATGTAAAATTAAATTAATTCGAGGAATCGTATGAAAATGACACAATTAACGTGCATTGCTTTAATGCTAGCCATTAAAATATCTCAATTCATATGTTGCATAATTATATAGCTAATTGGAAATATACAACTATTCGTTGAATACAATAACATTAGATACGTTTTTCGGCACATATACCGTCACATAATTTACAACATAATTTCAATACTTTAATTATAACATTAGTCTAAATTCTAAATCAATTTATTACTTAACATTGTAACCATATAGATTATTATACTCTCAACTTTAAATGGGCCTAAAGAACAATTAGTTATTGGAGAGTGTAAGATAACCCAACCTGTTAATAATAATAATTGTAATATGCTTATTAAGTAATTTCAAACGTCACGCGACAAATTTAAGTTAACATTTGGATGAGACTTGCCGGAAGTGATAGACCCAATCAGGACATACTATATTATCTTTATTAGCGGCATATTTTACAAAACATGAGACTGGACTAGGAGCTTTACTGCTCGTATGGGAAAGGATATAAGGAAACTGAACTTGTTGTAGTGTACAGGCCAGGACGCTCACTCACACCCGAAACATTGATCACATTTCTACGACGCAACAGCGGGCCTACTATGCCTTTCAGTATTAACTTATTCTTGGGGTTAAAAATGTAAACAAAACAATTTTGAATAACACTTCCATTCTAAAAGGATCTTCTTTACTTGTTTAATCCCAGGTTAAGATTAAAAATAATCGCCATAGTAGGCCCGCAAGGTTGGAGCCAATTATGTGCAGGCCTAGCCTAAGAATGAGCTTTGCAGTCCTAAATTAGCAAGGTTCATTCAAATATTGCAGAAACTTCATTTACTTAAGAGGATGCTGACTGTACACATTGGCCACCCCTGGACCACCCCGAATTAGGTTGGTTTATAATTTTTTCTTATGTTAATACTTAAAGTTATAAAGATTTGGTCCACACAATTGTTAGAGGGCCATTTCATACACCCTATTATAAGGTGTTTTTCATTTTTGTTGGTATAATTATTCCATGAATTCGATAATTCGGTAAATTTCTGCCTGTTATCAGTTTCACGGAAAATCCCCTTGACCAAAACTAAATAAATCTTCGTAGTAGTATGCATTAAATAGCCCTTTATCAATTGAGTGGACCAAATCTTTATAACTTTAAGTATTAACTTAAGTAAAAAATATAAACCAACCTAATTTGAGGTGATACAGGGGTGGCCAATGTGTACGGCCAGCTTCCTCTTAAGACCGATTTTAACGCTTAAACTAATAAAAAGTGATGTACATGAACTAAATATCGCTGGGCTTTTTGTTTGTGGGTTAGAATCACCATACCTTTTCGCAGCCGACTTATATCAAATTAGGTTTAAAAAGTCATTAGATTTAAGTCAAGACGTCAAACGTCATGGTTCTCTGTATGACATTTATATAAACACATGAGGGACTTGTTTTAAACGACAACAGTACATATTATTAACGATTATTAATTTTTAAATCACCTGTGCAAACGACTGATGAGTATGTACAGGCTTGCTTGAACAACGCACCCCCATGCCAGCCAGAAAGATTTACCATTTGCCCGAAATTGGTAGTGAACGGAGTTGGACTTTGAGCAAAAACTTAACTCTCAAATTTTTTCTTACAACATTGTGATTAGCAACTGGTTTCGTAAACAAATAGCTGTGCTATTAATATACCAAATACTACAAGTAATTGAACAAATGAGGTTGGAAATTCGTAAATACCTACACTAACTTAACACAACTACAACTCATATTTCAAAATCTTGCAAGAACCTCATGAACTCATGCCAATGACACCAAAAATGAGGGTAAGCTTTGACAACAATGCAGGTCTACATAACTACACTGACGCGGCATCGAGCATTATATAAACTAGTAATCTCACCAATATTTCAAACAAGTCTTTTGGCAGTAGGATATCCTATCCACATCATCAAATCATCAACAATATGTAGAATAGTTAGGTTTAGCAAACAAATGTACAGAATTGAACATTAATGAGTACCGCATGCCATAAATAACTAATTGCAGGTCGTTAATAAGCATTATGTTGGAAAAGTGTGATAGAAATATTAAAACCCCCATCAAAGAACACAGTTTTCAACTTATGAGCACATCTCAAAAATTACGATAAAATTCGCATATTTTATAATACTAGTACATATCAGAAATGCATAACCATGAAGCATAGTACAATATTTTAACGAGTCGTAAAAATGAAGGTTGGCTCATTAAAAAATAAATTTCGTTATTATTTTAATAAAATGCTGAATTTCGATTCACAGTAATACCACACAGAAAAATAAAAATAATAGTAAACAAATATTTTTTAAAAACCTCTAGTAGGCTGTATTGTATAGTTTTAAGAATCAATTTAATCAAGTTCCAATTAATTTTACAATGAAGCGCAGTTAAAACGTGATAAACAATACAAACTGCGCTGGATGTGTATAGTGCAACACTATAATAAATCTAATGTTTCTAATTGTCATAACCATGATGCAGTCATTTTCTATCAGCTCCTTTGCGATTAACTATTAGAAGGGCACCAACCATCCATAGTAATTAATTTTACGAAAGATATATTTTCTGCTACCACTATTTTATTTTCCCGATCAAAAAACATTGAAACACCCGGGGGAAACATTAACCAGATCACACCAGTACAAAAGGTATGCTAAGTCAAACTGCACGAGGAGGTAAATTTTGGCATTCCCCGCAACTTCTTTCCCATCTCCTCATCCCAATTTATTAAAAATTGTGCAAACTAAGACGATATGGTACTTAGGAAATTCGGATCCCCCAAAATTCGATACTTAGACTATTATTATTTATTGAATTTACTAAGCATGTTATGAAAGATTTGCTCTATTCCAGTTTTAGATTATTTATACATCATTTTTAATTATTGGTGTTCATTTTCCTATTAATTTTATATTGGGTGAAATTTTAGAACCCAGTAATTTTCATGAAAGAACTAAAAATTGAAAATGCCATAAAATATGATACACGAAATAGTTTTTTTTTTCATGTGACAATTTGTCTTAATAACTTGCTTAGCAAATTTAATAAAAAAAAAAAAAACACATTTTGGTATGCCAATTTTCTACATTCCATATCCTCTAAGCAAGTTACCTAGAAAGACATGCGGTACCTACGTGTCGGAATTGGAGTTGGAGCGTAGCAAGTCCATGAGAAAATTTTCAATAGGTGCGTCGGCGATGAGGCGGAAGAAAAAGAGGTGCTCCATGCATTTTAATCCAATAGAGCGGAGAGCAGGGAGGCGGAGCAACAGCTTGGCGAAGCGGCCGGGCTCGTCTGGACGTGCTCCCTTCGTGTAATCCTCCAGGGTAGCATACACTCTCTCGCGCAGGATTTCAACTTCGTGGGAAGCCGACAGTCCTCGCACGTCTGCAACAGTAATCCATTGTAAAGAAAATACCTCAAGGGCCAACCGGAGTGGCCCATATTCCATTTTCTGTTCAAACTTCAATTTCCCATGAAATATGGAACGCAGAACAATGAAAAAATTCTGAATGGAAAGAAGATTTTTTTCTCCTAATTTTGATGTATAGTATGTGACCTTAACTAACACCAATTCGCCACAGTTGATGAACTCCTTCAACTTGAACTCCTGAGTGACCGTTATTTTTTGCGTATCAAGTTCACTAATTATAGCCGATCGGTATTGATGATTGCAACATACTATAAATCAAAATAGAAAAAATTCTTTTTGCCATTTAGCATTTTTTCATTGTTCTGCGTTCCATATTTCATGTGAAATTAAAGTTTGCACAGAAATGGAATATTGGCGACTCCGGTTTGCCCTTAATCCCAACATTAAATTAAAAATTGGCAATAATTATATATATTTAATTAACTATAAATTAATTAATTAGCTATTCCACTATATCATTATTTCATAATCTGATCCATTTTCTTAAAAGTTTATTAATGACGAATGAAATCCTTGACCATCCCATTATCATCATTTTTCATGCCATTTTTTAAAAAAATTTAAAATTAATTGTTTTTGGTTGCAACGTATCTCGATTTTGTAAATTATGTATACGTAAATATTCATTTAATGACAATATTCTAAAATTATATTATATTATGAATATTATATTCTCCAAGATGACGCCATTTTAGGTTCAATTTGTTATTATTTATGTATTTTTTCATTGCGAAGACGCGAATAGTTGTTACCAGGCGGGCTGAATGTATATCCGGAGCTTAGTCAGTCAACGATTCCGCAGGAGTTTCCTCCATAAGCCAAAAAGTCTACTACAGTCCACATTTAGATTGTGAACCAAGTGCGCAGTAACTTACTGAGTCTGCTGGATTGTTTGTATATTTTTTCTTTACCACTGATTTTTTTTATGCACATCTCCATTCAGCCACTCAATAATACAGCGGTAGCTTCTTCGTGTAAGCAGGCGGTACTCTCAAGCGCAGAAACTGCGCCTGTTGAGTTGTTCATTTGTTTTTCCTTTGCCGCTATTTTATTTTTTTATGTTGGAACCCTGTAACGTGGAAGCGCTTCTTATGCCATTTCCCCGTAATGTCCCTTGCCGTACTTACGTAATAAAACACAAAAATTTGATCAGATATGAAAACATGATGTAGTGAAATAGCCGCCAAACACAAATACTAAGCTGCAAGATCCATCGGCGTAGGGTTACGACTCAACATGCCACTAAATGCAAATTGATTCTGTCTCTCGGCCCCTTTGGAGATACAAATACAATCTTGTGATTTTGATCTGACTCCTCTCCAGGATGAAATAGAATAAATTAATCTTTACCAGGGTTATAGAGAATGATACTGCGAAGGCAACCTAGCTCCGCCTTGTCCATATGCATATCCCTCATCTTAGATACGAGTTCGGTAAGTACGCGATCGAAAATGGGTCCGACACCAGCTTGGTGAGCTGAATTGCGGCGGACCGTGATCCCGGACCCGAGGACAATGCCTTCTCGCACATCAATAGACCGGTGAGAGAAAGCTGCGATAAGAAGTTCGTTCCAACCTAAAACACACAATTTTTTTCAATTTTAATTAGAGTATTATTACATTACAATGACCAAATTTCAGAGCGCAACAAACTCTCTCCAAGTTCTTTACATCATCCCCACGACGATCGGGTGCGGATTGTCCACATTTAAGAGTGTACAGCTCGTTTCAGTCACCATATCATCACCATGTCAAATCAACTCACTTCCCGGGAGTGACATGCGAGCCTTCCTGTTCCAATCAGTCACCAAATAACGGAGAAATATTTTCCCAAAGTATTGGTATAGTCTTTGTTGTATTAAGCAGGAATTATGATACTGTATTTTGAAGTTAGATCCTATAAAATGGCGTTGGCGGTTAGACAAGATAAGGTCCCCTCAGGATTGTTTACTACTTAAACTACACTTGTGTTTGACATTGAAAAGAATTTTAAATCGTAAAATGATCAAACGTTTGTGATTAACTCAGAAATATTTATGGGGGCTTCATCTTACCTGCCGTCAAAAGAGAGACTTGGTCTTTAATGGGCAAGGTAACGAAGTGCGGAATGTGCTTGGCCCAATCAACGAGCTGGTAGAGTTGTTTGTTTGTGGCCAGGCTAATGTCTGTGTCGAAATCACTCGGGCTCTCCAGCTTGCACTCAACTCTCATCTCCGCCTCGAGAATCCTCTCTATGGGCATGTCGGCAATCAGAGGTCCTGACGACTCCACCTCCCCTTGCTCCCTCTCCTTGGTTCGCTGCCTTTCCTCCTAATAAATAAATGACAATAACAAAAATAGCTGCCAATATGAATTCAATACGAATACACTGCCTGATGCTGATGCTGGGGCTGAGCTACAGGCTACCAGCGGGGCCGCAGTTGGCGGATAGCGAAAAGGTAACCAGATATAACGAATATAATATTATAAGCAGTCCCCGACCAAGCAGCGGCATAATCGGAGGGTGTTAGGTTAGGTTACGTGGCAAGTCTGATGGTGCAGGCTTGTCTAGAAAAGGCCGCAGTCGCCAGAGGATGACTATGAAATGGGGCGAATAGTTGCCACCACTACTAGGGCATCCTTTTGTCCTGACGTTAGGCCCCGAAGGTGGTGGAACTCAATGAAGAGTCAACGGCATAAGGGTGCAGAAGGCAACGGGAAACCACTGCATAACAATTCCCTATCATGACTAAGTACATTCGATCTACATACTTGACAGTCCAACGTACGGTATGTACTAAGATTGCCTTGATGATCGCCAATCTTCTATAGAAGAGGCATTCAAAGACGAAGAACACCACCTGAATCGAGAACAAATTCAACATACCTGGACAGCTTCTCTTTTCATCCCCATGCTCAAACATTTGTTGTAACGGCAAAACTGGCAACGGTTTCGCTGCCGTTTGTCTATAATACAATTTTTTTCTTCGCGGCACGCATATGTCAGGTCTTTCCGGACAGTTCGTTTGAAAAATCCTTTACATCCTTCGCAACTGAAATAGAAACACACATTTATAATGGACTAGGTAATAAAGGACAAAAAAAGCAGACATTTGCGTTTAGAAATCGCCATACATTCAGCAAAATCAGCCGATTAATAAAGTCTGAAGAATATTAACATACTATCTCTATTTCATATACGCATGCTAACATTACCATGTTATGGCCATTGTTGGTAGTGAGGGAGGGAGGTCCTTAGCCACTGTCACTCTACAAATGTGGCGGGTGCTTATCATAGTGAGTAGATTGTACCATTACTGTTACAGCACCTGTCTTAATGTCAGGGACATTTATAAATCAAACACGTGCGGTAGGCCACGTATCCGCAGATAATGAATTCCTCCTTCAAACATAGACAACGGCCCAAGTAAGATGGAGAGGTGTTCCCATAAGGATACTGAGGGCCCTTCTTATTATTTTCCCAGCACGAATCAAAGGTTTCGTTCCAATTATTCTGCTGCTATGGAAGAGCAACCTTACACTTAGCACCAAAATATACAACGCAATAACGGAGATTAATGTACATATATAAATCAGCCGGTTGGTTTTCATTACGTGACGAAATCAGCCGAACAGGGGCACGAGAATATTTTTAACTGTATGAATTAGTTGGGTCCTTCGCGATTATAGCGACTGCAGGGGGTTTTTGAAAAAAAAAAGTTTGGTAATCCCTGAAGTAATGTATACAAATCTAAGAGGCCAAGGCTGACTTGCTGTTGAGGAAAAACACCATCTGCAATGCAGATGCGTAAACTGAATCCTCACCACATCCGAATATTGTACCTTTAGGCGGGTATTCCACATACGTCAATCGTCAATGAAAAATGACGTAACAATGACGTAAATTGACGTGGTAGAAGAATTTTTAGTATTTCTTTAATGTCTGCTAAAACGTCATTTTTCAATTTTTCATTGACGATTGACTTATGTGGAATACCCGCCTTAGTTTCTTATGACACGCAGAGAATAAGTATGCACAATTCCCAAATTTCAGAAAGTGTGGGAAGAAACCACGATGAATAAGAATAATGTGGCGGCCTAAGGTGTATAATGCAATTGCTCGAAAATCACAGTCAGAGTGGTTAAATTGCAGTGGTACGCCAGGCTGTCACAAATAATATTTTTCTAAATGAAAATGCATTGGAAAAGTGTAATTAAGGTTAGATTAGTTGCTTATTGTTATGAAACAAGGCTTCAATGCGCAAATGTTTACATCATGGAGACCAAATAACTTCATTATGGCGGGAATGGGGTTCTATCATAGAAATACATTAACTGGAGCGGCGGGAGCCATAATATGCCTTACGAGGCACCCGTTAACCATAAGCCAACTATCAGAGATAAGTACAAACGCAAAAAATATCGAAGTCTTACACGTTGCAGCATAGCAGAACGGATACCTGGACCCGGTCAAAAACTTTGTACTTAACTTGTGCAGGCTACACTTATCACTGGGTTTCCCCGCCAAATTGCGTACGTGCAGACTACACTAGCAGCCTTATTGATAACGGTCTCCAGCCCCGGGATGGGTTCTATAAGAGAACATTTTTTAACGCTGGTAAAACTTATATAATATTCAAATATTCAATTAGAAACTTTTAACGATCAGCCCGTTATTTTAAAAAAAAACGGACTAGTCACTCGGGTGATCAGGTTACCTAGCATCAAAGTCTCAATTGTTAGGTAATCAGGGATGTGACGTCATCCGCTGGCAAAATATAATGTTGGTGCCCCAACTTTCTCATGCAGTGCATCTATAGTATTAAATGGTCCAAGCTATAAGTACCTATAAACGCCATAGTGTTTTCCACTGGCACGATCCCCGCAAATAGAACACAAATGCTTGGATCCGCTGAGCGGATGGTTCGGAGGGTAACCAGCTTTTGATCCACTCCCGAGCAAGCTGCTGTGGCCCATTGTAAATGAGCTAGAATACATAATAATCAATATTAGCAATATAATCATCATTTTACGCTAACGCGGCAATTCCACCGGTGGATTTACTTCATTTCTGATTATGCCATTGACGTTTGTTTTGTTTTAAGGAGACTATTATGTAGATACTTAACTTATCTATTATAAATTAAGTTATCATATGGTAGAGCCTGTCTGCTACCATATTATAACTTAATTTATAATAGATAAGTTAAGTATCTACATAATAGTCTCCTTAAAACAAAACGAACTTCAATGACATAATCAGAAATGAAGTAAATCCGCCGGTGGAATAGCCGCCTAAGTGCCAGGACATAGCTGGATTCACATCGTCAAAAATTTAAGTAAAAAAAGACTAGCACACAACGAAGATTATCACCACGCGGGTTTCGTTAACATACATGGCGGTGAATCAAATTCCAAACAAGTTTACAAAATCCATTGATCGGGCAGATAGGTTGAGTTTTAAGTATGTATTAAATTGTTTTCCAAATTATTGAAGCTGACTTCCTAACTGAATAGACAAAATTGCAGAAGGCAATGGCGACACATACATTGCAAATTTATTCAACGCGATTACTTAATTTTGAAAGAAATTAAAGAAAACTGTATCACTCTAATTTTCACTCTTCTGGTCTTTAATTACCAATATACCGAGGGTATGAATTTTATTCACATTTCTCAGCCTTCAACAGGAATTAAATTAAATTTAAAGAAGAAAATCCAGACTCTAAATTATTGAAAAAACAGACATACTTGGGGCTATTGGGACCTCCATTCGGTGAAAAGCTGCCGCCAAGGAGTGTCGCTGTATCTGGTTTCATGTCAAGAGGCGATTGCGGACCTTGCATATCGAGGTTAACTGTAAAATAATTTTTAAAAATGTATGTAACTTATGCATTGGCAGCCTTCTAACGTGCGGAGGATGCTACTGTGTCAGTACCGGTAGCACCCCATGAAGTTGTGCCTAGAAGCGGCTAAATTGTCCGAAAATTCAATTTATTATTATTTTGTTTTTAGTCATCTTTGAAGGGGAAGATGTAATAGACTCAATGTATTCTGTTGCCATTATTATTGTTGGAAATATATACAGTATATACTCGTTAACACAACTATATATAACTATCTTCTTCTTGAGTTGCAATCTAAGGATTGGTTTGCGGCGAATATTTTATTTTTCTCCTCCACTCCTGTCTGTTTTGTGCGGTCCTTTTCAGTTCTTTGTAGGTGGCGCACCCTAGGTCCTTCATGACATCTTCTAGGTACTCCTTCCTCTGTCGTCCTCCTGAGTTGTTGCCTTCAACCATGCCCTCAATTATGTTCTTGAGGAGCCCTTCGTGACTCAGAATATGCCCCATCCATTTGCCTCTTCTTGTTGAAATGGTGGTCATAATAGCTCTTTTTTCGTTTATTCTATGGAGCACTTCTTCGTTGGTTATGTGGTCTATCCATGGGATTTTCATGATTCTTCTGTAGCACCACAACTCAAAGGCTTCCAGCTTTTTTTTGTCATGTTCGTAAATGCACCATGTCTCACTTCCGTACAGGAGCACACTCCACACTAGAGTTTTGAGAAGTCTTTTCCTTACTTCCAAGTCGATGTTGTTAGATTCGAATATCTTTGACTTTATGTTAAAAGCTAGTCTGGCTAAGTGTATTCGACTGGATATTTCCTGGGATGACTTTCCTTCTTGTGTTATTTTGCTGCCTAGGTATGGAAAGCATTTTACGCTAGTTATTACAGCACCATCGATAGTTACGTTTGCTTGAGCCCCCGCCTTGGTGATCACCATAATTTTATATGTATATTAACTATATATACCATATATTGTACAAGTAGTGTATCAGTATATAGCAATACTACAGCAGTTCCTCACTGCAGTGGCGTACATAATATTTTCGGGGGGGGGGGGGGAGCAAGCCAATATCCGACCAAAACTATAAAAATAAGTTTTCATTGGTTTCTATTGACCAGGCCCAAGCCCACTTCAGGACATGTAGAGTGGTCCCACTTTCACCCGAAAGTTTGTTGGTTAAAGTTCCACACTTGCTGCATTTTTTCGCTTCGGAGAACATGTAAAGTAGGCGGTCCGGGGCCTTGCTAGTTGAGTGTAAGAGGTTTATAGCTTAACAATAGAACAAAGAGTCATTATTTATTTATTTCATAACTATAGTAAACGACAAGCAGTGTTAGTGCAATGATTGGATTTTTACCAAAGTGGAAGCTAAGACATTAATTTTCATCAAGCATGATTTTTTTGAAAGCTGCCTAACTCGTCCACATAAACACCACTTTTCTTTCTAACACCAGATTCTCGTACCTACGGACAAACATTATTGAGGCCTCGGATTTCAATTCCGCTCTGTACGCGTTCAACATACAGTACGTATACAAAAATCTGTAAGCATTTTTGAATGAACAGGACTAACAGGAGATACTGGGAATAACCAGTAGCAACAGATCGCCCAAATTAGCAATTGGCTAAGTCTATAAAAGAGACGATTAACAAGGCGCCCATTCCACCGACCGGCTAGGGCTATTTACAAAAACGGTGACGTGGTAGCAGACATTCAAGATTAGGCGGGGTTTCCGCCGACCTCGCATTGCAGAATGCAAATGACATTGACGGAAATTAGAATTTTTATTTTTATAGAAATCTATTAAAATGTTTGTACTTAACATATCACGAGTCGGTCAGCGTAACACCTGTGTTTGCACCATTCGTTTGCACTGCGCATGCTCATGGACTCAAACCACAGAACATCGTATAATTATATATTAGGGCTGCCACATTCCGTGGTTTAACTCATATAATATATAACAATAATTCTATTCCGAGAAATTTCCGGGATCAACAATTTTTGAGGTTTTTCTGTGGATTTTTGGGGAAATACCTATGCATACCAATATTTGTATGCCAATTTATGGAATCATGTCAATTTGTGATGGTTGAATCTGAAGCTGATGGGTATTTTTCATCGGCTGCAATTTAAAGTTACAATTAAAATTTACAATAACCAGATAAGGTTAGGAACCAGGGCCATGGACAGATGAGAGTTAAAAAAATCTTATCATATAAAGGGGACCAACAGTTTAAAAAATTCCGGAGTAGCCTATTCCGCGTGAATTATTTAAAAATTGTTAGGAATACGGCTGAAGTCGTTTGGCTGCCCAGCCTGGTACTCATCGTAGCCTACCATCATTAGTATTTAGTGCATTTAGTTTTTTTTCTACTACTGCACCTAATAAGCTAAATGATGAAGCAGTGACACACCTAAATTTCCAAGTATGTAAATAGTATTAAAGAAGCTTGTGTTTTGATATTACTAAATAATTAACGGAAAAATTAAAATTCCACATTTAAAAATTAATTAGACACATATTGTGTTTGCAATTGAAAACTTCACTGCACATTACAGAATAGTCAGCAGCACAGAACACCAAAATAGCATGCAGTACCGTAGGCCAAAAGTAAATTACAGTATTACAACCCTTCACATTGAACTGTAGCCTATACGTACCTACAGTACCCACTGTTCTTAGGTACTCAAAAATTGTTGATCCCGGAACAGAATTATTTCCCACGGAATTCTGAGGTAAATCACGGAATGTGGCAGCCCTAATATATAATTTTACGATATTCTGTGGTTGGAGTCCATGAGCATGCGTAGTGCAAACAAATGGTGCAAACACAGGTGTTACGCTGACCGACTCGTTAACATATCCCATGACGCCATTTTTTAATTTTAGTTTGTTTGTTTGTGATTTTACTGTATGATCATTGATCAATTTTAACTATGGCATAGAGGAAAATAAACATTTCCGTCAATTCTGCAATGCGAGGTCGGTGGAAACCCCGCCTAAGTCTTGAATGTCTGCTACCACGTCACTGTTTTTTGTAAATAGCCCTAGCCGGTCGGTGGAATGGGCGCCTAAAGAATCATACAAATCAGAAGAGGAAGCTTGGATAATTTTAGGAAGTCGGTCACTAGTACTGGCTGCTCCCGCCCAAGGACACTTTCGTTTTCGACTGTTGACTTCAGAAAATTAACCATTATTATGTGCCCTGACCTCATTCACTTTCACAACGCCCCCGTCATTTTACGCATCCTTCATCTCTAATTGGGCAATTAGCAAACATGTTAATTTTATTAGTTAAGAAATTTAAAAAAAAAATGGACGACCATAAGAATGTAGCTATTGACTCCCTTTACGTTTACTTGTTATACCTAAAGAAGGGCCTTTCGGAAACACACACATTAAAATAATATTTCTGGGATTCCACAATTCTCATTTAATTTGTTTCCCGCTTGATGTGCGACCCTGTTGCTATGATTAGTGGTCTCAACGAGGGGAGGGGGGCGGTCCTACACATCGCCTGGGGCGCCACATTGGACAAAAAATTATCAACATGCATATTATGTAACAAAAAATTACAGCGTAAAACTAATTAATCATTTAAAAATAAAAATAGCAATAACGCTGGTTTATCAACCTTTTGACATTTTCACTTCGCCAGTAAAATCTAAACGTTACTCCTATCAAAATGCTTCCTACATACTACTGCCAGCCAATTTTTCCAACATTTTTAACCGAGGCAGACCCCTTCAGGTCTCCAGAAACCACGGTGCCCTCCGCAAAGGACACTAAGGTCATTAATTTCAAAGCTGTGCCAAATTGTACATCCCCCCCTTTCGAAAACCTTATCGTTAAGCCACTGGTCTCATGGTCTCAATAACCGTGTAAGTTGCAGTGTAAGAGCTTTAAATGCAAACCGAGACAGGGCCTTGTATATACAGTACATTGCCAACTTACCCAAAAGGGGGCAAACACAGCATGCTTTCTTCTGAGTCGTCAAAACGCGACAGGCCTAGATACAATAGTAATTCTTAATAGTCCCCACATCATAGCTACTCAAGAACATATACACCAAACCATTTTAGCCACCTGACATCAGACCACCAAATTTTCGTGCGTTCTCTTTGACAGAATTTTGACAATGCCAATGCAGATTGGTGACACTGATCACAGTAACTGAGTCCGCATAGTTGCTGCTCGTCAAGAATTTCAAAAAAAAATCAGTGATCTCCACAAAATATTGCCAATGGCTTAAAATATACTTCGTATTCAGTCGGATTTTGTTTTTTCAGTAGCCAGAATGGACATGCTTTTCTCCCATCCATTGAATTAATCTTTAACAGTTTGCTATATAGCAAAAAGCTGGGAATGTGCAATTAATAATGGATCCAATCCATACTTGTGTGGATAAACGAGCGTGGCGGTGAGGTGAGATGTAGGTCGCTCCAAGGACAAACCTCAAGGCTCTGCCTGCATTGTCGTCACTATGCCAAGATGAAGAGTTATGAGACAATAAATTATACAGAGAAAGAGCTGCAATATAATGTACAGTACATGAGGTCAAAACGCCTCCCCCCCCCCCCAAATATTCAGGGAAAAATAAATTCGAGCTAGGCTATGTATTAAATAAATAAATATTGGCTTTTCTGTTCTATTACCAAGCCAACCTAGCGGAGTTGGGGCTGTAAAGCCCTCTCTTACACTCAACTAGGGAAACCCGGGACCGCCTGCTTTACATGCCCTCCGAAGCATGGCCAGAAAATTTAGCAAGTTCGGGACTCGAGCCAACAACCTTTCGGGTGAAAGTTGGAGTCTGTACCATTACTCTACAAGTCCTGTATTCAATGTTCTATTTAAAAATATAGGAACAACACTACTTTTCGAATACTGCGAACCAGCAGGAATTCTCAATAGTCACACAATCAAGTGGTTTACTGACGGCTTTAGGCTAGGACGTACAAAACCAAGAACAGGCCTTGGTGTCTTTGGTCCTGAGGTTATATATCTGGAGTCTCTTAGGGAGGCATCTACAGTATACCTTGCAACTAGAATGGACATCTGACGAACATAGGTGTCAGGGAGTCTACAGCATGCAGATTCTGCAATGAAGGAACGGAGGACCCCGAGCACATCCTCCTTCACTGCGATACAATCGCACGAAGGAGAGTGCTTGGGAAGCTCGCAGTTACATGTAAAATACCTACCGCTTCTAAGCCCCCTCAAGATCCTGGCTCTCCTCGAGGAAGTGGAGCTATGTAGATACTTTGTTGTAGGGGGCACAATAGGCCCAATAGGCTTAAGTGCACATAGGTAACACCCTGTACCCCATTAAAATAAAAAATAAAATAAAAATTAACAGAAGAGTTATTAGGAAATCTGACACCCCCACTACGCGTTTTTTTTTTTCAAAAAAATCGAATTTCTATAACAACGTAGTGCATTATTCAGATTGTGAAGAATAATATTCCGTCAGTCGTGAGTCGGGTGAATAGTTCCTGTTTTGAGAAAGCTTGTACAATATTTTTATGCATTTTTATGAGACTAATCATATAATTCGTATAGTCAGGACTTTCAGACCCACACATGTTACATTTACTGACCATGCTTCGGAGGGCTTGTAAAGCAGGCAGTCCCGGACCTTCCTAGTTGAGTGTATAAGAGGGCTTTATAGCCCTAACTCTGCTAGCTTGGCTTAGTAATAGAACAAAAAGTCAATATTTATTTATAATCCGTTTGCGGCAAGAGAACGAGAAATTAACTGATTTCTTCAAAATTACTCGGCCATCCGGTTTCTAAAAAAAAAAATGAGAGAACCGGTTCAACAATTCATG
Organism: Psococerastis gibbosa; assembly: GCA_963971405.1. Taxonomy (NCBI): domain Eukaryota; kingdom Metazoa; phylum Arthropoda; class Insecta; order Psocodea; family Psocidae; genus Psococerastis; species Psococerastis gibbosa. Next base: position 25,986,024 of record OZ020486.1, on the reverse strand, counting down.
CGTATATATTCCTCCAGTGATTGGAACCCAGCTTTGACTGGTGAAAAGGAAATGAAACCTGGACGCGGCACTGACTATCAGAAAGACAAGGTGAAGGGAATCCTTCCGAGATGCACCAACTGAGGCATGACTCTACTGGAATCAAGGACGCCTCGTAACAACTGACCAATACAGTAAAGCCCCTTATTACTTGCCTGTTAGCTAGGCTTTCAGTTTCTTGGCGTTTGCAATAAAAACCAACAAAAAGATGAGAGCTTGTAGATTTAAGTAGTGCATAAGAACAGGAAAGTGAGTCCTGGCTCCTGTTTAAGCCCTGTGTAAATAGAACATTATAATGGGCCAAAAAACTTGAAAATTGCTCCAGAATAGTTAAAATCAGTGGAAATCGGAATTCGCCAACTTTATACAAGAACCGGTTTGCTATTTATAAATTAGCCTAGGTACCGTAATAGATAAATATGAGTACTGTAATTCCATGGTAAATAACTGTCCTGGGATAAATTTCGGCTGAACCTGAAGCACTGGATTAATTGATGGGGCGATTGTACAGTCTATAATGGGCATGCGAACATAATGTTGTACTATACAATAATAATGGCATGCATTTTGGATATCCATTATTACTTTTACCCATAATATTTTTATTATTATTTTTTTTTTTTAACCAAACCGAGCTTTGAAACACAACCTGTTCGGTATTCGTACTTTATGTAGCACCTAAAACATACCTAAAGTCAGATAGCAGCGATAGATAGGTTACTCAGAATAATTATTTATTGCTTTCCCATTTATACGCAGTGTAAGGAAAGATGGTCGTAATTTTCGATTTTCAGATTCCAGTGGATTTACAAGTTTAGAGGTGCCAGGAACCCAAAAAACGAAATGTCTGTTGGTTGGTTACTCTGGTCATCGATATTTCCGCAAACTGATTAAATTTGACATGGGGGACCTCAAAACGTGTAAATGCACTGAAATCTCGGTATCGAACATTTCTACCACCACAAAGCTTTCCTTCTACTGCGTCATTGAATATATAACACTAGTTAAAATCCATTATTTAGCGTTTGAGGGTGAGCCCCCTTGCTCCCTGTAAAGCCTATCGGCCAATACAAAAAGAACCGGTCCAAGATTACTCGAACATGCTTTCCAATTTATCAACATTAGTAGATAGAGAATATGAGTAATTTCCCGGTAAATAATTTTCCAGTGGTTAAATTTCCGATATATCGAAGGGGGGGGGGGGTTGTCCACCTGACGTCACTCGAAGTGAGATAAATTCTGGATAGGTCAAACCAACACATTAATTACCACACAGCAATAATGGCAGGGCACGCAATGCATTTGAGCGCGAATTTTCTATCATTTTTTCAAAAAACAATTTTTTGTGCAACACCAAATATTTTTTTGAGAAAGCAACCTATCCGGTTTCGTTACTCAATTTAACACCTAAAACATGCCTGAAAGTAGAAATCATCGATAGAAAAGTTTCGCAGAAAACTTATTTTAAGTCATTTTTCATTAAAATTTAGTTATTTTTTTTTTTACCCCTAGAAGCAAACTATCAAGGGGCAAGCGACCCCCCCCCCCCTCATTTTGTCAGCATTAATAACGACTACAATATATGAGAATTTAGAAGAAATCGTTGGAGCCGTTTTTGAGAAATAATTTTTTTAGACTTTTTTTTGGAGTTTTTCGAGAATTGGCCCAAAAAAAACAATGATCCCGAGGTATGATTTTTGTGAACCTACATGCCGAATTTCATCAAAATCGACCGAGTAGTTTGCCCGGAAACAGACACTTCGTAAAAACCACTTTTTGGGGTTCCTGGGACCTTAAAACGTGTAAATCCGTTGAAATCTCGGAATCGAAAATTTCGACCGTCACAAAGCTTTCCTTATACTACGTATAAATTGGAAAGCAAAAAGGCCAACATGAGGAAAATGCTGAAATAATGGGGTTTACCTCTGCCCCAGTGCTGAGTCTGTACCCCCTGTATAATGGCCGCGACAGACATCATCGGCTTCTCCTTCTTCATCATTATCAAATCAACACAAGCTCGCACGAGCCGGCACAGGCCGTGGGACACTGGGCTCACAAATCGACTTCACAGCTACTAACGACCGACTGATACTGAATATCTTATTCATGGACACTGGCTCTTTGGACGCGGACCAATCTTCAACAGGTGCATGAAAAAGATGCATAATTGTTGGCTACGATGTAGCCCTGTACACTGTACGACGCCACAATTGAAAAGCTGCCACAACTTCCTTCCAACATGTTTGTTGTTGTTGCTTGTTTTCCAACGCCTGCTTTCAGAATTTCTGTTTGAAGCTACCCTGTCAGCCTACTGTAATTACTACGTCTCAGGCTGAACAATAATGTAAAATCCATTACAATATTCTTACTGGCATAATTATAAAAACCTAATAAATGTGTATTTTATAACCCACAGTTTAAATAGCTGCCCGATCATGGCGATTTTAATACCGGGGTTAATATAACACCCTGGTATTAAAAATGTAAACAAGACAATATTACAATAAAAAGTGCTATTCAAAATTTGTTTGTTTACAATTTAAACCCCAGGAGTACGTTAATATCAATCGCCATGATCGGCCCACTGAAACGGGAGAAGGCAAGACGAAATTAGTGTGATGTGACTATGTGAGTTGCAATGCATAATTTGGCAGATCTAAAAGAAAGGTAAGCGGTTTTGTTGGTTGAATTCAACGTAGTGTCGGCAAGAAGTTGATAGCTGGAGGCAATCTGGTCTCGCCTCCCCCCCCCCCCTCCCTCCAACATACATTAAATATGCCGCACAGACAATGTACATGAAATTGAGACGATCCCTGAACCGTTTTGGACAACCCCAGCGCTCCATTTATCTGAATTAATTGTGCCAGGTCGCCGCTCGGATAAACAATTAATCAGATACGTGGAGTTTTCTAAAAAATTGTATTGACGACGAAATAAAGCCCAGTATCGGTACTGTACTATTTTTTTTATTAATCAAAGGAGTAGTACCGTTCTGTACATAAAAGCCAAGGTTTACTGAAAATCTCGGTCAAAAACTAGACCCCTGCCCGTTTTCGGATTCGGATAATTAGAGTTCTACCTGAATGTATAAAGTATTAAAATCAAACAAATTTGCACAATTTCCACATAAACATATATATTATTAAAAGTTAAAAAATTAAAAATCAGTTACAGCTGTTTCGGTGTTACACCATCATCAGACTAACAAGTTTCTAGCCGGTAGGGAAACATGGTAGGACTTGTCCTGGTCACCTCCGAACTAATCGTGTGACTTCACTGTGTTTCCCAAGTGGTTCGGAATTCCCTATAATCAGGAGGTCCACTGTCCTATGGGCTGGCGTAGGACAGTCAAGTCGGGGTCGCTCTATGGGCCCAAATATGAGGCCTAAGTCGTTATTAACCCGACGAACACTGCTACTACTGTTGGGGCGGCGATACCGGGAATGATGTAAGACTAACAAGTTTTTACCTGACATTAAGCTCTAAACCAATGGGATGGGGGGAGGGGAGGGGAACAGTGGCAGCCAGGTCGAGGAGTGGGGAGGGATGTATGAAAGTTATGTCATTTACCAAATAAAAACCATTAAACAATGTTTTTATTTTATTTCAATACACTATAATCTGTCTAATAGCTTCCCCTTCCTGCAGTCATGTAAAATTTTTAAAGTTGAGAATTCCGAAGTATGTGTTCCGCGAAAGCTTAGTCGCACCGCAGGGCAGTTGGTAAACAAGATTGCGACTCAGCGTTCGCGGAACGCTTTCAGAAAACACGCGTTTATTACTAGTTTGGGGGGGGGGGGGGGTAAACCCCCAAAATAGAGTTAGGCCAAAACAAAACAGAACAAATGTTCCGGAGATATAATTTTTATGAATCTACATGACGAATTTCAAAATCCATTGGGTAGTTTGTCCACAAATTGACCAACAGACAAACGGACATTTCGCAAAAAACACTGTTTTGTGTTCCTGGTCCGTCAAAACCTGCAAATTCACTAAAATCTCGAAATAAAAGCACAAAGCTTTCCTTATACTATAGGCCTACATAGGAAAGAAAAAGTTTGCTAGGGTAGAGAAGCCCACGGAAGAAACCTCTTTGTTCAACCTCAACCATCAAACCTCAATTTAATTCATTCGAATTTCAAAACTAATTAAAGGGAGCATGCATGGGAATTTCTATTGACCTGTTTGCGATTATTGGTAAACTTTATTTACTAATTTTTTGCAATATGTACACTACTGGACTAATGTATTGATGGGTCAGAATACACTGCCGTAGTAAAGCCTCTTTATTTCGGATTTTGTGCCATTGAATTTTTTTGTATGCATACCATTCTTAAGAACCTATAGACGCGTTTTATGCCCCGGGAATACCAATATCATCCATGAAAGAATTAATGACAGGGTATGTAATGTACGGGGGCATGAATTGTCAATAATTTCATTATAAAATATTTTTTATATATTAAAACCCAGATATTGCTTGAGATAGCATTCTTAGGCCATAATATATAGTATTATATGGTCTAAGATAGCAATCATTAAATTGCTGTATACAGGTCTACTTGAATGCCTGCTAGTCCATACCCAAGGTCATTTCCTAAAGGAAGGAAAATTTTGCAATTGCTTGGCATATTTAATTTTCCTTTCAGGCGAACTAAGACCGATAAATCGACATTAGAGTAATTGATAATCTTACATATTCATTATATTCAATGCGGCCTAAAATAAATCTTATAGTCTTTGCATGGCACGAAACGCACAAATATATTTGCGTCTATACCACATTAGTAATTTAGATATGATATAGTAGTGCGAGCCCATCATAAAAATATTACTAAAAATTAGCCTACAACCCTGTACTTTACCTCTTTCACTGCCATCCATTGCTACAAACTAAAGAAATCTGTGACAATTTACAAGGGTAATTAATACAAATATTGATGGACAAAACACTAAACAATATGGCGATTGATTTTCAAAACAAACAGTTCAAGGTCATAATATACGGTATGTGCCATAAAAAATGTCTTATTATTGCCAACAAAAGTTTATTATAACCTAATTATTTTAATTAAAAATTCCATATGAGACCCATTTATTTCAACTAATTGTTAAAAATTGTTTTTGTATAACTATTCAAATTCATTTTCATGAGCGGCAAACTCTTCTTCATTCTTGGCGGCAAAAAACGCGCCAAGCGGATATTGGTGTATTTTCAAAAGTTTTTGCCCAAAGTTAGTTATGTCAGTTCACTGGATACACAGTTAATCTCAATGCTTTGTTGCCTACTGTATAGAATTCAACTACCAGACGGTAAGATGAGCAAGTTTTTTTAAACTTGAAGGACGCCGTTTGGAATTTCTTATATGTATCAGTTAGTTTAAGAAGTTGGTTAACATAAATCCCAAGGCAGTTGTGGGTAGCCTTCTTATACCTTATATAATAATAATAGATAATAGGCTACTGAGTTTGTCTAACCGTCACTTTAACGCCAAATAATTCAGATATCAGACAGAGCTGTGTATATATTATAAAATAGATCAGGCGTGGACAAAATGTCAGTTGCCATGGCAACCCTACACTAGTGGGACATTTCAAAATAATGAGTATTTTTGGGGTTTACTATTAGTGGTGAGTTTTCATCCCTTCATTATCATGAGCCCAAGATGGAAAAGTACCTTTAAAAAGAACATGGACCAATCTACAAGTCGAGGAAGTAAACTTGGGCATGTCGGCGCACTTGAGGGTAAGACCGTAGTAACATTGTTTACACAAGATGGAGTGCGTGAAATTTTAGTGCCATCCAACAAGCCAAATTACCACAAACTGATTTTACCAATTAAAAAATTACATTATCTGGAAGAGAAAGCAACGAAAACAGAGAAACTTGATAGGCAAAAAGAGCTAGACAACTTAGCCAAGGAGAGCCGAGAGAGAAAAGCCAAATTTATGGAAATAGATAGAAAAGTTGCAAAGACTAGTTCCAAACTAAATGCTTTAGAAGAGGAAGCAAAGGAGAAGGCTAATAGTTTGTTGAAAAGAGCTTGGGAGCTTAGAATGGAGCAAGAAGACGAAATTAAAGCTGCAAATTCATTAATTTTAAAAACCAAATGCCAAGCCATCAGAGATGCACAACTAGCAGAAAAAGCTTTGATAAAAAAGAGGTTGACGGATGAGGAACAACGGGCTGAAATGGCTAAGCAGAAAGAAATTACTGAACACTTATTGAATGAAACTCGCAAAGCTGAATTACTGAGATGCCAAAAAGCAAACTATGTCAATGAGTTATCAAGACAGCTTCAAGAAATAAATGAGAAAAAAATAATAGACTCTCAAAAAATAATCCAGGAAAGGCGGAACCAGAATGAAGTAATGTATATGATGATGAAAGAAGAAATGCACAAGTTGCGACAAGATTTGGCTTCTAAGGCGCGCACTAGGGAAGACCTTGCAATTGCGAATGAGCAAATTCGCAGAGCTCATGAATTAGAAAAAGAAGAGCAAAGACTAGCCGATTTGAAGGTGCAGGCTTGGATGAAACAAAGAGCTGAAAGAGAGGAAGCACTAGAACGAGAGCAAGTGGAAAATAAAAGGAGGCGAGAGGCGGAAATAGCTCGATTGCGTGCTATGCAAGAAAAGGCGGGCGAGCTTCAAGCAAAGCAAGACGAAATGGCAGCGATCCGGCGGCAGGAGGAATACGAGAGAGAATGGCGGAAAAAAGAAATGCTTGCAGCAGAGTTGAAGAAGCGCGAAGAAGACAAATGTATGGAAGTAAGAAATAGGCAAATTGAGGAATTTCGACAAATTCAAGCAATGGAAATAGCAAGAGAGAAACGTGAATTTGAACACATTATGCAACTCCATAAGGACAGCGAAGAAAAGGAAAGGTTAATGGAGTTGAAGCGCAAACACGTGGCGGAGCAATTCCGGGAGGCTTTACTGCGACAAATGAATCAGAAGGAAAGAGATCTAATCGAGAGTAGAGCAGAAGAGCTGGCCGAAGGCATAGCTATTCGTGCAGAAGATGCTCGTCGTGTGGATGAGATCCGTCGAGTTCTCCGGGACAAGGTACAACAGCTCAAAACCAACAAGGTGCCCGAGATGTATATTTCTGATATAATGCGGCAGCTTCGTCTCAGTCAAGATTAATAACAAGTCAATCAACTTTTTAGTTTTCTCACGGGTGAAATTTGAATGTTAGATTTTTTTAAGGTTAGGCACTTCTGGCACAGATTAAAAATAAAATTTATAATACATCATCACTATAAAACATTACTTTTATTATAAACGCAGGTCCTTACTTATTTACTTTTTCGTGTCCTAGGTTGAGACTCATTCGAATTTTCGGGGCCAGTGTTCTGCCATCTTGACGCCATTGTCTATGCAATCCCAAAGATCGTCTAAGGTGCAGGTAGTGGGGCAGAGGGTGCACTGAAGCAGATGGTTGTTATGTTGGGTCGCACCACATTCGCACTTGGTATCGTCCGAGGCAAGTTGGCCCCATCGAGCTCGGTTTTTCTTAGTAGGAGCGACGCTTGTCCTAACCAAAGATGGTTTAGGGGTGGGGTAGGGGCAAGAAAGAAATTGTCCATCATTTTAAATATCTTATTAGGGGACCATTTAAGTACCTCCTCCTTCTTTCGTACAAAACCCTCTCGGGTGGCTAATTTTGTTTGACACGGTCGATCCGGCTCTGGCTGGTCAGGGACTCTAATTTTTGTATTGTATTGTATTGTATGTAGGTACCACGGTGCATAATATAGTTTTAAACTTTGTTTAAAAAAAAGACTACAATCAATTGAGAAAGGGAAGAATATAGTTATCGATGACCGAGATGTTCTTTCGCCATAAATGATGCTCAACACCTTCGATTGCGTAAGTTAGTAGGCGACCTCGCTCATCCAATGTTTTTAAACCCAAGAATCCATCCTTGTAGACAGTGCGACACCGCATGTCTACAACGTTTTCTTCGTCGTCGTAAAATCCAAATAAACTGGAAAAATAAAAATGCAGAGTACCGGTATCACAGAATACCATAACCAACATTTATCGGTATGTAGCATGCTCACAACCTAAAGGTTCAGCCATATCACAGGCAAATTCATTCAATTTATTTACGAAATCAAGGCCAAGCTTTTATAATAAGCGAATTTTCTGTCTTTGCCTCGGAATCCTAAAAAACCACAGAATGAAATCTAAATTAATTATTAATCACTGACGACTTATGAAATACCGCCCAAGAAATGGGGCGAGCAGAAAAATGAGTCAGAAGTTACAAACTATTTTACAAAAGCCTCTTGGTCCATAAGAGGATAACATTCTGATTTATCGTCCAAAAATAATTTTTAGTAAAGAAATCACTTTGGTGTAGAAGCACACAGATCAAAAAAACACTCCACTTTTGTTCAACTCTCGTAGAAAAAATATTTACTGCTTTTGCTTATGCTTTCTTTCGCGCGCTGTATGAAAATCAATATCAATAAATAAAATTATAGCCTACACTGATAGGTAGACTAATTGATGTGCATACCAACCTAGACTGCCAGGGAGTAATAACACCATCATCTGGTCCCCCAAGAAGTACAAATCTACGTAACCGTGTGATTCCCTTCTTGTAACTTGCATTCATCTTCAAAGGTAGGTCATTATTGAGAAGAGGTAAGAAGGCACTGTATTGAAAATAAAGAGACTGATGGTGGGGATCGTTCCAGTAATTGCCAACGGAAGTCAGCTGGCCAGCCAGAGTATAAAACACTTCAAAGGCAGATGCCAGGGCCAAATCAGGAAAGTAGAGATGCAGGAATTTCGCTAAAAATAAAGCAATCATTGAGAAGAGCATTGTATATATGTATAGGTACATACTTGGCTGGGAACTTCCCTGGCTAACTCCTTGATAACTTTGTAACGAGTGCTTTCACACATAATGAATAAATACGTTTTTACGTTATAGGCAAAAATAATTTTTTATACAGGCGTACATGAACTATAACGTAAAACTATCCGGAAAAGGGAATCGGAACAATCTGGACAATATGCCTTTAGGGGCATCGTTTTACTGCAGCGACAGCTAGCGTATATATATATATTATGTTGTTCTGTGGCGTAGATGGTAACACGTGCCCCGTAGAGACATAGATCGCTAGAAGATGCACATAACTGGAACACCCAGAAATTGAGAGGGACAACGCGCCCTTATAGTAAATCAAGTAGGCTATGAGCTTGCATTCTCAACAAGTCATTTTATTATTATCATTATTTTATAATTATCCGAAATAATACTGGACTAAAAATGAGAGACTGAAGACAAATATCGTGCCAGTTATTTCTACGGGACAGGCACTGTAGAGTAGAAACAATGTTATAGGCATCTGATGGCAATGCCACGTCACATCTGCCAATGAATAAAGGTTAACAGAAGCAGTGGCCGGATAGCTTCTTGACGAAGCTTATTAGTTCACCCAAAAGCTCAAAAGGATGCTAGTAACATTTTCCCAGAAATATACAAAATCGGATTCAATCGCAATAGAGTGTATACAGACAACACTTGAACGTCAAAGTTGGCCAATCGGCGCCTGATAGGAGTTATCGGTTCGTAGACAATCAATCCTAAACCTTTTTTATATAACTCCTAAATATACCTACTGCCATATTGTCCAGCTTGCGGTGAACTTAAAGATACGAAGGTTTTGACATTGTGGTTAGGGTATTTTTCTAATAAGGCACGAGCAATCAGGCCTCCCTGAGAATAGCCAATCATATGGAAGCCTTCTGGGTGAGAATTTGAGATATTCTGAAACTCGGTACCAAACTTATCCACTTGTCGCCACATAGGCTCAAGGCTTGACCAGCCCTCGTACTGTCCTGAAGTATAGATTTTTGTACCAGGGTGGACCTGGAAGAACAGGAACCAAATACAAATTATAAAATAAGGTATTATTTCGCTCTAAAATGAATTGAAATGGAAAGTAGTCTACCTCTTCAACAACCTCTTTTATTTATGTTATTAGGAATGAATAGGTAGCTTAGTAGGTAACTGCCAGCATTGCTACTTTATTTTCAAAGAAAATTTTTCTTTCAATTCATATTATTAATTCGTATTCTGGGGTTGGGGATTTATTTTTTGTAGTAAAATATGAGGGAGAACACTTTGGCAACCCAATTAAACTGGATTTGGCAATTTTATTAAACTATAACCAACAAAACATTACACTACAAGCTAGGTTAAAATGCCGATTACCGCTTTTATGCGAGCCGAAAGAGGTGCCATACTGATATTGGTACTTAGAATTCCATGGACGATGTAAACTGGCAGGTAAGCAATGGCGAAATCACATAAGCTTAAATTAAGTAATAGCACATAACACAGATAGCGGGACATGTTGATTTTGAGACAGATTGCTATGGTCTGTTAATAAACACTGGCCATCATCACTCATATGGAAATAGATAAAGTCATTTGACCTTTCATTGTCCGGTCGCCTCTTAATTGACTCAATGACTGTTATTTTTATTTCATACTCAACCCAATTTTAAGCCCAATTAGCAACTTGACAAGCCTGCCTTTTGTCTGGGGTCGTTAATGGTTTATGAAAACATAACTTAAGCAGTCGTTCGAAATGCACCTGTTGTCACTGAGATTTGGGTAGAAAAAGATAAAGGCATGTCTGTCAGAGCTGGAGAGCAGGAATCTTATTAAGGTGGTGTTATGTAAAATTCAGACTAGTCATATAGGTTTCAAGTTTCCAGGCAATCTGTGTCTATACGGCGGTGCGGTGTCCTTTGGCATGTGAGCAGTTAGTGTATGTAGATCACTTCTGAAGTTTGCCCATTGCTGACCCGGTCTTCTTATTGTTTATGTTTTTTTAAAAAGGTTAATCCCGTACAAACAATTCAATGAATGTATCCGATTGATCTCTTCAGTCGCCTCACTAAGTTACCTAATAGGTACTTGTGTCGAGTAACGACACGTCTCCGATCGCATGGCGTATAGAGACTCGCACATGTACAAGCACGCTACCACCTGGCCATCGAAGTCGATGTATTGGTATTGTAAGTTTATTTTGTCATTTTGTGTAGAACTGAACTTTGTCTACTGCTCTGTTCTTCCGTCGGTCAAATACGAATTGTATTTTATTGTCCATCTGTCCGTCAATTCCGGTTCAGCACAACCCATTTCTGAGTTTTTCATTTTTTTAGGCCTGCTCTATTAAGTTCAGTGCTAACCAAGGGACTGCCAACCACTGGCATGCTGATGAGATAATACACAGAATGTCATGCTGGCATAGCTGCCGTTAGTTGCCCCCAAATTTCAAACAACACTAAAAATGGCAAAATTAAATAAAAAAATAAATACATTTTAAAATTCAAGCCAGTATACAAAAACAAGGGCGAAAAAACATATATAAATCAGTGTAGGCCAATGGCACTTAACTCTGTTATTTCAATGGCATTTGAAAAAGTTTTTGTCAAACGATTACTAACTTATCTTGAAAAACACCTCATAATAAGTAGTAATTAGTTATGGTTTCAAAAAGGGTAAATCGACAACCGACGTTGTCATCAAAGCACTTGCGCTCATATTGAGCAAAAATAAAAAAAAACCTAACCACAATAGGGGCTAATCTAGATCTCACAGCCGCATTCGACTGCGTACAACACAAACTACTGGTAAAGCTGGAGTGCTACGGTACACGAGGAGAAGCATTAAATTGGATTGCAAGCTTTCTATCTAACCGAAAACATTACGTAGAAATTCAAGAACAAAATTCAGAAATGGAAATGTATCAGATAGAGGAGTATCAATCAGAAGTAGCTACGATCAACATAGGCATATAATAATAAATGAAGTAAATATTTATTCAATGAATAATTTATTATGAATTTTGGTTTCTCCATATATTCTACAATAATTGTTAGTAACCATTCACTTATTTATAATAAGAGTTTTGATAATTATAATACATGTTTACATTAGAATCCAACAGTAAAGAAAGTTCTAAAATTACAATAGGTCCTAGGTGTATTCACTACCCATGATCAAGTGGGAAAACTGTTTAAATGAGAAATTATAAATTTTCCTCAGCTTACTTTTCATAACTATGTTCCTTTTAATCAGAATTTTCCAACTTAACGACATACCTTATAAATCATTCAGTGTGTCATTCCGACTGTAAAAACAATGGAAGCTATTAAGTAAGAGACCAACTTGATTTAAGCATGGCCAACTAATTAAAAATTGTTTTGTACTTTTTAATTTCAACCTTGATATGATGCATATTAGTGAGTTGTCCTCTTAATGTAGGTGTTAAAAGTTGTTGAAACCTGTGGTGATACTGAACAAACGTAGTTAGCGTCAACTGTAGTAAGAGACCCCCAGTGACCAGTGATGGGAATGATCGCATTACTTCTGCGTTTATTTCGTCAAGTGCCTTTTTCCAGGTGTTGGAAAACGTGGCTACATACTCAGACGCTTGTTCTGTAAGAAATTAGCATTCATGAGATACCCTCAACTTAACTTGCATTTGAAAAAAATCAATCTCAGGCAATGCTTCATCATCTAGGTTTTTTAAGATAAATCTAATACTTGTATATCTTTTGCAAACTAGGCTGGTTGCGTTTTGAAAGTATTGTAATACTTTATCGAAACTATGTGATAAGGAAAATTCGAATGCAAGTTTAACTTACTATCCTTAAGCCTTAGTTCGTCAGTCTGCCCTTTTTCAACCAAATCTTCACCCTCCTTGATATACATAATAATAGCACCAATATAGGGACTTAGGATTTCCTCTACATATTCATTCGACTTCTGATTCAGTTGCTCTCTGAATTTATCAGCTTCTTTCGAGTGATCCCGGGTTCGCTCCTGTAAAAAGATGAGACGAAATCATTTACCAATATCCAATATAAATGTAAAGAGCAAAGCCATCCTAAAAAGAGCGACAAGCCTCCAACTCCAACCGAGTAACAATCAAATTGATGCCGGGAGATGCAGAAGGATGAACGTAGAGAGATGACTGACTGGCTTGACCACCATCCCGCTGACAAGCCAAGAATTGGCTACTTGGCTATTATATAATTTTATCTTCAGGGCATCAATGCAATGGTCCTTTAAGCAAAAACGTGTAACAAGCATTTCGGCAATACACGTCATACATATCAATTAATAATTATCGTAAATACAGTATTCCATTCAATGATTGAACAAATGACATCTAATGGTCGTCTACTGCGCAGTATTAGGGTTTTTTATATATGCAGTAAAATGGGAAAATTCTGGTAAATAAAAGTTAAAAACAAAAGTAAAGAGGCTAAATAAAAAAAATCTATTTTGCTCCTTGTTTATTTACATTTTATTTTTCATTCCTATTTATACGGAAGTGAGCATCCATATTATTAAAATACCATCATCGTGGTCAGACAAGCTCATGAATGTTAAATTGTCATGAAAACCGCTTTTATTCACTTACCGTCAAAACGCTGAGTATCATGTCATAATTATTAATTAGAAAAATCAACTGCTCCTTGCGCTGAGAAAATATACTTGCCATCTTCAGAATGAAGAGTTCAACCTGGAACACAACATATTTAAGTCATCCATCTCAATATCGTAAGTAAAGGTAATATGCTCTAGTTGCTCTATGCTATAGTAGGTACGCCTGGCTGTCCATATACACAAGCGGTCATACTCAAGTAAAGTAGTCCCCAAAAGTTTAGACTTTTTGGGAAGTATAACCCCTTCTAAGCATTGGATTTATCAACGAGACGATTGCACAATCACTAAATAAAATACAACACAGTAATAGTGGGAGGGTAGGTATGCAATGTATTGGGGCATATATAAATTATCTATAATTTCATTAAAACATATTTTTTTATTCAAAACCAAAACTTTGGGAAAGCAACCAGTTCGGTTTTATAACTCTATTTAACACCTAAAACATACCTGAGAAGTTGAAAGCATCGATAGAAAGGTTCCGCTTCCGCAGGTTATTTTTTATGAAAACTAAGTATTTTTTTATAGCAAGGGGCAACCTATTGCGTTTTGTTGACATTAATAACGACTACAATGTAATCTGTGAATTATAAACAAAATTTTTTTAGAGAACCATTTCTTAGCCGCGTTTTGGAATTTACGGAGGGTAAAACTGCGCAAAATTTAGTTACCGGTAGCCCAAAATTTAAAGAAATGTCCCTGAGACAGTCATCTCAAATTTCATCAAAATCCATCGAATAGTTTGTCTAGAAATCGACGAACAGACAGACAGACAGACCGAACGTCAAAACGTGTCTGTTGGAATCTCGAAATCTATCATTTCGACCGTCACAAAGCTTTCCTTATAACTTATAAATAGGTAACCGAAGAAAAAACCAGTGTTCTCAAAAGAATAAATGCTCACAAAACATTAGGACATAACCAATGAGTTTTAATTCAATAACAATAAGGTCCGGTGCTCATAGGCAGTTTTCTGTTGCGGCAGCATGCAGTACTGATGCAGTACAGTAAGGGGGTTAGTGTACAAATGCGTATTATTGATATTATAATGGTTTGAGAATTTTGTTAAGATTAACTCAACGTCACTGAATGTACCAACAATACACGTAGCGGGACGCTGTAAAAGCATAAGTCAGCTTAAAGTTAAGCAATCTGGTGGCAAGTATAGGCAGTACCTCCTCTTGAAGTTGAGCCAATAATCCTGTAACAATGTCTGTAGGAAAAGTTTCACTAAGTCCAACCATAGCAGCGCTTAGTTCCGCATACCTCCGAGCCACATAGTGAGGGCCCATTTCACGGCCCAGCTTCCCAGGATCACATTCACGGATGCTTTGAATATTCATGTTCATTACAATTTCAAATCTTTTCCAGATGCTGGCCTGAAATAAGAATTGGCAATCAAATTAATCTAGTCTCTTAACAATTTACAGTCTGCACCTTCTGTCACCCTTCATGAAAATTGCATTGCCTGGTTAATCTGGGCTCTAAATTCTGTGTGCCACTGACTGATTGATATTCTAGCTCTAAGGCGGCTATTCCACCGACCTCGTTTCATAATGCAAGTGCAACGTGGTAGCAGACATCATTAATTAGTATCTGCCATATTATAAGGAGACTATAATGTAGATACTTAACTTATGTATTATAAATTAAGTTATAATATGGTAGAGACTTATTAATGATGTCTGCTACCACGTCATGCACTTGCATTATCCCCTTTTCACACTAACTTTTTCCACCGGCTTAGTACTGGCAGTAGTAAACAATTTCAAAGGAAAAAAGTATAGTGAGAAGCGCGTGTGCTACGATTTTAGCATTTTACGTCAAGGCTGTTGGGCGTAAACCAACTTACAAGTGAACTTAGCCATAATGTACATATGTATCCGTAATGCTCCAGTAATCCGAAAAAGAAAATAATGAATAAAAACTGGTCAGTGCAGGATCGAACTCAGATGATCTCTGCCTTACCGGGGCAACGTGTTGACCATCTACAACATCCGACCTAAAACTTATCTCTTGATTCTCGAGGCAAAGACCGCGTGTTCGAATTCCGTTTTGACCAGTTCTTTCTTCATTTCCTATTTCGGATATAAATTTCCTGTGGAGGATGTTTCAGTACTAAGTAAATTTCAAATATAATATAATATTGTACTATAATTTGTAGAATTGAAAACTCCAATAAATGTCTTAAACATGTTTGTGATTGTGATACATACTAAGAGAGCATCCCAATAGGTGTCTAGAGCTGCCACAGCACGCTTATGGCAAAGCAATTTATACCGAAGTATAATATGAGCACAAAGAAACAGTGAAATTGAGTCGTAGCTTGTCTCCAGGTGAATTTCTAGTCCTTTCTGGAAAAATATTTCAAATCAGTACTGGAAATTAGACACCTTCCATTGGTCTATGTATGACGATTGGTCACCCGACAGAGTGCTCACGCTGTAATATTGGTTTTTAACTTTTTAATACACTAATAACCCAAATGAAATTATTTTAATTGTTAAGGTGCACATTGACGATTAGACTTGGTAGCTGTATTCCATCCAATCAACTGTAACGATCAACTTCCACTTTCAATAATAATAATAATAATAATAACCACTAGTAAGTTACATACAAAGAAGTATTTGGCAGAAAATTTCAAATCCTGTCGTGTAATAAGTTTTCCAATGTTCTCTAATGCAAAATCTAAAATCAGCAGTAATTAAACTCTAGACAAAAAAAAATAGTTGACCGTTTTCTCTTCGCTGCTTGCATTACGAGGGCGGTTCATTAAGTACCTGTGTTTGGAATGAAAACACAACTTTTTCCCAAATATTTTTATTTATTTTTCAACGTAGTCTCCTTGGAGCGACACACTTCTCCCAGCATCCCTGCCATTTTTGCAATCCCTCCAAAAAATAGGATTCATCCAACCCTGCAAAATAAGCTTCTGTCGCAGCTATTGCATCGTTATTAGAGCAAAATCTCTGCCCAGCCAGCCATTTCTTCAAGTTCGGAAACAAATAGTAGTCGCAGGGAGCCAGGTCTGGCGAATACGGGGGGTGAGGCAGCAATTCATAGCGTAAATCATGCAATTTTGCAGCGACAATGCGGGACGAATGTGAAGGCGCGTTATCGTGGTGAAACAGCACCTTCTTCTTCAAAAGATGGGGACGCTTTTCCCTCAGTACACTATTAAATGTCTGCAACAAGGCACTGTAGTACAGCCCGGTAATGGTTTTACCTTTTTTCCAAGAAGTCAATAAGTATGACGCCCTTACCATCCCAAAAAACCGTCGCCATGACTTTGCCGGCAGATGGGACGGTTTTCGCCTTCTTGGGCGCAGATTCACCTGGTGCGACCCATTGTTTTGATTGCACATTTGTTTCCGGTGTGTAATGATGAATCCACGTCTCATCAACGGTGACTGCACGACGAAGAAGGCTTGTATCTCTCTTAAATCTGTCCAAACACGTCTGTGAAGTTAAAACTCTTAGCCGCTTGTTTTCCGGCGTAAGCAAACGCGGCACCCACCGGGCTGACAGCTTCTTCATGGCTAGCTGGTCATGCAAAATATTGAACACCGTTCCTGTTGACATCCGAGTAGTCTCGGCTATCTCTCGTACTTTCAATCTTCGATCAGCCTGTATCATTCGTTTGACTTTCTCAATGTTTTCTTGGGTGACGACGTCCGCCGGGCGACCAGGACGGTCCTCATCCAAAACGGATGTTCGGCCACGCTTAAATTCATTGAACCAAAATCTAACTGTAGACATAGAAGGGGCAAGTTCCTTATAAGCACAATCCAATCTTGTTTTTATTTCATCACACGTTTTTCCTTCCAAAATCAAGAAGCGAATGACAGATCGATACTGGACTTTTTCCATAATGTAAAAAATCTGACTTCCGACTGGGCAAAAAAAAATGTTGAAGCCAAACTTAACAATGAAACGGAATGAAATTCCCTACCATTCCATTACAAAGATGGCGGCGCACAACAAATCTACTGAAACACCTCGGTCATGCCATCTACCATCAAAAACGGGTACTTAATGAACCGCCCTCGTACATCACAAACAAATTGCATTGCTGAAGAAAAATCTCAACTAATAATAAAAGGCGCTCGAAAATGCTTAAATAAGTCAATAGTGACAGCTAGTGTACGAATGTTGAAGGTTAGAAACGCTAGAAACACACTTTGTTGTGTTTCTAATATAGAGCCCTAGTTTCTAAGGCACTATATACCCGGGTATTGTCATCCGCCATTTTGTATCCTTTAATTCCTATATGGTCAGTATTGTAAGTGCTAGTGTAGCCTGCACAAGATAAGTACAGAGTTTTTGACCGGGTCCAGGTATCCGTTCTGCTATGCTGCAATGTGTAAGACTTCGATATTTTTTGCGTTGGTACTTATCTCTGATAGTTGGCTTATGGTTAACGGGTGCCTCGTAAGGCATAGTATGGCTCCCGCCGCTCCAGTTATTGTATCTTTATGTACCTGTCTAATATAGAGTCCTAGTTTCTATTAAGTACGTCGACATTTACTATGTCTGTAGGGCTTAATGAGCTTTTCAGGCCTCTTGCATCTGACATCTGCTGTTCAACACTGGTACACTCAGACAAGAAGTGACAGTCTCGCTTAAATCTGTTGGTTGGCGAGGGCCGTGGTCGAGTGGTTGGAGACCTTGCATTTCAATCAGGAAAACGGTAGTTCGAATCCTCTAGAGGATCGAATTTACTCAATAATTCGGAGTAGAATACACGAGCAATAAGTCAATCGCCCAGAAACCATCAGTCGTTGTCATGACTTAGACTGATAATGGGAGTAGCCCACACTCCCGAAACGTCGCCCCCTTCCCCTGACAATGGGCTCCGCCCTAATTGTTCGATGGCTATGAGGCCCATGCCTCTAATTACTATTAACACAGCGGGCAATGTAAGTCCAACTAACCCTTTGTTAAACAGTCTCCCTTGTTCAAACTAGCAATTTCAATGTAATATACCTTATCGCAGGTCTCGATAAATCACGCTACACTTACTTTTTAACCATTATTGCAAATTAGAAGTACGGGACTGCCTGGTATTAAAAAAACCTGTATAGGTTAAGATGATATGAAAGAGATACAACTTACCAAAAGCAAATTGAGTGTTTTTCCCATGACTTGATTAAATGTTTTATATGACTGCTGACTCTTCACCATAAAAAACTCGCAGAGGAACATATACTCACGACAAGCATTATCCAACAAAGCATACTGGACACTTCGAAATAAAGCTTCGTAGGGATACTGAAACCAAGCACAATACACATTAAATCATTATACAAGAAATATTGCAAAAAAAGACGTACAGTATATTAAATGATTGCAATCGTGAAGGCAATTCAATTGCTTTTTCAGCGGAAAATGTGAGCGATCAGGCTCAATACGCACAATTGAAGTTGAATTATTCCGGATTATAAATAGGAAAATGAAACATTTAAATATCGTTCAGCAGCCTGCAGCCTGATCGAGGCGATTATAATACCGGTATTTATTTAATCCCCTGGTAAACAAGATAATTTTATAATGGAAAGTGCTACTCAAAATTTGTTTGTTTACAGTTATAATCCTAGGGTATTTATTTAACCCCGGTATTTATTTACTCCCCTGGTATTAAAAATGTAAATTAGATAATTTTATAATGGAAAGTGCTATTCAAAATTTGTTTGTTTACAGTTATAATCCTAGGGTATTTATTTAACCCCGGTATTATAATCGCCTCGATCAGGCTGCTGTAGTGCTAAAGCCAAATCGCTGGGATTCAAACAATTTGTAAATTGTCATGGGAAAAGAAAAAAAAGATCCTTAGGTCTAACGAGATAGGAAACAAATCTAGTGAACATTTAAAAAAATGAAAAGCCTAGTACCTTGACGGTAGTTTTCTGGGCGGCATGAGGCACAATAATAGGAGCTTCTAATTGAGAAGATAGGACTTCCCCTCGGTTACCAATCGTAAACACTGTCGCCTTGTTTTTCAACGTAATTTTATGGAAGAGGCCCGAACCCCGAGAAGCAGTGTCCTCTATTCCCATTAGATCATCCTTCCCAGCAGTTTCTTCATACTAAAAAAACACAAGTAAAAACGAAATCAGAAGGACAATGTCACAAAATACAAATATGACGTTTAGGTAAACTGATCTGAGACGAAGGGGCTACCACAACCTGCATTTGTATACACATATACCACAACTTTTTATAAAATTTCTGAAACTGTGATAGACACTAAAAAAGTGGCATTTTTTGGGGGAAATCACATCCGATATATCTCCGCCAATTTTTTAATTTCGAAGTGTAACTTTATCAGTATTTATTATAAGTTATTTATAGTACTTTCCAATGTCCCATGCGTACATACTGTATGCAATGTCTCACCTGCAATTTCATCAAGCGCGCTTCGTATGTCTTGAAGTATGAGAAATATACTTTCTTCATAGTATCAACGTACTCATCACTAATTTCAGCGGCTACAGCACGCGTCTGGTCTAGTAGAAACTCAAAGTGAAATCTAAAGAAAAAATTGAACGATTTTCTAAAAAAAACTGACAAAAATGCAGCCAATAGGTTGACGAGTAATAATACACACTCCAATTTATAGGCTACGCAACGTAGCATAGGAAATTACCAAACAAGTTGCAGATTTTCTGGTCTGTTGTAATTTGAAAACGTAGTAGTAGTATTTAGTAGATTTTTGGCAAAGTCCCAGGCCACGTTGAAAATACTGTTTTTTTAGTTGGCCCTGATTACACACTCTAGTATTTATTATTAATAATATTTAGGCAAGGGATTGTCAAGTATTGTATATGCGTCGGTCGGCGTGTGTTTGCTGTATTTATTAAATGTGTTATATGAGTAGCCTTGCTTGTCCCCAATCAGGTGTAGCAGCATGTTTGGTTTTAGGAGGAGTCTGGCTGTAGAGTAAGAAGAGCATTCGGCTATTATGAATGAAAAAGGCTTGCCACACATGTCACAATGGGGGGTTGGTCTCCAAACATTAAATATCTGTAGGTAAGGCGAGTGTGTCCGATGAGCATCCTAGTTAGGGTCGTCACTTTCTGTTCTCTAGTAAAAGAATCTAATCGGCTTCGGTGGCAAGGTGGTAGCGTGCTTGTACTTGTGCGATTCTCTATACACTCTGCTATTGGAGACGTGTCGTAACTCAATATAAGTGTCTATTAGGTGACTTAGTCAGCAGACTGAAGAGATCAATCGAAAACATTCATTAAAAGTTCATTGCATACTTAACGTATGCAAACTTACTTGTGTTTCAGAAGTATATTTTGGGGGATTTGGTAATTGGTTAAAGGCTTCCTAAACTTTGAAATTTGTTCCAATAAGTACGTTCTAATTTTCGTCACAGCTTTAATTCGCAGGTTCTTCAGAACGTCATCCACATCTTGAATGCATTTTACGTCTGAAATAAATCATCATTACGTCAGACTTGGTTTTTCATCACTCATAATTCTTAATTTGATTTTCATTCGTCCCTTTCTATTTTTCATGTCTCTCATCGAGCTAAGGCTTGAGGAAAAGCCAAGGCTAGGATTGTCGCATCCATTCATAACGCACTTAGTAGAAGCAGTGGAATTAAAAATCTCTATATCACAACCGGCAAGAGCCCTTATAGCTGCTCGCCTTTGTAGTCCTTTACTCTATAAGGCGAGCGGATCCATGCCATGATGGCGTATCCCATTATAGACTGTAGAAGTAGTCACAGTATGCAGCTAACAAGTTATCAGTCGATACATCGCTCATGCACGGGAAAATTGCAAAATTGAGTTATTTATACAAAAATGTCGAGGAAAATATAGCGAATTTTATGAATGTAGCGTCATATCTAGTTCAATTTGTTTCCATAAGATTGCGTTTTGTCACTGATCCATTGTCAAGTTTGACTACTTCGGGTTTGGCAATACTGACATAATTCGGAATGTGCTCCAGGCGTTGACGTGCTAACTACACTTCTCTTTCAAGTAAACTGTCACATCTCAAAAGTATTAAGTGCCTCGATAGTACTACAAGTAAAAACTAAAAAATGGTCAGAAATAAAATTTGAATTATCTCAAAAGTCAATATTTAGAAATGTGTCCCTTTTCTCGTGCATGAGCGATATGTAAAACAACACATCAAACAAACTCAAACAAAGCAAGGCGCTTGACAGACCCAGCACAATGTTGTAGGCTGACAAATGACAACTGTATTGACAGTATTGATTCTAATTTAGAATTTCTAAATAATGGGTTTTACCTCACGCCAACAACATAATGCTCGGCATGTTATGTGTTTTATCCAGTCAGAATATCGTTTAATATGAAATTTGTTATACGGGATCATAACAAAAGACTACAAACCATTATAACTCTGCTCTTTAACATAGTTAATTTTATGATTCAAGACAACTAATTGCGAACAAAATTCATTGTCGGTAACGGAAGCATCCAGTATGGCACTGCAATGAAAATATAAAAATGAAACTATTGGTACAACACGCATTCTATCAATTCGTAACCAAGAGTGTTTGAGCGACAAAATGCTTGCAATCCAACTTATGACATCTGAGAATTGTCCATACAATTTATACAAATTTTACAGAAGAACGCTTTACAACCTTGTGGTGCTTCAAGCTATCTGTTGCGGCTTCAAATTTAATGTATTCACACATTGGTTTGCTTACTTAATAAGAGGTTCAGAAACACTGACATCATCAATAAATTGGCTGAGAGGCGCGCGAACTGCTTGCCTGTTGCTTAATTGCTGGCTCATTTGTATTGACTTTTTTTGCAAAGCAAGAATTTCATGACTTATTGATCCAAGATCAGATTGAAAAGTCAGCAGCATTTCTTCCATCCGCTAAAAAATAAAATAATTTAGTTTAATTGGGCCATATAATTGGTTGCACTTGTGCTAGTCTTTGTACGCCATGCAATCGGAGACGTGTCGTACTCATCACGGGTGATAACCTACAGAGGCGACTGAAAAGGTCAATCGGATACATTCATTAAATTGTTGTATGTGCTTAGTAGCCAATGGACAAATTTCACTTAAAAAAACGGTATTCACTGTTTTTCACACAAATACAATTTATCTTCCTAGCTTATTGTATAGGTGGTCTGACACGTTTTTCGTCAATAATGAATGTTTTCTTGAACTATTGTTTAAATGATAGTTTTTTTGAAATATCGTCTTTATTTTCAGGCGAGCTTTAGCCCCGAAGGGCTATTCTTCCAGCTAACCTGCACAATTTTTTGTTTACATTAAATTTTGACCTCTCTTGAATCGTGGTAATTCATTTCTTCATTCTTTATCATCCTTCTGTGAATATTGTTGGTAAATAGTTCATATTTTGATCTAATTTATGCATAAAATACATCGCGTCCATATGTTTCCCATAATTATTCCCTTCGTCTTTTGGACATTTCAACTGAGTTTATTTTCTTTGTCTTTACATACACTAAGATATCTTCAGCGAACATTTGATGATTCAAATGCGCATCCTTAGAAGGCATGGGATTTCATTTATGTAGAATATGAACAGTAGCGGTCCGAGTTTGCTTCCCTGTGGGACCCCTATGTTATTTTCCATCCATTCGGATAGAATATTGCAGATCTTTATCTACTGTTTCCGGTGGTCTAAGTAATTTTCTATCCATCTAAAAGCTTCTTCCCTGATACCCATTTTTTACTTTTTTTCATAATATTTTCCGTTTTGTGTCAAAATTTTAGGTCCAAAAAATAGCAATGATAAAATAGTTTTCAATTGACGTGCCCAGTCTTCCAGAGTTCAAGTACAAAATTTAGTTCACTTCCGACTTCCGTACATACTAGAGTGCTTCTCACGGAATCCACTCTGGCAACTTGACTAACTTTAGTGTATTTCAATTTTTTTTTAAATTAATAGTCTAAAGTTGCTCATGCTTCTACTAATTTTTCTAACGCCAGTAATACATTAATTAGTTACATTTCACGGGCTTTCCTTGTTCCTCTGATTTTTGGTGTAAATTTGGGCAATTTTAAACATGTTGGCATGCTACTCACGGTCAATGAATTTCCAAGGAGGGCCGTTATTTTATGTCCCAATATTACCCAATTTTTTTATCTCTAGAACTTCTCCAAGTGGAACAGGGGAAAATCTTCGAATTTAAATAAGGGTTCCCTGATTTGGCAGACTGTTCTGTGTATTGTGTCTATAATAGTGAGCTAATTAGAAGTTCCATGGACGTTAATGATAAACGTTGATGGATGTTAATGATAAACGTAAAATCTGATCAAGGGCTAAATGATGTGGCAATGGGAGGGATGAAGCTCGAAGCAGTTGATAAAATCAAATATCTAGGAGTGTGGATTGACAGTTCGTTGAACCTAAAATCATAATTTGAGGCAGTATACGGAAAGATGAAACAGAGAATGTCGCTATTCAGAAGGCTGCGGTACTGCCTACCGAGGGAAACGAAAAAACTCGTCTTTACGGCTCTGATTAGACCACACATGGACTACTGTGGAACACTATGGTTCTTTGCAACACAGGAAATACGCGACAGATTACAGAAAATTATGAATCAGGCAATGCGAGTGATTCTGAAGGCGAAATGGGACACCCACGTCCCACATTAGTACCATGTTAGATGAGTTAGACTGGTTAACAGTGGATGACTACCTTCAGAAACATCTCCACCGTATAGGTGTAGCAGCGGAGCCTTTCTGCCCTTTATGCGACACCCGGGAAGAGATGGACGGAAATCATCTTAAGACGTGCCAGGCTCTTGTCAGTAGCAGAGGTTCACCAGATTATGTGTTGCATTGGGCTGCAAGAAAGCTGATGGCGGAAGCCTAGTACTATGGTGTAATTAAAAAAAAAAAGGGTTAACAGTTGATGAGAGTATTAATATTAACGCCCTAACATTTATATATACGGTGGTGAAGAGAATGGTCCCGGACTACTTACAAGTTCTAAATCGGGGCATGACGTTCACGAGTATAGAACAAGGCGTAGGAGTGATGTGAGTGTCATCGGATAGCAAGTGAAATCTATGTTTGATGTAATACCTGAGTATAACAGACTTCCCAGGGAAATAAAAAACGCAATGGAACCAAAGAAGTTTAGAGTAGCACTGGCAAAAAAATATAAGAACGAAAGAAAGCAGCACCAAAGGCAATAGACAATCAGTGATCTGAAGTTGAAGATTCTGAATAAGCGCGCGGCGCTTCTGAGTTTCAACAACAACGGCACCCCCAAGACGCCATCAACCAATGAATAACGCTAGCGGTGCCATGCAGTAGGTCTGGTCAATAGAGAGCACTGAAACCATCATAATATTCCAAATATGAGTAACGTACCGCCAAAATGTTATCACAAGCACTAATTTGCGAATGCAGACACGCAATGTTTTCGCTTTCCTTTATGTATTCTTGAATTGATTTTCCTTCAATTTCCTGCAACTCTTTTTCAACTTGTCTAGAATACTTTCGCAGATCGGTACCAGGTTTTAGTACCTCTTGAATAGTGCTATCATCAAATGAATCCATTTTTGACATTTTACTAAAATTCTCTTTCCTCTGGCACTGCCCAAGCTGCTGTTTGATACTTCAGTTAAGTAGTCTTTACTTATTTCCAAGTTCTAACTGAATAAGTAAATAATAAAATAAACATTGCACATTAACATTTTGCATACAAGCAGAGTTGCCAAATCTGAAATCTGATGCAGTGATTGCAGTGATCATCCCGGGGCTGTCCCGTAAGGTCTATTATGGAGAGGGCCGTTACCCATATGAAACTTATAGGCGACACCAAGATGTAAAAAAAAAAATCAAAATCAACAATATGGCAGCTGCAACGTTTGTTGTGTCGGTGGCTATCTAAAGTATTTTCATGTTTGAATTATTCTGTCTTAACTTTGAAGTTTCATTATTAAATAACCACCATGTGGAAGGAGTGCAAGATGTGGGATGTAAAAATACGAAATACCCGAGCCATGCTTGTTTTTTCCGGTAAGTAAAATGCAATTTGCCATTTTTGCGCCAACCTGTTAGGGTTAGGCCAAGCATGTTCGCAAAGCTTTTATTTTTAATGTATCCAGTTAAACTATATCTTATGTTATTAATACCGATTTAATGAAACCTCTTATAAAAATACAATTATGAAGATTCTTGACCATCCAGAGTCGAATCGACAGTTGCACAAGTTGCAGTAAGATTCAAAGTAATACAAATAGCCACCCAAGAAGATTGCAGGGGTGCTGCTACAATAACGCGATTTGTAAACTCTCTACCCTAACTCCTGAAGGTAAACTTAATCAGCCTGTACAAAGGTGTGTCAGTAAGACCGCCCTTACAAATGCTTGACTCATTGTATCACGGTTAAGGCCAAGCCCAGCTTATAAATGGAAAACTGGTCAAAAAGGAACGGAAAGGATTGACTAGACGTAGGATATTTATTAAGTACAGTATATGCAAGTTAACTCGTTATAAATTCCTTTCCTTGACATCAATAACATTACTGCTGATTAAAGACTATTAAAAACTGCATTGGTACATACCGGAACCTAAGCCTTATGTCCCTGGGAATTGGTAACAAGTCAGCTTGTAGTTTATGAATTTGTTATAATGTTTACACATTTACTTTGCTTTCTACAGGATTCCAAATATGGGAACAAAACGGAGAGTCAGCTATGTATGCTCCCGCCACGTAGAGCCAAATTAGTTAATGTAGTTAGGAAATCGACGATATTTAGTGGTACGTACCTACTACATTGTGGACTGTTCTGATATTGGTATTACAGCTATTTTGGGCTGTTAATGCCAGTATATTAAATTAAATAAGTGCATAATATCAGGCTAAACTAATTGTCTTCGATTATAGTTACACCTATCATGTCCTACAGTAACCCACCATGTTTCGTTCACCATTTCCATGAGAGTCCATATTCTAAATTAAAATTAAAGAAACAAAACAATAACTAATTCATGCAGATACCTGTAGGTACAAAGTAAAAGTAAAATATTAATAAATGCGTGGCCTTTTCAAAACCGAACCAGCACTTAGTAGTTTAAGTAGAAGCTTACTCCTAAACGCCCTCAAAACAATTTTCTTGTAGGACTATCAACAAATTACTGCACTTTGTACCTTTACCAGCATAACGTGCTTCAACTCTTATTTCAGAAGCAAGGAGTCAAGAGGTTTTTCTGTGTATAGTATGTTATGCAGAACTTATTGCTCCTAAGTGTATAACTACTAAAAATGGCGAGGAGAAATCGTTCAAGGTGCAAAGCAGAAGCATCCAAATCTCTGCTGGACTGCATAGAACTCCGAAAGGAGCAAGACTGCCAGAGCCATCAAATCGAACAAAAGAGACGCATTCAAAGACTTCTTGGGAAAACTTGATTTTAGAAAAGACGTAAGTAAAGCAACCCGTTTTGTATCGAGTCTGAATAATAATAATAAGCAACAACAGCTACCACTCCGAGGAAGAAACAAAGATTAACGTCTCACAAGCAAATCGCAGAAGCCTTATGCAAGCAATTTCAAAATTGACAGAAGGGCAAAAGCCAAACTAGTTAAGAGCCCCCTGCCTCAGTGCCTCGACAGAAAAATGACGTGCATCTGTCTAGAAAATTTTACATTTTTGGAGGTAGAAGCAGCCTTTGCTCAAACCAAGAAAAATAAGGCTGCAGGCATCGACGGCATTTTCCCTGAAATGGTTATTAATCTGGGCTATAGTGCTAAGGCAACATTACTAGAGTTTATAAACCTGACGTGGAATTCCAGAATTCTCAGCTAATGGAGAAAGAGTGAAGTGATCCTACCTCTCTGAAGAAGGGAAAGGACCCATGGAGGCTAGACAGCCATCTACCCATTTCGCTCACCAGCTCCTTATGCAAGGTCGCAGAGAGAATGGTATTAAGCAGGCTGCTCCTTCCATTCATTTACCTCGGCGGCCTAGACAATGCACAAGCTGGATTCAGAAAACACAGGAACACTATGGACCAGGTAGTGGACTTCACGCAACACGTTAAGGACGCTTTTCACCGAAAAATGTCCACTGTCTCAGTCTTGGTGGACCTAAAAGCAGCTTGTGACACCGTATGGAGAGTATCCTGCTCAAGATGGCCATAAATGGATTCTTCTTCTTCTTCCCCCTTAGTGCCGCGTGCGCACCGTGGGGGGTCGCCTCGAACCCATTTCCTGAAATCGCCCTGGTCGGACGTTAACACCTTGAGCTCGGCCATTGCTTTCCCTCTTGCTCAAGCGAGTTGTTCAATCCTTTCCTCGAGAGTTGTCCTCGGTCTGCCGATGGGTCTTCTTCCTTGCGGCCTTGCTTCCGCCAACCTCCGGGTGGTCCTGTTTTCGTCCATCCTTTGGACGTGGCCGAACCATTGCATCTGCTTGTTCTTGTCCATAAATGGCATCTCCAGTAAAATCTTCTACTGGATAAATTCTTTCTTGATAATGGCACTGAAGAGTACTTTTCCTTAGCAAAACATCAAAGCTCCGCTTGCAGCGGCAAGGACTAGCCAAGGGGCTGTCATCAGTTGTCAACTCTTCAACTTGATGGTAAATGACGTTCTGAACACCATCCGAGCTATGCCAGGAGTTGAAGCTTTGGTATATGCTGATGACTTACTCATCTGGGCATCCAGCAGCGACCTGAAAAGCCAGGAATCTGTCCTAAATTAAACATTGAGAACCTCGCGAAAGGGGCTACAAGCAACTCTGTCTCACCGTTAGCTCCGATAAAACGGTCAGCCAGGTACTCAGCCTGTCAACGAAACAGCCTGAAGTCAAACTTACCCTCTAAGACGCGGAACTGGAGCAGCAGGATGCAACGAAATATCTGTCGATTGACAAGAAAATGACGTGGAAATCCATAGCTGACAAAGCCTGATAGCGGTGCTGTCTATTTAAACGTCCAACAGCTACAAAATAGGGTGCCACTCAAGACGTGCTGACATCCACGTACAAAACCTATATTCGCCCCATACTCGAGCACGGTAGTGAAGCCACTGTAACAGCGAGTGCCAATACTACGCTAAAACTGCATGTTGCCCAAAATGCGTCAATGCGAATTATCACTGGTGCCCCAAAATCTACACCTAAGCTGCCACGGAAGTCCAGACCGGAATAGAACCCATGCAATGCCACAGAGAAAAAGCCGCACTTAACTTTTGAGAAAGACAAAAACGCTTACTGCCCCTAAAAAGGACCCAATATACAAAAGCTGCTTCCCGGCTGAAAAGAAACTCAAGTTACTGATCATGGCAGACTCCATCAGAAAAAAAATACGACATACTACTGGGTGAAGCAGCGCCTTCCCCCTGCCAACAACAAGCCTTTCTCTCGCTTCCAGCTGCTGAGCTGCACCTAGTCAATCACGATCTGCTAAAACACGTATCCACTGATGTTGCTCTGCTTTAGAGACCATTCATACTAGATACGCAGCAAAAGAATGGCTCCACATATACTGCAATGGCCCCTCCATCCTTTATCTGGAAAAAAAGAGCAGGTTTTTTGTCCGAAGCTTTCCAAGACGCAGTGCCTGTAGGTGCACCTCTGAGCTCTGACCAAATACGACGGAGATATTGCAGCAGCATGAGTCCGCTAAAAAATTGTAAGAAACAAGAGACAATAAAAATAAAGTAGTGTTCCTGATTGATTCTTGCTCTGAGTAGCAACCGTGCCACGGTTGCGAAATAGCAATAAACTGCCGCACGCTGCTATCAAATTTGCTAGAGGGTGGATGGCACATCGTAATTGTAAGAAACAAGAGACAATAAAAATAAAGTAGTGTTCCTGATTGATTCTTGCTCTGAGTAGCAACCGTGCCACGGTTGCGAAATAGCAATAAACTGCCGCACGCTGCTATCAAATTTGCTAGAGGGTGGATGGCACATCGTTCTGCAGAGGATTCTCAGCCATGTAGGAATCGGCGGCAACGAAAAGGCAGACGAGCTGGCCAAAATTGGAGTAGCCGGCCAGTACACTGTCATACACCTCCGCTAAATCCATCATAGCCAGAGCTGTAAGGGCATGGGTCAGAAACCGCCACAGACATACAAGCGCAGGAAAAAACTGGGCCACCCTTATAGACTTGCCAATACTCCGGTTCCTGCCTAGGGCATTGAGCGTTGCTGTTTTCAGGACCACCACCGGCCACGACTACCTTCCTTCCCCCTGCATCGCATCGGGGTCTTTGCTTCGGACGTCTGTCCCCTGTGTAAAGGTGAAATGAACGCAAAACATCGACCCGAGTGCCCAGCCCTGTCCTAATGCTGTGTCGTCGTATATTCTATATAGCATAAATATAGTACTTCCTTTTTCATATCGGTATTCTCTGAAACTAGAGGTGGGGAATTTTTGCTTACTTTGCTTTTTGTTTCAGTCAGAGGTTACAAAATAATCTACTACGGCCAAGCCGGCAACAGTTCAAGCAGAGTTGGAGTCATTGTTGAAGGAAGCCTGTAAAATTCAGTAGTTGAGGTGACCAGGAAGAGCGACCGGGTGATGCATTGTAAGTTTCTATTTACTGACGAAGCAGTAGTGCTGAACGTGATAAGTGGATACGTGTAGCAACGAGAAGAAAATCCTAGTCAACCTGAACTTCGATGAGCTTATGATGACTCTACCGGATATTGAAATGGTTTTTTAAGAGCCGACTTAAATAGGCATGTTGGTCACGAGAGAACTGGCTACTCCACAGTACATGGTGGGGAAGGTTTCGGAGCGAGAAACACGGAAGGCGAGAGGATCCTGGAATGGGCTGAGACGCAGTAACTAAATATATGTAACACCATGTTCAAGGAGAGACAAGAGCACTTAATCACCTATAAGAGCGGAACGCACCAGGCGCAGATGCTGAGGCGCAGAGATAGACCTGCATGCATGAACTGTAAAGTGATTCCAGGGAACTGCGTCTTTCCGCAGCAGTGGACAGAAGAATCCGGGCTTATAAATAGGCAGTGGTCGATTTGAAAGTATGCTTCCCAACGTTTCGTCAACAACTGTAGTCAACATCTTCAGTGACACTACGTACACTTATACTACTAAGATTGTATCGCGGAGTTACCGTAGCAAATGATTGAGTTGGTGCAGGTATGGTTTGTTGCGCATACGTTCTCGTTTCTGATTGCTGTGATTGGCCCATTGGCGTCATTCTCGTTGTTGTTGTTTTGTTGAGGGCTGGATACCATATTCTATTTACTTTTAATCCTTCTTCCTTTCTGTTAAAGTTTTGCGGATGTTTGTAAATTTCTATGGCCTCCCTGTATAGTCGGGGGTAGTACGAAGCCGTGGTAGAGAGTATTGTAGCCTGCCCAAAACGTACAGTATAGGCTGTATGGTCTGTTTGTGTTAACGCATGCTCTGCAATTGCAGACCTCTCTGGCTGAAGAAGGCGACAGTTACGTTTGGGTTCATCTATCCTTGTTTTCAAGCTTCTTTTTGTGGTCCCTGGCATCTTTGGCCGATCTGAGTAAGCTGTTTAGTTGTTGTATAGGTTTGAATATTGTTTTCACATTGTGACGTCGAAAGAGTTTACCTATGCGATCCGTCACATTTTAATGAAAGGAAGTTGGACCAATCCCATCGTGGCTGCTGGCTCCTGCCGGTCGGTTGTATTACATGGTGGCCGTATTGCGTGTTTTATTTCTCGCTCTGAGTACCCATTCGATTGTTGTCGATCCAATCAAGGAAACATTGGAATTGATAAAAGAAAAATTCACTGACGATATCACCCAATGGTTCCACCATGTGCTGACGAAGACGTATTTCCAATGGAATTTGGCCTTATATGAACAATTGGACGGAATGGCAATGGGTAGTAATATAAGTCCGGTAGTGGCTAATTTCTATATGGAATTCTTCGAAAAAACGGCATTGAACTCAGCTCCTCTGCAACCGAAATGCTGGTTTCGATATGTGGATGATACTTTTGTGATATGGAGTCATGGCCAAGAAAACTTAATCAATTTCCTGAATCATATGAACCTGATTCACCCGAAAATACAATTCATGATGGAAAAGAGATTAATTGTGATTTGTCGTTTCTTGACGTGTTGGTAATAAAGAAGGCGGAACTCTAGGGCATACAGTATACCGTAAACCAGCACATACTGATAGGTACCTAAATAAGAACTCCAACGACCATCCGAGCCAAAAGCGCCATGATAAAGACGATTATTCACCGCGCCAATAGAATCTGTGAACACCGGGCACTAAAAGAAGAACTAAACCACTTAGACATTGCACTACAATCGAATGGGTACTCAGAGGGAGAAATAAAAAGCACGATACGGCCACCGCGTAATGCAACCGATCGGCAGGAACCAGCAGCCACGATGGGATTGGTCCAACTTCCTTTCAATAAAAATGTGACGGATCGCATAGGTAAACTTTTTCGACGTCACAATTTGAAAACAATATTCAAACCTACACAACAACTAAACAGCTTACTCAGATAGGCCAAAGATGCCAGGGACCCACTGAAATCAGCAGGCGTATACAGAATTCTACATAGGTAGGTACCACAAAAAGAAGCTTGAAAACAAGGATAGATGAACACAAACGTAACTGTGGCCTTCTTCAGCCAGAGAGGTCAGCAATTACAGAGCATGTGCTAACACAAACAGGCCATAGGTACTCTACGTTTTGAGCAGGCTACAATACTCTCTACCACGGCTTCGTACTAGCCCCGACTACACAGGGAGGTCATAGAAATTTACAAACATCCGAAAACCTATAAAAGAAAGGAAAAAGGATTAAAAGTAAATAGAATATGGTATCCAGCCCTCAACAAAACAACTACATTTTCTGGCCATGCTTCGAAGGGCATGTAAAGCAGGCGGTCCCGGGCCTTCCTAGTTGAGTGTAAGAGAGGGCTAACTCCGCTAGTTTGGCTTAGTAATAGAACAAAAAGTCCTTATTATTTATTTACAAAGAGAATGCGTCAGTGGGCCAATCACAGCAATCAGAAACGAGAACTCCTGCTCAACAAACCATACCTACACCAACTCAATCAGTTGCTATGGTACCTCCACGATACGATTTTACCAGTATAAGTGTACGTAGTGTCACTGGAGATGTCGACCGCAGTTGTTGACGAAACGTTTGGAAGCCTACTTTCAAATCGACCACGGCCTATTAGCCCGGATCCTTCTGTTCATTTAAAAGCCCTTGAGCTTAAGATAAGGTGGTTTGACCTGTCCAGAGATGGTATACGTGACTCCTTCAGCCAGGAAGGCACGAGGAAACTGCCAACTTTGAACGACCAATAGGAGGCGTTAACTATCAAGAAGCTATGGCAAAACATTGAGGCAGCTCTACTGTCCTCAGGGTCGGATGTGCTGGGAAAGACTAAAGGTGGCCAGCAAGTTCGGAAAGATACGTGGTGGTGGAACGAAGATGTGCAAAGCAAACTGACAGATAAAAAGAAGTCATACAAGGAATGGCAAAAGTCGAAATCAAGGGCCGACCATGAGTGCTACACGGTCACTAGACGAAGAGCGAAAAGAGCAGGAGCAGAAGCCAGAGACACAGCCACTGAGGAGTGACTGAATACCCGAGACGGAGATCAGAAAATATTCAAGAGCTAAGAAAAGGCTGAGCGATAAACAGGACATTGCCCAGACAGTTATATGTATTAAAGACAAGCAAGGAAGAGCCCTTATCCAAAGGGAGGCCATTAACTAGGTAATGGATGGAGTACTTTAGTGGAATTATGAATGTTGGAAACCCAAGAACCCAGGTCCTAAATGCTGAGGAACGTAATAATGAAACAATACCACAGAGGCAGAAGTGAAAGAAGCACTAAAGAGCATGGCAAATGGCAAAACCACGGGCCTGACAGCTACCCCATTGAAGCTTTCAAGGCACTTGGGGCAACAGGAGTAACTATAATGACCAAATTCATCAACAAAATCCTCTACGACCCGCAAATTCCAAATCAATGAAGAAAAGAAAGGGGGACGTGCAATCCTGCGGAAAATATCGACCCATAAAACTGATTAGCCATGCGATGAAGTGGACTGCGCGAGTAAGATCCAAACTGGAGAAGGACATAACAGAAAACCAACTTGGCTTCATTGCAGGGCAAGGGACCACCGATCACCTCAGGACCATGCAGGATAAAAAGGAACCACTCCACCTAGCCTTCATTGACCATGAAAAAAAAAATTGACCGCAAAAAAACTAAGTACATGGAAAGTGGAGGGATACTTGATGAGCACACTGTTGAAATAGAAGGCGCTCAGCTCGAAAAAATGAACAATTTTAAATACTTATGGTCCACCCTAAAAATGGGAGGTGGGTGTGAAAAGGACGCTTGCAGTCGAATCTCGATAGGCTGGCTGAAGTGGCGAGACATGAGTGGTATCCTAACAGACAGGAAAATGCCCAAAAACTAAAAGGGCTACTCTACAAGCAAGTGGTTAGAACTACCTTGATTTATGGCTCAGAGTGCTGGGCCTTGAGAAAGGCCGAAGAACAAAGACTGCATGTGGCCGAGATGCGGATGCTGCGACGGTCCGTGGGCTTCACACTAGCTGATAGACGCCAAAACGAAGAAATAAGAGCTGAAATGAAGACCGCCAACATAGTCGCATAAAGCGCGGGAACGGCGACTATCATGGTGGGCCCACGTTGAAAGAAGGTGGCCAGATAAGCTTATCAGACGGATAAAACGTATCGAAGCCGAGGGAAAGAGAAGACGAGGACGGCCCAGGCTGACGGTAAAAGCGAAAGCCCGCCAAGACCTCAGAACTGTAGGAGCAATCGCAGTCGAAGCCCAGAATCGCAGAGTGGAAAAAAACATGCCGTTTCGCTGACCCCTCCTAGGGATAAAAGCGAGGAAAAAATAAAAAAAAGTCTGAGGCGCTCAGCCGCGCCGCTGTCAGATATTCTCACCTCTGTCCCGTTATCACAAGTGATAAAAGTTCAAGTTCAGGTACTGGCAATATTTTAACTTTTAAAACAGGAATCAATAGCAACCACACACAAGATCACAAGATGCATGTACTGTATATCTTATGAAATATATTACTCTAAATTTTTGTGTACAATATGATTAGCCACAGTTATTGAACTAGAAAATTGTAAAAAGAAAAATTCTGTCGGTGAGAATGTCTGGTCGAAAGAGCTCAAAAATTGTGCAAATCGGAGCTGGTTACGGCATATAATACGGCTTAAAATTGTAGATAGAATTAGGCGGAACTGATCCACAATAACATATGTTAACAGTGACCGGTTTCGGTAAGATACCATCATCAGACATAAACAAACAAATGAAACACGCCATTATGTACATACCAAGGGGGTGGGGGATACAATATTAATTGGTAGGAGGTGGGCGGGGTTGGGAACATGACCTTACGAGTGGGGAGCAATTTTCCAACATTTTCCCAAATTGCTCCCCACATGTTATGTTCCCAACCCCGCCCACCTCTTGGTATGTATATAATGGCGTGTTTAATTTGTTTGTTTATGCCTGATGATAGTATCTTACCGAAACCGACCACTGTTAATATATTTTATTGTGGGTCAGTTGCGTCTCATTCTTTCTACAATTTTAAGTTTGATGAAGTTCCACGAAATCACTTTGGAGAATCTCACTATGATATAATACGGCTTTGAATGTATAAAACTGTTTTTCTGGGGGTGTC
Organism: Psococerastis gibbosa; assembly: GCA_963971405.1. Classification (NCBI taxonomy): domain Eukaryota; kingdom Metazoa; phylum Arthropoda; class Insecta; order Psocodea; family Psocidae; genus Psococerastis; species Psococerastis gibbosa. The sequence continues at coordinate 25,950,824 of OZ020486.1, read as the reverse complement.
CGAACGACTCTTAAGTTTTCATCTATTGTTTCAGCAAGAGATCGCGCAGCTGTCGGACGGCGCCATTAATGCCACTTTGACCTACTCAAACGAAGGGAGCCGATGAACCAATGGAGGAGCAACGTAAATTATATTTTTATGAAGCGCCAGTAGAATCCGGGCTGATGGGCCGTGGTCGAAATGAAAGTGAACTTACAAACGTTTCGTCAACATCTGCGGTCGACATCTTCGAAGGTTGTAGCTCGGTGCCTCCGTAGCGAGTGACTGGGTAGGGGGCTGCGCACTGACCTTTATACCTGGACGTTGTTGTTGTGTTGAGAGCGGGATTTGCTCGCTCTCAGGACATGTAGAGCAGTGGAACGGACTCCAACCTTCACCCGAAAGGTGTTAGTTCGAGTCCCACACTTCCTACATTTTCTGGCCATGCTTCGGAGGGCATGTAAAGCAGGCGGTCCCGGGCTTTCCTAGGTGGGTGTAAGAGAGGGCTTATAGCCCTAACTCCGTTAGGTTAGCTTAGTAATAGAACAACAAAAGTCGATATTTATTTTATTTAACATGTTCCTCTGGGGAATTTCCATTACCTTGTTTTTCACAATTGACCGACGTCATCCTTTTTGTTGTGGTATTGTTCAGCCCGGATACCAGAGTTTGCTCACCTTAAGCCGTCAACCGCAGATGTTGACGAAACGTTTGTAAGTTCACTTTCATTTCAACCACGGCCAATCAGCCCAGATTCTACTGGGTCTTCATTCGACTCCGGCATTGAAAGCCGCTGTAGTTACATCAATTTTCATGAGATTTCTCTATAACTTGCACTGTCGGGGTTTAAGTTCTAAAAATTATAAGTATGTCGCCACTGTTTCTGTATTACGCATTTACATGTCGATATTTTTGCTTCAACGAGAAGTGTTAATTATTCTTATTAGCCTACATATTACCATGAAAATTAAGCGGACAGAAGAATCCGGGCTAACAGGCCGTAGTCGATTTGAAAGTAGGCTTCCAAACGTTTCGGTTGTATCGCGGAGGTGCCGTAGTGACTGACGGACAGGGATGCAGGAATGGTTGGTTCGGTGCGCAGGTGCTCTCGTTTCTGATCGTACTACCCCCGACTACACAGGGAGGTCATAGAAATTTATAAACATCCGCAAAACTTTTAACAGAAAGGAAGAAGGATTAAAAGTAAATATGGTATCCAGCCCTCAACAAAACAGCAATAAAGAGAATGACGCCAACCAGAAACGAAAGCGCCTACCCACCACACCTGCACCGGTCTTTCTGTCAGTTGCTACGGTACCCCCGCGATACATCCTTAGAAGTGTACGTGCACGTAGTGCCACTGAAGATGTCGACCGCAGTTGTTGATGGAACGTCTGGAAGGCTACTTTCAAATCGACCACGGCCTATTAGCCCGGATTCTTCAGTCCCCTTGTTAGACTCCGGCCGTGAAAGCCTTCGTTAATACACCATGAGAATTGTTTTCGTTACTTACCTACTGGTTTTTTCTTACATTGACATAACATTGCCGAAACCGGTTGGGTTTTTTCTATGATATAACGTAAAACTTAACAAAGTAATTTATTTATAATGAGAAAGGGTAGAGTATTATAATAGAGTCAAAAGTTTAGAGATTAATCATATAATAAATTATTTTACCTTACTCAGTGGCGCTACAGCCTGGTTAGGGTCTTGACTTGTTCTCTATTGGTAAAGGTTGATGGCAATGGTGTAATACTATTTAACAAAGGGCTAGTTGGACTTACATTGCCTGTCTGTTAATAGTCATTAGAGGATAGTCATCGAATAGTTAGAGCGGAGCCCATTGTCAGGGGAAGGGGGTGAAGATTTGAAAGTGGGTGCTACTCCCATCATCATCCTTAGTAGGACTGGTTGGGTTTCTGACCAACGGACTCCTTGCTCTTGTATTCTACTCTGAATTATTGAGTAAATCCCATCCCCTCGAGAATTCAAACTACCGTTCTCCCGATCGAAATGCAAGTTCTCTAACCACTCGACCACGGCGCTCGGCGAGGAAAATCCTCAAGGGGGTCGGATTTACTTAATAATTCATAGTAGAATACAAGAGCAATTGAAACCATCAGGACTTAGCCTGATGCTGGGAGTAGCACCCACTCCCGAAATGTCACCCCCTCCCGCTGACAATGGCCTCTACCCTAATTATTCCATGACTATGAGAGCCATGTCTCATACTCATGACTATTAACACTACAGACAACGTAAGGCTACCTGCCTTTGTTAAATTGACTTGTTTTAAAAGGTTGAAACTGGTCTTATTCTTATGCTGCCTTCGTTTGAAATGTGGTAATCCCAATGTTAGGCTGGCTGGAAAATGCCGAGAAAGACTTCATCCACCTCGTCGCACGTAATTGCGTGACTGGCATCCAGAATGGGCTTGGCGGGACATCGCGCGCCTAAAACAATAACCAAACATTCTATTGGAACTACCAAATGAATAGTTCTCGTCGGCAAACCGAAATTCTATTATCAGTATGCTATAGTAAATATTTCTATGATTGTCTCAAATAACTGTTGTTAAATGTTTGATATGTGAGATTATTACTTAGTTCCCTGAACTCGTCCAAGCTGTAGAGTGGACATTCCTTCCTTCTCCTTGAAAACTCAATTAGTAAGGCTGATGGGCAGGGCATTGTAGTACCTAATTGCCGAGTTTGCTTAAGATGCGACAACCGACTCAGCCTGCATTTGGGGTAGGCGTTTCATAGCCTGAACTTTATATACATTCGCGTGTCCATGAAAACGAGTATTTAAGTGGGTTGTCCAAAATCGAGCAGCTTGGACGGCTTTGACGTTTGCTTCATACAGATCGTCTGTTTCGACCTCTCTATAGCAGCAAATTACAGCTATTGGGTACATCTTGCTCATCGGTGTAGGTTTGAGACATCCCGTTATGATTCGCACCGTTTCGTTTACATCCACCTCTTTCGGCATGAACCGAGTTGTGCGCGCAGGAACTGCGTATTATCCCTCTGAGAAGCAAAGCCCAAGTGCAGAGGTTCTCAGTGTTCTTGTCTCTGTCAGACTGCTTATTGCGGAGATGAAAATAGATGGATTTGATTTCAGTAAGTTGTTCTTATAATACTTACAAGCTAGGGTACCAAGGGCCAGTCCCAACTCGTGCTGAACCACCTCGAACGTTTTGTCTTGTGCTGCAACAGCTGCGTCATCGGCATGTACAAAGTGTTTAGTGAACCCTGTCGTGGGATGATCGTTAGTGTCGATAAGAGCTAATATCCCATCCTGGGGAGGCTGTTCTTTTGGGTTCTCCACCGACTCTTTCTGAACGAGATAGTTTTCTCAAATAAAAAACTGAAACAAATTTGAAACATTAATTAATGTTACGTTCAATAAATGGAAATGATGTTAACTTGTACATACCCTACCTACACGAGAATTATAAAATATAGGTTATGATAACAATGTATTCAAGTAGAGTATAGGTACTTTATGTCCGAGGCTGGCAGACAGCAACCCATTATGGATTCAGCGTTAGACCTAATTAAATGCATTGGTAGAGTTGCCATTGATATATATATGTATAGATGTATATATATATATAGATGATAATATGTATATATGTATAGATGATATAATTATTGTAACAGTAAAATATGTTAAACCCCATTTCATAATATTATAGGCTAGTTTCCAGTTGAGCAATGTTTAACTGCATAGTTATATAAGTACTTCAGGTGGCGGGTAGAAGTGAAATGTTAAAATGAAATTAGCATAGGCTAGCTATGATTTCCCTCATTCATGTTTGCCTTCGCATCAGGCTGATTATGATTATTAAGTTATTGTACTGGAATGCATGTTTGCATTAAACAAAACAGTAAGGTATACAGGTTGCGCAATGCGTAGGCTGATTGCTGAAGATATTTCACGCCAATAGATATTTGCACTATGTTTACAAATCACTACTACAATAAATTGGTGAAGTGGTTAGGTTAGGTTGAGAAACTACAGACGATGACGCATTATAGGGCCAATACTAGTAAAATAAGGTACTTACAAGTATTATCTGGCAACTGAGTTACATTCAATACCATTTTTATTTGCTTCAGCAGCAAATTACTTAAAAGAAACATCGTTAAAAAAAGCCCGCATTGGCAGTAAAGCGGGCATTTTATTTTTATGTTTTGTTTACACGTCAAGGTCTCCAGGAATGCTTGAAAACTAGGATTCTATGCTTAGCTTTTAAAGTGCGCAATAGTCTCCACAAGCTGAACACTAAATTTTAATGTTTCTCTTGTGGAGACTATTTCGTCTGCTAGAGCTCCGCCCCTTCCGCCATTTGATAACGGTTAATTTCCAATCTAGGGAATATAGATCGTTTGCAGTGATGCACTGATGCATGCTCTGAATATATTGATTGGCTGATCCGAAATAGAGTTCCTGCGCAGGTAAAACAAAGATGGCGGGCAGTCGGAAAGGGAGGGGGTACCCCTGATCCTCGGACAACACTCCCTTATTTTAACTTGCGCGGGTACAGACAAAACATTACGGCAAAGTAGCTGCAAATAATCGAGTCGAAAAATATTATTTACTTGTGAATCTAATTTTATTTCATTGGTTGTGAGGGCAGAACAGATTTTTAAATGTGTATGTGAGCCTTATACTTATAGATATTACAATTCATGTATTAGTAATGATCTATTACCATAACCATACAACTTTACTGCAAAACTACCATGAAATATAGCCTAGTCGGCTGGGCTGCCGACACGCTAGCCTATCATGTTGTTTGTAAATATTAGTAGCGTAAAAAGGGTCATTATCTCTCCATAATACTATCACTAGAATTCAATTTATTATCTGAGCACCAAAGCAGTTAATTTTCGTAGGGCCACAGGCAAGGCCGCGCCCAGCTTCTGTTTTCGGGGGGAACCAATTTTTTTAACGTAATTTATTATTGAATTAATGGATGAATTCTTCAAACATGACAGTTTTACATAAAAAAATTATTTCGGGGGGGGGGGGGTCCGGAACCTATGGACCGCCCAACTAGGCACGGCCATGGCCACTGGAAAGTAACGACGATATATATAAATATACTTTATTGATCCCAATCAAGGCCGTAGCCAGGATGGGGGGGGGGGCAGAAATTTAATTGGATATTACATAGTAGTTCTTATTTTCCCTCTCAATATCCGATTCTATCTAGTATATATCAAGCCATTTCATATCTCGGTGGGGGGAGGGGGTTGAACTCCCCCTTAGCTATGGCCATGATCTCAATCGAATGTCCGATTGGATCCGGAAAATCTTTTGTTGGCCCACTAGGATCCACTAAATGTTTTGAACATATATACAAGGCCATTCCCAGGTTTTGATGTCGGGGGGGGGGGGTCCAAACATTTTTTACGTACAGTAATTTATTAATGAATTCATGAATAAATTCTTCAAACCATACAGGTTTACATAAAAAATGATTTCGGGGGGGGGGGGGGTCCGGACCCTATGGACCACCCACCTAGGCACGGCCATGGCCAATGGAAAGTAACGACGACATATATTAATGAGAGCGAGGATTTGCTCGCTCACAACACAACATGTCCCTCTGTGGAATTTCCATTACCTTGTTTTTCCCAATTGGCTGACGTCATCCTTTTCGTTGTTGTTTTGTTCAGCGCCGGATACCAGAGTTTGTTCAACTTTAAGCCTTCTTCCTTTCTGTTGAAATTGTGTTGGTGTGGACGGCGTCGAAGCTGCCACCGTCTACAACCGGAGAAGTCCGCGACTGCCGAGCACGTACTAACACAATCTGGACACACGGTGCACTACAAACAGGTGACTGTCTTGTCACGGGCTACTCAATATTTCCCCAGACTACACAGTGAAGCTATTGAAATATACAACCACCAATACGGAGGATTTTCTCGCTCTCAACACAGCATGCCCCTCTGGGATATTTCTACAACAATAACAACAACAACCTCCAGCCCGTCCAGGTATAAAGGTCACTGCGCAGCCCCCTACCCAGTCACTCGCTACGGAGCCACCGAGGTACATCCTTCGAAAACTACGCAGTGCCACTGAAGATGTCGACCGCAGATGTTGACGAAACGTTTGGAAGTTCACTTTCAATTCGACCACGGCCCATCAGCCCGGATTCTACTGGTTCTTCATTTTTTCAGTGGCTTGGGGAACGATATAATTCGGACCTCTTTCATATGTGGTCTGTCCTGGTGTAGGCTATCACTATTACACAAGCCATATCAGCAATGCTTGACCATAACGCTAGAAATATGAATAATAACAACTAAAAACTTTAAAAATCAATAGCGCTCAATACACTTTATATCCTGTAATGTCCTAACAGCTGATTTTGTTTACATTAATTTCGCAATCACGCAGTCGCTGATAGCTCCGCCCTCTTACTGTGACGTCACTACGCAGGAATTCTGACTAAATTTGCTTGACAATTTCTCAAAGGTGCCCATTCCATTGACCGGCTAGGGCTATTTCCAAAAACGGTGACGTGGTAGCAGACATTCAAGACTTAGGTGGCGTTTCCACAGACCTCGCATTGCAGAATTGACGGAAATGTTTATTTTCCCCTATGCCATAGTTAAAATTGATCAATGATCATACAGTAAAATCACAAACAAATAAACTAATATTAAAAAATGGCGTCATGGGATATGTTAAGTACAAACATTTTAATAGATTTCTATAAAAAGAAAAATTCTAATTTCCGTCAATGTCATTTGCATTCTGCAATGCGAGGTCGTTGGAAACGCAACCATGTCTTGAATGTCTGCTACCACGTCATCGTTGTTGGAAATAGCCCGAGCCGGTCAATGGAATGGGCGCCAAATACAAGTTACAACGGAATTTAAATAGAAGAAACAAAATACTAAAAGCTAAACATAGATAATTTTTATGTTTTTGCCTGACTGCAACAAAAGCCTACTAGGTTCAAAGCATTTCTTACGGAAAGTGGCAGCCCTGCCAAAACCCAAAATCCCTCAAATAAACTTGGCAACTTCAATTACGTCACAAGCGCAATAATAAATTACGTAAAAAAATGTTTGGTCCTCCTCTCCCCCCCCCCCCCCCCGAAATCATAACCTGGGAACAGCCTTGTATATATGTTCAAAACATTTAGTGAATCCTAGTGGGCCAACAAAAGATTTTCCTGATCCAATCGGACATTCGATTGAGATCATGGCCGTAGCCAAGGGGGAGTTCAACCCCCTCCCCCCACCGAGATGAAACGCCTTGATACTAGATAGAATCGGATTTTGAGAAGTCCTTCTTAGAAAACGATGTAGGTATTCATTGGTAGTAATGTGGCCTGTTCTTGCTCTCGCAGCAAAGGATGCAACGCTTCTGCTTATCCCGCGATACTGTACTGCTGAAGCCGGCTTCGGTTGTATTGCGTACAGGGCTCTACCTGTAGAGGAAACCCTCCATCTCTGTATCCATTCTTGAAGCAGGACTCTGTCAGCAGCATTCTTGCAGTGTGTTAGTGAAAACTGGGGTTCTTGAATTGGTGCCATTTTGAGAAGAAAAATATAAACTACTATGCAATATCCAATTAAATTTCTGAACCCCCCCCCCCCCCTGACTATGGCCTTGATTGGGATCAATAATGTATATTAATATATATCGCCGTTACTTTCCAGTGGCCATGGCCGTGCCTAGGTGGGTGGTCCATAGGTTCCGGACCCCCCCCCCCCTCCCCGAAATAATTTTTTATGTAAAACTATATGACTTGATGACCATTAATTCAATAATAAATTACGTTAATAAAATTTGGACCCCCCCCCCCCCCCCCCCGAAAACAAAGGCTAGGCACGGACTGCGGCCCTACGAAAATTAACTGCTTTGGTGCTCAGATACTAAATTGAATTCTAGTGATAGTATTATGGAGAGACAATAACCCTTTTTACGCTACTAATATTTACAAACAACATGATAGGCTAGCGTGTCGGCAGCCCAGCCGACTAGGCTATATTTCATGGTAGTTATGCAGTAAAGTTGTATGGTTATGGTAATAAATCATTACTTATACATTAATTGTAATATGTATAAGCAAGCTTAGGCTCACATACCCATTTAAAAATCTGTTCTGCCCTCGCGGAAGTATCACAACCAATGAAATAAAATTAGATTCACAAGTAAATAATATTTTTCGACAATTATTTGCAGCTACTTTGCCGTAATTTTTTGTCAGTACCCGCGCAAGTATTGAAGGAACATATAAATAGCACTAATTTGCCGTTTACAAGCTAATATTTCTTAAAATAAAATAAATTTCATTGGAAAGCCTATAAACTCCATGTTAAAATAAGGGGGTGATGTCCGAGAATCAGGGGTACCCCTCCCTTTCCGACAGCCCGCCATCTTTGTTTTACCTGCGCAAGAACACTTTTAAGCAAATGTAAATAAACTTATAATTCAGCTGACTTGGTTTTTGACTTGATATTTTATATTTTCCACTTGCGATTTGTAATTAATTGATTTCACTCGTAGAAGAATACACCACAGAATAAGGATAGAAGTTTTGCACTTTTAATGTTGGTCGGGCAGACTGTCAGTCTAATTACTGTGGTAATGGTATGTGTTGCTCACTGGTGGGTCGATACTGAAGTTCAAAAACGGATTTTGATTTCTACTTAGGAATTTTGCAACAAAATGAATGAAAACGCCGGTTTAAACGAAGATATATGTAAAGGAGGCGAACAAAAACTAAACGAAATGTTGGATAGTATCAGTAACAGCAATGCAATGTTTAAAAGCCAACAAATAGGCGAGACAGATTTGTCAACGGAAGATAAAAGAAAAGTAGCTGAAAAACTGTTGTTTGATAATCCTGTCGCATTTTTAGCGAGGTTCGGAAGTTATTTAACAGAAGATGACCTAGAGTTCTTTCAGTCGTTTGAGGATGGAGACAACAACCACGAAGTTGAATTTCTTATCAAGCAGTTGCGCTCATCTCTTGACTCAAAAGTTAAAGCAAAAATGATCAGGAATAGGAGATTTGAAGCTCTTAAGAGACTCGAAAGTGGTGGAAAATATTTTAGTGAGAGTGAAATGGAGGATCGAGAGCCATTACTGTATCACCAATTAGTCGGGCAGTATCTTTCTGAACAAGAAAAAGCTGCTAGGTTACCAACTTCTGAAAGTCGGTCGTAAGTTAAATTTAGTTTCTTATAAAGAGGAAAGAAATCAATCTTTGTCCATGACCCACCAAGGTGGGATAGACGGCGTCCGTAGAAGTAACTCCATTTTTTTTTTTGTACAAAAGCTATTTTCAAAAATCCTCTGCATTTCAATATATGTCACATGTGTCCTACACTAAAACCAATTGGCCACAGTTCTTGTAATCCTTCCTTAGAAGTACCCAGCCAAAATAAAATAGTTTTTGTGCAAATCAAATTCAATTATCCCGGCCAATCTGTGCTAGAAAAAGGTACATAGCCTGTCATTATGGACAGCACTACGATAGTTAAGGTGACCATTCGCCCTGATTTTTCCAGGAGACTCCTGGTTTTTGCTCTTTCTCCTGAGTTAATTGATTCCATAAATGGTCACTTTAACGATAATCCATTTCTCCCGATTTTTTTAAAAAGTTTCTTGTCCTATGTAGACTCCTCGTTTCTGGCCCCAGTACTCTGCTAATTTCTCCCGATAATGGGAATATAGGAAATATATATATATATATATAGGCGTTATTTTCCAGAATTTTTTGTTCGTATTCCAGCCCATAGATAAAGTTATATTAACTATGCTCTAGTCGTTGTGTAGAATCAAAGAGACATGAGTTGGTGAATTTGAAGCATTGGGTACAGATCTGGACAATTGTAAAAAGTAGTCTTCATTTTTAGGTTGTCAGCAATTTTAATGCGAACCGCAGAAACAGAAGCGTTGAATAATGTAAGGTTGCAACAAGAAGAAGCTGAACTGGGTGAAACTGTTTCAAGTGATGATGAAACATCACTCCAAAGTGGCAAATTTGTGCCTCCTGCCAGATGGGGAGCTGATTGGGATGACGAAGAAGCAGTTAGAATCCAGACACAGACCAAAACGTTTAAGAAACGCGGCACGAAAATCAACATTACAACTGATGAAAAAGCTCTCCTACTACATGAGTTTAGAACCTTTATGTTTACGAAGTTCATGGACGGGCTCGACGCTGACTTCGATTACAGGTATTACAATATTCATAACATTTTTATAAAAATGTTTCCCTGCTGTTCGCCAGAAGAAAAACACTTCATCTTGAGGTTCAAGATAAGAATTCTACGCAATATCTTTCAACGAAACTAAAACTATTGTGGAATAGTGAAAACATTACCCGTATATTAACACTAAAAACCTGCTTTCTACTCTACTATTGATAAATTATAACCACCCATTTATTAAAAAAAAAAAAAAAAAACATCTCTGAAATATTACCTTGTTTGTTGCAGTGCTGTGGATTCAAATCCCGAATACGATTGCCTGCTAGTACGAAGTCAAGATGAAGAGGATAAATATTTTGATGACGAAACTTGTGATAGTGTAGTAGCAAGCACTGATACAGGCATTGAGGACTATTAAGTGCTTTAGTTGAAGAATTAATTCATTTTTGTTCAATGTACGCTACTATTGCGGTAGCAATGTATAGTGCATTCCGCCCATCATTTGATTTGCCGTTTGGCTTTAAAAAACTTTGGGAATGAGTCCAATAAGGTCTCTATCTAATAGTACCTACAGGTAAGCAGTCCACCGGCGAGCGACGTAGTTGCTTATATAGTGTGGTGATGAACAAGGGTTTTCAGAAGTGTGGTTTTCCATTTTCCATATGACTGAATTGTTCTTCTTACTGTATATACGTCACTTTTCTCATGGTTAAAATCATAATCATCTTGGAAAAGTCAAAAGCAGGTTGCATTTTATGTTGCTGAAAACATAGCTAGCCGATTGATAAAGACGAGGTAAGAAAAAGATAAAAATAGCTTGAGCACCACGGAGGCTATGGGTTTTTAGGAGAGCCGACAACAATTGCATGGAAAATCCAGTAATGAGACACCCAATTCCTATATTTTCCTCTGGGAGAAGTCACCTTGCAAGGTGTCCAGCTCACATTATGCCGGTTAAACCGTCACTCTGAATTTAATACAAAATTAACAGCTTTAATGCAATAAATATTTTTAAACAATTGTTGAGACAAGGTTTTTTCAAATTATTGATCCCCTTGAACTTTTTCCTGTAGCTCTTTGAAACGGTCAACTGTCGATCCAGGAATTTTGTCGTAATTCTTTGCTAATTTCGCCCCGCTGAAGTCGAAACCAGGATTCTGCAATCGATTATGAGAAAATTTACATTCACATTAGGTTATATCCACCCCCATTATATCCCGCACTCCCATCTACTAAATTGTCATAAAAAAATCACTTGGAGGGACATGGGCCCGAGACGGCGTTGAATTCTACCAACCAAACTACGCACTGTTGACCCGAACATCTATTCTGTCTGGCAAATTATGCATTTTAACAACTCACATCAGTTTATTTCGTCAGTACGCCAGTCTCATAGTACAATAAGTGAGTTAACCAGACCCTAAGGCTAAGGCTGTTCCACTGGTCAATTTTCCTTCAATATTAATAATGCCATTGACGGAAATATAAATGTTGAATTTTTTTACACCACATTCCACTTTTTCAATATTTTTTTTTAAAAATAATATACACGATATTATAAATTATTAAATAACTAGGTCTATAACAAAAATCTCATCAATTATTGATGGAAAAATGAAAGAAAATTGACAAGTGGAATAGCCACCAAATGGGCCACCTTCACCAGCATGTTGCTGACCACAACAAAGCATATAGAATAGTGGTGATTATATAAACTATATATTTGGGCATGTTGCTGACCACAATATCCCAAATAGAGCAGTGGTCATGAGAGAGAATCCTCTACCTGTGCTCAGGCCTAGACCCTTATTGGGCCACGGCGTTTTTTTTAAATAAACTATAGATATTAATGTGGTGTTCTTTGCTCAAAACCGTCGATGGGTTATAGGGCCACGGCTTTTCGAGATTACCTCTAGTTGAAATTTTTCCAAATCGATGTTTTTCTTCATTTCATGCTTGGTAAATGGATCAGATGGATAAGAACCATCAGCGAATAAGCTCTCCCACATGTCCTCACAAACAGAATATCTAGCATTAACTAGCAGGATGCATAGGTGACCATCTTCGATAGTCCATATTGTCTCGTCTGCAACTACAGTTCTTGACAGTTTCCCCTGAAATTCAAATTTTCTTACGTCATCATTGTGCAACACGATTTTTCTTTTTCGTCTATGTATAAATAGCTTATGGACAAAAGAGCGTGTAATCTATTGGTGTTAGCTTATGGAGCGTGGTCTCCTATTTTTATCCTGGAAAGCATTGAAAGTACTCATTGCTCGGGATTTTCCCCATTAAAATATTATCATCCGACTAAGACTACAGACTGTTCATTTTTTTTTCTAAGTACCGTAACGAAATTAGCCTAGGTACCTGCTGCTATTGTATGATACATAAAGAAAATACTTACATCTAATACAAAATTTCCAGAAATGGCAAGCTTTAAGTAATTCGGTTCAACTTTCAGTTGGATGTCTTTTGACTTAATTCCTTTAGGAAGCTTGACCTTGATATGTAGCTCATGAATAGTTTGCCACCATTCACCCCACTCAAACTTGGCAGACACTACCCCTCTTTTTTCATCAAAAAAACTGTTGCTTGACATGGCTCAGTCTTTTATGTTCTTTATGTACACTACTCAAATTCTAAAAATTATAATTTACAAAGGTTTAAAGATTTATAGTAAATGAAATTTATTGGAGGACGCGTACGAGGCTGATAGAGGAATAATAACACAATGAGACAATGAATGCAATAAGAGGAGGAACACAATAGTAGCTTGTTGAATAACATAATGCGATAATGACGTGCCAATATCTAACCAGCTCCCTTCATTGCGAACCAAAAATAAGAAGTTTATCCCCATAAGGTTGCAGTAAACCAAAACCGCTAAAAATATTTTATACGGTCGAATTTTTAGAATTAAACTTAATGCCCTTAGCGCCAAACTTACAACAAAAAAAGGAATTACAACTTTCAGAAGAATTAGAGCAGTCATCGTAAAAGGAGAAAACGTTGTAAGAAAACAACGCACCCAAGCTGGATCAAAAGAATTTAACGTAGCTAAGTTTCCTATACCAAAAAATCCGATGTAGATGTAAGTCAAGAAAAAAAATGCTCGGCGAAAATCTTGGAAAGTCATACCATCGTGTAGTTTCTTGCGGGTGTATTGGTGGTAGAAAACGGAACTTTGAAGCACGTCCTCAAAAAGCATTTCCAACCGAATCCAACATAATATATGAATGAGGAAAGCAACGAGAAAAAACACTTCGTGGTTAATGGACAGCAATATAAAGGGCACTGATAATATCCCATATGAATTCTGCAGCTTTTCCAACATTGACTCGGAGGGTTCAAATAAAAAAGCGAAGGACAATGCAAGCAGCAACCATGAAATTAGGGAATTGGTCGCGTTTAACAGGTTATTTTCAAAAAATGTGCTATGGACAAAGTAATTGTTAACTCCAGCCGATAATACAAGGAAACATCGAGCAGAAAGCAAAGCCTTTCCCATCGCAAATAAGTTCCGATCCCATGATGTTGCGAACAAAGTAACTGCTATTATCACTGACGCCGACAATGCTAGCACTGGATTTGGCACTTTTCCAATCACAGGTAGTAGAGAAAACAAGGCAAGTAACAAACCCGATATAGTCCACAGACAAAGCAAACAAGCGTTACCTTTACAATTTTTCTGCAGAAACGGCCATATAACAATACAACTAAGAATTATGCTGAGGGACCATCTTTCAAAAAATCCAAAAACTAATAATTCAATCCCAGCAATGATCATTATTATAGCTGAACCTGTCTTTGCGGTATAAGCGGCAGTCAGACTTGGCCACAATGCTTTCCAATAGAATGTAACTATCCTTAAGAGTAATGCTGCAAGCACCCCGTACACATGATAAGTTATGGGAAGAACATGGATGTAGATGACAAAGCTCACAATTATTCCAACACTGATAGAGGAAACAATAAATGAAGCATTAAGGACATCTCCAAATTGGACATCTATAATTCCCAAGAAGAGAATAAGAACCCATGTAATCGAAATTGATGCAGTAGCTATGAGTAAAGCAGATTGAAAATAGTTTTGATAGTATTGAATTCCCTCAAGGCTCAATTCAAATAGTGTTCGACTCTGATCATTGGCTTCATCATAATCACCTTGCTTTATATAATTGAAAATTGATTGTTTTAAGGCAAAGAGTAAAGATGAGTCTAATGCCTTAAATTGTGTGTACATGCTCGTTTTCTGTTCAATTTCAGCGCGTTTTGATAAGTAGTGTTGGGCAATTTGTTGAGCGTTTAAAAAATTGGCTTCAGCTAGTTGTAAGCGTGAAAAATTCAACAATTTGCAAGGAAGTTTCCCCACTGAGTGGACGGGAATAGGTATTCCCAATAAAATAGCCAAAAGAGGAGTAATATCGGCTTGATCGATTTCTATTTTTTCCTCATTTTGTGATTGTCTTTTTATGCCACAACCCCATGATATAATGGGCGTCAAAGTTTCTGAAGGATCCCCTGCCCCATGAGAACCCCAATCTGTCATTCCATGATCAGCAGACACAACAAATGCTGTTTTATTTTCTGGAAATACTCGTGTGAACAATTTTTCAACTTGTAAGATAATATGATCGACATTTTTAAGATTTGTTCTGTATGGCTCAGTCCAAGGCTTATGAGTATGGCCAGAAGTATCTTGCCCAAGCAGGTGTAAAAAGAACAAAGATTTAGATTTAGAATATAATTTAGAACTGTTTGCCATGGCAAAAAAATCTCCTACACTATCAAGAACCCAATTATCATACGCCATTGTGTTTCCAGCAAAATTTTGCTCCATACTATACGTCCATTTGAATGCGCAATCATGATTTAAACCTTTGTAAAATATATTGACAATGTCGGGGCTACCCCAAGAAAATGAACAAGCACTCTTATTAAACAAAGAATCAAAATCAACTGGATTTTCTTTCCATCCCTTCGTAACAGCTGACGGATCTTCATAAAATCCAGCTAACATAGCAACATGACCCGGCCGGGATTCTGTTGGCAGGTGGCACTTTGACACGCCCCAAGCACCCCAATCCAACATCTTCTTGTTCAAAAATTGTGCAATATTTTTGCCATATTGGTCCTGCTCAAGCAGGGCATCCATGCGTAATCCATCAATAGAAATAAACACGACACGATCGCAAGGTGATGGTATTTTGTTAATAATCGGATTGATTCCGTGTATTATGGGTGAGACGAAATAAAGATCAAAAATTGCAACAAGCAAAACAATGTGAACTACAACGCCTAGTACTAATAAAAAAGTAGCACTCATTTCTATACTTTAAAATAACATTAACTAAAAATTAAAAGTTTGGTTCGTTTTCTTCAGCCTCTCGTTCTATCGCTTAAATACTTCTTAAATAGTTAAATATGCTATTTCTATTTGTTTAGGTATTGATATTTACACTTTCGACCATAGGGCATAGAAATACATTAACTGGAGCGGCGGGAGCCTGGGGAGCCATAATAATTATATGCCTTGCAGGTTACGAGGCACCCGTTAATCATAAGCCAACTATCAGAGATAAGTACCAACGCAAAAAATATCAAAGTCTTACACATTGCAAAATAGCAAAACGGATACCTGGACCCGGTCAAAAACTCTGTACTTATCTTGTGCAGGCCACACTAGCAGCCATATTGATAACGGTCTCCAACCACAGGATGGCCAGCATTCCAGCACCATGGAGCTAATAAAACTAGTTTTACTATGTCTATGGCCAGAACACACATGGCGGAAAGAGCAAAACATTCAGTGTTGCCAGATATGTCAATGTTCCAGATGCCCCGCATTTCCGCATTTTTGGGCTCCTCAATCCGCATTTGTTTTTGGATACCGCATTTTTTCAAATTTTGAAATGTTGAATTTGCGCGCCAGCCGCAAGGAACCCGCAGAGTTGAAAAACAAGGTTTTTGCCATGTTAACTTAGGCGGTTATTCGGCGCATATACCACATACGTCAATAGTCAATAGTAAATGTGGTTTTAGTCTTACACATTGCAGCTTAGCTAAGCGGATGCCTGGACCCGGTCAAAAACTCTGTACTTAGCTTGTGCAGGCTATTTCCTCACCGAATTGCGTACTTATCATGGGCAGGCTACACTAGCAGCCATATTGATAACGGTCTCCAGCTACGGGATCGCTGAATATCCATTTTATAAACAAAGCCCCGCGTCTCGTGCCTGTTCCGTATTTGACTTATTGTATTATTTCAAATAATTGCAGTTTTACCTATTTCTGGCGCTTTACTGTCAAAGTGTTGAGCTTCTGGCTAAAGTGCATTTCATTACAAAAGTTGGAGGTTTTTCTTCCCTGTGGGGCACGTAAAAATGTTCTAAAAAGTATGTTTTTAATTGCTTCATGCACAAATTTTAGACCTAATGTAGGCCTAATTGTAATTTTTGGTTTAGTCAATAGTGTAAGCATGTCTACGCGTATCTATCGATTTTTACTATACCACTGCGGTTTAAAACATATATTACGAATCCTTTGCAAAGACATTTCCAGGCCAGTCACGTGACCCCCTCCGGTTTGGCCTTAAAGTACATCTTCTGTAGAAAGTAGAAACTCACTATTGCGCCTATTAATGCAAATAATTTCCCCCGTCTGGTGTTCTGTATATAAAATGGATATAATAGTATATAAAACAGAAAATGTATTTAGGCTATAGCTCTTCATATTTATTTAGGAAGTAGAAACGTACACACACTGAATAACAAAATGGCGGCTCTAAACCACAGACACCACAATTCTCCCCCCTAAAGATTTAGCTTGTTCGGTGCCTTAACCATCCTTTTAGAACGGCGTGGAGTGGGTGTGACGTGCGTGTCCAATGGCACACTTGATGGGCGAACCCTTGGTGAAGAGACTTGAAGCTGGATGTCGGAAGGGACACACGCCTCTGATGCACCGTTCGCCGTAGACGGTCTACTGCCTCTCTGTGGGGTCTCGGTGTGTAAGTCCAGCATGTCTTCCACCGTTGACGGTCCACCTCCATTCTGCGGGGTGGGTATTTCCACTGGAGACTGCTTTGCTTCACTGATGGGTGCGGGCACTGCTGGCAGAGCAGGTTGAACCCTAGAGCCAACCCTACGAAGCTGTTCCGTATGCCGACGCTGAAGCTCTCCATCGACGAGTACTGTATAATGTAGGTCACCATCTTTAGCCACAACAGTCCCAATTTTCCACTTGTGAAGAGGGTTAGAATATGATCTAATGGCAACTGTTTCGCCTTCGTCAAATGTAGGTGTGCGAAGTGGTAAATCTTCACTTTTCCTATGCTGCTGCTCTGATAGCGAGGAAAGCAATGTTCGTGGCTCTCTCTGTAAAAAGCGCATACTAGGACTTTCATTGGTAGTGGTATTTGGTGCTCGCCGATATGCTGACAAAAAAGTTTGTAATTTTTCTTCAGCTGATCCCGAAGTAAACTGTAAGGTTCGCAAGCATAGCTTCACTGCTCCCACCATTCTCTCGGCCTGTCCGTTTGTTGCAGCATGGTATGGAGCGATTGTACGATGGTGGATATTTAAGTGCTTTAAATATTCTTGGAACTGATAACACGTAAATGTAGACTGGTTATCGGACACGAGGACTTTGGGCAATCCGTAACGAGCAAATAGTTTTCGGAGACAAGAAATCACGGTCTCAGATGTCATATTATTCGTAATACATATCTCAGGCCACTTTGAGTATGAATCAACTACCACAAAGTAGTAGTTTTTCCCATATTCAGCAAAATCTATGTGAATGCGTTCCCATGGCGACTTTGGGTCTTCCCAGTGGTGTGTATCTACAGGTGGTGGGCGGCCTTTATGTAGTATGCACGATGTGCAGTTGCGACACAAATCTTCAATATCGGCGTCTAAGCCTTTCCAGAAAACGTAAGACCGAGCAAGTCCCTTCATTCGCACAATTCCTAAATGACCGGCGTGAAGTTCTGTAAGCACTAATTGACGTAATTTCATTGGTATAAAAACACGTAGCCCTTTGAGGACACACCCACTTTGTAATGTATATAGTCCATCTAAATCTTTGCCCAAAGATTCACCTGTTCGTAATTTCTGTAATAAGGTAAGGCCTTCCGAATCTCTTGCCGTCTCCTTCGCAATAAGATTCGCACTTATAGGGATCGTCGCCATATGATTGATTTGGATACGCTCGCTGGCACTGTATTCACTATCTTTCTGGAAGAGTTCTCTTGAGTGCCGAGGGAGCCTGGACAGGAAGTCAGCGTTGCTATGCTCTTCTGATTTTCGGTATTTGATATCAAAGACATAGTCTTGTAAAAAGAGGGCATAGTGTAGCAACCTTGTAGCACATAAAGCTGGTAAGTTCTTCCGGTGCTGTCCGAAGATATGTAGTAAGGGCTTATGATCCGTGTACAACGTAAATGTGCGCCCTATTAGGTAGGGATACAGCTTTTCAATAGCCCATTTAATGGCGAGGGCCTCCTTGTCGATTTGAGAATATCTTTCTTGTGTAGACGTCAGGCATTTATGGAGGTACACAATTGGCCGCTCTGATCCATCGGGGTACAAATGTGATAGCACAGCACCAAGTGCCCATGGTGAACTGTCAGTAGCCAAAATAACAGGTAGTTTGGGCTGGTAGGGTACTAAGACCCGTGAAGACGTTAATTCTTCCTTAAGTGAATTGAAAGCCCTTTTGTGAAATGCAGTCCATTTGAACCTCGCATTTTTTCGAGTAAGGGCGTATAAAGGAGCGGCCAAGGTCCCTAAGTTAGGTACATACCGCGAATAAAATGATATCATGCCCATAAAACTTTTCAGTTCGTCCGCTGACTTTGGGTCGGGTAGCTGCTTAATTTCTGCCACGCTTTCCTTTGGGGGTTGGATACCATCTGCAGATATAACATGGCCAAGGTATTGGACTCTTGGAACAAAAAATTCACATTTTTCAATATTAATACGAAGACCGTTATTTTGTAGTTTACCCAGTAACATACACAAATTTGAATGTAATTCATCATAGGTTTCAGCAGCCAGGAGTAGATCGTCATAGAAGCATGCAAGTTTGGGAATATCTTTTGTAACTCGTTCAATGAACTTTGTCCAAATTACTGGGGCCGATGCCACCCCAAAAAGAAGACGTGTAGGTTGTAGTAAACCAAGCATTGTATTAATTGTTAATGACTTCGCTGAATTTTCATCTAGCGGCAAGGTAAAAAATGCCTTTCGTATGTCTAGACGAGCAAATATTTTGCCCCCGTGGATGTATGAAAGTAATTCTTCAAAACGAGGAAGTGGCCATGTGGGCACTTTTAAATGTTTATTAACTGTGCAAGAAAAATCGGCGCACACACGTACCTTTCGCCCTTGATCCTGAATAACGGGCACAATTGGTGTCGCCCATTCTGAGTGATCAACAGGTTTCAATATTCCGTCAGTTATCATCGACTTGAGTTCTTGTTCGACGAGCCCACGTAAGGCATATGGCACCGTTCGAGGCTTGCAAAATACAGGCGAAGCATTATCTTTAAATTCTAATGAAACAGTAGTGTTGGCTTGACCAATTCCATCTTGGAATACTTGTGAAAACTGTAACTTCAACATATCAACACGTTGTTGAATTGACATGTTAGTACGAATGTGATGCACTTGATTAAATAATTGAAGTTCCTGCAACCATTGTCTTCCCAATAATGGCACGAAATTATTGTCGACTACATATAGTGGCAATCGAAGCGTTTTTTCTTTAAATTGTACTGTAACTTCCGCATATCCAAGAGGTACAATTGTAGTGTAACCTCCGTATGTTGCAAAGGTTTCTGTGGTAGGTAGTAATACCGGCCTAGTTTTAAAGGCTCGATATATACGTTCCGGTACTAAGGTAACTCCAGCCCCGGAATCTAATTCAAAATCTACCATGCTTCCGTTGACTCTGATTTGCATACGCCAAGGAGCTGCAGATTTGGAGCCAATTAGCCCAACCTGGTTGATGGTTTGTTTCTTTTTGTAGCAGACAGCCTCTACATGTTGGCGGATCCCACAAAAGGTGCATTGTAAACTGTCTTTGATACGACATTGATTAGACTTATGCCCAGGCTTGGAACAGGCCATACAGATTATCTTATTCTTCGGGTGCTTCTCAGTGAATTTTGGCTTTTGTTTCACTACGTTAACGTATTGGCCATCATCCATGGAGCTATCACTGTCCATTATGGCCATTTTGTGTAGCTGGTCTTGTCTGTTTACAGCATTGACAGACTGTGTAGTGTAGTGTGTAGTACTAGCACTTGTTAGCAATTTTGCCGCAGAAGTTTCTGCTTTCTCGATGGCCTGAGCTTTACTGTAGACGTCGTTCAGTGTAGCCGTATCCGGCATAACGAATATTTGGTCAAGCATTGACCTAGATTGTAGACCTGCTACAAATATGTCCTTCAATACCACCACGTAGACAATTTTTGTATAGGCACATGGCATGGCCAATTCACTAAGTGCGACATAATAGTCGGATACAGACTCCCCTTCCCTTTGGCGGCGGTGAAAAAGCGCATGCCTACTGGGAATGATTAATGGCTTCGGCTGTAAATGTGTTAACAAGGCTGCAGTAATTTCGGCGTAAGAAGCAGTTTTAATGTCTGTAGGGTACAACAAGTTTTTAGCCAGTGTATAGGATGCCGACGGCAGAAGGCTTAAAATTGTTGCTTTTTTCCGATCATCTGAAAACTGTAGTTCTGTTGCCAAGAGCTCGAATTTATACACAAAATCGTCGAATTCTTCACCTTCGCTGTATTTAGCAAAGGAAGGCGTGCCGACTGACGAGGTAGGGTTAGGTGACGATGTAGGGTTAGGTGTGGGATTACTCACATGTTGAACCAACTTGTCTATGGCTTTCAAAAGGTCTTGTATATCACTCATTTTTATGTTATTTTAAATTACCGACTGCGCCAGTTTGGTGTTCTGTATATAAAATGGATATAATAGTATATAAAACAGAAAATGTATTTAGGCTATAGCTCTTCATATTTATTTAGGAAGTAGAAACGTACACACACTGAATAACAAAATGGCGGCTCTAAACCACAGACACCACACCCCGGGGCCCGGGGGTGACCCTTGGCCCCCTCCTTCCAGTTTTGTTAATAAAGTTCTCGCTACAAAATCAAAAAGCATTTCCGGATTTAAAAATTGCAATCTTATTTTTCTCAACAAAAAAGTCCCCAATTTTATCTATTTATATATTTATTTTTAAATTTATGTAAAAATTAAAAGCTGCCTGCGTCCATGAGAATAGTTTTCCCCTTTTTCTACATTTTTATAAAAATTACATGGGTTATTATTATTAGAACTTCTTTGGGTGGGAGGGGTGGGTACATACTTCATTGGCTTTAACACCAGCAGGTGATTATTTATAGTAGATAAGTAAAGTACCGCATTTCTTCATCAAAATCCGCATTTTAAACATCGGCCATCCATTTCGGTT
Organism: Psococerastis gibbosa; assembly: GCA_963971405.1. NCBI lineage: Eukaryota > Metazoa > Arthropoda > Insecta > Psocodea > Psocidae > Psococerastis > Psococerastis gibbosa. The sequence goes on along the minus strand of OZ020486.1, from coordinate 25,929,150 downwards.
TCCAGGGACCAGGATCTGGGCCGCTGGGCGATCTGGCAACACCGAAAACATTGCAAAATGCAGAGCGACACTAAACTGCGGATTTGCGGACTGCGGACAAGGCCACTGCGGACGAAAGGGTTACATTCTGTTTGACGTCATCACATTATGTTACGTCATCGATGGAAGGAAGCAAGATGGCGTGTTTTGTTTGTTGAAATATCAGATGTGATATTTTTTCAGCTTTTATTTTCTATTAATGAATAAACTAAATTGGTAAGTATGTAGTTTTTTATACAATTGCCGAGCCAATTCTATATTTTATTCCATTATTATTGAATGAGCAGACTATTACTATTATTAGATAGGTTCTACTTAACAGTGTAATGGGGCATGACTCAGCCCTAATTTATCGGTTTTATTCTAATTATTTTTGGTTGTTAATCCCCTTATATATTAGCAAGAAAATAGATTTGCTCATGAGCCGGAAGCCCTTCTTCGAATGCCTCTTATCTTAAGATGGGTAATGATCATAGACAAATAACTAATAATGGGTCAATCAATCATGGCAATCGTAGTCAAGATTGTACCATCACATGCCATGATAAATATGAAAGTATGCCGTTCACTCTTCATTGAGATTGAGTTCCTCCACCTTCGGGACCATTTTCCCACCCCCAGATAAGAGGGTGCCCTGCAAGAAAAGACGGTTTTTTTCCTTATCTCGGCTCAAAGTAGGTCCCCTATCTGTTCTGGCGCCACTTCGCCCTTCCGGCTTCCATCTTCACAAGAAAGTGGTATTTAAACAAGCACCATCAGTGACTACATTCAGGAAACGGCTTCAAGATGAACTAAAGAGTGAACGATTGTGAAATGGAATGAGCAGTGAAAATCTGAAAAACTTATTAATGCATTGCATTACTAATTTCCTACAACACACGCACACGTACAGATTGGGAAATTTTTTCGTCTTCGTCTCAGACCATAGAGCATTACCTACAAGCTCAGATACTTTGAAGATAAGGGCAGAAGCCCACTATACTAATTACTTCATCATCTTTGCTCACGTGTGTAGTGTACAGCTAGTTGTTTTCTAGAAATGATTCAATTACGTGCTATTTGAATAGCTTACATGTTAAACTACTGTACTTCATTGCAACTTTTCAGTTGTAAGGCTCTCAATACAATATTTGGTTATTATTGTTGGCTTTCTATGCTGCCCTTGTCCAGCCTGACTGGCTATTATTACTGGAGGTATTAGTTTAGCTTATGAAGCTTTATGATGTTGTACTGAATGCATTTTCAAACATTGGTTTACACTTATTTCGTTCTTTACTTGTGACTCCTATTATGAGGTAGTAGGGAGCCAATCAGGAGCGAGGATGACTCCGCCTCCACCCCCCACCACCCCGCATCTTAGTATAAATTTCAGAGCACAACCTCCTGCCCTCACAGTCGCTGCTGAGCCTCCGAGATACAATCTTAGAAGTCTACGCAGTTCCACTGAAGATGTCGACCGCAGATGTTGTCGAAACGTTTGGAAGTTCTCTTTCACTTCGACCACGGCCCATCAGCCCGGATTCTACTGGTTCCTCATTCGACTCCGGCCGTGAAAGCCTTTGCAGTTATACTCCTATTAATTGTCATATAATTGTCATATGTTTTTTTTTTAGATATGGTGACATTTAACCAGCTTGTATAAGTCCTTGATCCAGGAGTCGAGGCTTCAGCAGTACAGTATCGCGGGATAAGCAGAAGCGTTGCATCCTTTGCTGCTAGAGCAAGAACAGGCCACATTACTACCAATGGATACCTACACCGTTTTCATCTAATCGAATCTCCAGTATGCCGTGCATGTGGTCTAGCTAATGAAACACTAGAGCACATACTCCTGCAGTGCTCGGCCCCATGCACACTACGCGACAAACTACGGGATCAGGTTGGACAAAAGGAGGGCGCACATCAAAAGATCCTGTGCACGCCGAACATGTGGGCTCTAGCGTCAAGGGCATTTCTGAGACATCAGGCAGTCGGCATCACCTGAGCTGGAAGCCCTGTACTAAGAAGTAAGGAGTCAAGCTGTTCTTTCATGCATGGAATAAATGGTGTGGAAATGGTCGGTTTTAGTTAAGTTAACATTATGGGTTAATTGTAAGAGTAGGCCGAAAGGCCCAAAATTCGCCCATATGGAAAATAAAGACAATTTTCTTTCTTTCTTTCTTTCAAATACACGCTTTGTTTAACCACTCCCTTTAATTGCAATTTTGAGTGCAAGGCTCTCGAAATAATATTTGGGTATTTTTTATAATTGTTAATTTTTGAAATTTGATCAGTGGCTCCGTGAGGGGACCCTTCCGGGATATCCTAATCGAACATTGTGATTTGTGGAATTACACATTTTTGAAACTATTAACTTAGAATTTAACACTCATTTATTTTTGTACTTGTGGCTGAACACCTTGGTCACGACTAATAAAAGAGCTGGAATGCAAGCCAATCAGAGTGTAACCTTTTTGGCGGGGCAAAGCTTACAAACCGCTGGTCCAATTATCTGAGCCCAGATTTAATTTCAATGTCAATTTTAGGTTATTATCATAAAATTCACGACCGGTGTTGGCTGAGTACCTTTAACATAGTTAATAAGGAGACTATGTACATGTTAATTTCAATTCTGAATGTTTCAGGAATATACGCTGAGGGATAACCACTAATGAAGTTGTCAGATGTCCAAATGTAAACCACATACGATTTAACACAATCTTGACTTGCAGACTGCAGTTACTTCTTTTAGCATTGGATGGATAAGACACAAGAACTTTTGTACGTTTGAACACTTCGTTATCATTCTTCTAACTTGCTTAGCTTCTTAAAAACTAAAAAAATATCATGCAAGGCGGCCCATGTTCGGTGGATATGGCATTTATCACTGAAACGGTTTGATGAGATATTAACCAACATAAAAGATCTGCGCATATAGTAATGTGAGTTCAGGAAAAGGAAATTCGTACAGCAACTGATTTTCTTTGTCGTTTTAAATCGCATTTAAGGGTAAACCGTGATGGAGATATTTAAGTCAAAAAATAATTTTTAAAGCCAAATTTTGTCTGAATCTCAAATGAATTCTCCTGTAAATAACTGAACTTTTTAATTTGCGTTCTGGAGTTGTCTTACATATTCAAAGGTGCAATGTTCCTTAATTCTGAATTAAAATATTGCTCCCGGCCTATAATTTAATTTTTTTTATTTTTCAGGTTCGAAAACAGTCCCATATCCACCGAAACTGGACCTCACGGTTAAAAAAAAAAAAAAAACATCGAAACTATAGACCAAGATTTAATAACACAGAAGAATCTAAAAAAACAGAATAGTGGACTGTGATTTCTAAATAATTACTCAATGGCTGCAGTTGATATCTTTTGTGCCGATTTCGAAAATTGTGTCTCAGTAGCTTATAGATTATACGATGTGCATTATTACTATATTATGAAGAGGTCCATTTTTTTTTACGTATTGTGAGTTAACGTGACGTCTCCTGCTCAGTCGCTCTGTTCTTTCCTTAAACATGAAGAAAATGAAGGTATTAGAATATTTGAAACAAGTAAACTAACCTTTAGTTTAAATACAGGGTGATAATATTATTTGACCAATAGTTGTATAAAGACATGCTCTGATAATATAATTACAAAAGCTTTCACGGCCGGAGTTACATGATGAATCAGTATAATCTTGGATGATAGGCCTATCAGAATAGATCAGTGTTTGCCATTTGACTAGTTATTGGTAGTAGGCGCGTTTTCCCACTTATTTTTGATAACCTCAAATTTTTTTGCGTTGTACTCTATGACGTTTTCATTATTAAACGGTGACTATTAAAAATGACCGCGTATCAAAGAGTAAACATATCTATTTTTCACGTGGTAGCGATGAAAATAAAATTAAAAAAAAATAAAATAGAGTAGGTAATCTTGGAGAAAGGCTAAACGCTTAGTGTCTCTAATTAGGGGTGTTTTGCAACAGTGTTAGTGTGTTAGAATAATGGCATTAAATTATTATTAATTATTTACATAAATAACATATACAATTATAATTTATTCTGCACAAACATCAAATAATTTTGAATTTTGGCGCGGAAGAAATTGGCATTAAAAAATGATTATAATGGAATGGTCGAAAATTTCAATCGTCATTAAAATAAAATATATTATAAGAAAATTGATTAAATTTTAAAAACATGATATAGTGGAATACCCGCTTTCCATATGCATAGATTGATTTGTGTGATTTTTAGTTTTCAATTTAAGTTTACAATGTTTACATTTTCCCGCTATAATTTAAAAAATGACGTGGCAGCAGCAATTTTTGAAAACAACGAAATACAAATCACCCAGTTATTAAAAAAATCCAGTCCAATTTACCTGCAAACACCTCTTAACATAAGCTCTAGCAACAAAAAAAATACATTAAAGTAAGATACAGATGAAAAAACTATATGAGAACTTACCTTTCTTGATTTTTTCGGTCGTGAAGCGCGCCGCGTCATGAGCCACCATTTTTTGATTTTTGTGATTTTTCGTGTCAATAGACCGCTGTAGGCGGCTGATTTTAAAAATATGAAAATTAGTAAATCCCTAAATATCATTATGCAGCGCAGAAAGTCACAATTTTATCTTGTAGAAGCGTAGCAGGAAGTAATACAGAAGACTTAGTCATATATTTATTTGGTGGTGAATTTGTATATTTCAGATATTAGAAGGTTTTCCTTTTCAATATTTGGTAGACTCAACTAGTCTTACTAATCCCAAAGAGACTATACCCACACTATTTCAATATTTTGTACATTTGAAATTTTTTGATCAGCCTTATGACACGAATATTAACATTTGGAGACTATGCATAACCAATTTAATTGTGAAGTGCAGTAAGGTAGCTTAATAGCCTAAGACACGAGAGCATTAATAGCATAGGTTGCATAACTAAATTTTAGCCAACTATAGGCCTGTGTAGGCCACATCATTACATTATTTTATATTGTTCATTAACTTTAATACTTTCTTTTAGATCAACCACGAACTAAGCTTATATTATTAGTCCTGGGATTGCCTAGCTGGGAGAAACATCTCACTAATAACATACAGGTTCATGCTATCTTTTCTGGCATGGAAATTATGCTGCAGCGCTAAGTAGTATCAAGGACATCAATCAGGCAGCGCAACCTTGAGCTAAGGTGGTTTAGGCTAGGTGCTAAAAACATTTAAACTATATATATATAACCATAGGAGTTTACATTCAAGACTCTAATATGATGAAAACCATTGGAATAAAATTGACTAGGACTTAGATTCTACAGCAAATAAAAAATGGCGCTTACACCATGATGCACTTGATAATCTTAAATTAAGATAAAGTAGGTATATGAATAATAAATAGATTGCATTTGCATACATTTTATAGTCTAATAAATGGTATAATTTTATTATCTTAATAGTACAAAGAGTAATACTGTATGCTTCCCCGACTTCTGTGCAATTCTTCTGTGCTTCTTCTTCAATTCAGCTCCGGGTATGTTTACAGTATGTATTGTATATGCATATTCACAACTTGCTGCAGATATTCTTTTCTCGGGCGCCCAGGTTGGTTGACGCCTTCTATTGTTTTGAAGGCTAATTAAGTCTATTAACGATGACAAATACTGAGGGCATAATATTGTAGATTGCTTCAACAGATCACTCCTGAGTATCACCAGCATTGACATAGCCTGAAAAAAAATAAACATAAATAAAAATTGAGGAATCAACATCACACGCACCCTTTGGTATTGGGTATGAAAGGTCAAATTCCACTCTAACCAATCATTGGCGAAATAATAATGACCCAACATAACATATAAGCCCAATTCAATCAAACGTAGGTCCCCTGGTCGTAGTCAGGCCCATTCTAAAATTATTATTCATATCATTAAAAGATAATCTGCACCTCGGCGAAGATGATCTTGTGGAGTGTCAGGGGCATTCAATGAAGCAGTATTTAGCTGTGGCTTGTGAGGGCCGAGAATCTGGTGAATGTCGCGGTAGCGCCTGAGAATCACAGAATGACCAGGGGTCAAGAAGTAGTAACTACTTACAAACTTTCCAGTTTGTAAAGAGCCACTAAAAAAATTGAAGTTGCCTACACAATAAGTGACAAGTAATTGGTCATTTAGCATTCACAGCATAGGTATCTTACAACTCAGAAAATAAAATTTAAATTTAATATTGTATTAGTAAATATCATTTTTTTTTTTTTTTGTGTAATTCGGGGGAAGTATCTGTAGGATACAATTATGGCAAAATTAATAAAAACGTGGTCAAAAATGTTACAATTTATAGTTTTATTATGCATATCACTTCAATTAAACTAATAGTCTGCCCTTTGTCTTGCAGCGCTTTTTTTTATCTACTGCAGCAGGTTTCGACATGCTCTGACGGGAATTATCTCTCATGTCTTCTTCACTACAAGCCACAGTAGGTCCCTGTTCGAAATGTTTTCAATAGATAAACGGCTCTTCAGGCCATTGCACAAGTTTTTGAATGCGTTGAGGCCGGGTGACTGCGCTGATTTCGGTAAAACATCGACTCAGCTGTCACAAACCACGACTTCACCAGTTTGGAAATGTCCAAGTTTGGTGCCACTATCTCCAATTGTGCAGGAGAAAATAGGGAAAAAATTATTTTTGCCATAACTGTATATTACAGTACCGTACTAAGCAGTTACTAATGGAATGACAATGATAGATTGTAATTACTCTTGTGGCGTTCGATACGAGTAATAAAATTAGTGCCATGTAGTTCATTAAGTTCTGTTCATCTGTTCATAACTGTAAATAAATAAATTCAGTACGCTGTTTAAAAACGCAGCCAATGCAAAGAGCACTACCAAGTCAAAGAGTTACTTTCGAACGGGCAACCTGTTTAAGGAATTGCCACGCAAAATGAATCGATAGGCCAGGTGATCAATTGATAAAAAATAAAACTAGGCAGTCATCATTGGTCCGGGGTATTGGTATCCAAAGTGTCTCATGCCGCATTCTAGAATTCATTCATGCCCTGAGGCAAGCATCATACCTGGCACAATATTTAATTATTTTGTTGGGACTTTCGCCTAAGTGTTCCTCGTGGGAAGACTCTAACTGAAGTTGGCTGGACTTAACCTCACAAATTTTGTGACTTGTAATGCATACATGATTTCCATGCTACGAAACAATGGCGTAAACGAGACCATTTGGTCCCTCACTCCGCAATAGGCATTGCCCTTTTTTGAATTATAAAAGGCGTATTTGCATTTACCGAGACTAGGACCGAGTCTCTGAGATACCCAACCAACATGGCACCTGCACGTACCAGTGACAATCCTTACACATAAGGCCAGGCTCACAGATCATCTCGATTTACAGAATAAATAAAAATCTACTTATTACCAATATTTAACAAGCTTTCTGAAGCCATTAGGGATTGAAATAAGGTAAACCTTATGCAAACTCAACACCTTCATGATTTCACGTACAATAAACGGCATGGTAATGATGCACTGTAAAAACATAGACAACTATATTATACTGGAACGGTTACGGTATATTATACAGTAACGGTACCTAACGGAGAAATAGTATGCAGTAGAAAGTTTACATGCTGTATAGGTACAACTTGTAATATTTCACGATGTTTTTATCATTCTACACTAATTTAGGCTACTCACACGAGCTTGGTTTGGCTTGATAACAGGCACAACTTTGGGACCTTCATGTCTCCCTTTTCGTCGATGATTATGTGCATGAAATCTGGTGGTTTTCGACCATTTGGGCTCTTCCGTTGGAATGATGCATTAATCCTACCAAATGACTTATATCCTAGCTAATTTGGCAGGACTGCTGGACACCTAGAGAGGCACTATGAAGAAGACCTATAAAATCCAAATTACAGCATTACATATATGAAAAAAGAGCTATTATGGCCACGATTTCGACAAGAAGAGGCAAATGGATGGGACATATTCTGAGACACGAAAGGCTCCTCAAGAACATAATTGAGGGTAGGTTGAAGGCACCAACTCAAGAAGACGACAGAGGAAGGAGTACCTACAGGATGTCATGAGGAACCTGGGGTGCGAAAAGGACCGCACTAAACAGACAAGAGTGGAGGAGAAAAAATACAACATTCGCTGCAAACCAATCCGTAGATTGCGACTCAAGAGGGCTAAATATTAAGCGCTTGACGACATGCCTAGGCGGCTGGCTTAGTTAAGACTGGTGGAAATACTGAAATGGAAGATGGCATTCATTCATGGGGTTTCTCATGTAGTCGGTGTATTTAAAGCAGAATAATTTATTATTTCTGCTCCAAATGTGTATTAGAGATACTCAAATGGAGCGAAACAAATGTAATTATTTTAGTCTACACATAGTAACAGTTGTATTTCTTTTAATTTTATTTGGGTATAGGGTATAGGCGTATAGCCCCAGGTCATAGACCAATAACTAATATGACTAATATAACTAATATGGTAGGGAAACAACGCAGCCTTCATTACTTACAGGAAAATAGGTTATCCAATATTATTCCCGTGCACAGATAGATACAGATACAAATAGCTTAGTTGGTAGATTTGTAACCCGGAACATTTGCCAAATATTTTTTTTTTCTGACTTTCTGTATCTCAGCTTTGCTTTCAAAATTCACAGCGGTCAAACGGGACACATTTTTCCTTCTTCTGAGTTGTTTTTCAACTTTTCAAATTCAAAATATAAAAAGAATATGTATTTTTATTTAAATATTAATTACTGATACAATAATGACGTACAGTCATTCTTTATTTTGTTTGACGTGTTTGACGAAGGACGTCATTGAGCAGACAGCCATGCATTCACATTTTTTTTATTAGTATTTTATTCTAACTATAAACAAAAAAAACAAAACTAGATGAATAAAATAAGTTTTTAAACTATAATGTTTTAATATTTTATTGATAAAATATCACAAAACACATTTTAAACTCAAAACAAATATATTTAATTTTTGTTCTGTCTGTGACTTAATAATAACCCTTTATAACCCTTTCGTCCGCAGTGGCCTTGTCCGCAGTCCGCATCCGCAGTTTAGAAATCCCCCAAAAATCCAAAATGCAAATGGCGATGGCCGGCAGTAGTTTTTGAGTGCTTAATTATTAATTAGTATTTTTTCTCTGTATGATTATTCGTCTGTCATTGCAATTCAATTAATAATAGTTAAATTATCATATTTAGTAATCGATTTCTTATTAAAAAGCCTCAAATGTTCTTGTATGATGCAATGGGTAAAGTTAAAAAAGAGTCCGTTTCTAAGCCATTGCCAGATGCGAAGAGCAAATTGCTTAATGTACCAAAGAAGAAGAAAAATAGTGATAAAAAAAGTGGAGATGAGTGGAATCGAAAGTTTGGATACATTGCTCCACACTCTGTCAAATGTATGGGAGAATCTATAGGAATTGCTGGATTATCTGATGAGGTAGCCAATAATTTGGCCGAAGATGTGTCTTATAGGTTAAGAAGTTTAGTTCAAGTACGTATTACAATCTACAGTTATGTGATATTAATATGAAAAACACCAGTTGAGGTGAACTCTTATTTCTAAGTGGAATGACGCTGTTACGGTATGCTATCAGCAAGCCCGTCCAGTTTTGTGTCCGTAAAGGGGTTTGATCACATCTGTCCTACCTTCAATACAATACAATACAAAAATTAGAGTCCCTGACCAGCCAGAGCCGGATCGACCGTGTCAAACAAAAATAGCCACCCGAGAGGGTTTTGTACGAAAGAAGGAGGAGGTACTTAAATAGTCCAGCTCCTGGGGTCGTACTCATCCAAATTATATAGTGGGGCGTCAACAAGTCTGCTCTTAATGTATGTTCTGAAACAAGCTGGATCCAACTGACTTACTAAAAATGGTAGCTTATTGTAAAGTCGGTGTGCAAGTGTCGGATAAGAATCCCTCGACTTGTTTAGGCGACCCCTAGGCCTTTGCCGATCATGTATTATAGAAGTGCACTGTACTCCGAGCTGGCAATCCAGGATTCATTTTTACGGCCATTAGACAATACAGGCCATGAACAGTGAGGACTCTAGCGGCTTTAAAAAAGGGGTCTGCAGTGGGCAAGATACGAACTTTTTGTGACAATGCGGATAGCTCGTTTTTGTAGTAAGAGTACCTTGCTTACTCCTGCAGAGTGCCCCCATGCCAGTATACCATAATATATGGGTATGAAACAGACCATGGTATGCCAGATACCCGACTCTTTCTTTATTGTAAATAACAACATCATGTTCTTACCGACAGTACCCAAATTCAAGGAATCTTAAATCATAACAAATAAAAGCGCCATCTTAAAGCAGTGTTTTTCACAAGGGGCCAATGAAAGGAGACTACATAATATGTGAAATTTACTTTCTATGGCGACTACTGAAGCCAAATTAATGACCAATTTACTTACTCTTGTGGTCAATTGTATTCTTGTTAACTGGCCATTAAATAGTATTTGCCCTCTTTTAGTTGTGCTCTAAATATCTAAAACATACAAGACACAAGCGGCTAACGAGCGAAGATGTTAATGAAGTTCTTCGCATGTGCGATGCCCCATCTACCCTTGGACACTCAAATCACAATGCTCCTCACAGTTTTGTGCATCTCCAAGAGCCTGCTATTTTTTTGTTGGACGACCCGACAATAGATTTGGCCAATTATGCGCTAAATGAAGTTTTTGTACCTGTTAAATCTCCAAGAACTGTCATAGGTAAAACAAATTGATGCAACTGTGTATTTTTAATTTTTGTTTCCCGTGACCCTGTCTCGCCAAGGCCTCTTCACTACATATCCACACGCACACTCTTGATCTTGCAGATGATAGTTAGCCAGTATGTATGATTAGATGGGTTTCCCAGGGATATTGGTGATTGCACTGGGAGAAGTATTGATAAACACTATTAACATCACAATATAATCAGCTACTAAGTTACTTAGTTGGCAAAATCACTGGGAGAACCCGGCACTTTTACCTAATAAGCTTAGGGCCATCAAACCTCTTGTAGGGAAAGGGTCAGTTGACATACGAGTAAACATTAGCAGCACGGATGAAGTTTTATGCTTGATGACGGGTTCTCCGCCTCCCATATGACCAACATGCCAGGTAGGGCCCCTGCCGTCTTCCCCACCTTCCCTAATAACTCCTCTATGAGTAATTCTTACAACTTTACGCCAACACACGCTCCGGTTTCTGTTCCAGTCAATTACTTGTAAGTTTGTAAAAAAACCTTAACCCATTATATTGCAAAGTCGTACAATAGGCAAAGGCAAGACGGTCCCTGGGCACACCAAACCAACTCCATTCAAACCCACAGTATTGTATTACAAAAAAAGTAAAACAAGTAATCCCCAATGGGCGTGCGTGGCTTTATGATTATTTTTAAAAAATCAGTTTGACATACTAATGGCACTTTTTTACTTTTATTTGAAAAATGGGGATTAAATTGCTTGCAATCTGCCACAGATGTATTGTCTATGGATAGGAAACTTAGATTTAAATTATGTTTAAAATATCTACCTTGTTCCTGTTAAACTATTAACATATTTTAGGAAATTGGGCTATTGCCGATGAGCAAGGGGCAAAATCGAAGATTGAAGAATTGAAAAGTGAACCTGATATCGCCAGCAACAAAACTATGAATCACGTTACAAGTCCCTTTGTCAAAGCTGAAGAAGGAAAGATGAAAGGAAACTACAGGTCTGATCAGTTGGACAATGAACCTAAACTTGCAGCTGACCTGGTCAAGTATTACGGAATTACATGTAACTCAATTCTGGGTTATTGTGATTTGAAGGTAAGATGCGATAGTTCCAAAGAAGGCATAAAAAAAATACATATTCAATGGTAAGCTTGTGAATCGTTGACGATGTTTGTGTTTCGCCAATGGAGCCGAAACTTTGTCTGTACGAATATTACATTAACGAAATTTCAGCTTAATACCAACAGAACCTAGGCTTTCGTCTACTTAGAACTGCATTAATTATGGCTCGGCACATCCGGACGAGTCTGCAGTCTCGAGTTGCTGACGTTTTGTTCATTGTAGCAAATGGGCTAGCAGATGATTTCTTGTCGATTTCTGGAGCTGGGGTGAAGAGGACGAGGAGCCGACCGCACAAAAGTGCACAGGTTTCCCCGAAACACGCCAGAAATCTTCTGAAATAGACTCAGTGGTTTTGCACCAAGATCTATGACTACAATGAAAAAAAATGCCGGCAACTCGCGACTGCAGACTCGTCCGATTGTACCGAGCCTACGAGTTGAACATTTATGTTTTTAGATTGTTCTGCGCGACCTTTCCCAAAATGGCAAGATTGTTCCCATAGTACCTTACCTCCTCAACTTCATTACTATTACTTTAAACAAGTTATCAAGCGAACGCCAATTGCTTCGGTGGCTGCACGCTATTGACGCTTTGGCGGAAAATGCCAACATAGACTTCACACCTTACCACCCAGCAATGCGCGTTTCAAGTGCTTTACTGAAAATTATCAAGACCCCAACTCTAGATAAGAAAACTTTCAACAATATACCAGACATTAGTGACCGGGCTGTAGCTGACAAAAAACCGCGGTTTACCAATCACCATGGTCTCAGATGCAGAGCAGCTCAGGTATGGTCCATTTTAAGATGTACGATAGGCGTACGTGCCAATTGGTATGTAGAAAACCCTTTCGGCGCTGGTCGATCAGGTGTAGGGAGATTTCATAAAAGCACTAAAGCAACTATGTGAAATATTACTCACTTAGTCAGGATAGACAGAATAAATAAAAATATAAATAAATAACCATCTATTTGCAAAAGTCCAAAAAAATACTATATGGGCTTATTAAATTACATAAGATGAACCACCCTATAAGACCTGTGGTTTTGGCGATACAAGCTCCGGTTAGTAGGATGGCTAATTTTCTCAATCGGTTATTGCAAGATTGCAAGTTCCAAGCCAAATACAGTGTTAAGAACTCCCTTGATCTTATTTCAAAGCTTAATGAATTAATTCTACCTATGAACGTAAAACTGGTGTCATTTGATGCAACAAGCCTTTTCACAAATATCCCCATTTTGGATGTTAGAAATATAGTTAGGGAATTAATGACTCATGAAAATTTAGATCCCAATGTCAGGATAGAAATTGAATCCTTATTGGAATTATTTTCAATTTGGGGATAGTTTTTACCACCAAGAGGATGGGTTGGCGTTGGGTTCCTCTCTTTCTCCTATTTTGGCGGAAATTTTTATGAACGACCTCGAAGTGAAATTTTTTAACTCGCGCCATAATCTATTAGGTAATATCAGGTGTGTCGATGATATTTTTCGAGGTAGCGACCGTCAATTAGACAAACTTTTGGAGCATTTTAATAACTTACACCCGAAGATTAAATTTACTAGGGATTAATTTCTTGGATCTAACTATAACAAGGATGGATAATGGTAAACTAAGGTACAATATTTTTAGGAAACCCACTCATACAGACAGTATCATACCAGAGGATTCGTTTCACCCACCACAACACAAACATGAATCGATTATTTATGAAACCAGTCATTTCCTGAAACACAAATTTTTCAGGAGAGATGAAAAACCGTTTAGTTTCTCTAGTACGGCTCTGATGTTTTTCCTTTGAGACTCAGCTAGTTTCTCGTCATGAGCTGCATATAATGAGCTATTCAGCATCGTTAATGATAGTTTTTTCTAACCTAGGGAGAGCTTTAAAGTTGCTGGACTTAACTGCTTTCAAAAATTAACACTCAGCCATTTACGTTTTACAAACTTTAATGATTCTTAAGTTAACATTAGGTCACAAAATGAGACATTAAGTCATACCAGACTTAGTTTTACGAGTTTTCGTAATTCTTTTTCCCTCAAAGGCCACTTCAATATAGTGGCAAAAAAAAAAAAAAAATTCCCTTCAGGAACGTGACTTTTCAATTTCCCAAATCTTCAAGCTTTGCCTTGAGAATTGGCACTTTCGCACAGCTTTTGTAGATGCTCGCTTTCCTTTCTTCTCTTCCAACATTAGTTTTTCCAAAATTGAACGTATACGTTTTAAGGCCGCCATTAAATTCTGAAGTTGTGACGTAGCCTTTATTTTTTGCATTAAAGATGAATTCGTATAGGAAGCCCCTTCCAATCTTGCCTTCTTAATTCGGTTAACTTTATAATTATGAGGGTTTGTGACTCCTCGTTTTCTTTTTTGAGGGTTTTCCGAATCTGATTTGGCTAATGAAACTTCTGAATCGCTGATTTTATGAGAGAAAATTACAAGACACGTGTTGATTGTTGTTGTCATGCCATATTAAAAGAACCGGTCCGAGTTCACTCGAACATGCTTTCCAATTTATCAAAATTATTAGATAGAGAAAATTAGTAATTTTATGGCAAATATTTTTCCCATGGTTAAATTTCCGATATCTGGGGGGGGGGGGGGGGGGGCTGTTGTCCACCTGACGTCACTGGAAGTGAGGTAAATTCTCGATAGGTCAAACAAACACATTAATTACCACACAGAAATAATGGCAGGGCATGCAATGCATTTGAGCGCGAATTTTCTATCATTTTTTTCAAAAAATAATTTTTTGGGCAAAACCAAATATTTTTTTGGGAAAGCAACCTATCCGGTTTCGTTACTCAATTTAACACCTAAAACATGCTTGAAGGTAGAAATCATCGATAGAAAGGTTTCGCATTTTTTAGTCATTTTTTCATTAAAATTTAGTTATTTTTATTTTTTTACCCCCAGAAGCAAACTATCAAGGGGCAAGCGACCCCCCGCATTTTGTCAACATTAATAACGACTACAATCTACGAGAATTTAAAAGAAATCGTTGGAGCCGTTTTTGAGAAATAATTTTTTTAGACGTTTTTTGGAGTTTTTTGAAAATAAAACCCCCCCAAATTGAGTTAGCCAAAAAAAAAAAAAATTGTCCCGAGGTATGATTTTTGTGAACCTACATGCCGAATTTCACTCAAATCCACTGAGTAGTTTGCCCGGAAATCGACGAACAGACAGACAGACCGACAGACAGACATTTTGTAAAAACCACTTTTTTGGGTTCCTGGGACCTCAAAACGTGTAAATCCGTTGAAATCTCGGAATCGAAAATTTCGACCATCACAAAGCTTTCCTTATACTACGTATAAATTGGAAAGCAAAAAACAATGCGTGGAATGCTCACACAGGTTTTACTTATGAAACCAGTTAAGTCCCGGACATGACTGGTTCCAAAATAAATGAAATATTCAAGAGGATTCCAACGCATTTGTTAGAGTGGGATTTAACTGGTTCCACAACTCAAAGATGCGTCTTGCCACAAAGAACATACAAATAACCAAAAATAAGTAAGTAAGTAAGTAAAAAGCTCACCGATCAGCTTCTCTCTTTAAGTAGAGAGCAAGCTAGAAGGGTGGTTGGCACGCTTACAGGCCACGGCCACTTCAACAAACACATGCATAGGGTTGGCGTGAAAAACGACAGTAGATGCAGACTGTGTGAAGTTGAAGAAGAAACAGCTGAACACATTCTCTTTGAATGTGAAGCGCTGGGAAAAACTCGATACCAAACTCTTGGCCACCCTAGGTATGAAGAGGAAACCATCCGATCTAATCCCATCACAAAAACACTAGAATTTATCAAAAAGACTGGTGTTATAAGATGGGCGTAGACGGCAAACGTGGAAGCAAAAGACCTTCTAGGTCGACGCTTATAGGAACTCAAACGAGTAGGCCCCACGAAGGTAAAAAAAAAAAAAAAAAAAAAAAAAATAAAAAATAAAAATCGCGAAAAGTGTCACTTAACTGGTTTCATAAATAATCGATTCACATTCGGCCATACTTTCCATGATCCATGGGCTCTTACACGTACCGTTGACATTTGTACATTTAAACAAAGAACTTTCAGCAATTATGGAAATTGCTAATAATAATGGATATCCTGTGAGTCTAGTTAAGAATATTTTAAGGAAACACAGGAATAAGTTGACCCTCTCTTTAGTCAATGGAGCGAGCCAGACTTCTGAACCAGATAAAGGGTACGTTAAGTTACCATATCTGGGTAGGATTAGTTTGGAGTTGGCCTCTTGGATTGGAGATAGGGTCGACAAGAATGTGTCATTTTATTCTGGGGACTCATTGGGTAAGCAACTGATTAATTGTAAGCCTAAATAGGAGAAAGGGAGGAAATCAGGGGTTTATCAACTAGACTAATGATTGTGGTAGCTTATATATTGGACAAACTGGGAGAGGTTTTAAAGAAAGAATAGCGGAGCATAGACGGCGGGTAGGAACACCCGACACTCAGTCCGCCTTTGCCCAAAATATAATCTTACATGTAGCCAACAAGGGGAAACTTCTTGATAATTTAGAAACCATGAGATTAGGGAAGCTATGGTTAAAAACAAAACGTTACTTAATGACATAACCAAAGAAACAAGTGACAAAGTCCATGACGCGAATTAAGTCAACTGCTACAGGAGAAGACGGCATCTCGATCTCGCTATTACACCCGATCCTGCCTGCTATTCTCACGCCTCTTGTGCCCATTATCAACTACTCTTTTCACCTCTTCATTCCCGTTGATGTGGAAAATGGCCAAGGTACGGCCGTTCCAAAATCCAAACAACCTTGAGCTCCCTCAGATTTCAGAGCAATTTGCATTCTCCCCACAATATCAAAAGTCTTGGAGTATATAATGACTGACCAAATTAAAGATTTCCATGCTATGAACAATATAGTAGACCCCTTTCATACAGGTTTTAGGAGCAACCATAGTACCGGAACGGCCCTCCTTCGCGTCACAGATGATATAAGACATGCTATAGACTCCAAGCAACTCACACTACTAGTTTTACTAGACTAGTCTAGCTTTTAATTCCGTCAGCTTTCCTATTTTACTAGCCAAACTGCAGGCACTAGGCTTTTCACCAGAGGCCATCAGATGGATGGAGCAATTTCTTAGTGGAAGACAACAAAGAGTCGAAGTATCATACAGTGACGGAAATACACTGCTGTCGTCCTGGCTAACGCTGAATCAGGGTGTCCCTCAAGGCACGATTAGTGCGCCCCTTCCAATGTTCGCAGATGGCCAAAGTGTAAAGACATGAGATCGGAACATGAGATTAGGGAGAAAAACATGAGATCAAAATATTGCTAAAAAAATTACTTGTAATAAGCAAATGAACAATATATGTATAGGCCTAGTGAATAAGTAAAAAAATATGATTATTGAACAAGGAATCAAGATTATTTTGTTGAAAATGCTCGATTATTTTCACTGTCAACCAATGGACCGATTTTGTAATTTAAGTAATTTTTAGAAAAACATGAGATTTGCTCATTTCTTTGAAAAAATACATGAGATAAATAAATAAATAAATAAGCGTTTATTTGCAAACAGACAAAGTCCAATAATATGCAAATTAACTTAACTTACTTAACTATGCTTATCATAATCATGAGGTGGAAGAAAATACATGAGAAATATGTAATAACATGAGATCTGAGAACCCTGGCCCCTTCTCTTTTCAGTGTACACATCAGATTTCTCTAACTGCTTGCGGCACTCAAATTTACCTACAAATTACACTACAAATTTACCGTCACC
Source organism: Psococerastis gibbosa (assembly GCA_963971405.1). Taxonomy (NCBI): domain Eukaryota; kingdom Metazoa; phylum Arthropoda; class Insecta; order Psocodea; family Psocidae; genus Psococerastis; species Psococerastis gibbosa. The sequence goes on along the minus strand of OZ020486.1, from coordinate 25,911,487 downwards.
TCCATAAACGAAGCCTTCAATAAGTTAAACACAGACCTAGCAAACGTATCAGAGTGGGCCACTTCGAACTGCCTTTACCTTAATCCAGCAAAAACGCAATGTCTCCTGATAGGGTCAAAAAATTTACTCGTGTCCATCACTCAGGAACCACTTCCCACGATATCTCTATCGTCTTCAACCATCCCTATAACCAATAAAGCAAAAAACCTGGGTATAATAATAACGAACACCCTATCCTGGGAGGCTCAAGTAAGTGCAATGTCCAGAAAAATATTTAGTTCATTACATAGCCTCAGACGCTTAAAAAATATGCTAACATCAGATCTAAAAAAACAGTTAGTCCAGGCCCTGATATTCCCACTATTTGATTGTGGTGACGTTATCTTCAAAGACTTAACAAGCAGTGAGGCCAATCGATTACAAAAACTTCAGAACTCCTGCCTCCGTTATGTACTTAACTGAAATAATCTACGAGATCACGAGACCCCTCACTACATCTCCATAAACTGGTTAAAACTGAACTTCAGGCGTGATTTTCATCATGCATGTCTGATACATAAAATCTTGAAATCGCAATCACCACAATATCTGTTCTCACTTTTCTCTCCGCTCTCTTCTGGCAGATACAACACGAGATCTGATAATCTTCTTCTTATACCCCTATCGCACACCAACATCCACCACTCCTCATTCTCTATTTCATCTCCAGTACTATGGAACTCTTTACCAGCAGAGATTCGCGACAGCTCCACCACAGCAACATTTAATCCAAAGTATTAAAGTTCCTTTTAGCAAAGCAGTCTGAACAGCATTAGCCCAGGTTAAATGGTTAGGGATATGAATGATGGATGCATGTAAGTACGTATGTTAGTATGAATGGGTAATTAAAATTGAATAAGAAATAATTATACTATATAACATGTAAAGGCAGTTTAGTGTAAGAAAGGGCCACTGGCCCTAACTACGCTGTTCAATAAAGACGATTTATTATTATTATTATTATAACCTTTTTAAGTAGTTCCCCCTTGTTGGCGCTTCCATTGGTTAATGTTTAATTGTTCAATTTAAATTGTTTACTTTATGCGATGCTGTGTGTTATCCTGACAATGCGTTTTGTTTTGTTTTAGCTTGCATACCGTTTTGTTTTATCTGTTTTCAATCGCACTTGACGATGGCGTGAGCCGAAACCGGTTGTGTATTTTTTAATTTTATTTTATTACGTAAAACTATACAAAGTTATTTTTAACAATGAGTGACAGCAAGTTTTACAAAGTTACTAAGGAGACTATTATGTTTATTGTTAAAAACGGCAACCAAATTTCCATTATCTGTTACGATATGGGACCTGGACCTCTTCAACCCTCAAATTACCACATCGTCGGTGAATGCCAATGCACCAAAACTAAAAAGCCATACTCACTTTATTTGGCTGAATTTCTTAGCTTATCACCAAGTCCGGCCCTCATTTGATTAGTTGCGCCGCAATATTATCGGCTGTAGCTGAAATGCTTGTTACATTATGGAAGTGGATTAAGATTTTATATTGATTGATTAATTGATTGCAGGTTCTTGGCAAAGTTTTGGATAGATGGTGCTGCAGTGAATTACAGCGAAGAAGTGTCGTAGACGACATGGCCAAAATTATACGGGATTTGCAGCTGCCGGCTGGAATTCATGTGGGAGCGATTGCCCTTCTTAATAATCTTGGCCCTAATGAGCTTAATATTGGTTTATGGTCTTTTCTGAAAAAATTCCTAGAGTATATGATTTGTGTAGGCCAACAAGACAGAGCCGTTCTGGAGCTAGTTGTGTTGGTAAGTAACCTCTCATGTAAGTCTAGTTCCTCACGAACCTCACCATGGTAATGGCCTCTAGTTTACGAGAAAATGCTATGCCCCACGTTCGCACCCAAAATGACGCCACGTAAGTGCATATACTTTCGTCACTACTGACGAAGCCCCGCTAAATTTCCAATTCCTTTGTCACAAGAGATGTTGAACGTTTTAACGCGTGTCTCTTCATTTCATTCTGAGCCGTATTGGGTAAGAATTTGTTTTTGGGAAAATATAAATAAATCCGTGTAGTTCGTTGTTCACCAATCCAATTGAGAGTTTAACAAAAATACAAAGTCAGTCGCTTATATGTCAAGTTCTAAGACCAAGAATCTAGCTTATATTAATTAATTACTTCCTTATTTCTAGCCTAATCATAGACTAACGTTTTCATTTAATTGCCAAGCTCACATATTGATAGTCTGCAATAGCAGAAATAATTTCCCCTTTCATACAAAGCTGATCGTCGGTTGTATCTTGTTTTCAGGATGCTGCGCAGATCCTGTATAGAAACCCGCTGTTTGTCGGGGAAAAAGGGCATTCAAGGGCAGTTGAAATTGATGCACAATTATATGAATATTTTGGAGATTCACTTTGCTGTAGAAGACTGCAGCTAACAGAAAATCCGCAGTTTTTGCATAGATTTATTGAATCCAACAGTTCTTCAATAGATCTCAAGCCAGGCGCCATACTGAAAAAACCATGGCGATTACCGAAATGTAAAAATCCCATGTACAATCCTGATGCTAAACGGCCAACTATCCCTACAGTATTTCATCTACCAAAAGCACGCCGAAAACGCAATCCTAGAATTATTTTTAAATTTGCTGGAGCCAATCCTGTACCTGAGATGAGTTTGCGACGTCGGAGGCTAGACTCCAGATATTCACAGTTCATTGCTGGAAAGGATTCAGAAGGACATGTAGTACTTGTTGGAAAGCTGTGGCGAAAGCTCAAGCCAAAACCAATTAATACGACATCTTTGTTTTCCATGTTATAAATTATATTACATAATTAGCCTCCTAGGATGTGTTGTCAGTACGAACGACTTATGGTAGGCTAGTACTACCCTGATTCAAAAAGGTTGGTTAATACAAATTGTAGGTCGCTGAGTTTACTCTGGAAATTAGCCAGATACTACCTTAATGACATTTGATCAATTCAATTTAGATCCGTTAGTTTTTCATCGATTCCTCGACACTCGAGAGAAGGTGCATAATTAACCGAATCAAAAATCTTGGACCACTTAGCGTTATTCTTTCCGTGAACATCCAGGCAAGCTTGAAAAAAAATGCTCATTGCTTACATGCAGTGTGTAGACATATTTTCAAAACATCAGACACGTTATTTTTCCCCATCTGCATTTTATCATTGAGGAATGGCAAGAGTATCTGCTGTAGCGAAGAGCGTTCAGAAACTGATAATTTTCCATCATCAAGCAAGAAAAAGTGAGAGAGAGATAAAGAGAATCCTCCAATTATAAAAGTCTACCGTCCACAATATTTTTGGTACGCTGTGCAAACGCCAAGACCACTGATCCGGGGGAGAGCAACGAGGCGGCCACGCAAGACGTCTAGTCGCCAGGACAGGGAATTCATAAAAATCATTAAAGCCAAACGCATAACTGCTCTAGAGCTCAAGGAAGCTTGGAACTAATCAACATTGTCCAATAGCCCAGGTTCTGTGAGTACTACAGTTAGACGAATCCATTCTGCCCGTTATGGTTTTTACACTGCGAATGGGAAACCCCTATTAACACGTGTACAGATAAAGAGGAGATTTGCTTGGGCAAGAGAGAGGGTGAATTGGACTGAACAGGACTGGAAAAAGATCATTTGTAGCGATGAGGCCCGATTTCAACTAACTTTGGATTCTGGTGGATCTAAGCGCGTAGTACGAATATCTGGCGAGACTATCAAGCCCCACTGTATCAAGAAAACCGTGAAGTTTGGGTGTATGAGTGCATCAGGAACAGGTGTATTTCATTTTGTTGAGGGTACTGTTAATGGGTAGACGTACATTAAGATTTTGGAGGACAGTTGGAAGCCTTCCCTTACAAAGATGGTGTCGAACGGGAATTTTATATTTCAGCAATTTCCCCAATCGAAAATATTTGGGGAAAAATGAAGAAGTTGAGAACCACTCTGGTACGGACAAAGGACGAACTGAGGACCATTTTATTAGAAATTTGGGATTCGTTCACTGCAGATGATTGTGTCGCTCTTGTATCTTCCATGTCCCGTCACATTAAGGCAGTTATTAATGCAAAAGGCACTATAACAAAATATTGAAAACGTAGTGGTCCAGGTTTTTTGAATTGATGATTTCAGCATATGTTTGAGCAAAGCTGTCTAGGTTTTAAACCTAATAAGGAGAGTTTTTTCTCATTTGATTGAGGAATAGTTAGGCTACTTTCTATATTAAAATAAATGATATATTATTCGAATTGACAGAGATAGAAACTGAAATGCATCGTGAATAAGGGTGGTCCAACCTTTTTGAATCTGGGTTGTAGTAGTTGGAGAAAATTAAGGCTCAGACCGCGAATTGGGCTCATAAGTCATTTACCTGAGTCATTATTCCATGCCGATGGCATGCGAAATCCCGACCACAGCATGAGGTTCAAGATTTAGCCTGCAGTCACCGTCAGCTTGCGCAAAACCGTCTCCAAATTGACGGGCATTCCGCTAACATATGTCAACTCGTTTCGTATTCACTTTTACAAAACCAGCACTCTGTCGCGACACTGCGCGAAAGGTGCGCACGGAAGGGCCCATGTCCGGTGAGGAGGGCAACTACTTGAAGCGCACTATTCCGACTACTCATCTGTCAGCCTTTGTGAGTGTCCTTGAATGCACAGTTTCGAGTATTTGAGGGAATCTTTACTCCATTGAGAATTGGGTTTCCACTCAGCCATTGACGTACACGACTCCAAGAGAATGGCAGAAGGGGTTCTGGGTCAGTCACAGAAATGGAGACTGCTGCCCTGTCAAGTTCATCAGCCGTTTCGTTGCTAAGGATTCCTGTATGGCCCGGGACCCACACAAGTTTTGCCTCGTTGGTCAAGGAGATGTGGTCGGCTAATTCTCAATTACCAATTTTTTTTATTGAAGTTCATAGTCACCTACATAGCCTTGTAAAAGAGAAACCGTCGCCCCGCGACACGAGGTCGGTGTTTTATTTAATTTCCCACGGCTGATCAGCCAGAGCCGAAAGGGATTTTTGTTATTCAAGGGGTGAATTTTAGCTTAAAAGTACCTGGGATAATACAATTAAATTCCCCACAAAAAATGTTCCTTAAACTTCTTCCTAACGCTCAACTTTTTCAGATGCATATATTATTCGGTCTAAACTTCGAAATCGGGGCAAACCTGTTCGTGTCCAAGTTTTAACAAATTTTCGACCAGCATAAAAAATACCACTGTTTTAGAATCCGCCCTTACAGCTAAATATTGTAGTGTATACTTTCCTGTGACATTAAATAATAATAATCAAAATATTATTATATTAATTATATTATTTCAATAAGTTGCTTGATGTCAGCCACAAAATCACATAACACTAAATAATAGCTGTGTATTTCTTTTTATTTTGGAAGTGATATGAACTTTAATTAGATGCTAACATGTCGCTTATAGGTACGTCACAGTTGAATGACAAAAAATATATACTTATAAAATATATATGTACAACAACAAAAAATTAGTCGTCCTTTGATGCCATATGTTTCATCAAATTCCCCACAAATTTTTCGATTTTCCTAAGTTCTTGTTGAATTTCCGTACTATATCGAAGACACTGTAACAAACAAAACACGTATAATTTAAATTAAATATTACAAAGACTTGGTGGGTTAGTACTCACTCAAAAGTGGAGACTGTCTTCATAATCGCTATCGCCTCCTACTCGCCGTTGGCACCGCATACCTTATTAGGCTCTATTCTAATAAACAAATTTTTTTGTGCTTCATATGTACTTAAACCAAAATTGTGTTATTAGGTAGGGCCTTCAAGTATAGAAAAAGCTTAGCTGCTCGCCATATTTGACATTGCCACACTCTTTGCACCCAGTTCGGCCAAGTTGTAAGCGAACCCACATGACTAGCCAGCTATTGAGCGCTCAATTGTTTATGCCAGGACATTGCTGAGGAGTGTCTCCTGATTTAGTGAGTAATGTTTCACTTTGTTTTGTTAAACTCTTGTCCCACTCACTAGGATATTTGTATGGATAGAATAGAAATTTTCTTATGGAAGTTCATGGTCGTCTACTTGGCGCTTTATAGTGGGGTCGGCGATTGTGCGTGTGCCGTATGCACACAATGCACGCGCCAACCAAGGACACACAACCCCCGTTCATAAGGGGCAGCTCAGGTATCTGCACATCGGACTCCACCACTCGCGACCCCTCTAGAACAGTCCTCTGTACTTAGCTTATGGACATGGAAGTCTCCATCCTGTTCTAGCGAAGAAATGATATTTCCAGCAATTTCCAGTCGCTTCACGATTCTTTTGGCCATCCATGAACAAGGACCTGGGAGGCTGGACCCGTGCTTGCGATGCTTGTCAACGTTCAAAAATTTATAAGCACACCAAGCCACCTCTTGGCACATTTGCTGCAGCCGAACGCTTTGTACATGTGCATCTTGACATTGTCGGACCGCTTCCTCTATGCCAAGGACATCAGTACCTTCTCACATGCATTGACCGTGCAACTCGCTGGCCGGAAGCTATTCCTCTGACAAATATTACTGCAATCACTGTCGCAGAAGCATTCTACAATCACTGGATTGCAAGATTCGGTTGTCCCCTAAGGTTAACTACAGACCAGGGTCGACAGTTCGAATCCACACTATTCAATCGACTAGCGCAATTACTTGGCTGCAACCGCATCCGCACAACTCCATACCATCCACAATACAATGGAGTAATCGAATGCTGGCATGGATGTCTCAAATCTGCTCTCACAGCTCACCTTACCGACAATTGGATGCAAAATCTACCCACAGTATTGCTCGGACTACGTTCAATGATGAATGATTCTGGCACTGCTCCTTCACAACTGGTTTACGGTACAGAACTTCGCCTACCTGGTGACTTCTTCACACCACCAACCAGCATCCAAGAGCCTGCAGAATACTTAGAAGACCTACGTAACTCAATTACGCAAACATCACCATCATTTTCCAGCCACAGAAGACCATCATTATTTAAACCAAAGGACTTGGCTACTTGTTCCCACGTTTACGTCAGGAATGACTTGGTTCAAAAACCGCTCTCTCCTGCGTACTCCGGACCTTATGCTGTCATAGACTGACAACAGCACGCTTACAAGCTGCAATTCCACGGACGACAGACCTATATCAACATCGAACGCCTCAAGCCCGCTTATAAGTTGCCTTCCGACTCCACTCCAGCAACACCAACAACAACAACAGCTCAAGCACCTTCACCTGCTGCTATCGCACCAACGCAGCAGCCTACTCAACCTACCTGCAGATTTGGCCGAACTACCGTCCTACCGTTCGCTTCGCCTTCCCTTAGGGGGGAGCTGTGTGCCGTATGCACACAATGCACGCGCCAACCAAGGACACACAATCCCCGTTCACAAGGGGCAGCTCAGGTATCTGCACATCGGACTCCACCACTCGCGACCCCTCTAAAACAGTCCTCTGTACTTAGCTTATGGACATGGAAGTCTCCATCCTGTTCTAGTGAAGAAATGATATTTCCAGCAATTTCCAGTAGCTTCCAGATTTTTCTACGGGCTTTTATAAACGCTGAGAGAGGGTCTGCAGTTAGTCAGTGCAATTCGGTCAATCTTAACGTTAGTTTCTCGTAGTAATCTATTTGTATATTTAATCGGTTTTGTTGTGTTGTGTTGGATAAATACAATCTCGTCTCGATATTATTATTCCGCGTGTTGTTTATCGTCCCGTGCTTCAGAACATTATTATTGTAGTCCAACCATCCGCTACATGCGAAATATTATGTAGTAGTGTACTTAAAAAGTGCGAAGCGGGGTCGATGCTTTTATGAAATCTTCCTACACGTGATCGGCCAGAGCAGAAAGAGATTTTTTTCTCTTACTGACTAGATTTAAAGAGTAAATAAAAAATATATGTATTGGCTTTGCAGCTGTAGTTGATTACTCACCTGAATATCGTCAGTCAATTTAACACTTAGTTTGCCATCCTTGTGAACGTATTTCATGGAATATCGGGCCTGAAAATTTTTGTATAATTTATAAATAGCTAATACGAAATATTGTTACGACATTTATGTTGCTTTAATTCCGAAATTAATAGAATTAAATACCAGCAGGGCGCCCAGAATAAAGTGTCGGAAGGGTGGCGCACAATATACATCGGAAATAAATCGAGCCCCTACACCTCCATATGATTTGCTTGCGGAAATGCGGAAGCAGGGACAAATAGAAAGCCCACCATATTTTGGCCTCACGTTTTCGCGCCAAATGAAACTCAATAGTTATCTTATGGTACCTAACCCAAGATTTTTAAAACTAAACAAAATGTGTTTTTATTAAATATTTAGGCTGTCTAACTTCACTATTATGATAATATGCTTTCCCAAAATAGCTGAAAATTATATGGATTAAAAATACACAATAGCATCAAATAAGTTCAATCATCCAAAACAGTAACCGTACCCTATGAAATTTCAAATGTAGCAAATACAAAATTAAATTAGGCCTATAGGCAATAATAAGGCATTTTCTCTTAGTTTTTAATTAAAATACAGAATACCTCCTGCTGTGAGCCCAAAAATGGCGGAAATCAAATTACCATGCGACACTAGCGCCAATGGTACTTCTAGTATATTATATTAGAAGTTCTTTGAAATAAATAGAACCCGCCCATTTTCCACCACTTGCACAGCCGCGAGAGGCAGGTCGGCCTCGCATTGTTGATGATTAAACATTTTCCGTTTCCAAGATGGCAGGCCATACAGTAAGAACATTAATAACCTCAGGGGGCGGACATAGCTTTGGTGTGGACTGCTGATATAGGCAGAAAGCCTTTCGCAGATTACTTACTTTACTTTACTTTATCCGCGCCTTATCCCTTCGGAGGGGTCGGCGACTTGGATCTTCTTCTTCCACGCAATACGGTTTTCGGTGTCCTCTATGGTCAGGTTCAAGGTACTCAGGTCTTGTGCTACCTTCGCCTCCAGGGTCAGCTTGGGTCGGCCTCTCGGTCTCCTGCCCTCCACGACGTAGTTCTCCACTCGGTACAGCAGGTGTCCATCTTCCCTCCGTTTTGTATGTCCCCACCATGCCAGGCGCCGTTCTCTCGCCTTATCTACAATGCTGGCTGTACTAAGATTTGCCCTGATGTCTTCATTCCTCCTCCTATCAGACAGCTTGCAGCCGATCGAATACCGGAGCATCCTCATCTCTGCGACATGTAGAAGGTTTTCTTCGCATTTCTTTAATGGCCAACATTCCGCACCATACAGCATTGCAGGTCTCACCACCTGCTTGTAAATTCTGCCTTTGAGTTTTTTGGGCATTTTCTTGTCTTTCAGAATTCCAGACATATCTCGCCATTTGCTCCACCCAACATTAATCCTGGCTCTCACATCATCTTCACAGCCCCCGTTTTCGTTTAGGATCGATCCTAGGTATTTAAACGTCGTCGCCTTCTGGAGTTCCTGGTCATCTATTCGGATTGTTCCTGCCTCTTGTGTAACGCATTCCATATACTCAGTTTTCTTTCGGTTCACTTTTAGTCCTTGGTCTTCCATGATCTCCACCCATCTTTGGAGGGCCCTTTCTGCTTCTTCTCGGGAATCCGATACTAACAGGATATCGTCCGCAAACAGCGCAGATTGCGGAATCAATATAATTTTACAGTTACGACCGCTTAAATTGTAGACATAGTCATATATTTCCATTATCCCAACTAGAGTCCCGGAGTCTCCCCAGGGGGAAATTTTTTGAAGAAAAAAAAAATAGGCGCGAAATTAATTAGTAGGGGTTTCCCCAGATGGGGGGGGGGGGGGGGGGGAATATTTCAGAAATGGCACGAAATAGTGGGTTTATTGATATACATTAGGCTATTTACTTCACAATTTGTGAACGGGTCCTGCCTATTACTGAATTTTGACACATTGAATTCAACATTTTGGTGTTCTTTTTTGTTTCTTATTAGGCCTACATTCTATTTTATTTTTCATTACACTTGCAGTTTTCACTAATTCTATTTTCTGAATTAGCATCTACTTTTCCTGGAGCTATGAGAGTTAAATCGTTGACAAGACGTTGAGTATGTGTCCACGCATGCGCGTGCGCGGACATGGCCTGCAATGCCTATAGGTTTAGGACTTAGGTTAATCCGCCACTGCCTAGCCCATAGGTATTCAAGTAAAGCAGGGGTTTTAATTGGATTTAATGGTATTTTTAAAAATATATTCAAATGCAGGTAGGTTTCTCGTTCATTATTCTCTTTAAACGCCACCTAGAACACTTACGCTCAGTAATAAATTCCTCCCGTTTTTTACCAATACTGTTTAGGGGAAAATAGATACATATTGACATACCGTGTCTTTACAAAGATATTTCAAAGAAATTTGCTACAGTCTGAGTACATAATTTCCTAAAACAGCACAAAAAGTACGCCCTGGGATACTCGAAAAACATTACTGAATGTATTCTTCAAAGGTGTATGTCTGTCTGTGTACCCAACATGCTGTAATAATTACCATGGGGCATGGAGATTACCGCACTTATGGCGTAACTTCTTAAACCATACCTACAAGCTTATCTTAATATATATATTTCGACTGTCCGTGTGTATGTCACGGATTCTAAATCTTAATTCTAAATACATCTATTATCTGTGTGGATGGTACTTGGAAATGCAACAGACCGACTGCAAAAGTAACATGAAAAAAAAACGGCTAGGGCTTGCATAAACGGCATTAATTTCTTTTAGTTAGTTGCACTTACCTTCATAGGATTTTGCAAGTAAAGTCTTTCTCCAGCTTTCTCAAATTCACTCCAAGATTTTACTCTCATTTTCTTGTTTGTGTATTGTTCAATTGTTGTTTACACGTGGTAGGTGGTGTTGGTAGTACTAATTTTATTTGTTGTGTTGGTTTATTTGAAATTTTGAATTGTAATGTTGGTGAAAAACCGCCAAATAGTTTTTAATGTTACACACCACGTAAATTTAACTTAGGATTTATTATTTTTCTTCTTTAAGTTATTACACTTTCCGCTAACACAGGTAGGAGGATTTCTTGCTTTTTTCTGTCCACATGGAGTTCGGAGAGGCTCAGGCTCTGCCTGAAAACCAGATAAAATATTAAGGTAGAAAGCAATTTAAGCACTACAAAACAAACCACCCAATAGCCGACATAATGGGTTCCTTTTTTAAGGCTGTACCACTTATATTGGGCGGCTATTACACTGAGGGTTTCCAGTGTAATAGCCGCCCAATATAATGTGTGACCCTCACACGCCTCACGGTACGAGACCACGAGGGAGCGCAAATATTACAAAAATTGTAAGGATTAGAATGTATTGTAAATATATGTATATTTTATATATATTATTATTAATGAATCAATATAGGCTATTCTAATTTTTTTTAAATGAAGCATAGACTAGACATTTTATTTTAGCCCACGTAAGTGACGTAACCTGACCTAATGCCGCTAAAGACTAGGCTATAAGGAAACCAGCAGCAATTAACTTTTAAACCGCTCGGAATGGCTATATTAAGACTAGGCAATGAGTTAACTAATTTAACAAAAGAATTCTATTCATGATTTTTTTTAATAATAATAACTGCTCTGGACGTTTGCTATTAGGCTATGGATTTATGCCTTTTTAGGTAGTAATTACAGTATTGATGCAAAACTTAAAAACAACGCCTCTAATATAATAGGGTTCATGGGTGATTTCAACACTCCGTCGCTTTTACAACATAGCCTACCGTACTTGAAAAAAAAACTTTTTTAGGATAGGAAAGTGGTACCGTCAAATGGGGCATCTTGGACAAGCGATAAATTGCATTATTCTTTCAATTGTGAAATTTTGCTATCCATCTCTAAAATATTTACTATTTTCCATAGGCATAATCAAGAGTCATGACAACATTGATGTACAATAAACTTTGGTTGGAGGGAAAACTACGGTTAGACGCGATCGTAAGGGCGACATTTGTTAAAACTATAAATCCTTCATAGAATCGTACGTAGTTCCCGTTTTCATATAATACTTGTATAATTACAAAGACTGTCACGGCTGGAGTTACGTGATGAAGCAGTAAAATTCGGGATGATAGGCTGTGGTGGATACTCGATCAGAAAGCGTAGGCTCTACTTGACCGTCGTACGTAGGTACCTAATACATTTTAACTAGAAAAAAATTAAGTATTAAATAGGTATAAAGGATTATCGCGTTACTGGCCTTAAAAGGCTGTCACATGACAGAGAAGCTATAATAAGGAGCAAAATGCCATACATGTAAATTCAACATAGGCCTAGATAGATAATTTATACCTACGGTAATCGGTGAAATGAAAATGAAATGAAAATGAAAATACGACTTTATTGTAAACAAAACAAAAGGCGAACAATAAGACTATAAAGTCTTGTTTTCATGCTAACCTTAAAAAACCAGAAAAAAAACATTGTGAACTATTATAACTTAATTAAAATTAAATAGAGAAGAAGGAAACAGAGGAGTAGTAAAAAAGAAGGATAAAAGATATAGGGATAGATAGATATGTGGATAGATAGAAAACCCGTGTATTTCTAAAACTAAAATAAAAATTGGCACAACATAAAATTACAAAGCTGTGCCCCTCAAGTCGAAAATTGGGAGGGTGGCACATGTTGATGTTACAAGCCCATGTTACCCCAACTTGAGGGTAGGTAACTTTATTGAGACAGACTTTTATTTATTTGTATTTTTATGTCAATCTGAATAAAATAGAGTACCGTTAATAGGATTTGCAAATGTAATGATCGACTAAGCCGTAAATAGGAATATGAAGTTGCTGCTCAGTATTATTTCAAAATTATGTGAACTTAAAAGGGCAAAATGTCACAAGATGCCCACTTGTCGATAGGCAATCAAATTCCCATGCAAGACTGCATAGATTTTTTTCTGCGTCATTCTGTTTTATTTCTAACAATGATTCCACTGTTCTGATAGGCCACATTACATTGTATTATTGATTGTCCTAGGCCTATGGCGATAAATTGCAATGAATAGCTTAGCATATTCAAGGTTACAATTATACTGCCGCGCGTATGTCAGATGGAAAACTGCGCTAGATGCGAGTAGGGTGCACTCTTAGTTTCCTTCTTGGTTACACTGACATGAAATAATTTAGGTGCCTATACTTACACATTTCAAACATTTTTCTTGTCGAGTCAAAGGGCATTCTTTCAATCTACAGCTCAGGGGTTTTTCAGGCTTGTTTACAGCCCGTTTGGATTTGTTACAACCTTCAATCCTTTTTGGCGGTCCACAAATGCTACGAGACAGTATATTCTAAAAAAAAACCGCGCACCCATTCATTAATTAATTAATGGGCCCTGTACACAAAGGCAGATTTTATGCAGCTGCAGTTGTGCTCCTGACCATAAGGTATAATAGCAACTAGGTCTAGGAGCTTGTGTATTGTGCATAGTAATACACCATCACTTATATAAAGGCTTAAAATATCAAAACTCACTATGAAACAATTAATTAGGGCTGCATGAATTATCAAAAACGCTAGCCCCTCCTCTCTCTACAATGCACACACAAGTTGGTTACCTTTTTTTTTTTAAATTTAATTAATGTTTAGAAAAATTCAGTAAGGACCTATCAAATCGAAACGGGTAAAAAAATCTAACACTTTTTCAATTAACAAAACTTGGAGGGGAGTTTGGCTGCATTGTGCATTTAGAACATTTACTTATGCAGACGTAGACATTGGTTTTCAATTTTATCGTTTCTGGGTCCACACCTGGTCCGTGCAGAGGCATATATTTTTTTTTTTTTAGTTTCCAATGCATCCTTTGAAGAATACCTACTAATCTTTATTGCATGGGGCACAGTGGCGTAAATAACACCACCGCGGCGCAGCATTGCTGGGGGCCCACTTCAACTCCCCAAAATAATAAGAAAATGAATATAAATATTCAATTTCAATTTGTTATCCATTCTGACTTTTTTTATAAAAAATAAAAATAATACCACTATTGACTACCACTCATAAAAAGAAGAAATAATGAGACAAGGTAGGGCTCACCACAGGTCTTGCGCGGGGGGGGGGGGGGGGGCACGACTGAAGTTATATTTACGCCACTGATCGGGCATCATAATAACCACGAACTTACGGTTCTGCAAGTTTTTAGGCTCACCATCGATTTCATAATCTTGGCAAGCTACATACTGGACGCCTGGACGGCACAGCGACCTTCCAATTATAATTCACTCACATTAGTACAGTATACCGTAGTGTACAGTACATAAAAATAATTTCTTGTTATTCCAATTATTGTTGTTATTAGAATTAAAAGGAGAAAAATAACATTAATTTGGTACTTGCATGGAAACTTACATGATTAACTGAAAATTTACAAATTGAAACCAGTTTCAACATAATTTTCTAAAAGGCTTCCATATATAGTTATAGTAAATATTATTGTTCCAGGAATACAATTATTAGAATGGATGATTTATAAACTGAGTAGCAACCATCAGCAGGCATGGATTAGCCGACCGGGTATTTTAAAATTAGGTCTATTACCCACTGCATTCTTCATTGAGCAAAATAATATTTTATATGGCACATGCACATAGTACCATCGCCTTTTTTGGTTATGAAAAACTCTCTCTCCCGTTACACATTTTAAATCATTGCTTAGTGTTGTCACTTTCGTAGGCCTGCCTCCAAATGTTTGCTACCTCGATTAAAATGGGTGGTGATCTCATCGATTCATACCTAATAAGCTAACATTTGGAGAAATACGTTGGCTGCCCGAAATTTAATTCCTTTTCATTTTTATTTAATTAACTAAGCATGTTATAACAGATTTGGGTCATTAAAGTTGTAGAAGACTACCGGTACTTTATGCATCATGTAATAAGACATTTTTCATTTTTGAAATTGTAGTTTTTTCATAAACATGATAACATTCTGTAAACAATAACTTTTCACGTATAATCGATTTTATAAAAAAACTACAATTTCGAAAACTAAAAATACCTTATTATATGATGATGCATGAAGTAGTCTTCTACAACTTAAATGGGCCAAATCTTTAGTAACTTGCTTAGTTAATTAAATAAAAAATAAAAAGTATTAAATTTCGGGCCGCCGATTTCCTACGGGCTGTACACTCTTAAAGCTCGTTCTGTTGTATTCTGCACCTTTGGTTTTAACTGACAAAAAAAAAAGATAGTGCCATCAGCTAATTAATCCCTTTCCTGTTTC
This sequence comes from Psococerastis gibbosa, assembly GCA_963971405.1. NCBI lineage: Eukaryota > Metazoa > Arthropoda > Insecta > Psocodea > Psocidae > Psococerastis > Psococerastis gibbosa. The sequence goes on along the minus strand of OZ020486.1, from coordinate 25,896,196 downwards.
CCTCATGAATTAGTACGGTACGAAAATAAAGGTAATATATAAGGATGACCAGCAGCTCTAGCACCAACACAATTGATTATTTTATCCGGAATAAAGTGTAAATTATCCTAAATAACCTAAGTCAATGTAAATTCATTGACAGGAATAAAATCGGATACGGTACGAGTTAAATGTCAATTTGTTTAATGTCAACCGAGATTAAGGACATGTCATGTAGAGTAGTGGTAACAGACTCCGACATTCGCCCGAAAGGTTGATGGTTCGAGTCCCACACTTGCTACATTTTCAGGCCATGCTTCGGAGGGTATGTAAAGCAGGCGGTCCCGGGCCGTCCTAGTTGAGTGTAAGAGTTGGCTTTATAACCCTAACTCCGCTAGGTTGTTCTTACTAATAGAACAAAAAGTCAATATTTATTTATTCATTGCGGGAGGAGTGGAGCCAGTGGAGGCATCGATCCTACATGTTGCTGCCAACCAGCTAGTCGGCTTGAAGAAGAAGATTAATTGCTGCTCATAGTTGTTTATGCTAGACCATTGGTCGGCAACATTTTTGTACAAGTCCGGGTATTCTCAATAAAAAGCACCAACTATTGCAGAGCGATTGTCACTTTTGATTAGGATAGCGTGGTATGCTTGTGAATTGTATCTTCTATAAGGCGGGGCAACCATTGTCCTCTTATTTGAGCGTGAGCGTGACATTGACCTGGTAGCAGGCATTTTTAGACTGTCTTTACTACGTCAATATCACGCTCACGCTCAAATACAAGGTCAATGGAAACCCCGCCTAAAAAAGAAACAACAGAAATCACTATCTGTACGTCATGCAGTCACGTTAAAAAAAGTACAAAAGATAGCCCCTGCGTAAGCTAAACATGAATACGTCCACACCGTCGATATTGAGGAAGATGTTTCGTAGTGACGTTACATGCTTATAAACAATGTTGTTTGTCCTAAAGTTACATAAGCAAGGCATAAGCAGCACCCAATGGTTGTCCGAACGACATCTCCATTGACTCCATGTATAGCATCCATGTTGGATTTATCTGCGCAAGAACTCCAATGGCTTTGCCGAGGCGCCACTGCGGAGAACCGACCACTGTGCTAGACGCAGGCGAAACATCTTTTGCTTTTCACGCTCATGATCAAACAATTGAAAATCTTCTGATTTGTGCAATAAACGTGCTGGTTAATTTTAAAGTAATCTTGTAGCGTGAGCCACCATGTTGCGTCGCCTTGCACCGATATAAGTTACAATGAGCGCAAGGTTACTTAATACCTCCACCACCCCTATGGAGGAATTTGTGCTGTTTTTGACAGAAACGGTTTGTAACAAATTTTAACACCATTATCCTTGGCTAATGGACGGGACTGAATGAGGAATAAAACGACAGTTGACTAGAACAGAAATCATATTTAATAAAATACTAGTCCAAGGAAATGCTACTACTTCGGTTTAGTTGCTGCTCCCTCCACCAGATTGCCTCGCATGAGCCATTATAGATTCAACCTTGCTTGCAGTCTCTCGCAATGCATCAGGAATATCCTGCAAATCTATTGTGATGTGTGCCGATAATCGTTTGAATGCTGAATGTGGATCTTTCTTTACCCTAAAAAATATAAATTTTACTGGAAGGGCCAGTAATAAATCATAACACTAAATACATTGGCTGCTACCTACGTTTCAAGAATTGCAATATCGCAAGAAACACGTAGTCTCGTGTGCTAAGCCGATTTGGTGCCAGTGGCGAGCGGTCCATGTAAACAACCTAAGCACTGTCCCACTAAAAATGTAAAATACTTAAAAGACATACCCTAAACAAGAGAATAATGCAAAGCGATTGATAAAAAGCAATGCACGGCTTTCCATTTCTCAAAACATACCATAGGCTGCGAGGTTTTAGCTGTCGCAGTACGGTACCGGCAAAATTGTATTGAAAGTACACCACTTAGACAGCCGACTCATCTGCTGGGCCGCTGGCAGCGCTTTTTAATTCATTTTGTGGCGTATAACACACAACGATTTTTTTTTCTAAAATATTTTTAAATATATCTTTCAAGTTTACATTTCATTGTAGTCCTTATTGATGTAAACCAAACCTAGTAGGTTGCTTACTCATTGACAGTTTGGTTCAGGGGGAAAAACAATGTGCATTAAATATTACGGTAATGTAATTTTTCTGGTGAGTCTTTGAATGCTTTCTAAAGTTGGGAATGTTTCGGTGGCTAAATAGAACAACTAAACAAAATCGGTTCATTTCCCAAGCAAGGTTTTGCTTTTGAAGAAAAAAATTGATTTTCTAATTTAATGGCTTGTCATATTTACAAGATCACCTGTAACACGTAATGCTATTACAGTTGTTGTGTTTAAGTTGTAAGTTTTTAAGGCTTTACCACTTAGATTGGGCGGCTATAACACTAAGGATTTCCTGTGTAATAGCCGCCTAAGATAATGCGTGACCCTCACACGCCTCACGGCACGAGGGAGCGCAAACATTACAAAAATTGTAATCGACGAAGTATGTAAATATACGAATATTATTATTATTATTTTAGGTAGCATTATATTACTCTGTCCATTCTAGACTATGGATTTGTCCCATCAATCAATTCAGTGCTTTAGAATAGGGAAAATGGAGGCAGCCAAAATTTAACCATTTGCCAATTATTTACCATGGAGCTGCCTATTATTATCTATTATGGTACCTATACTAATTGCAATAGTAAAGCATGTAAGAGTTCAAACGTTTCATTTTTTTATTTTTTTTTATGTGGGTGAGTGCTGATTCATTGACGAGGCTGTAGCCTACTTTGTTCAGGGTGAGAGGCGAATGAAATTTCATTATAAAGTAATTTCTTTTTTAGTCAAAAAAAAATATATATATACGTAGCTTGGCAGTGTGGTAGGTTAATTTTTTTTTTTTTTCTATTGACACCTTAACAACTAATAAAGAACCACTTGACATTGTATACAAGAAGCGACTGATTTCTTACCTTCGGTTTTCTTCATATTTTAGTTGCTGTCTTAAGAAAATAGCATTTTTCAGCATGGTTTGTGTATCTAAGAATCGTTTTCTAGCTTCCACCATTGATTTCACTGCGCTAAAAGACGTACAATATACTCAATGATTTTCTTACGGCTTATTCCTGCGGCAGCAGACTCCATATTATTATATTAGGTATGAACAGGCTTCAGCTACAAGGTCTTTAGGAAATGGGAAACAGCTACTTCATGCAGAGATATATTGCGAAGTTTAATAATAATGCTACCCTGGGAAATTCAAGTTGGACCACCTTGCATATTAACAATGTTACCTTTTTGACATTTTATTTTAATATATTTTTAATAATATGTTAAAGTTGGGTGGATCCAAATCAGGGCATTATGTTTTCGGGAGGGGGGGGGGGGGAAGGAGCACGATGGCTATTAGGTACGTTTTTAAACAAGGTAATAAAATTTTCTTCTTTAGCCAGGATCAATTTCAATTTTTTCAATCGCTGGGGGGACAATTGACCACCCGAATTACGACTCTGATTCAAATAAGGGGGATGGATCGAGTTTTCAAAAACTTTACTCTTCGAAACTAGTTTTTTTGGCCCTTATTGCTATTCTGACTAGGACCAGGCCTGCGACATGTTAGGGGTACGTCTTAAAGAATGTCTATAGTAGCCTAATTTAAAAAAAAAAAACAGGTACCTGACAGCGTATTCCACATCGTAGCAACATCCTTGAAGTTCTTTATGCAGACCAGATACTTCCATTCTTTTTTGAACCATAGATGGCATTACTTTTCTGACATGCTCTTGAAGACGATAAAATGCCAGAGAAGGTTCATTTGCAACTATATGCATGTTTTCAGAGATTCGCTCCGTTGCTGGAATGAATTTGCACTAATATTATTATTTAAATACGTATTCGACTCAAAATGCTTAGACCAATCTATGTACGGTAAAGGTTTAGTTTAGCTACCTCTAAAAACATTGTAAAAGGCTAGCGAGAGAAGTGACGAAGTTCTATAAGTCTCTCCAGGCTGATTAGCCGCCCTAAAAGTATGCACCCCTCAAGTAAATGCCTTTCAAATTCCGTATAGTACAACTCATTTCAGATCCGACGGATCCTTCCACGAACAAAACGATTCATCGCTAGCCATATCGCTATACCACGAAGTAATTACAGAGAATTAGGGTACCAAAATAGTCTACTTACCTTTTTTGACTTTAACATCAAGTTCCGGATCATGACAGCTTTGTGTAGGCTTGCTAGTCATATTTTAATGTGCGAAAACATTAACAAAAGTAGGCTGTTGTATGTTGTAATTATAATACGTACTGTAGGCTATTCATAGGTTATACTGATGTTGGTGTAATCAAACACGAGTTATACAGTTCATAACGCCATTCATAAAAGTGAAATTACTTTAAATACAATTTATCTCGTTTATCCACATATTATTATATAATAGATTTCATTGAAAAATACCTCTCCATAATTTTTTACTCCCGTCTCCCTCAAAACAAACAATAACAAATCAAAATCATAGACTATAACCTATAACAGATTATTATAGAGCATTGATCTATATATTTCAATAAAAGGGGGGTATTCCATATACGTACAACGTCAACGAAAAATTGAAAAATGACGTTTTAGCAGACATTAAAGACATACTAAAAATTCTGCTACCACGTCAATTTACGTCATTTTTCAATTTTTCGTTGACGTTGTACGTATGTGGAATGGGCACCTAAAGAAAAGATAAACTGAAAAGTCTGGAATTTTTCAATTCATATTCATCTATTGCCCCGTTTATGACGTGGTTTTAACGTAATTCACTCGATATTGTTTTGGCGGATTTTCTTTGCAATTTAAATTTATTGTTGTCCTTTTATAATTTTGCATTAGAAAAGAGTTTGTTGTTGCAGATTTTGTCCAGGTTGATTTTTGTGACCATAACGCTCCCTGAGGCTTGAGTTGAGTCTCCGCAAGTGGCAGGGTGCGGCTCTCGAGCCAAGCGCCCTGCGATCCGGTTTTCTGGCGGATCCAACATGAGCTTGACATCCGCAGCTGTATATTTCTCGATTGTGTTGAGAAGGTGAGAAGCTGGAGGAAGATTAGCATGGTTGTCGACTGGGCTAGCCCGTTTAACTTTTAACACCAATCCCAGGCTAATCAGGCTCCATGCTTCCGAGACTATCAGGACAGTCAACAGTTTAAGAAAACGGCAACTTTCTAGAGTAGCCCTATGTTAATATTCAATAAGTAATCCATAATTTTCAGAGTCTAATTTTCCAAAATCAGTGATGCAAGAATCGAATAATCACACGCAGTGGCGGTTTAAAATTTTTCGAAAGTGGGGGGGGGGGCATTTACAAGCCCCCCCCCCCACCCCCCGGAGAAAACAATTGTACAATAGGCCTAAATCAGTAAGGTTTTACGCATAATGTACCTTGGGGAAAGAAGACCCGGGGGTATCTCTCGGAGAAAAAAATTGATTAATGGTTCACATTTGGGTGGATTTGCGCATTTTGCAAGCAGTACAGATGAGATTTTACCGACGAATAAACCTACCACAGAGGGCAGCCCAAAAAGCCCCTCTTGGCTACGCCCTGTAAGGGGGGGACATGACCCCCCCCCCCCCCCCCTTGAAACCGCCAGTGATCACACGCAGTTTTAATAATAAGAAATAGCAGTACAAATAAGTAGTAGTTCATGTAACAATAATTAAAGGAAGTAATTATAATAAGAGATCAGATTATTTATTGTCCAAAGTTATGAATATTAAATAAAATTTCAAGTTTCAAGTGGTTGTATAGATTATAATACAAGCTGATAATATAATGTTCTATCTATAAGTGATTGCACATTTTGATTGTTAGTCGCTGTCATCTTGCGACTGGTTGTTTGGCTCCTCTTGAGATTGAGGATTTTGTCTTCCCGATTTGGTTATTAAGCCCGGGATTTTCCTATGTAATTTTGAGTGCTCCACGTTCTTGAATATTTTTAATTCTTGGGTATACCTGGAAACAGGAAAACATATTTTAGTATTAATTATAACAATTTATATTCATTATCGTTGTGTCAATATGAGGACGTTTATGTCATGTCAATGCAGGAGACGACAGGGAACGCTGCCAGACCTCAACAGCCGATGCCACCGCAGTGGAATGCTCCACTGCAGCAATGACTGCCCAACAGCCGCCTTGGGCGACAGTTACACATCAGCAGCAGTTGTGTCAATATGAGCACGTTTATGTCAAGTCAATGCAGGAGACGACAGGGAACGCGGCCAGACCTCAACAGCCGATGCCACCGCAGTGGAGTGCTCCACAGCAGCAGCCGACTGCCCAACAGCCGCCTCGGGCGACAGTTACACAGCAGCCGCAAAACAGTTTCCACAAGCTTGGCATACGCCACCACAGCACCAGAGTGCCCACCAGCCGTCACAGGCAACAGGCTGGCCACAGCCACCGCCGCCACATATACCGCAGCAACCGCCGACCTGGCAACACCAGCAACCCTTTCATGGCAGCTCTGGTGGCTACAGGATGCCCCTGGTTAAATTTCTGGGCGTCTGTCGGTCCCGAGACATCTGTATCTCTGGGAGGAAGAATTTGTAGAAGCAAGCAAGCAAAGACGATTGGCTTAAACAACCAGACCCGTGATGGAGCCACACAAACCTCACAAACAATTGCACCAAGCAAGATATTTGTCGAAGCTGGAATCCAAAGAGACCACCGGAACAATGAGGCAGCCAAGCAAACTGTGCCATTCAGCAGCAGCCGCCACAGAGCACCCCAAACTGAGCCACGCAACAGCAGTAGCAACCACGGCACACAAACTAAGCCACCCGGACAGCTGGTGACGGTGACGATACAAACTCACCAAATGGCAAGTAAGCATCAAACCCTTCTTTCCTGGAAAGAGGCCACTATCCCTAAAGCGTTCCCTAATAAATATCTTATTAGCTTATCACCAGTAAAAAAGCCACACTTTAAACCTGTATCAAGTGATGACTGGAATAAGTACCTAGTAGCCACGAACAATTCCATGTAGGTAAGAAAACCCTGGTGACCTCTACTTACTGCTTGCACGAAAAGGTCCATTTGACAATTTCATTTGCCAATAAAGGTAGAGAGGGCAAATATGACATCTCACGTGGGCTAGCACGCTGCTTTCCCCGCACAAAAAAAGCGGCTGCAGCAGGATGACTTCAACAGACCAACCTTAGAACTAAACCAAGTGACATGTAAGGCTATCTTAGGCCACAACAGGAAGCCAATAGTAATTGCTGACTTGACAAAGGACAAAATAGGCACATAATCGACGATATTAAAACCACTTTCAGAAGAAATAGCAAGCCTGGGCAAAGTCATAGCAATCGGGCTAGATGACTGTTCGGAAATGGATTCGGGTTGTGGAAAAACGACTTAGGTTATAAAAAACCATATCCCTGGGAAGGATTTAAAATTTTAACAGCGACCAGAGAAGGAGTCAAGTCCGTGATACATGCTGTAACGAATGCGTACGGTATAAAGGGGGCCGTTCTCCAAAAAGACTACAGGACTGTCGCATCAATCCTAATTAACGGCTCCGAAATAAAATATGATAGGGTCATAGTAGAGAAGGGATAGCTACTCCATGCCGGATCTTTATGAGTTTCTGCCATCAAAGCTGAGTGCAAAGAAATACTGGTACTCGGGCACTCCAACCCAATTCCTAACCTGGACAGGGAAAAAGTGTGCCCCTCTGGTTTAAAATTCCATAGGCCTGATATACATGGGGCAAAATTACAGAGGAAATATCGACCACACATCGCTGCCCCGCTGACCTATGCTTTGCATTAAAAGATTTATACAAAAACATTCACACTACAATCAAAGTAGTGATGTCACTTGAACAAATCCCGATTAGCCAAAACACGCCATTGCCAAACTATCCAAACAATATATACCTTACTTTCACTAAAATTGAAAAAAGAAGAGTTAATCAAGCAGGGAGTACAGGAATATGGAAATCAATGTTATACTGACCATGAACTGCAGGGTGGTTGCACAGACAACATAGCGATTGTAAGGCTAAATCGTGAGGAAAATCACATCTACCACAGCGTTCCACATGCTATTTATTGCTGCCCTTAGTAAGCACAAACAATCTTTGAAATACATAACAGCTGCTGCCGATGACTATCTTTCAAGATTTATAGTGTCAACAACAAACAAAAACATCGTTGAACGGAATCAGCTGTGGCTAAATATATGTACGTCAAAACAAATTGTGACAGCTGAGGCCACTGCGTCAGAGAAAACAGACTCTGCACTTGACACCTGCTCAAGCCGTGGACCTAAACACTATAGTACTATACAGGCAATTAATACTCCCGCCATGAGAACGCAGGATGGATGGTTAGACGATTGTGACCTCCAACAGTATATAGAGGGAATAGAACGAAAACTAAACGACCAAACGAAGCATACGCCACCACAGCACCAGAGTGCCCACCAGCCGTCAAACAACAGGCTGGCCACAGCCACCGCCGACCTGGCAACACCAGCAACCCTTTTATGGCCGCTCTTACGACCCGTTCCGGCATTCGACAGACATGACTGGCTACAGGAAGGCCCTGGTTAAATTTCTGGGCGTCTGTCGTTCCCGAGACATCTGTTTCTCTGGGAGGAAGAATTTGTACGAGACTTTGAGAGGCAAGCAAATCAGGACTTCCGATGGATTTAATCTATCCCGGCTTGCTAGATCGATCTTCTCTATCGGACGGCAAAAACATGGTTTGAAGTGCACTTACCGGATCTGCAGAGTTGGAATTCCTGGAGGCATTTACCGTCGTCCGGGGTGACGCAGCGCTACTACAGGAAGATGACACCGGGGCAGAGATCAGTAGAATTCTTGGCCAATATTCGGAATTGATGAGGTCAACCTTGTGCGCAACAACCTGTTGCCTCTCTACAGAGAAAAGTTGATTTTCGCGGACGTCTACATCTTCCGGCAACTAGAGGCAGCCTGTGCAGAAATAGAAGCAACAATTAATATTTGGCAGACAAAAATACCGTATGTAAGTATGGCCGATGCGTACACCAACTTAAAGGCAGCAGCGGTGAATCTTTGTTACAATTGCGATTCGCTACACATTATTTTAAAGATTGTGGGCCGCCCGATGACATGGACCCTCCACATCCCGAATTTGCGGATTATATTAAGGATTACTTTTCCAGCGCCAGAGCAGATCGAGCTGGCATGTGTAGGGCTGGCTGAGTGACCTTTCTTACGTGTCAAAATGGGGGAAACGTTATTTCCTTCCAACGCTGGTAGACACGGGCGCTAATTCTGCCCTAATAGCAGCCCCTTACTGGGACATGTTGGTTACGAGTGGCTTCCGGGTGACGCCTACGTCTGGTCGAGTAAAGTTAGCCGACTCTTCATTGCACGCAGAGCTCGTGGGAACCGCCTGACAGCGAGTTTAAGTTGGTTCCCGTATGGTCAACCATCGGTTCAACCTGCTTAATGGTCTGAGGCAACCGTGCCTTATAGGCATTGATTTGTTGTTGAAATTAAAGGCCTCTATCGACGTGGCAGGTTCATAATTGGTACTTAAACCCTTACAGAAACAGTTGAACAAGACGGACGCGAGAGACTAAATTAAAACAATGTCGACGCGGGGTCAAGGTAATCAAGAAAAGCCAGCAAATACTATTCCGTTTCTCCGATCGAGAGCTGCCTTAACCAAGATGAAACGTGTGGATCCGACTACAAATAATAAAAAAAATTTATCAAGGAAGCCACCAGGAAGTCTCGGCCCATCTCCTCTTCAAACCATTGTGGAAAAAATAAAAAAAACCACCCAAGAAAGGATAAGCAAGGCAACGTTTCCAGAAGTCTCCTTCCTCCTTCAAAGAATTTAAGGGTTGTACAGTCGCGACGCAACTCTAGTGGTTCAATGTCTGTTTGACACTCCAAGGCTGTGATAGGGGTGGATTTGGCAGCCCTACTGATAGCTTTCAGCGCATTATTTCGGGCAATGTCCAGTTTTCGCATGTTAGCGACACTTGCTGTACAGAAGGCTTCGCAGCAGTATTAACTAAGGGGTCTTATGTATGATTTGTAGTTGGTGACTAGGACATCTTGCGTTGCACCCCAAGTGGTGCCTGCTAATCTTTTCAACATGCATACTCTCTTACAGGCCTTTGTTGCTGCGCCATCGATATTTTGTTGTCCAAAAGCATGCAAAGGTATTTGGAGTTGGCAACTACGGCAATGTCGCAGTCGTCGTATTTTAAGTTGACTGTGTGGTTCTTGGTAGACAGGGAGAAAAGTTGTGCAGTAGTTTTGTCTTTGCTGACGAGCATCTCATTTTCCGCACACCACGCTCTCAGGACATGCAGGGCTTGGTTCAGTGCTCACTCGAGGGCCCCAGATTGTTAGGTTGTCTGCATAGCATAGAACATCAATCCCGGGGATACTTCTAAGTTGTATTATCAAGTCGTTTATCAATCTTTAAAAGTCTGTTTGGAGGGCCCGGTCTTAGGCCACCGGTTTTGTCAATATAATGGTTTTCTCAGTACTTACCGTAGTAATTTCTTGTCACTCTCACATTATATTTTGTTGTTGCATTTGTGAAAACGGAATAGGAAGTTCCCGGCTGGGGTTTTAACTGATATTTTAAATAAAAATAATTACTTTTGGTACAATTTTTTTTGGAGTCAGCCATACTTGTTTCTGAAATTTTTCTATTCATATTCATCTATTGCCCCGTTTATGACGTGGTTTTAACGTCATTAACCCGATTATGTTTTGGCGGTATTTCTTTGCAATTCAAATTTATTGTTGTCCTTATATAATTTTGCATTTGAAAAGAGTTTGTTGTTGCAGATTTCGTCCAGGTTGATGTTCCTGACCTCAACGCTCCCTGAGGCTTGAGTTGAGTCTCCGCAAGTGGCTGGGTGCGGCTCTGGAGCCATGCGCCCTGCGATCCGGTTTTCTGCCGGATCCAACATGAGCTTGACATCCGCAGCTGTATATTTCTCGATTGTGTTGAGAAGGTGAGAAGCTGGAGGAAGATTAGCATGGTTGTCGACTGGGCTAGCCCGTTTAACTTTTAACACCAATCCCAGGCTAAGCAGGCTCCATGCTTCCGTGACTATCAGGACAGTCAGCAGTTTAAGAAAACGGCAACTTTCTAGAGTAGCCCTATGTTAATATTCAATAAGTAATCCATAATATTCAGAGTCTAATTTTCCTTAATCAGTAATTGTAAATGCCCCCCCCCCCCTTGGAAAACAATTGTAAAATAGGCCTAAATCAGTAAGGTTTTACGCAGAATGTACCTTGGGGAAAGAGAACCCGGGGGAATCCCCGCCTACGCGTTTGGGTGCTTGGACTGTTCTGTTGACAACTTTACCTTCTAATGTTTTCTCCACTTTTGTAGGCACGGCCTTTTACTTTCAAATGGGCCCGTTTCATATACATGTTCATCATCAGGATTTATACTGTCCGGAATAGCGTCGCGGGAAGGGGATTTTGTCCTTCCATTGCTGTTCCTTCCCGGATGATTCGCAGTTGTATGGGCACTCATCGGTTGTGTTCTGTCACCGACATGGTTCCATACTGCTGCGATTTTAACCTGATCCTTTTTTTCCATACGGTTACCGCCAGTGGTGGGAGTAGACAAAGTTTCTGAATGTCTATGCTCTATCACTGGCTGTAATTTTACAGGTTTATAAATAATAATCGTGTCGGTAGGCAGGTGGTTGTATAGATTATAATACAAGCTGATATTATAATGTTCTATCTATAAGTGATTGCACATTTTGATTGTTAGTCGCTGTCATCTTGCGACTGGTTGTTTGGCTCCTCTTGAGATTGAGGATTTTGTCTTCCCGATTTGGTTATTAAGCCCGGGATTTTCCTATGTAATTTTGAGTGCTTCCACGTTCTTGAATATTTTTAATTCTTGGGTATACCTGGAAACAGGAAAACATATTTTAGTATTAACTTAATTATAACAATTTATTTTCATTATCGTTGTGTCAATATGAGGCCACCGCCACCACAAATGCCGCAGCAACCGCCGACCTGGCAACACCAGCAACCCTTTCATGGCAGCTCTTAAGACCCGTTCCGGCATTCGACAGACATGAGTGGCTACAGGAAGACCCTGGTTAAATTTCTGGGCGTCTGTCGTTCTCGAGACATCTGTTTCTCTGGGAGGAAGAATTTGTACGAGACTTTGAGAGGCAAGCAAATCAGGACTTCCCATGGATTTAATGCTAGATCGATCTTCTCTCTCGGACGGCAAAAACATGGTTTGAAGTGCACTTACCGGATCTGCAGACTTGGAATTCCAGGAGGCGTTTACTGTCGTCCGGGGTGACGCAGCGCTACTACAGGAAGATGACACCGGGGCAGAGATGAGTAGAATTCTTGGCCAATATTCGGAATTGATGAGGTCAACCTTGTGCGCAACAGAGACTCTACAGAGACAAGTTGATTTTCGCGGACGTTTACAGCTTCCGGCAACTAGAGGCACCCTGCGTAGAAATAGAAGCAATAATTAATGTTGGGCAGACAAAAATTCCGTATGTAAGTATGGCCGATGCGTACTTCAACATAAAGGCAGCAGCGGTGAACCTTTGTTACAATTGCGATTCACTAAAACATTTTTTTAAAGATTGTGGGGCCGCCCGCCGTGTATTTTGCGGATATTGTGGCCAAAAGGGCGTGGATGAACACAGTGAGTGCCCACAGAGTCAGAGGGCGAAACGCTGGAAGACCGCTAACCACGGAACTAGCAACACCACCGATGACATGGACCCTCTAAATCCCGAATTTGCGGATTATATTAAGGATTACGGACCACCGGAACAATGAGGCAGCCAAGCAAACTGTGCCATTCAGCAGCAGCCTTCACAGAGCACCCCAAACTGAGCCACGCAACAGCAGTAGCAACCACGGCACACAAACTACACCACCCGGACTGCTGGAGACGGTGACGATACAAACTCACCAAATGGCAAGTAAGCATCAAACCCTTCTTTGCTGAGAAGAGGCCACTATCTCTAAAGCTTTCCCTAATAAAGATCTTATTAGCTTATCACCAGTAAAAAAGCCACACTTTAAACCTGTATCAAGTGATGACTGGAATAAGTACCTAGTAGACTCAAGGCACGAACAATTCCATGTAGGTAAGAAAACCCTGGTGACCTCTATTTACTGCTTCCACGAAAAGGTCCATTTGACAATTTCATTTGCCACTAAAGGTAGAGAGGGCAAATATGACATCTCTAAGGCAACAGTGCCTTATAGGCATTGATTTGTTGTTGAAATTAAAGGCCTCTATCGACGTGGCAGGTTTATTATTGGTACTAAAACCCTTGCAGTTCAACAGTTTAACAAGACGGACGCGAGAGACTAAATTAAAACAATGTCAACACGGGGTCTAGGTAATGAAGAGAAGCCAGCCAATACTATGCCGTTTCTCCGATCGAGAGCTGCCTTAACCAAGACGAAACGTGTGGATCCGACTACATATAATAAAAAAATTGTATCAAGGGGGCCACCAGGAAGTCACGGCCCGTCTCCTCTTCAAACCATTGCGGGAAAAATAAAAAAAAGACACCCAAGAAAGAAGGGAAAGGTGATACGACGGACTCCATATCCCCCAAAGAATCCATGACACAGGAGGAAGTGCACAAGCCGTGTGAAGTTGAGCTTAAAGCCATAAAGGAAACTTAGAGCACTTCTAATACGCATTGAAAAGGAAGGTGGAACAAATGCTGGAACCTTGGTAATAACAGACATGAACATCAACCTTTAAAAAGAAACGACGCACATGGAATCGCTAAAGCATGTACTTAAGGAATTCAAACTGAAATCAGTCCTGAATGCCTTGACTCGCATAACCCCGAACACAGCATCTCCCATAGACCATATCTATACCAATACTAACGAAGGAGACTATGAAGCACAAGTGGTCCACACAAAACTCTCTGATCACCTAGTAACTCTTCTGAAGATAAAATTCGAGGGATAGGGCAAAACTCGCTATTTGTTTCAAAAGAAGTTTGGTAGAAAATATAATGAGTTAGTCACATCCCTTGTACAAAAAAATTGATTGGAACAAAGTATATCAACATTCCAACATTGATGAAGCCTACGCAGAATTTAGTGGACTAATTCAAGCGTCATTCAACGTAGCATTCCCGAAGATGAAAGTAAGACTATCACAAAAGAGAAAAGCATTTAAAATTACGCCTGAGGCAATGCGATTAAGAGAAGAAATAACAGCTCTAACAGATATATACAATTCCCAGAAGTCCAACTTTGTAAGAGTGAAGCTTGTCTTGAAGCACAAGCAATACCAAAAGTATCTATTATTGAGTCAGCTCCACATAAAATGAAGGCTATGTGGAAGGTAGGCAACAAAGAACGCCAGCAAAAGACTGAAAAAACTAGAAAAACAACTCTCAAACTAGGGGATGCTTTAATAACTAACCCAAAGCAGGTTGTAGATGCTTTCAACAACTTTCTCATAAGCAAGCCGATAAAAATCAGCGAAAAGGCTCAAGCTGTAATTGGGAAGGGAACTAGCACACGGCCACTGGGTATCATGAAGAAAATAACCAATTGATTTATTATCACACCTACAGATAGCGTTGAAGTAAAAAGCCGAAATAAAAAATACCCATTCATGTGGACCTGATGGGATTTCATCAAACTTACTGAAGAACAAAGCAGAGGCGCTAGCACAACCAATAACATTCTTAATTAATACGTCATTCATGGAAGGAAAATTCCCCGCAGCACTGAAAACGGCAAAAATTAAGCCAATATACAAAAACAAGGGTGAAAAAAAGACATGAACCAGTATAGGCCAATAGCGCTTAACTCTCTTTTTTAAAAGGTCTTTGAAAAGGTTTTTGTCCAAAGATTATTAGCTTTCCTTGAAAAACACCGCATAATAAGTCCTAATCAGCTGGGGTTCCTAAAGGGTAACTCGACAACTGACGCTGTCATCAAAGCACTCGGGCACATATTGAACAACAAAGTCAAAAAGCTCATCACAATAGGCGCTTACCTAGACCTCACAGCCGCATTCGACTACTTGAAAGTAATGGAAACGAAAGGCTGATGTTCGCGGACGACACTAAGCTCATCAGAACTGGTCCTTCAATAGAAGAAACTGCGATAATGTGCACTAAAAAGCT
Source organism: Psococerastis gibbosa (assembly GCA_963971405.1). Taxonomy (NCBI): domain Eukaryota; kingdom Metazoa; phylum Arthropoda; class Insecta; order Psocodea; family Psocidae; genus Psococerastis; species Psococerastis gibbosa. Next base: position 25,880,987 of record OZ020486.1, on the reverse strand, counting down.
AGATGACATAAGACTCGAATTTGCCACACATGGGCTCTTGCTAAACGAAACATAAACGCAACTAACAGTGTTCTCTAACTCCCAATCTGAGCTTGACATATACCCATGCATAGCAGGACAACCAGTAACCGCAACCGACAGCGTCAGATTCTTAGGAATGCTAGTTGACAAGGACTTAAACTGAAATAAATACGCGTCTGAGCTATTAAAAAAACCAAATAGTGGCCTCTATGTAGTCAGGTGCCTTAGCTCTGTGTGTTCTCCAAAGGTAACTCTCCAGGCCTACCACTCACCTGAAATGAGCCACATAAATTACGGCATATTGGCCTGGGGAGGGACCTCCGTAGGGAACATGGACGCTGTACTCAGGCTTCAAAAGAGGGGAGTGCGATACATGCTAAAACTGGGACCCCGTGACAGTTGTCGCTCTCACTTCAAATCATTAAAAATCATGACAGCCCCAAGTCTGTAAATATTTAGCTACATCTTGGAAATGGGGGACACTCACACCTACAACACGAGGCAATGGGGAGACCTTGTAAGGCCAGCGCTACGCACAGCCAAGTGTGAGCGACTGGATCCTATACTACAAGGTTTCGCCTACCTTAGAAAACTCCCGATTGAACTGAGAGCGGCGAGAAATGCTTCTATCTTCAGGTCACGAGGGCCGTGGACTTGATTATGTATTGGCACGAAGAATTCAAAGCAAGCACTGGTCAGATATGCGGACGATATTGCTTTGCTGGCGGAAAGTGAGGAAGAGCTTAGAGAGGCTCTAAACGCCATGGAGAACGTTCAACATGAAGATAAATAAATCCAAAACCAAAGTGATGGTAGTAAGCACTGACGAGACAAAGAGCACAAACATGAATGGCACTCCACTCAGCAATATTAAAACCTTCACATATCTAGGAAGCAAAATTACCTCTGGCGGCAGGTCAATCCAAGAGATTGAGTATAGATTGCACCAGGCAAGTGTCGCTTTCAATAAAAAGTCGAAAATTTTCAGTCCAACAATATAAATATCAGACTCAGGAAAAGAATGCTTAAGTCTCTTGTGTGGAGCATTCTACTATATGGATGTGAAACATGGTGCATAAGCGAAAAATATGTCACGAAACTAGAAACATTCGAAATGTGGTGTTATCGCCGCATTTTGAGAATACCTTGGCAAGACCATGTAACTAATGAGGAAGTCCTAACCCAAATAAATGAAAAAGGACCCTTGTTGCATCCATACCCACTAGGAGGGCACACTGGATCGGACACCTACTTCGGCATGATAACTTAGTCGGCTGCGTCATTGAAGGGACCATGGAAGGCGTAAATCGACGGGGACGACCACGAAACGAATATCTCCAACAAGTTAAATGATTTGGGGATAACGTCCTATGTGGAGCTGAAGAGGGCATGTCAAAATCGCGGAGACTGGTGACATCGCTGCAATATGTTGCTGCCAACCAGCCATCATCCGGCTGTAACTTGATGAGAAGAACTGGGGGATGACTTACCCTGGCGTAAGGTCCAGTAGGTACCGCCTGAACTGCGGCCGCTGAGGACAGCATCCGTAATGCAGTCAGCGAAATTTGTAACTTCTCCATGTTGCGGTGCCGGGAAACCGAGCAGTAACCAAGTTATGATGTTTGTACAACAGGGAATTCATGAAAAATAAGAAATATTTCGGTCAATTCGCCAAAAAAAAGCGTTACAGTTTCCGGATGCCATGACTATACCCTATATACCTGTACTAGGTAATGAAATGAAAGGCCCCAACCAACGCCTCTCACGGTGGTACCCATCCAATTAATTGGTACCTCCCAAAATTTTGAAAGCCAACTTCTCGCAAATGTATACAATAATGGGCTTTATGAGAAACACTAAGGTAAAGGTAAGGCTATAAGAAAATACAGAACATCAACTTATTAATTTTCTGTTTGCTTAAGTTATTGTTGAAACACAGCCCATTTGTGGCTTCCAAATGTATATCCCTGCCTCTCTAACCTACATACAGTTCATGCACTTTTTAACAGAAAACAACTGCAAGCGCAACTGTTAGGTTGCTACATGCCACTGTTACGTTCACTTGCAAGAACAATGCATTGATATACGAGTGACTGCGTCCAGTAAGGTCCGAATAATTATAATTCACATACATGCAAACCTAGTATTTCTTTATTTTCCACTCTTCAACTGTTCTAAGTACTCCCAATCTCCTGCAACGAACGTGCATGGTACCTCTATATATCCCTTTCTCTCTTACCTACATACAGTCCATACACTCTTAATAATGGAAAATCTAACCACATTACCGCATACTATACCACAACGGTTATGCAATACAGTAATCATAGATACATATCCAAACTATTGCTTTACACTAATGCATCGCAGAGCAACATGCCCTGTTATAAATCATAATATAACTTGACGTTGAACATACAGTAAGTAATAATATTTAAGTTTAAATGACAACAGAATGCACTAGAATTTCTGTAGTCAATGCCATGCAAAGGATTTACAAACCACCCTCACCGGGTCACAACCCATTCAAGAATCAATTGAATCGCTGAATCAAAAATATTGTTAAAAAATGTATAGTCGGGTACAGTACTTGACGTGCTCACAAAAACTGCTTTACTTTTAAAAATAATTCATTAGTTTTAAAAAAATAGTCAGCTAAAAGAATCACTTACAGTCTTAACCTTGTGGTCGTAGGATTTGAAATTGGGGATAAGGACTAGTCGCTTATTTATTGAGGCCACGTAAGCCTAGTGTAAGAAAAACCGTATGACATGCCAAATGTTCCCATTAATTGTATATTGCACCTGCATAGGTAGTTAGCCTGAAACAATGGTCTTAACGAAGTTATAATTTTCAAAACATTTCACATGTCTTAAGTTTTTAATAGTTAAAGGCTTGTTTCTTTTTAATTTTGATTGTATAGACAATACTGGCGTCGTGATTGTTGGATAAATTTCATTTGTATAGTAGGTACTGTCCATTTCCGCAGGTGCATTGCCACTTAATTATCACTGGAAGGTTGAATGAAGGTTGCATTTTTCGGTAAAAAGGACTTGGAAATTTCGGCAAGTCCTACACTACGCCCTGCGCAATGCAAGTTGTGTGCTTCAGAAACATGCGCAAATTCTGGTTCTCATCAGCATTACATGCCGATTTCAGGTTGTAGCAGCTTTGAAAGTCGCGCTGCCGTCCTCGATTTGTTGAATCTTATAGGCCCAGAGTAACTGTCTGTTGATGATAAAGTTCGATAGAGTCAGTACAGCTTTGGCGCATTGATTGCCATTCCGTACAGTCAGCGGTGTATGTCAGGCTAGGTATTCTACTTAATAGGCTGGGGAAGTCTTCTAACGTGTTCTCCTGAAGATTGCCTCGCAAAATGAATGGCAGCTGACCTATGTAACTTAACGACTGTAACTCAAATTTAGTTTTGAATGAAGTGAGTTATTGAACCTTCTTATTGGAATTCATGCCTGACCGGTGACCGCAGTCATTGAACAGTACAGAGGTGGACTGATACTGGCAATCAGGTGGAAGAGTCGAATAGTGTGTCAATGTTGCCAGTTGAGTTCAAAATGGCGGAATCACAGTTTTATTAGTGCATACCAGACAGAAGAGCGTAGAAGGCGCCCTGCATTTAGAACCTGCTATGAACCCGGCCATTAGAAAAAGCCAATGCTGCAGTGACAGATAGCAGGTAGAACGACTTCAGGCAGCTGGGAGGCTAAACCCTACATATCACTATCATATCACTTCACTTCACTTTAGTTCACTTCACTTCACTTTAGTTCACTTCACTTCACTTCACTTCACTTGCCCTCGGACCTATCTTAATCTTAAGCACTTCACAATGTCTTTCCATCTCCGTCAATTATCAATTTCACAATCACTTGGCCTTAAACTAAACTATCGGATATCCAGCTGCCCGAAGAAGTCCATCCTGCCATCAGAGTCTCTTAAAGGACAACCACGACCAGTATCACTAATATGCCTGCAATGTTTATTTGGAACCTTTGCTATAAATGTAACATTTCAAATTGGAAAAGTAAATGAATTTAAGCATGTAGGGGGACTTTGATGGTAATGAACGACGAGAGAAGTAATGTTATATTTCTGAGCCGCTAGTAGGAAGATGAATGGTGCTGCAGGAATAGAAAAAGGTGGCATATGAGTACATTTATACGCAAGTTGGAAGTTAATTTATTAAGCTTTCAGAGTAGCCAATGAAAAAAAAGGCGCCGAAATCCACTGTACAGACACGAGTGGCGTTGGTTTCCCTGGGAGCAATTTGGCGTGAATGGCTTGATGAAAAGGGAGGAATTGTAAGAATGGCGGGGGTCTGAGTGCTGAGTAGAAATTATTGCATACCAACACAAAAGAACAAGAACTAGTATTAAATGAACATGGCAGGCATGGTATGTTTGCAGACCTTTGTCGCTCTTCTGTCGGCTGTCTTTTCTGAGTGTTTTGAGAACAACCCCTCCCCCCCCCCCAAAAAAAAAAAAAAAATTATGTTAGCGCAAATAAATAAAAAGTTCCACGGTATGATTTATTTTAACCTATACGCCAAATTTCATCTAAATCCACCGAGTAGTTTACTCGCAAATCGATGAACAAACAGAGCGGCACAGACAGACAGACATTTCGTAAAAAAACACTTTTTTTGGTTCCTGGGGCCTCAAAACGTGCAACTTTCGACTATCACAAAGCTTTCCTTAAACATACTACGTTTAAATTGGAAAACAGCTAGCCGTTGAAGAACTTATAACATTCATTTCGCGAGGCAATCTCCTGCAAAACACATTACAAGACTTCCCCAGCTTCTAAAGAAGAATACATAGCCTGGCATACATCGCTGACTGTACGGAATGGCAATCAATGCGCCAATGCTATACCAACTCTATCGAACTTTTTCATCAACAGACAGCTTCTCCGGGCCTATAAGATACAACAAATCGAGGATGGCAGCGCGACTTTCAAAGCTGCTACAACCTGAAAACGTCATGTAAGGCAGATGAGAAGCAGAATATGCACATGCTTTGATGCACACAACTTGCACTGCGCAGGGCTTAGTGTAGGACTTGCCGAAATTCCCAAGTCCTTTTACCAAAAGATGCAACCTTCATTCAACCTTCAAGTGATAATTAAGTGGCAACGCACCTGCGGAAATGGAAAGTACCTACTATACAAATGAAATTTATCCAACAATCACGACGCCAGTATTGTCTATACAATCAAAATGCCTTTAACTATTAAAAACTTGAGAAATATTTTAAAAATTATAATACGTTAAGACCATTGTTTCAGGCTAACTACCTATGCAGGAGCAATATACAATAGATGGGAACATTTGGCATGCCATACGGTTTTTCATACGGTACCTTGCACAGTTGCACGATACAGGAGAATAGGTTTAGAACTGTTGATGAGTGAGCAATACAGAAGTACGGGATTTACAGTTATGTGAATTATAATTACTCCTTTACTTCATAGTTACGCGTTAATAAAAGCATAGCTCTGGCAAGTGGACGTTACAGTGACGTCTTACAACATAACAGTTGTGGTATATGGCAGTTTCTGTTGAAAAATCCACTTATCAATTGTCTAATTAGTATAAGGGTAGAATGAGCTGCATGGCATCTGGAGAGACTGTAGTGAAAATTAAAAAAAAATTGCAACCCCAGGCGAACTGGGGCGTCGGGGTCTAACTGTTGGGAGAAAATTTATATTATGTCACCAGCAGCCTCTCCTACTCGGTGCGCCTCCTTCGGGGTGGCATCGCCCTGCTGCGCCGTGGGGCAGGCGGCGAGGTGGGAAGCGGGGCAGGTGGCGGGCAGCTGGTGATGGCTCGGTACTCAAGTCTGAGTACCAGGACGAGAGCCAGGAGATGGAGGCGCATTCGCCCTGTTCGTCTTGGTATTCTTCATCATCCCTAAAACCACAAAAAGACCAAAATTAATATTAAGTGAAAAATTCCACCTATTTCGTTTTTTAAGCCATGTTTGCTTTCGAGTTTTTGGAGGGGGAGGGGTTCATAAACAAAGTTTAAGGGGTGGGCAGGGCCGGCCCGTGGGTTCGCGAGCCCAGGAGCGAGATTCTGCGCGAGCCCCCCCCCCCCCCAAGTGCAGGTTCAGGACAGATTTTCGGGGGGCCATTCCGGTAAAAGTGGGTGTAGCCTACCAAATTAATTTTAGCGATTGTGCAATTGGTGTGTTTGTTAGCGAAGGCACATTAATTTACATTGCATCACTTGAATAACTCATGCGCCTGATGCAGATAGATACGAATGGGGGGGCCGGGGAAAAATTGAAAATATAAGGGCAAAATATTGGGGGTATACGCATTTTAACAGCAGGAAAGTAGGCTATAGATTTTTTTAAAGTAAAGTAGTAGTAAAGTAAAAATGTATTCCTCCAATACATTACAGAATATTTTCTTTTATACCAATTTTCAATGCAACGACAATACAATACAAAGTACAACCCAACAACAATAAGAAGCTTTCGCGGTGGTCTTCGAACTACTTATTCAGGCTCCTGTCTAAGGCGACTTAAACGTTAAAACCTACACCAAACTACCAAACTACTGGCCAAAATCAGCTGCTCTTAGGGCAATCGAGCGAAAAATCAATATTGGTATCCAAAAAGTAATTGATCATGATAGCTGCCAGTACTAATTCCTAACCACCAATACGAAATTTTGCCTTATTTGAAGTTCACCCGTAAAATTGCCTCTTCTTCAAGTTGCAGCCGGACGGCTGGTTGGCAGCAACGTGTGACTGCGATGCATCCACTCCCCTCGATTCTGGCACGCCCTGTTCAGCTCCACCTTCGACTTGGCCCCAACATCCTCCATCACTTGCAGCAGATACTTGTTTCTTGGGCGCCCAGGTAATTTGACGCCTTCTATTGTTCCGTCTATGATGCAGCTTATGAAGTTTTCGTGTCGAAGCAAGTGTCCAATCCATTGAGCTCTTCTTTTACTTATTGATGCAACGAGAGTTTTTGTTTCGCTTACTCTGGTTAGAACGTTCTCATTTTTAACAGGGGTTTGCCAAGGTATTCGTAGCATGCGACGTTAACACCACATCTCAAATGCTTCAAGTTTCATGAGCTGTTTCTCAATTATAAACCACGTTTCCCACCCGTACAGAGCAACGCTCCATACCAGGGACTTCTCCATTCGTTTCCTTAGTTCAAGGCTTATGTTGTTCGACACAAAAATTTTAGATATTTTGTTGAAAGCCACTTTTGCTTGGTGCACTCTACACTCTATCTCTTGGTTGGACCTGGCATCAGAGGTAATTTTGCTTCCTAGGTATAGTCCACGCAAAACGAGAAAAGTATAGATTTGGAATGTTTTGGTACTGTGCGACACTGTACCAATTTCGATTGCACCATTTTGTTATACCTTGCATCCAATGCATTTCCCCTATACAGATATAATGAAGACACTTAGGACTGTTTTGTTCGAATGTTGTATACAAAACTACAAAGCTTCTGTATTCCACATTAGATGTAAAAAGGGCATCAATGCGGATACGTCGCAAACTCGATCGTAGGGTGTCATAAAGTAATTGATAAGTTCATCTTAGTTTTGGTATACAGTAAATGGCCGTGACTAACACCAAATGGCCAGTCTTTGGAGCTCAATCGGCTTGACATCCTCAGTGGCTGATACTGTTTGCTTCAAAACTTCTAAACTTCTGAATTAAATGTTAAAAAAGTAAAGTAGGTACCGTATCCACTATATTAAATTCAACCATATTTTCATCTGCAAGCTGCATGTTATATCCAATCCTTGTTACCGTCTTCTTCTGATGAACCCCCCGTATTTATAGATGTAATAAATCAGTCTGCGTCCTTTTTTTGGGTTACTATATTACCGTATCCATAATAACTGCCCCGAAGTTAACACTATAAAAATACGGTTAGGTGGCTATTCCACTAGAAAACAAAAATTGTCAGTAAATTATTGAAGACAAGTGGAATGAGGTGTAAGAATATGTATGCATGTTGCAGCAACATTTATGATATTTCCGTCAATCACATTTTCAAAATTGAAGAAAAACTGACAAGTGGAATAGCCACATTATGAGTATGGTTATTCCTATTTCTATGTTTTCTACAAATCCGACCTTAGAAGGCACTTCCACCACTCAAAAGCAAAGGACTATTCTTCCAGTGCTCTGGTCTTTTTTGGGCATTACATGCGGCCGCAGCATATGTTTTAGGCAATTAAGGTAATGTTAAAAAATTAGTCTTTACCAATAAGAACGGGGTTCGTAGGCTTGGGCTGCGGTATATCCAGGCCGTTGGTTGCCATTAATGCCTTCGCATTGAAGGTACCTTCTGCAACATTCTACTATACTACGGGGCTACGAGCGTTGTCCATAACCACAACAGATCTTGTATCAGCCAAAGCAATTGTGTCTCAACCTACTCTTCGAAAAGATAGACTGTCACTGTCATGTCTTCATGATAATCTGTATTGCAGTCCTTCATCGCTTTCGTTGATAGAAGAAGCACGTTACTCACCCAGCCTTCACTAGCACCGGGATGCAATATTATCATATAGGTAGCCTACTCCAGAAGTAGGCATATTTGCGGCTCAATTAATTCTGATATGCGCTCCACTAGTCTCTCCTTATAAAATTCCTATTGTTTCAACGAAAAACAAAATGAGTCCAACAGGAATGTCGAAAAATAGGTACAAAACAAGTGTTAGTTAGCCTATATAAATATTTTTATTGTAATGTGGAAATGCAGATGGATGCAGCGCATATCTTGGAGAGATCGTGTCCCTAATTCCGAGGCTGTTCTGAGACGCCAACAGTATCAGCCACTGAGGATGAGTTCCAAAAGTTAACGGCCACATACTGTATACCAAAACTAAGATGAACATGTTTTTTATTTTATGACACCCTACGATCGTGTTTGCGACGTATCCGCATTGATGCCCTTTTTACATCTTATATGGAATACAGAAGCTTTGTAGTTTTGTATACAACATTCGAACAAAACAGTCCTAAGTGTCTTCATTATATCTGTATAGGGGAAATGCATTGGATGCAAGGCATAACAAAATGGTGCAATCGAAAAGGTTACAGTGTCGCACAGTACCAAAACATTCCAAATCCATACTTTTCTCATTTTGCGTGGACTATAACCCTAGACTTCTCAGCGCTTCTGTGCGCAATCTGGCTGCTTTTGTCCCTTTATTTTACAACGTGCAGACGGGCATTAAAATTTTTTTCAAGATCGGATCAAAACCCCATTTTGTAAAAAAATGGAGATGGCCACGTTTGTAACCAAGCTCCACATTTGGGCTCTTGTTCAGGTCAGTACTTACTACCATCACTTTGGTTTTTGCCTTGTTAATGTGCATGTTGTATGCTTGTAGTACCTTCTCCAATCTCCATGGTATTTAGAGCTTCGGTCAGATCTTCTTCGTTTTCTGCCAACATAGCAATGTCGCCTGCATACCTGACGATATTTGTTTTTTCCCGAGCATTCTTATACCTCTTGTACCTTCCAGATCTTCTCTCACCTCTTTTATTGCATACTGAATGTTGAGATTAAACACAGGGGAGAGTAAGCATCCCCGCCTTACTCCGGCTTTTATCACCACTTCTTCTTCTGAGTTGCCACACCGGACGATAGCCAGTTATTCCTTGTAGAGGGCCCATATGATTTTTCTGTCTTTGTATTTCAGCCCGGATTTCCTCAGGATCTCAAACAACTTTTTCCACGACACTTTTTCAAATGCTTTTTCCAGATCTACGTATACAAAATAGGTGTCTTTTCCCTTTTTTAGTTTTTTTTTTTTCAGGAATATTATAATTGCTTCTCTTGTCGCCATCCCTCTCCTAAAGCCCCATTGGTCGTGTGTTACATTTCTATCTATAACCGGCTCAATTCTATCTAGCATAATGTTTGTGAGGATTTTCGAGGCGTGTGACATTATACTTGGCTTTCGATGGTGCTCGCATTTTACGGCTCCTTCTTTCTTCAGCAGAGTCACAATACGGCACTTCTTAAAGTCATCGAGCACATGTCCTGACTCATGGGCATCAGAAATAATTTTGAAAAGTATTGTCTCGTACGTATTGTTCAAGAGTTCTGCGGGGATATCATCTATGCCAGGAGATTTTATATTCTTTAGTCTCTTAATTGCTTTGTCAAATTCTTCTCTTAGAATTTGGTCACCCATTCCTCCTTCTTCATCGGCAATACTATTTACGTCTTCTACGATGTCTCGCTCGTCGTAACGTTCGTTTTCACAGTATAAACTTTCTATGTATTCTTTACATCTCTTCCTGATCAGGTCATCTTCGAAGAGCATATTGCCATTTGTATCCTCTATAGCCCCACTTCTTCCTTTATTGTGTCCAATGAAATCTTTCACTAAGGCATATCCCCGTTGCCTGGTACCACACTGGTCAATCCCAGTGCATTGAGCTTGATAGTAAGTTTCTTTAGCGATCCCCGATTCTCTGTTTATTCTGTTGCGAAGAAACCTATATAGTACATCATCTCCATTCTTTTTGGCTGTTTTTCTTTCATCTATAAGCTGTAATATATCATCCGCTATCCAGTCCCTTCTTGCTGCTGATACTCTTTTACCAAGTACTTCACAGGCAGTTCGCTTGATTTCGTCCATTCCTCCTCGGCGTTTCCGTTTGGGCGGTATGCACTCGCATTTTCATCAATTTTCCTTTGGTATCTGTCTCTTACAATTGGATCTTTGAATTTTGCCAAGTTCAATGTCATTGCTTTTTTCTTCTTTAGCGTTTTTAGTTTAAGAGTGCACTTCGCCATGACCATATTATGATCGCTGTCTATGTCTGGGCTAGAGTATGCCCTACAATTTTTCAGCTGGTTTTTAAATCTTTGTCGAATTAATATATAGTCAAGTTGGAGCCTTATTCTATCGCCTGGAGATATCCACGTATACCTCCTTCTTGGATGATGCTCGAAAAGTGTGTTTGCAGCTACTAGGTTATGTCTGGCACAGATCTCGGCTAACTTGTCCCCTCTTGGATTTCTTGTTCCTTGTCCGAAAGCACCAACAAGGTTTCCTTCACTGCCTTCTCCTAGTACACCGTTCCAGTCTCCCATTATAATCAGATTCTCCTGAGCTTTAGTATCACTGATGAATTTTCATAGAAGTTATCAATAACTTCGTCAGGGGATTGATTGGCTTGTAGGCATATACAGATATTTTGGGATTAGCTTTTAAACAAGGGGTCGGATGGAAAATCTGACCACCTTGAAAGACACATTTTACTGTCAATCAAATTTTCCTAGCTGCGAACCGAAACGAGATATCTCCAAAAAGTGTATTTTTTTCTAATGGAATGCCCTATCAAAAACTACGTCAATTGATAGATAATTTATAACAGAACAAAAAAGTTATGTGCAATAGAGGTGATAAAACACACCGTTTAGGCACAGTAAGCAGTTTCTGGAAACTGATGTTTCCATCACTGGACTAAGCACTTCGTTCGTCGCAGTGGTGCCTGTGTGAACTTGAACATGTTTTTTCATGTCGTAAGTTGTCGACAACATAATAATTTTATTACTGTGCGATAGTTATAACACAGAGTGAGGTTAAATTTACACGCGCAGGTGCCAGATTTCGGTTATTTCATTTAAAACACTTTTGATGCCTTTTCAGTTAAAAACACAGACCTCTGGGAGAAATTAAAATTTGATTTAGAATGAAGAAATTAGAAGCGTTCAACATCTGGGTCATTCTCCTGAAAACGTACATTTTATGTCCGGACCCTTTTTATCCTTCATGTTCATTAATCTTAGTTAATTAGCTTATGACAGTTGTAAAGGTTGTCCAATTACAGCTTGCCAATCTCATTTTACCAAATAATAAAGCATCCAAAATGTTTAGCAACATTTTTAAGTCTCAATTCTAACAGCTGTCCGCGTGTCCCCATTGCGCCGCTTTTTGAGATAAATTAAATTTTCTTAGGGTTACCTCCAACTTTACAGTGAATGGGATGATTGGAAGGTGTGAAAAACCAGACAGTTTTAAAATTTTCATAAAATGTAAAAATTACTTAGAGAATAATTGCGAATTATCACCTCGCGAGCTTCGAATGGCGCGCAAAGACGAGGAATCTATGTGGCACTATTACTAATGTAGGTACATAAAATAGTTCGTAAATATTTTATGAAAATGGTCATACAGGAATTTTTGTAAAATGCGGACCTTTTATATTCTTCATCCGAAATAAGTGTGTGACAGCGATGTGTTTGCGAAATTCCCGCATATATTAATTTTTGCATAAACGAATAACAGTCCGGGGATATCTAGCATGGATACCAACCTATAACAACTCTGTCAATGTTGGTTTGACTACTGTCCGCGGCCGTCTCACAACAACTGTCCTTCTATTTTAATTTTATTCTGGGATTAAAGCGTGATTAAGATCAGTTGGTGATCAAAGAGCCCTCAAGGAGAAGTCCCTATGTGGTTTTCGTTAGAAAAGCAACCAGATACATTAAATTAAAATAACAAAAAAAAAACACCAAAAGTGACCGTTTTCAGGAGAATGACCTATCTGCTAAAAATGTAGAAAGAGCTATTGCGAGTATAAATTCCAGGGAAATTAATGCCGCTACCTAAAATGTTCTCCGTAGGTGCCGAATGTGTATCCGAGAAAATGGGCAGCAATTTGAACACCTAATGTGAATTAAAAAGTAAAATAAACAAAAAACTCTTTATTTCAGAAAACTTGCTACTGTGCCTAAACGGTGCGTTTTAGCACATCTGCTGTACATAACTTTTTGCTTTCCAATTTATACGTAGTATAAGGAAAGCTTTGTGATGGTCGAAATTTTCGATTCCGAGATTTCAACGGATTTACACGATTTGAGGTCCCAGGCACCCAAAAAAGTGGTTTTTACGAAATGTCTGCCTGTCTGTTCATCGATTTCCAGGCAAACTACTCGGTGGATTTGAATGAAATTTGGCATGTAGGTTCACAAAAATCATTCCTCGGGACAATTTTATTTTTATTTTGGGCTAACTCAATTTGGGGGGGTTTTATTCTCAAAAACATCCAAAATAACGTCTAAAAAAATTATTACCCAAAAACGGCTCTAACGCTTTCTTTCAAATTCACATATATTGTAGTCGTTATTAATGTTGATAAAATGCGGGGAGTCGCATGCCCCTTGATAGTTTGCTTCTGGGGGTAAAAAAATAAAAATAACTCAATTCTCATGAAAAATGACTACAAAATCATTTTTCTGCGAAACCTCTATATCGATGATTTCTAACTTCAGGCATATTTTAGATGTTAAATTGAGTAACGAAACCGGACAGGTTGCTTTCCCAAAAAACTATTGGGTTTTATGAAAAAAAAAAAATTTTGAAAAAATGAAAGAAAATTCGGGCTCAAATGCATTGCGTGCCCTGCCTTGCTGTGTTGTAATGTGTTGGTCTGACCTATCAAGAATATACGTCACCTTCAGTGACGCCAGGTGGACACCTCCTCCCCCCCCCCCCCCCCCCCGTGATATCCGATATTTACCCATAAGAAAATTATTTAGCATGAAATTAATCATTTCCTATCTCTACTAAATATTAATAAATAAATCAATATAATAAAATAAATAAATTGGAAAGCATGTTCGAGTAAACTCGGACCGGTTCTTTGATATGTTATAAATTATCTATCAATTGACATAGTTTCTGATAGGGCATTCCATTAGAAAAAAATACGCTCTTGGAGATATCTCGTTTCGGCTCGCAGCTAGGAAAATTTGATTGACAGTAAAATGTGTCTTTCAAGGTGGTCCACCTATAACTCCAGAACAGATTTTCAATCTGACCCCTCCTTGGCCTGGTTTATTTTCGATTGTTCCTGTATGGATTATTCGATAATCATTTTTCAAAAAATCACCACATTTGGGCAATCACATTTCTGATATTCCCAGGGCACAAAGTTCCATTTAATTCATTTCCTTGATTAAGTTGTCAAGTTTAAAAATTCTTACATTCCATGTCGCATATCTTGCCGAGACGTCTTTCTTCTTAATCTTCTTTGATAAAATTGTAAAATTGCCTGCGGTTAAATTTCAGTTGCCTCAACTTCCTCTATCCCAAAGCTCTGATTTGAACGATAGGACCATTGCATGGTATAGAACGGGGTATAATATATACAATTAATGTATTACAATACAGTAATATTTTTTTTAAAGGTCAGTCGCCTTTGTTGGTTAGTACCCGTGTTGAGTTACGACACGTCTCCGATCGCGTGGCGTGTAAAGACTCGCACAAGTGCAAGCCCGTTACCACCTGGCCATCGAAGGCAGGGTATGCAATGTATTTGGGGCATGAATTAAAATCCAAAATTTGTTCAAAAAATAATTTTTTATTCAATACGAAATCTTTGCTTGGGAAAGCAACCTGTTCGCTTTTGTCACTCTATTTAACACCTAATACCTTACAGAAGTTGGAAAGCATTGATACAATGATTCCGAAGAAAAATTATTTTTTACTCATTTTTCATGAAAATGAGCAAACGACTAAAATGTATGTGATTTTCAAGAAAATCGTTGTAGCCGTTTTCGAGAAAAAAAATTATTCCTTATTCAGAGGGGTTTATAACACCATAAAATTGAGTTAGCCCAGTATGAAAAATATGCTTTTTGCTTACTTGGGCCTCAAAACGTATAAATCCACTCGAATCTTGAATCTCGCAATCAAAAATGTCGACCATCACAAAGCTTTTCTTAGACTACGCATAAGTAGGAAAACAAAATAAAATATAAATACGTACCTTGACAACAGCAGTACGAACATTTTCGTATGTCGAGCCAGCTAGGGGGTCTACTTCCCTTCCATATGCGATCAACCCATATCCATTCATTGCGCTGACACCTTCCTCATTATTATCGTACGTGATAAACCACCCGTGGAAATCTTGGGGAGAAAGCACCTTCGCGTTGTTATAGAAATGGTGAGAGCCTGAAAAATTAAATTGATCATATCATAGAACAAACATTCTCCAATAACAAAATAGGTGCAATTAGGTTAATGAAGAACCAGTAGAATCCGGACTGATGCTACGGAGCCACCGAGGTACAACCTCCGAAGTCTAGGCAGCGCCACTGAAGATGTCGACCGCAGATGTTGACGAAACATTTAGAAGTTCACTTTGATCTCGACCACGGCCCATCAGCCCGGATGCTACTGGCTCTCCATTTGACTCCGGCCTTTGCAGTTACATTGCAATTAGGTTGCGTGGTAAACCATGGAAACATGCACGTCATCGATATAAATTGGGAACATACGAGTATTGCGATGCACAAACCGAAAATATTGTACTGTCGCTTCCTTAGACCATTTAATTTTCAAAACTCTCTAGAATGTCCGAGGGGCCAACATGAAATGACGTGACACACTGGCAAAAGCAGTTGCTTTTAGAGGCGCGAACTTATTATTTTCAAGTTTTGTTTAGTTAATTAATTATTTGGAGCTAGAAAACATTTTTTAATTTGGTGAAACTTATTTTTAATGTTCATGTATTCAATTAGAAGCTTTTAACGATCAGTCCGTCAATTTTTCAAAAAACAAACTACTCCCTCGGGTGACCAGGATACCTGACTAGCAACAAAGTCTTTGTTGATAGGTAATCTGGGCTGTGATAAACATAATGTTGGTGCCCCAACTTTCTCATGCAGTGCATCTAGAACGCCATGTCTAGAGTATTATATGATCTAAGGTTGCCTCAAGAATAGTTACCACGTAAACTGTAAAAACAACAGCAAAGTGTTGCACTATAATGCAGAAGTTCAACGATAATAAAAATAATAATAATTCGCCCCTAACCATAAGCAAAGCATGGCGGATAGCGAGCAAACACAGGTGCCATTAGTCAATTCATCGTCGATGAATTATTTCCAGGTTGTAGGGTTGCAAAACTAAGAATATATCGGGAAATGTTAACAAATTAACAATTCAACAGGCAGACAACAGAATTTAGGCGCAGTATGTTCTGCGCACTTGACCTTTGGTCCCTGAGTAGTGGGTGACCATCTTAATAGCTTGAATATGACTGTGTTTGACTTATGAGAAGGCTCACTATTGAACTTTTGATACTTCATTGCCGCCGCCCTGTATAGCTACTACCTGTTTTACCCGCCACGAAAATTCTCACACACGGTTCAATCCACGTGTAGATTTGTCTTATGCCAAATATCCTTTGGTCAAAATCACCTGCCATCCCTTGATCTTATGGCAATCGAGCAAAAAAACAATATTGGTATCGAAAAATTAGTTGACGATGACAAAACCGTAGGATGCACTTTAAGTAAAAGGCACGTCAACTCCTACTGTATAGGCTAAATAAATAAAAATTGAATTCACAGGTAGGCACATTTTCCGACCAGATCTCTCTCGCAGGTGCAATAGAGCAATCATTTATGTGTTTTAAATATTTTTTTTTTTATAGTTTTACTAAAACAGCCCTTTATTCATTGTTTTCTACTTTATTAAAACCCAACCTACTATTTAAAAACTTTTTGCCGCAATATGAATATGCATTCCTTTGTAAGCTTTCCTGCTATAAGCCCCCACTGTAAACCCACCATGGTCAGCCTGCTGATGGAGTGTAGAAAATTGGCCTTCCAATATCCAATTATTTTTATTTATTTAATTTACTAAGCGAGTATCAAAATCGTGGTCTATTCAAGTTGTAGAAGACTATTTCTTGCAATATATTATACGGTATTTTTAATATGCTACTCGACCATTTTTAAATACTTACTTTAATGGATCAATAGACTTATTTTTTAACCTAAGATTTTTTTTTCTTAAAAACCTTAATTCTTTAGTTGGGAAAAAGATTCCGAAGAAAAATTATTCTTTACCCATTTTTCATAAAAATGAACTAACGACTAATATGTATGCGATTTTAAAGAAAATCGTTGTAGCCATTTTCTAGAAAAAAATTTATGTCTTTTTCAGGGGGGTAAATTATATCACCATAAAATTGAGTTAGCCCAGTAAGAAAAATTATGCTTTTTCTGAACCTACCCAATTTCAACTCAACACAAATCGACGAACAGACAGACAGACAACCACTTTTTGCTTACATGGGTCTCAACACGTATAAATCCAGTCGAATCTTGAATCTCGCAATCAAAAATGTCGACCACCACAAAGCTTTTCTTAGACTACGCATAAGAAGGGAAACAAAAATAAAAGATAAATACGTACCTTGACAACAGCAGCAGGAACATTTTCGTATGTCGAGTCAGCTATGGGTCTACGTCCCTTCCATATGCGATCAACCCATATCCTCTCATTGCGCTGACACCTTGCACATTTCTATCGTACGTGATAAACTACCCGTGGAAATCTTGAGGAGTAAGCTCCATCGTGTTGTTTTAGAAATGGTGAGAGCCTGAAAAACAAAGAACAAAGAAAAAAGAACAAAGAACAAAGAACTAAAAACAAAGAACAAAGAACTAAAAACAAAGAACAAAGAACTAAAAACAAAGAACAAAGAACAAGGAACTAAAAACAAAGAACAAAGAACAAGGAACTAAGAACTAGGAACATTAGTAAAAGTATAAAAGGTAAGTAAGTTACGGAAATACCCCTGGAGACGCACGAACGAGGCAGTGGTCATGGTGGCAGAATAAAAGGCAAAATGCCAACAAAAAAAATAGCGTTACAGTTTCCGGATGCCATAACAGAGGGTAGGTAGGTAACGGCATGAACACAGGGTGGAGCCACGAAGCATTGTTAATTTATTTATGTATTAAAATGTAAACGTTCGGTTTGAGCTGTGAGTCCAATTTTGATACCTGCCCATCTTCCCATCATTTTTCTTAAGGAGTGACATTACTTTTTTCCTACTTTTTATTACATAAGTTCCTAATTGAGGAAGAATGGACCAATAATTGGATTGAGGATTTACGTAAATTCTTCCATAGACGTTACAAACTGCTTGGTTCTAAAATAGAGAAATTTGAAGAAAACAAAATCTGGCTTTTATGTAATGGGTTCTGAGTTAAGGTAAGAGGAACGATTAATTGAAAGGAACTAAGGTAAGGAATTAAGGTTCCTCTTGCCAAAAAGCCTTGCAATCATGAAAATTGGTTTCGGCCTATTCCTCTTAAGGCTTCCCACTAAACATTTCACATACACTGAGGGACAAGACGTCAATAGTCGCGGTTTTAATGACAATACTCTCGAATTGGAATAGCCGACAACCTTGAACCAAAAAAAAAATTATATTTAGGCTTTATTGTTCAACGCAATTATGTGGGGCATAGTAGGCTACTATAAAAATGGTCGACAAACCTGGAGCAAATACGCAAAATCCAGAAATAGTAGCCTACACAATAACTATTTGTGAACTGAAAGAAAGTAGTTGGCGACATCAGGTGGTATAACGCATAAAATGTGGATTCAATAATAGCCTACTGTGTAAATGTAAATCCCGTATTCTCTTATTGTTCACTCTTCAATAGTTCCACTTCTAATCCCCTGCACCGTGTACCTCTATATATCTCTTCCTCTCTAAGCTGCGACACACAGTACACAAACTACTAACAGCAAACACTCACCACTCACTGCCATATACGACAACTGAAATGTTGTTACACGCCATCGTTACGTTCTCTTGCCAGAACAATGCTTTTATATACGGGTAACTGCGTGCGTGCAGAAAGGTCCAAATGTTTATAATTCACATATCTGTAAATCCAGTATTTTTTTATTGTCCAATCTTCAACAGTTCTAAGAACACCTAAACTCCTGTAACGTGCAAGGTACGTCTATTTATCCCATCCTCTCTTACCTACATACAGCTCATTCACTCTCAACAGTAAATACTAACCACATTACCGCATACTATACCACAACTGTTATGTAATGCAGTAATCATGGATACTTGCCCAAACTATTGCTTTGCAATTACGATACGTTCCAATTGCTTTACACTATTGCATCGCAGAGCAACATGCCCTCTCTTAAATCATAATATAACTTAACATTGAACATACAGTAAGTAATAATATTTAATGCTGTATATATGTGATGCTGGATTACCCCCACCGGGTCGCAACCCGTTCAAGAATCAATTGAATAAAAAAAATTGTTAAAAGATGTATTGTCAGGTACAGTACCTGCTCTCAGAAACTGCTTTAGTTTTAAAAAATATTTTTTTTTTTAGTTTTAAACAATAGGCAGCTAAAAGAAACAATTACAGTCTTACCCTTGTGGCGTAGCATTTGAAATTGGGGATGTGGACAATTCCCTTATTTATTGAGTCCTCGTAGGCCTAGTTTAACAAAAACAGTATTAAATGCCATAAGTCCTCATCTATTGTATATTGCACCTGCATGGATAGTTAGGCTGAAACAATGGTCATAACGTGTTATAATTTTTAAAATATTTCACATGCACTCAGTTTTTAATAGTTAAAGGCATGTTCCTTTTCAATTTTGATTGCATAGACAATACTGCTGTCGTGATTGTTGAATAAATTTCATTTTAATAGTAGGCACTGTCCTTATCCGCAGGTGGACTTGCCACTAATTATCACTGGAAGGTCGGATGAAGGTTGCATTTCTTGGTAAAAGGACCTCAAAACATCAACGTTGGTAGGATACTTGGGAATTTCGGCAAGTCCTACACTACACCCTGCGCAGTGCAAGTTGTGTGCATCATATATGTGCATATTCTGCTTCGCATCTGCATTACATCCCGTTCTCAGGTTGTTGCAGCTTTGAAAGTCGCGGTGCCATCCTCGATCTTATAGGCCCAGTGTAACTGACTGTTGATGATAAAGTTCGATAGAGTCGGTATAGCTGTGGCGCATTGATTGCCATTCCGTACAGTCAGCGATGTAAGTCAGGCTAGGTATTCTTCTTAAGAGGCTGGGGAAGTCTTGTAATGTGTTTTTCTGAAGATGGCAGCTGACCTATATAACTTAACGACTGTAACTCAAATTTAGTTTTGAATGAAGTGAGTTATTGAACCTTCATTTTGGAATTCATGCCTGACCGGTGACCGCAGTCATTGAACAGTACAGAGGTAGATTGGGACTGGCAATTAGGTGGAAGAGTTGAATAGTGTGTCAATGTTGTCAGTTGAGTTCAAAATGGCGGAATCACAGTTTTATTAGTACATACCAGACAGAAGAGCGTAGAAGGCGCCCTGGATTAAGAATCTGCTGTGGACCCGGCCATTAAACGACTTCAGGCAGCTGGGAGGCTAAACCCTACACATCACTATCACATCACTTCACTTCACTTTAGTTCACTTCACTTCACTTTAGTTCACTTCACTTCACTTTAGTTCACTTCACTTCACTTCACTTCACTTCACTTCCCCTCGGACCTATCTTAATCTTAAGCACTTCACAATGTCTTTCCATCTTCGTCAATTATCAATTTCACAATCACTTGGCTTTAAACTAAACTATCGGATATCCAGCTGCCCGAAGAAGTCCATCCAGCCATCAGAGTCTCTTAATGGGCAACCACGACCAGTATCACTAATATGCCTGCAATGTTTATTTGGAACCATTGTTAAAAATGAAACATTTCAAAGTGGAAAAGTGAATGAATTTAAGCATGTAGGGGGATTTTGATGGTAATGCACGAAGGGAGAAGTAATGCTATATTTCTGAGCCGCTAGTAGGAAGATGAATGGTACTGCAGCAATAGAAAAAGTTGGCATATAGGTACATTTATATGCAAGTTGGAAGTCAATTTTATTAAGCTCTCAGAGTAGCTAATGATAAAAAAAGACGCCGAAATCCACTGTACAGACGCGAGTGGTTTCCCGGGGAGCAATTTGGCGTGAATGGCTTGATGAAGATGGAGGAATTGTAAGAATGGCGAGGGTCTGAGTGCTGAGTAGAAATAGTTGCATACCAACACTCCAGAACAAGAGCTTGTAAAAGTACTAAATGAACATGGCAGACATGCTACGTTCGTCGCTCTTCTGCCTGCTGTTCTATATGTGCATCGTTTATCATTGCTTACACTCTTCTGCGAACGTTAGTCAACTATACAACTTGGCTGCCTTATTCCAAAAATCCACTGCAAATTCCCAGTCGCATTCCTAACTAAAATTAAAGAACCGGTCCGAGTTTACTCGAACATGCATTCCAATTTATAAATAAGTAGATGGAGATAATGTGTAATTTCATAGTAAATAAAAATAAAAACTACCTATTCCGAGGTATGATTTTTTAAACCGATATGCCAAATTTCATCTGAATCCACAAAGTAGTTTGCCCGCAAATCGATTAACAGGCTGACAGAGCGACAGACAGACATTTCCTAAAAAACACCGTTGAAATCTCGGAGTCGAGAATTTCGAACATCACAAAGCTTTCTTTATACGACATACTACGTATAAATTAGAAAGCAATTAGCCGCCGTTGAAGAACTTATAGGTCAGCAGCCATTCATTTTGCGAGGCAAAAACACGTTACAAGACTTCCCCAGCCTCTTAAGAAGAATACCTAGCCTGACATACATCACTGACTCTACGGAATGCGCCTAAGCTATACCGACTTTTATCGAAATTTATCATCAACAGACAGCTACTCTGGGCCTATAATCGAGGATGGCATAGCGGCTTTCAAAGCTGCTGCTACCTGAGGACGACATGTAATTCTGATGAGAAGCAGAATATGCGCATGTTTCTGAAGCACACAACTTGCACTGGGCAGGGCGTTGGGTAGGAATTCCCAAGTTTCCAACCAATGTTGATGTTTTGAGGCCCTTTTACCAAAAAAATGCAACATTCATACAACCTTCAAGTGATAATTAAGTAGCAATCCACCTGCGGAAAAGGACAGTACCTACTAAACAAATGAAATTTATCCAACAATCACGTCAGCAGTATTGTCTATGCAATCAAAATTAAAAAGGAACATGCCTTTAACTATGAAAAACTGAAATGTGAAATATTTTCTAAATTATAACACGTTAAGACCATTGTTTCAGGCTAACTACCCATGCAGGTGTATATTGATACAATAGATGGGAACAGGCCTGTCATACGGCTTTTCTATAACTAGGCCTACGAGCACTCAATAAATAAGTGAATATCCCCAATTTCAAATACTACGCCACAAGGTTAAGGCTGTAAGTGATGCTCAGTTACTTTTAACATAGCATTATTGTTAGAAACTAAAAAAAATATTTTTAAACATTAAAGCAGTTATCGAGGATCTATTTTTTTTAAATCTAATCTTGTATGTTCAACGTTAAGTTATATTATGAGTTAAGAGATGAGAGCATGTTGCTCTGCAATTTATTAGAGTTAAGGAATTGGAATGTAACGTGATTGTAAAGTAATAGTATTTTTAAAGGTTAATCGCATACAGACAATTTAATGAATGTATCCGATCTTTAGTCGCCTCGCTAGGTTATTACCCGTGTTGAGCTGCGACACGTCTCCGATCGCATGGCGTGTAAAGACTCGCACAAGTGCAAGCACGTTACCACCTGGCCATCGAAGTCGATGACATGAACCTATGATTACTGTATTACATAACAGTTGTGACATAGTATGCAGTATTGTGGTTAGTATTTACTGCTAAGAGTGTGTGAACTCTATGTAGGTTTGAGAGGAAGGGATGTCTAGAGGTACCTAGCACGTCACAGGAGAATAGGAGTTCCTAGAACTGTTGAAGAGTGAACAATACAAAAGAACGGGGTTTACAGATATGAGAATTGTAATTATTCGGACCTTGCTTCACAGTTACTCGTGAAGAAAAGTATTGTTCTGGCAAGTGAACGTAACGCGGTGATGTGTAACAACGTATCGGTTGTGGTATAGTATGTAGTAGGTATTGTGTTGAGTGTTTATCGACCATTTTTTTATAATATTATGCTGCCACTTAATTGGATTAAATAAATAAATAAAAATAAATAAATAAACGTTTATTTGCAAACAGACAAAGTCCAATAATATGCAAATTAAAAATTGAACAATATAGCCTAAATATTATTTTTTGGTCTATTGGTTGCCCACTATTCCGATTCGGAAGTATTGTCAACAAAACCGCGACTGTTGACGTCTTGTCCCAGAGTGGATGTGCAATGTTTAGTGGGAAGGCTTTGGAGGCATAGGCTAAGACCCCCTCCTTTGCCGAAACCAATTTTTATGGTTACAAGGCTTTTAGGCATCAGGACGACAATACCAAAGTTCCTTACAATTAATCGTTCCTCTTCCCCTAACTTGAGACCCATTACATAAAAGTCAGGGAAAATGAAAACGTTGGATTTTTTCAAAATAAGAGAAAATTCCACTTTTCTATGGTCTAATGAGTCTAAGCAGTATGGCATCCGGAGAGACTGTAATGAAAATTAAAAAAAAAAATTACAACCCCAGGCGAACTGGGGCGCGCCGGGGTCTAACTGTTGGAAGATAATTCAAATCATTCCACCATTCCCACTGACCTCTACCGGAGAGCAGCCTCTCCAGCTCGGTGCAGCGGCTCCTACGGGGTGGCAGCGGGGCAGGCGGCGAGGTGGGATGCGGGGCAGGCGGCGAGGTGGGGTGCGGGGCAGGCGGCGAGGTGGGATGCGGGGCAGGCGGCGAGGTGGGTTGCGGGCCAGGCAGCGAGGTGGACAGCTGGGCAGGCGGCGAGGTGGAACTAAAATCCGAAAACCAAGACGAGTGCCACGAGATGGAGGCGGCGCACTCGTCCTGATCGTCGTCGTCATCATCCCTGAAACCACAAAAATACCAAAATTAATATTAAGTGGAAAATTCCCCCTTTTTCGTTTTTTAAGCCATGTTATGCATCGATTCAAATTTGGCAATAGATACTAGATACCTTACAATGTGTGTGGCCAGCAGTGGAGTGCCATAAATTAGGAGAAAAGTCTGTCTAATCTTTGTAGTCCTCGTGGAAAACACGAAGTCAAATCAAATGGGCAGAATGGGCCTACACATTAAGCCTGGCTCAAGCTGTTTGCTGATGAGCAGATAATGACGGCCACTTTGGATGCAGCCATGGAAGGCATTGTTATCAAACAATCGGCCTTATGCGATTGACACTGGGATGATTGCTACATCAGTACAACTGCAGTCGTTATTAATTAACATAAGTGCAGCAGGCAGAACTGCGGACATCTTAATTAAGATGGAAAAGACCCAAGCGATGGCTGTCGGTAACTGTGCGCAGATAGGTAAATCTAAATATTGTTCCGGATGGTGCGCCTGTTGTAGTACAATAAGAAAAAATGCCTATGATTTGATTTGATTTGAAACCAACCTATTTTGGGATGGCCAATGACAACTGCAAGCTTCCTATTAAACGGTCGGCGCCATGACAATCTGTCGTGTTTTTCTTCTACCCGTGTCTCGATCCTCGAAACGTTTTCCAGTTAATAATTCATTAATCTACTGTACTTGACTACGCCAGTAGGTACCGCAAAATCGTACGCCAAAGCTACCTTGTTTAAATTCACAAGCCTACATAGTACATAGTTTTCTATTGTAATAGACCACGCCGGAGCTATGAATCTTATACAAGCTGCATCGAATAAACGTGATTGACACTATGACGAAATAATATATACTATATATTGTTGCTGACGGGTGACTTACCTTGGCGAGAGGTCGAGCAGGTAGCGACGGAAGATAGGCCGTTGAGGACAGAATCTGTGGAAAGTTTATTTGTTGTAAATTATGGCGAACTATGACATTCCGATTGATAGCTCAGTTGCTATGTACCATTTGTATTACACCTTGTTTGAGGGATGCAACAACAGACAGTTTCCAGCAGGGGGCAACTAAAAAACCGTAAATTCTGCCTACTGCAGAATTTCTAATAATATTATTAATAATTAGCACCAACCATTCCCTACAATTACAACGAGACCGTTGACAGGAATTTTTCGGAGGGGGAGGGGTTCATAAACATAGTTTCTTATTAGAATACATGGAATATGGCCTACATTGCATTGTTATTTTGTTAAACCCAAAGAGTACAATAAATAAACAGTTAAAAGTAATTTAGTTTTAGACTTAAAAGGGGGGGGGGGGGGTTATAGGCAATTTTATTATGTTTCAATTGAGGTAAATTGTTTTCCAGCTGGGTGCTATGTACCTCCAGCCCCCTTCTGTTGTTGCGTCACTAACTACCATTAAGGTTGAGTGAGTGGTTGACAATTTCTGCTTTCCTGTTTGTCCTTGTTTGCAAACGTTCCCAACTCACGAACCTCAACATGTGCATATTTCTCCTAGGTCCTACTGTAAGAGAGCAAGCAGGAGCTGCAAATCTCAAAAGTAGGCGAACATTTTTTTTAATACATAACAAAACTGTTGACTAACCTACATTGTAACGTTGCCGAGGGGTGACTTAATGCAGTTTTACAAGTTACTGGGAAACCGAGCAGTAGCCGAATTAAGCTGTTTGCACAACAGGGAATTAATTAAAAATAAGAAATGTCTACTGAGCTTGTCGAAAATATCGTAAAGAAGCTTTCCCCATGGTTTTCAACAACTTATATTCAGGCTCCTGCAGACAGTCCCAGCAAGCGCAGCATCTTTTTGTGAGCGGTCATTCTTATGTCTAATTTAAAACCTACACCAGGAACACTATATTGGTCAAAATCAGTTGTCATCTCTTGCTTGCTGTTATGGAGATCGAGCGACAAATCAATATTGGTATCGAAAAAGTAATTGACGGTTTCAGTTTGGGAGAAAACCGTAGGATTCACTTTAAGTAAAAGGTATGTCCTAACGTATTTCATTACTCTGGCTGTATTAGTAGGGGAGCCCATGATGCTAAATGGGGATTTACTCGAGCGTCATAGAGACCTGTTGGGTTTCAAAGCTTAGGTGTTAAAAAGAAGAAAATGTTATATAAAGTATACTTCTTCAGCGGTGGAGTAAGCGGCTATCGATTTTCAAAAATGTAAAAAAAAACTGCTACGTGGACATACTCGAGCGCGTCAGATATTGATAGCGTACATGCCCTACGTATTTTTAATAATGTGCGTATGTTAATCTGACCGTTTGCATGGTGGGGGTGGTCATACGTAAGGGTTAAAAATGAAGAAAAAAAAAATTTAATCGGGCGCGTCAGATTTTTTTAGGGGATGTTAAGTGAACCTATAAGAAGCCCACATTCAATAATCTGACGATAAGGATGTGATGCAAGGTAGTGGCAATTATTTGAATTTGCAAAAAAAAAAGTACCATTTTGAAATGCTCGAGCGCGTCAGATTAAGACATATATGGTTCGTCTTTATGTCCTGGACGGGTTGCTTAATAATCTGACGATTATCTGGAGGGATTTGCTTAATCTGACAATTTTTGTGCAATAGAACAATAGATTTTTTAAACCCGCTGAACTTAATAAATTGAAAAAGGCATTTAATATTAAATATAATATTATATCATAGTAATATTATTAATATTAAATAGTAAGTTTTTATAAACTTTAGTTCACGTAGCGTTAAATATTAAAATAGCAAATAAGTCAAAACGTTGTAAATAATAACAGGGTGTCATGGCAACAGTGCCAACAGTAAGGAGGCAAAGATGTTAAAAAATAAACTGGACACAAAGCTTTATTTTTAATCTAGTGTGCTAAGCATAGGGGGTTTTTATTTGTATATAACAAGTGTCTCCACCACAGGGGCCCTCAAGCGGCTCCTACACTTGCGCCTGCCGCGGGCGGCAGCTCGGCCTTCGGCCTCGCGGTCACTTCTCATGGGCACTGATCATGGTGGGTATCGTCATGGGTTTCGTATGAATTCTCCTGCCGAGGGCTTTCCAATGAGGTATCACACATTATTCTATCATGGATGGGACGGGAGTTTTGAGTTAAAGAAGGAAGAAGAATTGAAAAAGGCGTGTTTGGGGGGGGGGGGGAGGACGGTTATTGGCTATAGTTGCCACTTTTTATTAAGAAATCACATGGGGGTGAAGATGGAACGCAGTGAAAGTTTACTTAAACACGCAATTCAAATGGGATTGCCGGAAGTGCGTCACTTGGTGTTCCACTCCCGTTTAAGGGGTGAAGGTATGAATTTGAAAATATGTGTTTGTACTCGTTTGAAACCATAATTAAAACTGCTTCTAATGAGACATAAAAAATTAATTTCGGTTGAAAATTGCAGGCTGTGGAATTGAATATCAATTTTTTCGTCAATATGCACCGAAATTGAATATTAATTAATTTTACGGTCATAAAAGCAGTATTCTTGGCTTTAATTAGCCTAACTTTGCTAAAAATACTATAATATACATTAAGCCATAGTATCTGTTAGTTACTCCTGGGACTTAGAGGTGAAAAAAAATTATTTTGCCGAGAAACCGGAAAATATTCATTTATCTATCACATAGCTGCATTGAAACAGCTTGAAGAATACGTATTGTATGTGGTGGTTTTAAATTTTTTTTGATTTAATACAGTACATGTTAAAGTAATTCGTGATAAAAACATCTACAAAATGCAACATAAGCCACGGAGTAAATAAATACCAAAATCGAACGGGAGATTTCCCCGACCTTTTCATGAAATTTTGTGTTTTGACCGAATTTTCAGGGGGAATGGGGTTGAAAGTAGTTTTATGTTTGTATTTGTTTAAAACCTGTATTAAAGCCGCTTATAATGAGGCAATAACCGTGTAGCCCTAAGTTGGATATTACAGGCTGAACCATTTTTTAACTCTTTTTTCGTCTATATACACAGAAATTGAACATTAATAATTTTTACGGTTTCAAAAGCAAAATAGGTGGCCTAAATTAGCTTGACATTGCTATAGATACTATAGTTAACAATAAGCAACAGTTTCCGTTGGTTATTCTAGGGAAAAAAGGGTGCAAAAAAATTAATGTGTCGAGAATACAGAAAATAGTCATTTATCTATTGAAATTGAAATAGCTCGAAGAATACCTAGTGTATTCGGGGTTATTTGACTTTTTCGGTTAGCTTATTGTATAAGCTAAGATAATAAAAGATAAAAACGTCGACTAAACGCAACATAAACCATAGAGTATGTAAATCAACGAAGGTGGACATGAAACATGCCTTAAAAATTAACAAATTTTCGAAATTTTGGGTTCTTAAATTGGGAAAATATGTTGATAGTGTACCATAGTTAAGTTACATTAAACCGGTGCAGTGGCATAATGTGTGATAACTTTTATCCATATAAAATACATATTATAGAAATAGGAAGCAAAAGATTGGCCATTTTTAACGTGAAACTTGAAGATATGCACACTGCAACCGAAATGGTAGGTCTGAATTGGATGATTTGTTGATAACTTGTTTACATTAGTAAACAACATGCGAAACTGCAAATTTAAAAAACATTTTCACCCCTAAAATAAGGGTAAATTTTTTTGAAATGATCGAAAACGGGAATAATTTTGAGAATATCGCGTGAAATTTCGTGTTTGACCCGATTTTAAAAGGGAAGGGGGGACAATGGAACCACCCCTTGTAAACTCGGGTGAAAGCCCTATTTATACTGCCTTCAACGACATATTAGACATTCTCGCATATTGATAACTGCAGACTGTGCAAAATTTGTAACTGCAGAAACGGGTGAATTCCAATGAGTTTTTCGTAAAATTTTGTGTATCGACCCAAATTTCAGGGGGAAGGAGGTTCATAGTAGTTATGTGTTTGTATTCGTTTAAAAGCTGTATTTGTGCTGCTTATAGTGAAGCAATAAGCGTTGGCCTAAGTTGGACATTACATACTGTATAATTTTTTTAACTATTTTTCCCTCTTTATACACCTAAATTGAAAATTAATCAATTTTACGGTTTTGAAAGCAAAATAGGTGACTTTCATCAGCTTGACGTTACCACAGATACCATAGTATACATTGAGTAAGAGTTTCCGTTAGTAATTCATGGGATTTATGGGTGCCAAAATATTAATATGCCGAGAATACAGAAAATAGTCATTAATCTATCACATGGCGGCATTGAAATGGCTCGAAGAATACGTAATGTCTTTGGGGTTATTGGACCTTTTAATGTAGCCTATATTATAACATAAGATATTAGAAGATAAAAAGGTCTAATAATCGCAACATAAACCATAGAATATACGTAAACCACCGAAAGTGGAAATGAAACATGCCTTAAAAATACACATATATTTGATATTTTGGGTTCTTAAATTGGGAAATTATGTTGATATTGTACGTTAATTATATGAATCACCTACAGTAGTTTAATGTGTGATAATTTTTATCCATATAAAATAAATATTATAGAAATAGGAAGCAAAATATGGGCCATTTTTAACGTGAAACATTATGCAATAGCTTTTGTTAGTCATTTGTGGGATTTAAGGCTGCAAAAAAATTGATCTGCCGAGAAACCGGAAAATAGTCATTATCCTATTATATAGATAGCGGCATTGAAATAGCTCGAAGAATGCATATTGTATGTGGGCCTATTTGACCTTTTTAGATTGTCAATGGTATTTGCCAAAATTATGTGTGACATAGACACCTACGAAATACAACATAAACCATGGAGTAAATAATAAATAAAATCAAATATGATATTTCCCCGACTTTTTCTTGAAATTTTGTTCTTTGGTCGAATATTCAGGGGGTAGGGGGTTGATGGATGTTATGTGTTTGTATTCGTTTCAAACCTGTATTTGGGCCGTTTATAATTAGCGAATAACAGTCGGCTTAACTTCTTTATTGCAGACTGTATAATGTTTTGTCTATTTATTCGTGTTAATACGTCTAAATTGAATATTAATTATTTTTACGTGTTTGAAAGTAGGAAAGATGACTTGAAACAACTCAACGTTGCTACAGATATTATGTCAAACATTATGCAATAGCTTTTGTTAGTAATTTGTGGGATTTATGGCTGCAAAAAAATTAATCTGCCGACGAGAAACCGGGAAAACTTTATTATTCTATTATATAGATAACGGAATTTAAATAGCTCGAAGAATGCATATTATTGTATATGGGCCTATTTGACCTTTTTAGATTGTCACAACGGTATGGGCTAAAATAATGTGTGATAAAATATCTACATAACACAACATTATTATTAAATTATTTTATTATTATTAAATTATGTGTGACATAGACACCTACGAAATACAACATAAACCACGGAGTAAATAACAACTAGAATCAAATATGATAATTCCCTGACTTTTTCTTGAAATTTTGTTTTATGGTCGAATTTTCAGGGGGAAGGGGGTTGATGGATGTTATGTGTTTATATTCGTTTCAAGCCTTTATTGGGCCGTTTATAATTAGTGAATACCTGTCGGCTTAACTTCTTTATTGCAGACATTATAAATTTTTTTTGTCTATTTATTCGTGTTAATACGTCTAAATTGAATATTAATTAATTTTACGGACTTGAAAACAATGTGGGTGGCTTATATTACCTTAACATTGCTACATATACTATATCAAACACATTAAGCAATAGCTTTCGTTGGTAATTCCTGGTAATTGTGGGTGCAAAAAAATTAATATGCCGAGAATACGGAAAATAGGCATTTATCTATCACTTGACGGGATTGAAATAGCTCGAAGAATACGTAGTGTATTTGGGTTTATTTGACCTTATTAGATAGCCTATAGTATAAGATAAGATAATAAAAGATAAAAACGTCTACTAAACGCAACATAAACCATAGAGTATGTAAACCACCGAAAGTGGACATGGAACATGCCATCAAAATACACATATATTCGAAAATTTGGGTTCTTAAATTGGGAAAATATGTTGATAATGTACGATAATTACATTAAACCGGTACAGTAGTATAATCTGTGATACATTTTTACCATATAAAAGAAATATTATAGAAATAGGAAGCAAAACATAGGCCATTTTTAACGTGAAACTTGAAGATATGCGCACTTTAGCCAAAATGGTAGGCCTAAATTGGAAGATTTGTTGATTTATTGTTTACATTTGTAAACAGTATCTGAATCTGCAAATTTACGATACATTTTGACCACGAAAAAGAAGGTAGATTTTTCGAAATTATCGAAAACGGGAATATTTTCAGTAATTTAGTGGAAAATTTCGTGTTTGACCCGATTTTAAAGGGGGAGGGGGATGATGAAAACATCCCTTGTATACTCCCTTGAAAGCATCATTCATACTGCATTTAGCGACATATTAAACATCCTCGCGTATTGAAAACTGCAGACTGTGGAATTTTTGTAACTGCAGAAACGGGAGAATTCCTTGAGTTTTTATGTGTCTCGACCGAAATTTTAGGGGGAAGGGGGGAGGAGGAAGTCATGTGTTTGTATTTGTTTAAAAGCTGTATTTGTGCCACTTATAATGAAGCAATAATTGTTGGTCTTACTTGGATATTTCAGACTATATAATTTTTTTATCTCTTTTATAGTTTTAATACACCATAATTGAATATTAATTAATTTTACGGTATTGAAAGCACTGTGGGTGGCTGAAATTACCTTAACATTGCTAAAGATACTATAGTCAACATTAAGCTAATGCTTCCGTAGGTAAATCCTGGTTAGAAAACATTTTCACCCCTAAAATAAGGGTAGATTTTTCGAAATGATCGAAAACGGGAATAATTTTGAGAATATCGCGTGAAATTTCGTGTTTGACCCGATTTTAAAGGGGGAGGGGGGATTTAGCGACACATTAACTATTCATGTCGGTTCAAAATTGCAGGCTGTGGAATTTTTTATCTCTAAGCATGCACAGCCGGGTATACCCTTTTCCCGCATGTAGGCCTCTTGCACACCCCCCTTACATACCTAGCTGTGGGGAAACTGGTAGACTGACAGCAAAACAGGTTACACAGTTGTAAAGAGCAAGGATAGTGGAAAGAGGCAAAGTGGTTTTAATTTTTTCCAATCAATTTTTTCTCCGCGAAAATCGCCCCCGAAAAACGCGTTTTTTCGTCGAAAACGGGCATTTTTCGCATTTTTGCCCTTTTTCACTTTCCTAATTATCTGGAAGCCGTCAGATTTTACATAGGTATGAGACCTGGGGGGAAAGTTGGGGAACGATTCACCGAATAGCGCTACGAAGCCATTTCCAATTTTGGCCCGATTGGGATGATTCTATTTTTCGACCACTCGACTTGGATGTATCTAACTTGTAAGTCCATTTGTCGGGCGGCTGCGCCCTCGCTTGGATTGATCAGTGAGTGGTCGTAGGTGGGTTCTATAGAGTTGCACGGCGTCATGGCAACAGAAATCATAGTGGGTAGACGAGTATATTATAGGCATGACACAGCTGCCAGCATTAAACTTTCTCGAAGAATCTTTGTTACTTCGGCTTGTGGAAATCGTCAGATTATATATTTTTCGTTATCCCTGAATTATTTCCTTTCGAAAAAAAAATAATTTAGTCACGCTCGAGGATGCCGAGGTGACGTTTTTTTTTACAACTTTGTAGACCCCTCCTTTCTTTATGTCACTACGAAATTGTCAGATTAGTGAAATATACACTTTTTAGCATGTAATTAACTCACCCACCATCCCTTAATCTGACGCGCTCGAGAATATCCGATGATCAATTTTTTTTTACTAATCTGATCCTTTATTCTTGACGGCCGGCCATACATACGGGGCTCATATTTGGTGGAGGCAATTAACAGGTTCAAGGTATTCTCCCGTATCTTAATCTGCCGCGCTCGAGTAAATCCACAAATCCCCGCTTGGGCTCCCCTACTATATAGGCTAAATAAATAAAAATTGAATTGACAGGTAGGTACATTTTCCGACCAGTTCTCTCACGCAGGTGCAATAAAGCATAAATTATGTGTTTTAAAGATAACACTTAATTTTATTTTATTAAGCTTATTTTGTTTTACTAAAACAACCCTTTCATTATCTTCTACTTGATTCTTGGTTTCTACCTTGCCTACATTTCTAATTCTATTCCAATTCTATCTATGGTCGGATCTTAGATCTTCTAGTGTGTAGAGACCTGCACAAGTATACCAGAACGCTACCACCATGCCATCGAACCCATTGACTCTGCGGCCTTTGCGCTAATGCTGTCTTTGTGTGACCCAAGCCAGTGGATGTCCATGGATGGGGCAATGCGTGGGGAAGAGGCCGTCCCTCGTTTGTGTGGACACAGAACCTTTGTAAAGAATTTAATTTATATAGGGTTCAGTCTCAAACCTGGACCTACCGGTTCATGGTTGAGTTCACACTGGAGTCGCAAAATTTGTCTCAAAAGCTACCAAAATTAATTTAAAATTGACACCATGTTGACGGCATTGGCGGAAAATCTGAAAATCTCAAATGGTCTGGGGGGGGGGGGGGGGGTCTAAGCGCCAAATAAATTTTTTTTTAAAAAGCAGTAAATCTGTAAATTTTCCAGAAGCCTCGCCCTTCACCCCTACTTCTCATTAAAACAAAAAAATAAAAATGTCCTGTCAAGTTCACGAAAGATTATAATAGCAATGCTCAGTGGCGTAACCAGGGCCGGCCCGTGGGTTCGCGAGGCCAGGAGCGAGATTCTGCGCGAGGGCCCCCCAAGGACGGGTCCAGGACAGATTTTCTGGGGGGGGGGGGGCATTCCGGGAAAAGTGGGTGTAGCCTACCAAGCCAAATTAATTTTTACCGATTGTGCAATTGGAGTGTTTGTTAGCAAAACAAGGCCCATTAATTTACAGTGCCTTACTTGAATAACCCATGCGCCTGATGCAGAGAGATACCAATGGGGCGTCCGGGGGTGTCCCCGAGGAAAAATCTAAAATATAAGGGCAAAATAGTGGGGTTTTACGCATTTTAACAGCAGTAATAATGCTTATTCATATTTTGGAATCAGGGGGGCCAGGGGTCTCCCCCGGAGGAAAAATTTGAAAATATAAGGCCAAAATAATGGGGTTTTCTGCATTTTAACATCAGTAATAATGCAGCAATAATGCTTATTCATATTGCACGATCCAGGGGTCTCCCCCGGAGGAAAAATATGAAAATATAATGGAAAAATAGTGGGGTTTTACGCATTTTAACAGCAGTGAACGATAGGGTTTCGAAGGGGGGGGGGGGGGAAACGTCATACATACAGCTTAAAATTAATGACCTTTGTGAGAACTTGGAAAATAGTCCTCCGTTTGTCGGCAACTTTGTTTGTATACATTCGGTACTTCGATTTGATGTTGGTAGAAAGAAAAATAAAGATGACGATTTAATAAAATATATAAGTTTGATTTTTTAGTAATTATATGATTAAATAACCTGCGTTTTAACATTTTGGCGACCGTGACAGGACAGTGAGTTTCTAAGCAATATTTCATATACATTAGCAGGGAAGATACACGAAGGACGATACCACCACAGCACATTTGGCTACGATATTCCGATTAAGGAAGATGGAAATTATGTAATGGCTTTAAAATTTTGTGAAGTATATTTCATTCACCCAATATGAAAGTTTTTGATGATGATATTGATTATGATGATGATGATCATGATAATGAAGAAGAAGATGATGATGAAGTGGACCGTATTAACTACTTGCATAATGTAAGGGTTGATTTGAAGAACAGATTTCAAAGGGAATACATCGGTGTTTTGAGTTCCCGATCTAGAGCTTCACGGGGGGCGGTTAAAAATTGGAGATGTTGTGCTTGTGTGCCCAGATGGGGGAAGAGGGTTTGTAAATTGCGTTTGCAAGGAAGTAGACTTGATTTGATCAAGTCTAAGGGGGAGTATGTGAGAACTTGGAAAATAGTCCTCCGTTTGTCGGCTACTTTGTTTGTTTACATTCGGTAATTCGATCTGATGTTGGTAGAAAGAAAAATAAAGATGACGATTTAATAAAATATAAGTTTGATTTTTAGTAATTATATGATTAAATAACCTGCGTTTTAACACCTTAGTGTCCTTTGCGAAGGAGCCAGAGGGTTTAGGGGCCCTGAAAGGGGGGGGGGAGTAAACAGACCTGAAATAGTTTTATTTTACGCATTTCGATAGCAGTACCTTAGAGATTTTACAGGCAATTAATGCAATTGCGACCAAGGGGGGCCAGGGAGTCTTCCCCGTGTGAAAATTTTAGAAAAATATGCCTGAAATAGTGGAGTTTTAAGCATTTTGAGTACAGTAACAATTGGATTTTAGACGCAACAAATATAACTGATTGGCAATTGGCCGCAGTGCCGGTCTCCTCCGGGTGAAATTTCTTTAAAATGTGGCTTGTAATAGTGGGATTGTACGCATTTTGATAGTAGTAACGTAGAAAATAGCTGGACAAGGGGGCCCGGGGGTCTCTCGCGAGTGAAATTTTTTGAAAATTATCCCTGAAATATTGGGGTTTTACGCGTTTTTAGAGCAGTAACAGTTAGAAGAATATACTCTAAACAATGGGGGCCCGGAGAATTTCTTCGAGATAATTGGCTAGATTTTACAGACGAAGATTTTGTTAAGACTTGAGTTATTATAATTTTTTCATAAATACATCCAACATAGCGACTTCCTCTAAAAGAATTCGGACTTTATTCGCTTAATAGATGGGACAATACATATAAATTTTATAGTTACTTAGGATGCTAGGGGGGCAGGGACAGACCTGGGGGGCTTGGGGGGGCTAGGCCAGACCTGGGGGGCTGGGGGGGCTAGGCCAGAGCTGGGGGGGCTAGGCCAGAGCTGGGGGGCCATGCCCCCCCCCCCAGGACCTCCATTTTCCGCCCATGGTTGTCGGACGCAAATATTCCTTTGGATTTTAATTTACAAATTTTTTTATGATCGGTAAATTGTAAATATTAGTATATTTCTAAGCACTTGCCGTTTTGGTGTCGACCCCATCCCCGCCGGTGACGCCGCTCTCTTGCTGCGGGGTGGGGTCTCCTGTCCCTCCATCACGCCTTCGGGGCTGTCATCAGGCAGATGTTGCTCAACCCATTCGCCGTCGGGGTTGGGTGTCGGATTGGTGGTGGAGATGGTGTTGGTAGTGGCGGTGGTGGTAGTGGAGGTGGCGGTGGTGGTAGTGGAGGTGGCGGTGGTGGTAGTGGAGGTGGCGGTGGTGGTGGTAGCGGCGGCGGTGGGTGGTTGTCGTCGTGGGCATCGGGGGGGTGCCACTTCCCCCCTCGAATAGGGTGTATCCCGTCTGAAACAGCAACAAATTAAAATAGGGTACCTGGGCAAATTTAAAGATGCTATTATGAGTGGAATATGTTATGAGTGAATAAGAGTAATGAGTGAAATTGATAAATTTTAGTTTAATTTAAAGTTATTAGTATTAAGGGGAGCCCAGCACGGGAGAAATCCTTTGGGCCGACCCTACTTCATTATGTATATTACTAATTTAAGAATTATTGGAAATTAACAAATTCAAAAATACAAATTTGTAACCTACCTTGTTCGGCCGAGCCGACTGGGGGCAGGAGCTCCTCCCCACATAGAGCTGGCTCCATCTAAAAGCAATTGCAACTCTCGGTTCATTTTTATTTTTTTTTTTAGTCTGTCTCTTTCAACGGTAAAAATCGTTATGAGAGAATAACATTTTGTTTAGAAAGAACAAGGTGGGCCAAGTGAAGTGTTTTTCGTTTTATTCGTTCTTGTCATTCTGTCACTTGCAATATGTTGCTACGCAGGCCTATTTCCGTGGTACTTGACAATTTGATGATTATAGCTTTCCAATTAATAGGTAGCATAAGGAAAGCTTTGTGATGGTCGAAATTTTCAATTCCGAGATTTCAACGGAATTACGTTTTGACGCCTGTCTGTCGCTCTGTCATTTCATCGATTTCCAGGCAACTACTCGGTCGATTTTTATTTAATTTTGCATGTAGGTTCACAAATATCATATCTCGAGACCATTTATTGTTTTACATTGGGCTAACTCGATTTGGGGGGGGGGGGGGGGTTATTCTAAAAAAACTCCAAAAAAAAACGTCGAAAAAATTATTTCTCAAAAACGATTCCTTTTGAATTCACATGCATTGTAGTCGTTATTAATGTTGACAGAGTTGAAGTTGAAGCAGAGGGGGCATTCGGGTGACTCGGCGATACCTATTCTATGCAGGTGGCTCTGGAGGTAGTCATTCCCTGTGGCCATTAGGAACGCTGCCACAGCG
Source organism: Psococerastis gibbosa (assembly GCA_963971405.1). Taxonomy (NCBI): domain Eukaryota; kingdom Metazoa; phylum Arthropoda; class Insecta; order Psocodea; family Psocidae; genus Psococerastis; species Psococerastis gibbosa. The sequence goes on along the minus strand of OZ020486.1, from coordinate 25,843,909 downwards.
ATGTCCCGGCGCAAGTTGCTGGGGATGGTTTTTGCTAGGAGCGGATCCCATCGTTTGACAGCTGCTCTTACTTTCCAGACATCTCTGGTCGCGTTCTTGGCATTTGCTTGAATTAGTCTGCAAGTGGTGGGGAAGATGAGGGGATGCAGAGGTTGCGGTAGTAGGCACCCCGCCTTTGCTAGTTTGTCAGCCCCCTCGTTCCCACGGATGTCAGTGGCCAGGGACCCATTGTAGGTGGATATCTGACACGGTTTGTAGCTCCAGGAGTCTAGACTGACACTGCCTTAACGTGCGTCCAAATGGGCGTACGTCCAAGTCCAAGCTAAAAAACATACGATCAGTCCACCAGCTGTTGTCTTCCGGTTCTGTGTTTGTATACGTGTACATTAATATTAAGGATGAATTGCAACTACTGTACGCTGCAGCAGTTTGTATATACATTAAAAAAAGAAGAAACCAAAAAAGAAGTGGCAGAATGGTTGGCTTTCAAGAAGGAGGGATATCAGTCACTTGAATTTGATAAAACAACTCACTTTGGAGCCTTCTGACTGGAATAATTACCTCAGAAACAGCCAACAGCCATTTCACCGCAAGCATTGGGGCACATAATACCAGAGACATGCATGCAAATTTTGCGGTTCCTTCAAGATTACATGAAGGTAAATATGCCTCCTGCTGATTAAGGTATTAATGTGTGAGAATGCAAATTAATTTTTAGCAGGTAGGTCCTACAAGTTGAAATTGAAAATTTTAAGGGTCCGCAGAACCAACTGTCTGTGGAATTTACCCTAAGGACCACCCACCTGGGCACGTCACTCGTCACACGTCAATCGGCAGTTGGTCGTGCGGGGCCTATAGCACAATTATTTTCATAAAAGTTATGAATGAGATATTTAGCCTCAAGGCTGAACCATATACCCGCGACCTTGGGGCACACATTGCACTCTTCAAAATTCAATATCAGAAAAATTAGCAATTTTGAAGATATTATTTTTGTGGCAATGGTTAGAGTAAACATGTATCTTTACACGCCCAGAATTTTTATTTGTGGTTGTACAGTGATTCATAGCAGAAGGTTGGTAGCTAGTAGGTTGGCTTAGTAATAGAACAAAAAGTCAAAATTTATTTTATTTCTTTATTTTATTTTAAAAAATCACCCCAAATCCTCACAACGGTATTCATCATCCATTGCCTCTTCATAAGCTTGCATTACTTTATTAACCGAGCCTGATGAAGTGTCATGAGAAGAAGTGAGAGGGGGAGGTGGGGGATAATTATCGGTTACTATCCTACTAGTAACGTTAAGGATGCGAAGTTCGGCAAAAAAAAGCACGTCACTAATCATTTTCTGACAGAAAGGAATCATTTCAATCGCTCGAAGTTTTGCCTCATGTCTATTCTTCAATTTTGCAACTGCGGTTTGGCCACCAGTTACATCCAACCTCTTAGATATTTTTTCCAAAACCAAGTGAGCTTTTGTTGCTGGTCTTTTGAATTGCTTCGACGATGACGTAGAATATACACTCACTGGGCTCGATACACTTTGTTCTGAATCGATGGAATCGCTTGCCTGGAACAATTATATCTCTGTTTAATAACGAATCGCAGAGCAGTGTACTTACGAGATTCTAAATTACAACTTTATTATTTTCAGAGTCCTAGTACAGAGCAAGAATGGAGGGAAGTTGCTGAGCAATTCGAAAAAATGTGGAATTTTCCGCATTGTCTTGGTGCTTGGGATGGGAAGCACATCAGAATAACTCCACCTCCCGGAAGCGGGTCTTACTTTTACAATTACAAACACTTCCATTCTATTGTACTCATGGCTTGCGTTAATGCCGACTACGAGTTTATCTGGGTGGATGTCGGTACAAATGGTCGCAGATCAGATGGCGGAGTTATAAGAAATACCGAGTACTTCAAGAAACATGAAAATCATCAACTGAACCTGCCTCCTCCGCAATTTCTATCAGATGGCATGACCCAAGTGCCATATGTTTTTATTGGGGATGAAGCGTTTGCTTTAAGCCAACAAAATTTGAACACACAGCGTCGAATTTTTAACTACCGCTTATCCAGGGCAAGAAGAATTGTTGAAAATGTTTTTGGAATTTTGGCCAGCAGGTTTCGAATACTTCATACAAGCATTAACTTGTCATTAGAGCGGATCGACATTGTCGTTCTTACATGTTGTATTCTACATAATTTTCTCAGAAGAAATTGTATAGTACAAACTCATACAACGTAAAAGACACTGGTGAGGAAAATGAAGAGTATAATTTACAACCCAGCCTTCAGTGCACTTTATCGAGAAATGCAAGTATGTCAGCAAAGCTTGTGCGCGAAAAGTTTGCAGAATATTTCGTTGGGGAAGGGCAAGTGGACTGGCAAGACGCAAAAATAGGGCTATGACAGGGACAGGGACATTTGTTGCGTCGGCAGACAATTAGGCTAAATGTTTTAAAAAAATCAGCTTTTAAGTTACCTTAACTAAATAAATGGTGAAAAATTAAGCAACTGTTGTTTCTCACCTTATTTTCTCCGAATGGTAAATCTTCAATAATTGAAGAGGCTGTTTTGCTTGTTCGTTGAGCTCATTCATTCATGAAATGGAGATGGCTGAAGTACCAAAGTTTTTGCACGTGGATATCATCCACTCCCGTACCAGTGCCTTCAGATGCCTTCACCCAAAATAAAAAAAATATTAATATATTTATACAAATAGAACTTATATTAACGTAACTATTGTAAAATCTGTCGGCCTAAGGAAGTTTTCATTTGAATAAACTTTAACAACCAACTCACAGTAAATTTTACTGGCACCGGATTGGTAATCTCATGAAGATTTAACATAACACATACTACAGCAATAGCAATCGGGCATGTAGACTTTAAATCTCAGTAGGTAAAAAATTCTTGTCCCAGTATAAATTTGACGCGCTGATGGCGTCGAAATACGACCACTTCCATGGATAGAAAACAGGGTTCACTTCTTCCTGATTCCTGATAGTGCTACCGGGCGAGTTGCTGACCACAACACCCCAACTTGTGCCGAGGTCTTGAAAGAGTGTGCCCTACTACTCCTCAGGCCTGAGCCGTAAATGGGCTGTTGTGATGCAACGATTTTTTAACCACCGTGTACACTAAACACATACTATATTTTGAGATTTTTTCGGGCCCTGTACTACTATATTTATTTTTTAAATGGACCAAAAATACTATAATTTCGCCAAGCTCTATGTAAAGTTGTAAAATAACTCTTCTAAACGTCAAAAAGTAGGCATATATAGCATAAAAATTGCGGTTCAGAGAGAGCACGTGCCAGGCTCTTGCCAGCAGCAGAGGTTCACCAGATTATGTGTTGTATTGGGCTGCAAGAAAGCTGATGGCGGAAGCCTAATGCTATGGTGTAATTGTAATTAAAAAAAAGTTATTAATAGCCTAGCAAGAAATGCAAACCCTGGTTTAGCCTAATGCCTGCACTTTTTGTCCGCGAGGTCACTTCAGTTGCATTATTGTCATTAGGAAATTAAATTATCACTTACCTTCCTCAGCTGTTTTTTGGTAGGACGAGCGCATATTTTGAATTTTTTTTCTACCACTTCTAAAGTTACATTGGGGTCCTTGGTGCGGAAAAATGATAACATGTCATCCCATGCCAAGCCCCTTATCCCTTTGTCATGATAACTGTCATTCAAATGCCAAAGGCATTCGTGCCCCCGGTATTTTTCAATCACTTCCAAAACAAAGTCATGGCCTTTAGTTCCCATGTTTACTCCACGGTAGCTGACACACGACTGATTGCAGTTTGAACGTAGAAATGCACATACACGGTGCGTCCGCGTCCATATGGACTTACTGTTTCCCCATACACGGTACGACCACTAAATGTACGGATGGACGTGGACATCAAAACATTTGGAAATCCAACTTGGTTGCTTCTGTCCACTACGTCCAGTCGGGTTTCCCCATAAACAGAGCGATTTCTGCCAGATTTTGGACGTACGTTCATTTGGACGCACCGTGTATGGCCTGCTTTACTAGGCCATCATCGTGCGGTTCTGGGCAGGCGATGGCTTGCAGTGCTGTGGTCGAGTCTGAGAGAAAAACTATCTTCTTGGTTAGCCCCATCTTGCACAATGCATCTGCTGCTTTGACAGCTGCTACTTCCCCAGCGAAGTTGGTTTTGAATTGGCCCATAGGGAAAGATCCTTTGGCGATGGATGAATAGTAGCCTGCTCCACTAGTGTTGCCAATGGCTGAGCCGTCCGCATAAACGTGCATCCAGTCGCACTGTGGGTACCTCAACGCTATCAAGTCGATAGCAGCCGCCGTTAGTATTTGTGGAGATGTGTCGGCTTTCCTCACGTCTACGCCAGGCAATGAGAGGGAGATGGGGATTTCTGACGTTTCAGCAAGTAGTTCAGGTCTTGCGAAGGGGGGCCTTCCGCTGGCGTCCAAGTTGTATTTTTCTGACAGGGCCAATGCTTTCCCCAGGGGTGTGTTCTGTGTCTTCAGCCTTGGCTATGGTGCAAGGCAACGTTTCCAGAAGTCTTCCTCCTCTATTAAAGAATTTAAGGGTTGTACAGTCGCGGCGCAACTCTATTGGTTCAATGTCTGTTTGACACTCCAAGGCTGTGATAGGGGTGGATTTGGCAGCCCCACAGATAGCTCTCAGCGCAATATGTCGGGCAATGTCCAGTTTTCGCATGTTAGCGACACTTGCTGTACAGAAGGCTTAGCTGCAGTATTCAATAAGGGGTCTTATGTATGATTTGTAGTTGGTGACTAGGACATCTTGCGTTGCACCCCAAGTGGTGCCTGCTAATCTTTTCAACATGCATACTCTCTTACAGGCCTTTGTTGCTGCGCCATCGATATTTTGTTGTCCAAAAGCATGCAAAGGTATTTGGAGTTGGCAACTACGGCAATGTCACAGTCGTCGTATTTTAAGTTGACTGTGTGGTTCTTGGTAGACAGGGAGAAAAGTTGTGCAGTAGTTTTGTCTTTGCTGACGAGCATCTCATTTTCCGCACACCACGCTCTCAGGACATGCAGGGCTTGGTTCAGTGCTCACTCGAGGGCCCCAGATTGTTAGGTTGTCTGCATAGCATAGAACATCAATCCCGGGGATACTTCTAAGTTGTATTATCAAGTCGTTTATCAATCTTTAAAAGTTTGTTTGGAGGGCCCGGTCTTAGGCCACCGGTTTTGTCAATATAATGGTTTTCTCAGTACTTACCGTAGTAATTTCTTGTCACTCTCACATTATATTTTGTTGTTGCATTTGTGAAAACGGAATAGGAAGTTCCCGGCTGGGGTTTTAACTGATATTTTAAATAAAAATAATTAGTTTTGGTACAATTTTCCTTGGAGTCAGCCATACTTGTTTCTGGAATTTTTCTATTCATATTCATCTATTGCCCCGTTTATGACGTGGTTTTAACGTAATTCACTCGATACTGTTTTGGCGGATTTTCTTTGCAATTTAAATTTATTGTTGTCCTTTTATAATTTTGCATTAGAAAAGAGTTTTTTGTTGCAGATTTTGTCCAGGTTGATTTTTCTGACCTTAACGCTCCCTGAGGCTTCAGTTGAGTCTCCGCAAGTGGCAGGGTGCGGCTCTGGAGCCAAGCGCCCTGCGATCCGGTTTTCTGGCGGATCCAACATGAGCTTGACATCCGCAGCTGTATATTTCTCGATTGTGTTGAGAAGCTGGAGGAAGATTAGCATGGTTGTCGACTGGGCTAGCCCGTTTAACTTTTAACACCAATCCCAGGCTAATCAGGCTCCATGCTTCCGAGACTATCAGGACAGTCAACAGTTTAAGAAAACGGCAACTTTCTAGAGTAGCCCTATGTTAATATTCAATAAGTAATCCATAATTTTCAGAGTCTAATTTTCCAAAATCAGTAATGCAAGAATCGAATAATCACACGCAGTGGCGGTTTAAAAATTTTCGAAAGTGGGGGGGGGGGGCATTTACAGGCCCCCCCCTGGAGAAAACAATTGTACAATAGGCCTAAATCAGTAAGGTTTTACGCATAATGTACCTTGGGGAAAGAAGACCCGGGGGTATCCCTCGGAGAAAAAAATTGATTAATGGTTCACATTTGGGTGGATTTGCGCATTTTGCAAGCAGTACAGATGAGATTTTACCGACGAATAAACCTACCACAGAGGGCAGCCCAAAAAGCCCCTCTTGGCTAGGCCCTGTAAGGGGGGGGACATGACCCCCCCCCCCCCTTGAAACCGCCAGTGATCACACGCAGTTTTTCACAAGGAATATTTCCTTATAAAATGAAAGAAGCAATAGTTATACCATTGCATAAGAAAGGGGATCGCCGCTCTGCAAAGTCATATCGTCCTATAAGTTTACTCAATGTAACAAGTAAAGTCATAGAAAAACTTATGGCAGCTCGCTTGAACAACTTTTTAACGAAACATAATTGGATAAGTTCAAATCAATTTGAGTTTAGGGCAGGTAAAGGAACAGATTTAGCGTTAATAGAATTTACCCGACTCATATACGATTCTCTAAATAAAGGCCGTAAAACAGCCAGCTTGTTCTTAGATATAAGCCGTGCCTTTGATTCTGTCGAACACAATTTGCTCCTAGACATTTTATGGAATGCAGGGGCAAGAGGAATAGCGTGGGAGTGGTTCAAGAGCTATCTGATCGGGAGGACTCAGAGAGTACGTTTGCAAATTCAAAAAAGTGGAACAGTTGGGTTTGTAGATAGTGACGCTTTGGAACAACTATGTTCTGTACCACAAGGCTCAATCTTAGGCCCATTATTATTTATTTCATACACTAATCAACTATGCAACTTGCGGCTACATGGTACTTTGACTAGCTTCGCTGATGACACGGCACTCTGCTACTCTGCAAGAGACTGGAATGAGATACAAAAGTTTATGACTGAGGATTTACAACATCTTAACACTTGGTTCCAAATCCATGGCCTTACAATTAATGTTAGTAAAACCTGTTTTCTGCCATACAATCTAAGAACAGGAAGTATAGATGAGCCCCTCGAAGTGAGATGCCATGCGTATAATTGCTACTTACAAAATCCAAATTGTCAATGCCCAGCTATCACTAAAGCACAAACGACGAAATACCTTGGCGTCCACTTCGACAGTGATATGAAATGGAGCAGCCACTTAAAATCGGTAAACGGAAAATGTCGAAATTTTTTAAGACAACTTTTTTACCTCCGCAAGGTCTGCCCTCAAAAAATTTTAATCCAACTATACCACTCACTTTGTGAATCTCGGTTAGCGTATGGTATCCAAGTGTGGGGTGGGACCTTTGTTACAAATTTAAATTCACTTGTAGTTACCCAAAAATACCTTATTAGAACAATAGTCAAAAAACCTAGAACTTGGCCATCATTCCCTCTCTTTGCGTCTCTCGGTTTATTCCCGCTGCGGCACTTGTTCTTATACAAGACATTGCGAATTTTTTACTCTATCAGTGGGGACAGGGTACAGAGACCCAGACCAGCAAATACTAGAAGAATTGAGCACCTTGTAGTACCAAGGGCATACATAGCAAATTTTACCAAATCCTACCAATATATAGCACCAAAATTATTTAACTTACTTAATATGTGTCCTGGGTCGCTGTCAATAAATAAATTTTCCAAATTCGTCCGGGAATGGCAGATGAGACGGGAAGAGGTGGAATCTTTATTTGAAATAGTGGACTAGACTGTTATGTGTTTACGAGAGATCTGTTATTAATATGTAAGTGTAGTTTAATAAGTTAAATTAAGTCTAATTGATTTTTTTTCTTTTTTCTTTAGTTTTAGAGTAGGGTAAATTGTTATAGGTCTTCATGTGGGGCTTTACAATTATTGTATTTAAATTGTTCTATATTTAATTCATTCATTCATTCATTCATTCAGTTTTAATAATAAGAAATAGCAGTACAAATAAGTAGTAGTTCATGTAACAATTATCAAAGGAAGTAATTATAATAAGAGATCAGATTATTTATTTTCCAAAGTTATGAATATTAAATAAAATTTAAAGTTTCAAGTGGTTGTATAGATTATAATACAAGCTGATATTATAATGTTCTATGTATAAGTGATTGCACATTTTGATTGTTAGTCGCTGTCATCTCGCGACTGGTTGTTTGGCTCCTCTTGAGATAGAGGATTTTGTCTTCCCGATTTGGTTATTAAGCCCGGGATTTTCCTATGTAATTTTGAGTGCTTCCACGTTCTTGAATATTTTTAATTCTTGGGTATACCTGGAAACAGGAAAACATATTTTAGTATTAATTATAACAATTTATATTCATTATCGATGTGTCAATATGAGGACGTTTATGCCATGTCAATGCAGGAGACGACAGGGAACGCGGCCAGACCACAACAGCCGATGCCACCGCAGTGGAATGCTCCACTGCAGCAATGACTGCCCAACAGCCGCCTTGGGCGACAGTTACACATCAGCAGCAGTTGTGTCAATATGAGCACGTTTATGTCATGTCAATGCAGGAGACGACAGGGAACGCGGCCAGACCACAACAGCCGATGCCACCGCAGTGGAATGCTCCACTGCAGCAATGACTGCCCAACAGCCGCCTTGGGCGACAGTTACACATCAGCAGCAGTTGTGTCAATATGAGCACGTTTATGTCATGTCAATGCAGGAGAAGACAGGGAACGCGGCCAGACCTCAACAGCCGATGCCACCGCAGTGGAGTGCTCCACTGCAGCAGCCGACTGCCCAACAGCCGCCTCGGGCGACAGTTACACAGCAGCCGCAACAACAGTTTCCACAAGCATGGCATACGCCACCACAGCACCAGAGTGCCCACCAGCCGTCACAAGCAACAGGCTGGCCACAGCCACCGCCGCCACATATGCCGCAGCAACCGCCGACCTGGCAACACCAGCAACCCTTTCATGGCAGCTCTTACGACCCGTTCCGGCATTCGACAGACATGAGTGGCTACAGGATGCCCCTGGTTAAATTTCTGAGCGTCTGTCGGTCCCGAGACATCTGTATCTCTGGGAGGAAGAATTTGTACGAGACTCTGAGAGGCAAGCAAATCAGGACTTCCCATGGATTTAATCTACCCCGGTTTGCCAGATCGATCTTCTCTCTCGGACGACAAAAACATGGTTTGAAGTGCACTTACCGAATCTGCAGAGTTGGAATTCCTGGAGGCGTTTACCGTCGTCCGGGGTGATTTTCGCGGACGTCTACATCTTCCGGCAACTAGAGGCAGCCTGTGCAGAAATAGAAGCAACAATTAATATTTGGCAGACAAAAATACCGTATGTAAGTATGGCCGATGCGTACACCAACTTAAAGGCAGCAGCGGTGAATCTTTGTTACAATTGCGATTCGCTACACATTATTTTAAAGATTGTGGGCCGCCCGATGACATGGACCCTCCACATCCCGAATTTGCGGATTATATTAAGGATTACTTTTCCAGCGCCAGAGCAGATCGAGCTGGCATGTGTAGGGCTGGCTGAGTGACCTTTCTTACGTGTCAAAATGGGGGAAACGTTATTTCCTTCCAACGCTGGTAGACACGGGCGCTAATTCTGCCCTAATAGCAGCCCCTTACTGGGACATGATGGTTACGAGTGGCTTCCGGGTGACGCCTACGTCTGGTCGAGTAAAGTTAGCCGACTCTTCATTGCACGCAGAGCTCGTGGGAACCGCCTGGCAGCGAGTTTACGTTGGTTCCCGTATGGTCAACCATCGGTTCAACCTGCTTAATGGTCTGAGGCAACCGTGCCTTATAGGCATTGATTTGTTTTGTAATTAAAGGCCTCTATCGACGCACAGTGGGGTATTTGCCCGATTTAGCTGGCCAAAAGTGATTTTTGCAAAATGTAACAAAGTTGAATCAATATAGGCTAATTTTATTTAAAAAACTTCAAAGTTTTTTAATTTAAAAGATTGGCGGCAAAATATAACGCGGTTTTTTTGCTATTACGTTGCCAAAGTGGCTATTTGTTTGTTTTTGTGAGCATTTTTTACGCAACACTCAGCACAGCCAAATTTGTGTTATTTTTAATTTTGTAAGCTCTGTTTGACTTTAACCCCGTTATGGATTTGGACAAAGAAGGTTAGTAGAACATTTTAATATTATGTTTGTTTAGTTTCATGCTATTTAATTGGGTTTAAATTGCTGATGAAAGTGACAACTTTTGCTAAATTGCAATTTTTTTGGCTTTTCAAACTAGGAATATGTCAAGAGCCCCACCCGATCCCGGGCTATCTCTTATTACTGTGTATAGTTTGACTTATTGAGATGAAGGATTAGTAGAAATCTCGTCCCCGTTCGTCCCCCTTTTCCTACAATATTCACTGAAAGTCTGGTCTGCAACCTACATTATATTAGTAGGCAGATATACTGTAATGTGTTCCTGTAAGATAATGTAGGCTCAATACTTTAGTGATGAACCCTGAAACCAAAATGAAGGTAGTATTTACTGTAGAATACTAAATTAAGCACACATTTAATTTTATAATTGAATAATAATGCATGGAAGTTAATAGCAAAACATTTCACCTACTAGGTACTGAGTATAACTTTTATGCTTACATCACAGCACATGTAGGCTAAATGTTGCAATTACGCTTCCTAAACAAATATTATTTCAATGTATCGCATAATTAATAGCCTATTGTTTATTTATTGGAAAAAGAACGATGAGTTGGCCATCTGTGTGACTGAAGTTGAACTAATTAAAGTGGTGGAGACGCAGTGCGCCCCGGCGCGCTGTTGTCTGCTGTCAGCTATAGGTAAACCCTGCTAGAGGGCGTGGCAATGCCTCTATTGTACATAGGCCCAAATTTCCTTGGCGTTTACTAATTATTAATTTTTTTCTTGCAGAAATGCGATTTTGGTCGTCCAAAATCAGTCACAAAGACATTTATTGTAAGATAATGACCAACAGTGGGACGAATTTCGACGAAAAATGCAACAATTTTAAAGAAAGCGTGCCACGTTCTTTATTAGGGAAATTCATTAGATTGAAATCCAAGCTGAACGAGAGAAGAAAGTGTTGTAACTATATGGATAATCGTTTCGTAGAAAAACACCGCCAGTGGTTGGAACTGGTATGGCACGAGGGAGGTACAGAGGTAAAGCCGGGACGGCCAAATGCGGACTTCGCTTCTAGTTCGGGTCGGACAAAAAGAAGGAGGGTGAAAAAAATTGTGGAGGAAGTTGATTCCCAAGAACTGCTTCTTGCTGCTCGTTCTAAGATATATAGAAAGGGGAAGAGGCAAGCAGCTTCAGTAATGGATGGCTTGATGGGTTCTCCTTCAAAAGTGAAGAAAATTAAGATGGTAATAGAAGAGGACCGGCACAGCAGCTTGGTGAAAAACACACTTACTGCGAAAGAGGCACTCGGAATGATCGTGGACGCAGATCTAACTAGAAATCAGTATAATATCGTTAGAGGCACAGGCACAAATAAAAAATTGTACCCTTCGTACAGTATTGTCCAACGAGAAAAGAGGAAATGCTACCCGGCTCCAGAAGCTGTAACCATAACTGAAACAAAGGCGGAAGTGGACTTAAAAGAACTTCTAAAGCTGACGACGCACAGGCTATTGATAGCTTTACCGGAAATGCCAGAAGAACGCGAGCTCACATTAATTTCGAAATGGGGCTGTGATGGGAGTCAGCAGGCAGAATACAAGCAGGTCTTCAAGGACGAAGTAAATGCTTCTGATTCAGCAGTTTTCCAAAGTTCCATGGTGCCATTGAAACTCGTCTCGACTCAGACAGGACTACCGATCTGGGTGAATCCTCTGCCTTCTTCTCCGCGATTGTGTAGGCCTATAAGAATTCATTTCAAAAAAGAAACTGCCGAAGGGACACAAGAAGAGATGCAGCATATTGAAGATTCGCTGACAGGTTTCAATAATGTAACTTTGAATGTCTTTGATAAGACATACAAAATTAAAGTAATTATGTTACCCACAATGGTTGACGGAAAGGTGTGTAATGCTGCTACTGACACAAGATCCACTATGGCATGTTACATTTGTGGAGGTAACATGAACACTTTCAATGATCTGACGATATCGCGAAAGGTAAATGAGGAGAGCCTGAAGTTTGGGTTATCCACTTTGCACGCTAGAATAAGACTAATGGAAAGCATTTTAAAAATTTCGTACAAGCTGCCATTGAAAAAGTGGAAGGTGCCGAAAAAAGACGTAGAAGGGAAAAGAATAATGAAAGAAAGAAAAAAGGAAATTCAACGCAGATTCAAAACGGAACTGGGCCTAATTGTGGACGTGCCAAAAGCAGGGGCAGGCAATACCAACGATGGCAATACATCACGAAGATTCTTTGAGAGTCCAGAAAAAGCGCATGATATAACAGGTGAGTCGAATGAAGAAATATTTTCCTCCTCTCTGTTCATATACTACGTAGGTACCCTACTGTTTATTTTTGAAAACACATTACATTGCTATATAGGCCTATATAAAATGCTCAATTTATCTCTAGTATATTATATTAACTTGTTATTTATTTGTTCCAGGGTTTGACTTATCCTTAATCCAACGCCTCAAAGTAATCATCGAGGTATTGTGTTCTACGAGGAAAATTGATGTTGAAAAATTTGGAATTTATACGAAGGAAACTGCCGAATTATACGTGACAAATTATCAATGGTACCCAATGACACCGACCCTCCACAAGTTGTTGGTCCACGGGCCTGTAATAGTCGAGAGCTCTCTTCTGCCTATTGGTATTTAATTTAATTACTAACCTATACTTTTTCAATGATGTGATTGTACTGTATTCTATATACCTATTACAATAGTTTATATAATTATATATTTTTCATTAATTATTCGATTTAATTTTAGGCCAGTTGTCAGAGGAGGCAGCGGAAGCACGGAACAAAAGCCTCCGCAAGTACCGCAAGGGGTATTCGCGAAAATGTTCTCGCATAGCCACAAATGAGGATGTGTTAAACAGACTGCTTCTAACTTCAGACCCCTTGCTGTCTCTTGAATACATCAATACACGGCTGCATAGAAGACCATCCAAAAAATTATCAGAAGAGAGCACTAACATGCTAATTATAGAGGAGGAATCAGCCAGCTCATCAGAATCAGATGAATAACTGAAGGGGAAAGGGAGCCAATAGCAGAAAGTTGCCTCTGATCTCTCTACTTTTTGCAATATACAAATCGGCACTGTTTTAATGTTTAATGTTTTAAATTTCCTAAATCCAGCTTATCGGGGTATTTAGCCTGCTTGTATTGTACCACTTAATGTTTGCCTTTGGCATTTAATGAATCAATATCTAGGCCTACATAGGCTACCGAACGAAAATATTTTGACCAATTTAAAGGCTAGATTCAGGTTATAAGCTGATCTTGACTACCCAAATATTTGATTATTTATTTATTTAATAAATAAATAATTTATTTATGGCTGTCAAAATTTGCATATCAACTAATATGATATATTTCCACCTAAATATGAATTTTGGCCTCAATTAGCCCATAATAAGCTGAGATATAGACTTTTGCCGATTTTGGCCGCCATCTTGAATTTTTTTTAACAAAAATTTTTTGTAATTTTTTTCTACCTAAGATGCACCTAAATATGAATTTTGGCTTGAATTAATTCATAATAAGCTGAGATATAGAATTTGGTCGATTTTGGCCGCCATCTTGGATTTTTTTTAACAAAAATTTTTCGTAATTTTTTTCTACCTAAGATGCACCTAAATATGAATTTTGGCTTGAATTAGTTCATAATAAGCTGAGATATAGAATTTGGTCGATTTTGACCGCCATCTTGGATTTTTTTTAACAAAATTTTTTTGTGATTTTTTTCTACCTAAGATGCACCTAAATATGAATTTTGGCTTGAATTAGTTCATAATAAGCTGAGATATAGAATTTGGTCAATTTTGGCCGCCATCTTGAATTTTTTTTAACAAAATTTTTTTGTAATTTTTTTCTACCTAAGATCCACCTTTCCACCAAGTTTCATGAAAATCGCTTGATTTTCTGAGTTTTGGCCAGCTAACTCGGGCAAATACCCCACTGTGCGACGTGGCAGGTTCATAATTGGTACTTAAACCCTTACAGAAACAGTTGAACAAGACGGACGCGAGAGACTAAATTAAAACAATGTCGACGCGGGGTCAAGGTAATGAAGAAAAGCCAGCAAATACTATTCCGTTTCTCCGATCGAGAGCTGCCTTAACCAAGACGAAACGTGTGGATTCGAATACAAATAATATAAAAGTTGTATCAAGGAAGCCACCGGGAAGTTACGGCCCATCTCCTCATCAAACCATTGTGGAAAAATAAAAAAAGACATCCAAGAAAGAAGGGAAATGTGATACGACGGACTCCATATCCCCCAAAGAATCCATGACACAGGAGGAAGTGCACAAACCGTGTGAAGTTGAGCATAAAGTCACAAAGGAAAGAGAAAACCTTTTCTAGACGACTTAAGAGAAAAATGCAGAAATGCAGAAGCAAGCAAGCAAAGACGATTGGCTTAAACAACCAGACCCGTGATGGAGCCACACAAACCTCACAAACAATTGCACCAAGCAAGATATTTGTCGAAGCTGGAATCCAAAGAGACCACCGGAACAATGAGGCAGCCAAGCAAACTGTGCCATTCAGCAGCAGCCGCCACAGAGCACCCCAAACTGAGCCACGCAACAGCAGTAGCAACCACGGCACACAAACTAAGCCACCCGGACAGCTGGAGACGGTGACGATACAAACTCACCAAATGGCAAGTAAGCATCAAACCCTTCTTTCCTGGAAAGAGGCCACTATCCCTAAAGCGTTCCCTAATAAATATCTTATTAGCTTATCACCAGTAAAAAAGCCACACTTTAAACCTGTATCAAGTGATGACTGGAATAAGTACCTAGTAGCCACGAACAATTCCATGTAGGTAAGAAAACCCTGGTGACCTCTACTTACTGCTTGCACGAAAAGGTCCATTTGACAATTTCATTTGCCAATAAAGGTAGAGAGGGCAAATATGACATCTCACGTGGGCTAGCACGCTGCTTTCCCCGCACAAAAAAAGCGGCTGCAGCAGGATGACTTCAACAGACAACCAACCTTAGAACTAAACCAAGTGACATGTAAGGCTGTCTTAGGCCACAACAGGAAGCCAATAGTAATTGCTGACTTGACAAAGGACAAAATAGGCACATAATCGACGATATTAAAACCACTTTCGGAAGAAATAGCAAGCCTGGGCAAAGTCATAGCAATCGGGCTAGATGACTGTTCGGAAATGGATTCGGGTTGTGGAAAAACGACTTAGGTTATAAAAAACCATATCCCTGGGAAGGATTTAAAATTTTAACAGCGACCAGAGAAGGAGTCAAGTCCGTGATACATGCTGTAACGAATGCGTACGGTATAAAGGGGGCCGTTCTCCAAAAAGACTACAGGACTGTCGCATCAATCCTAATTAACGGCTCCGAAATAAAATATGATAGGGTCATAGTAGACAAGGGATAGCTACTCCATGCCGGATCTTTATGAGTTTCTGCCATCAAAGCTGAGTGCAAAGAAATACTGGTACTCGGGCACTCCAACCCAATTCCTAACCTGGACAGGGGAAAAGTGTGCCCCTCTGGTTTAAAATTCCATAGGCCTGATATACATGGGGCAAAATTACAGAGGAAATATCGACCACACATCGCTGCCCCGTTGACCTATGCTTTGCATTAAAAGATTTATACAAAAACATTCACACTACAATCAAAGTAGTGATGTCACTTGAACAAATCCCGATTAGCCAAAACACGCCATTGCCAAACTATCCAAACAATATATACCTTACTTTCACTAAAATTGAAAAAAGAAGAGTTAATCAAGCAGGGAGTACAGGAATATGGAAATCAATGTTATACTGACCATGAACTGCAGGGTGGTTGCACAGACAACATAGCGATTGTAAGGCTAAATCGTGAGGAAAATCACATCTACCACAGCGTTCCACATGCTATTTATTGCTGCCCTTAGTAAGCACAAACAATCTTTGAAATACATAACAGCTGCTGCCGATGACTCTCTTTCAAGATTTATAGTGTCAACAACAAACAAAAACATCGATGAATGGAATCAGCTGTAGCTAAATACATGTACGTCAAAACAAATTGTGACAGCTGAGGCCACTGCGTCAGAGAAAACAGACTCTGCACTTGACACCTGCTCAAGCCGTGGACCTAAACACTATAGTACTATACAGGCAATTAATACTCCCGACATGAGAACGCAGGATGGATGGTTAGACGATTGTGACCTCCAACAGTATATAGAGGGAATAGAACGAAAACTAAACGACCAAACGAAGCATACGCCACCACAGCACCAGAGTGCCCACCAGCCGTCAAACAACAGGCTGGCCACAGCCACCGCCGACCTGGCAACACCAGCAACCCTTTTATGGCCACTCTTACGACCCGTTCCGGCATTCGACAGACATGAGTGGCTACAGGAAGGCCCTGGTTAAATTTCTGGGCGTCTGTCGTTCCCGAGACATCTGTTTCTCTGGGAGGAAGAATTTGTACGAGACTTTGAGAGGCAAGCAAATCAGGACTTCCGATGGATTTAATCTATCCCGGCTTGCTAGATCGATCTTCTCTATCGGACGGCAAAAACATGGTTTGAAGTGCACTTACCGGATCTGCAGAGTTGGAATTCCTGGAGGCGTTTACCGTCGTCCGGGGTGACGCAGCGCTACTACAGGAAGATGACACCGGGGCAGAGATCAGTAGAATTCTTGGCCAATATTCGGAATTTATGAGGTCAACCTTGTGCGCAACAACCTGTTGCCTCTCTACAGAGAAAAGTTGATTTTCGCGGACGTCTACATCTTCCGGCAACTAGAGGCAGCCTGTGCAGAAATAGAAGCAACAATTAATATTTGGCAGACAAAAATACCGTATGTAAGTATGGCCGATGCGTACACCAACTTAAAGGCAGCAGCGGTGAATCTTTGTTACAATTGCGATTCGCTACACATTATTTTAAAGATTGTGGGCCGCCCGATGACATGGACCCTCCACATCCCGAATTTGCGGATTATATTAAGGATTACTTTTCCAGCGCCAGAGCAGATCGAGCTGGCATGTGTAGGGCTGGCTGAGTGACCTTTCTTACGTGTCAAAATGGGGGAAACGCTATTTCCTTCCAACGCTGGTAGACACGGGCGCTAATTCTGCCCTAATAGCAGCCCCTTACTGGGACATGATGGTTACGAGTGGCTTCCGGGTGACGCCTACGTCTGGTCGAGTAAAGTTAGCCGACTCTTCATTGCACGCAGAGCTCGTGGGAACCGCCTGGCAGCGAGTTTACGTTGGTTCCCGTATGGTCAACCATCGGTTCAACCTGCTTAATGGTCTGAGGCAACCGTGCCTTATAGGCATTGATTTGTTGTTGAAATTAAAGGCCTCTATCGACGTGGCAGGTTCATAATTGGTACTTAAACCCTTACAGAAACAGTTGAACAAGACGGACGCGAGAGACTAAATTAAAACAATGTCGACGCGGGGTCAAGGTAATGAAGAAAAGCCAGCAAATACTATTCCGTTTCTCCGATCGAGAGCTGCCTTAACCAAGACGAAACGTGTGGATTCGAATACAAATAATATAAAAGTTGTATCAAGGAAGCCACCGGGAAGTTACGGCCCATCTCCTCATCAAACCATTGTGGAAAAATAAAAAAAGACATCCAAGAAAGAAGGGAAATGTGATACGACGGACTCCATATCCCCCAAAGAATCCATGACACAGGAGGAAGTGCACAAACCGTGTGAAGTTGAGCATAAAGTCACAAAGGAAAGAGAAAACCTTTTCTAGACGACTTAAGAGAAAAATGCAGAAATGCAGAAGCAAGCAAGCAAAGACGATTGGCTTAAACAACCAGACCCGTGATGGAGCCACACAAACCTCACAAACAATTGCACCAAGCAAGATATTTGTCGAAGCTGGAATCCAAAGAGACCACCGGAACAATGAGGCAGCCAAGCAAACTGTGCCATTCAGCAGCAGCCGCCACAGAGCACCCCAAACTGAGCCACGCAACAGCAGTAGCAACCACGGCACACAAACTAAGCCACCCGGACAGCTGGAGACGGTGACGATACAAACTCACCAAATGGCAAGTAAGCATCAAACCCTTCTTTCCTGGAAAGAGGCCACTATCCCTAAAGCGTTCCCTAATAAATATCTTATTAGCTTATCACCAGTAAAAAAGCCACACTTTAAACCTGTATCAAGTGATGACTGGAATAAGTACCTAGTAGCCACGAACAATTCCATGTAGGTAAGAAAACCCTGGTGACCTCTACTTACTGCTTGCACGAAAAGGTCCATTTGACAATTTCATTTGCCAATAAAGGTAGAGAGGGCAAATATGACATCTCACGTGGGCTAGCACGCTGCTTTCCCCGCACAAAAAAAGCGGCTGCAGCAGGATGACTTCAACAGACAACCAACCTTAGAACTAAACCAAGTGACATGTAAGGCTGTCTTAGGCCACAACAGGAAGCCAATAGTAATTGCTGACTTGACAAAGGACAAAATAGGCACATAATCGACGATATTAAAACCACTTTCGGAAGAAATAGCAAGCCTGGGCAAAGTCATAGCAATCGGGCTAGATGACTGTTCGGAAATGGATTCGGGTTGTGGAAAAACGACTTAGGTTATAAAAAACCATATCCCTGGGAAGGATTTAAAATTTTAACAGCGACCAGAGAAGGAGTCAAGTCCGTGATACATGCTGTAACGAATGCGTACGGTATAAAGGGGGCCGTTCTCCAAAAAGACTACAGGACTGTCGCATCAATCCTAATTAACGGCTCCGAAATAAAATATGATAGGGTCATAGTAGACAAGGGATAGCTACTCCATGCCGGATCTTTATGAGTTTCTGCCATCAAAGCTGAGTGCAAAGAAATACTGGTACTCGGGCACTCCAACCCAATTCCTAACCTGGACAGGGGAAAAGTGTGCCCCTCTGGTTTAAAATTCCATAGGCCTGATATACATGGGGCAAAATTACAGAGGAAATATCGACCACACATCGCTGCCCCGTTGACCTATGCTTTGCATTAAAAGATTTATACAAAAACATTCACACTACAATCAAAGTAGTGATGTCACTTGAACAAATCCCGATTAGCCAAAACACGCCATTGCCAAACTATCCAAACAATATATACCTTACTTTCACTAAAATTGAAAAAAGAAGAGTTAATCAAGCAGGGAGTACAGGAATATGGAAATCAATGTTATACTGACCATGAACTGCAGGGTGGTTGCACAGACAACATAGCGATTGTAAGGCTAAATCGTGAGGAAAATCACATCTACCACAGCGTTCCACATGCTATTTATTGCTGCCCTTAGTAAGCACAAACAATCTTTGAAATACATAACAGCTGCTGCCGATGACTCTCTTTCAAGATTTATAGTGTCAACAACAAACAAAAACATCGATGAATGGAATCAGCTGTAGCTAAATACATGTACGTCAAAACAAATTGTGACAGCTGAGGCCACTGCGTCAGAGAAAACAGACTCTGCACTTGACACCTGCTCAAGCCGTGGACCTAAACACTATAGTACTATACAGGCAATTAATACTCCCGACATGAGAACGCAGGATGGATGGTTAGACGATTGTGACCTCCAACAGTATATAGAGGGAATAGAACGAAAACTAAACGACCAAACGAAGCATACGCCACCACAGCACCAGAGTGCCCACCAGCCGTCAAACAACAGGCTGGCCACAGCCACCGCCGACCTGGCAACACCAGCAACCCTTTTATGGCCACTCTTACGACCCGTTCCGGCATTCGACAGACATGAGTGGCTACAGGAAGGCCCTGGTTAAATTTCTGGGCGTCTGTCGTTCCCGAGACATCTGTTTCTCTGGGAGGAAGAATTTGTACGAGACTTTGAGAGGCAAGCAAATCAGGACTTCCGATGGATTTAATCTATCCCGGCTTGCTAGATCGATCTTCTCTATCGGACGGCAAAAACATGGTTTGAAGTGCACTTACCGGATCTGCAGAGTTGGAATTCCTGGAGGCGTTTACCGTCGTCCGGGGTGACGCAGCGCTACTACAGGAAGATGACACCGGGGCAGAGATCAGTAGAATTCTTGGCCAATATTCGGAATTTATGAGGTCAACCTTGTGCGCAACAACCTGTTGCCTCTCTACAGAGAAAAGTTGATTTTCGCGGACGTCTACATCTTCCGGCAACTAGAGGCAGCCTGTGCAGAAATAGAAGCAACAATTAATATTTGGCAGACAAAAATACCGTATGTAAGTATGGCCGATGCGTACACCAACTTAAAGGCAGCAGCGGTGAATCTTTGTTACAATTGCGATTCGCTACACATTATTTTAAAGATTGTGGGCCGCCCGATGACATGGACCCTCCACATCCCGAATTTGCGGATTATATTAAGGATTACTTTTCCAGCGCCAGAGCAGATCGAGCTGGCATGTGTAGGGCTGGCTGAGTGACCTTTCTTACGTGTCAAAATGGGGGAAACGCTATTTCCTTCCAACGCTGGTAGACACGGGCGCTAATTCTGCCCTAATAGCAGCCCCTTACTGGGACATGATGGTTACGAGTGGCTTCCGGGTGACGCCTACGTCTGGTCGAGTAAAGTTAGCCGACTCTTCATTGCACGCAGAGCTCGTGGGAACCGCCTGGCAGCGAGTTTACGTTGGTTCCCGTATGGTCAACCATCGGTTCAACCTGCTTAATGGTCTGAGGCAACCGTGCCTTATAGGCATTGATTTGTTGTTGAAATTAAAGGCCTCTATCGACGTGGCAGGTTCATAATTGGTACTTAAACCCTTACAGAAACAGTTGAACAAGACGGACGCGAGAGACTAAATTAAAACAATGTCGACGCGGGGTCAAGGTAATGAAGAAAAGCCAGCAAATACTATTCCGTTTCTCCGATCGAGAGCTGCCTTAACCAAGACGAAACGTGTGGATTCGAATACAAATAATATAAAAGTTGTATCAAGGAAGCCACCGGGAAGTTACGGCCCATCTCCTCATCAAACCATTGTGGAAAAATAAAAAAAGACATCCAAGAAAGAAGGGAAATGTGATACGACGGACTCCATATCCCCCAAAGAATCCATGACACAGGAGGAAGTGCACAAACCGTGTGAAGTTGAGCATAAAGTCACAAAGGAAAGAGAAAACCTTTTCTAGACGATTTAAGAGAAAAATGCAGAAATGCAGAAGCAAGCAAGCAAAGACGATTGGCTTAAACAACCAGACCCGTGATGGAGCCACACAAACCTCACAAACAATTGCACCAAGCAAGATATTTGTCGAAGCTGGAATCCAAAGAGACCACCGGAACAATGAGGCAGCCAAGCAAACTGTGCCATTCAGCAGCAGCCGCCACAGAGCACCCCAAACTGAGCCACGCAACAGCAGTAGCAACCACGGCACACAAACTAAGCCACCCGGACAGCTGGAGACGGTGACGATACAAACTCACCAAATGGCAAGTAAGCATCAAACCCTTCTTTCCTGGAAAGAGGCCACTATCCCTAAAGCGTTCCCTAATAAATATCTTATTAGCTTATCACCAGTAAAAAAGCCACACTTTAAACCTGTATCAAGTGATGACTGGAATAAGTACCTAGTAGCCACGAACAATTCCATGTAGGTAAGAAAACCCTGGTGACCTCCACTTACTGCTTGCACGAAAAGGTCCATTTGACAATTTCATTTGCCAATAAAGGTAGAGAGGGCAAATATGACATCTCACGTGGGCTAGCACGCTGCTTTCCCCGCACAAAAAAAGCGGCTGCAGCAGGATGACTTCAACAGACTACCAACCTTAGAACTAAACCAAGTGACATGTAAGGCTGTCTTAGGCCACAACAGGAAGCCAACAGTAATTGCTGACTTGACAAAGGACAAAATAGGCACATAATCGACGATATTAAAACCACTTTCAGAAGAAATAGCAAGCCTGGGCAAAGTCATAGCAATCGGGCTAGATGACTGTTCGGAAATGGATTCGGGTTGTGGAAAAACGACTTAGGTTATAAAAAACCATATCCCTGGGAAGGATTTAAAACTTTAACAGCGACCAGAGAAGGAGTCAAGTCCGTGATACATGCTGTAACGAATGCGTACGGTATAAAGGCGGCCGTTCTCCAAAAAGACTACAGGACTGTCGCATCAATCCTAATTAACGGCTCCGAAATAAAATATGATAGGGTCATAGTAGACAAGGGATAGCTACTCCATGCCGGATCTTTATGAGTTTCTGCCATCAAAGCTGAGTGCAAAGAAATACTGGTACTCGGGCACTCCAACCCAATTCCTAATCTGGACAGGGAAAAAGTGTGCCCCTCTGGTTTAAAATTCCATAGGCCTGATATACATGGGGCAAAATTACAGAGGAAATATCGACCACACATCGCTGCCCCGCTGACCTATGCTTTGCATTAAAAGATTTATACAAAAACATTCACACTACAATCAAAGTAGTGATGTCACTTGAACAAATCCCGATTAGCCAAAACACGCCATTGCCAAACTATCCAAACAATATATACCTTACTTTCACTAAAATTGAAAAAAGAAGAGTTAATCAAGCAGGGAGTACAGGAATATGGAAATCAATGTTATACTGACCATGAACTGCAGGGTGGTTGCACAGACAACATAGCGATTGTAAGGCTAAATCGTGAGGAAAATCACATCTACCACAGCGTTCCACATGCTATTTATTGCTGCCCTTAGTAAGCACAAACAATCTTTGAAATACATAACAGCTGCTGCCGATGACTCTCTTTCAAGATTTATAGTGTCAACAACAAACAAAAACATCGATGAATGGAATCAGCTGTGGCTAAATACATGTACGTCAAAACAAATTGTGACAGCTGAGGCCACTGCGTCAGAGAAAACAGACTCTGCACTTGACACCTGCTCAAGCCGTGGACCTAAACACTATAGTACTATACAGGCAATTAATACTCCCGACATGAGAACGCAGGATGGATGGTTAGACGATTGTGACCTCCAACAGTATATAGAGGGAATAGAACGAAAACTAAACGACCAAACGAAGCATACGCCACCACAGCACCAGAGTGCCCACCAGCCGTCAAACAACAGGCTGGCCACAGCCACCGCCGACCTGGCAACACCAGCAACCCTTTTATGGCCGCTCTTACGACCCGTTCCGGCATTCGACAGACATGAGTGGCTACAGGAAGGCCCTGGTTAAATTTCTGGGCGTCTGTCGTTCCCGAGACATCTGTTTCTCTGGGAGGAAGAATTTGTACGAGACTTTGAGAGGCAAGCAAATCAGGACATCCGATGGATTTAATCTATCCCGGCTTGCTAGATCGATCTTCTCTATCGGACGGCAAAAACATGGTTTGAAGTGCACTTACCGGATCTGCAGAGTTGGAATTCTTGGAGGCGTTTACCGTCGTCCGGGGTGACGCAGCGCTACTACAGGAAGATGACACCGGGGCAGAGATCAGTAGAATTCTTGGCCAATATTCGGAATTTATGAGGTCAACCTTGTGCGCAACAACCTGTTGCCTCTCTACAGAGAAAAGTTGATTTTCGCGGACGTCTACATCTTCCGGCAACTAGAGGCAGCCTGTGCAGAAATAGAAGCAACAATTAATATTTGGCAGACAAAAATACCGTATGTAAGTATGGCCGATGCGTACACCAACTTAAAGGCAGCAGCGGTGAATCTTTGTTACAATTGCGATTCGCTACACATTATTTTAAAGATTGTGGGCCGCCCGATGACATGGACCCTCCACATCCCGAATTTGCGGATTATATTAAGGATTACTTTTCCAGCGCCAGAGCAGATCGAGCTGGCATGTGTAGGGCTGGCTGAGTGACCTTTCTTACGTGTCAAAATGGGGGAAACGTTATTTCCTTCCAACGCTGGTAGACACGGGCGCTAATTCTGCCCTAATAGCAGCCCCTTACTGGGACATGATGGTTACGAGTGGCTTCCGGGTGACGCCTACGTCTGGTCGAGTAAAGTTAGCCGACTCTTCATTGCACGCAGAGCTCGTGGGAACCGCCTGGCAGCGAGTTTACGTTGGTTCCCGTATGGTCAACCATCGGTTCAACCTGCTTAATGGTCTGAGGCAACCGTGCCTTATAGGCATTGATTTGTTGTTGAAATTAAAGGCCTCTATCGACGTGGCAGGTTCATAATTGGTACTTAAACCCTTACAGAAACAGTTGAACAAGACGGACGCGAGAGACTAAATTAAAACAATGTCGACGCGGGGTCAAGGTAATGAAGAAAAGCCAGCAAATACTATTCCGTTTCTCCGATCGAGAGCTGCCTTAACCAAGACGAAACGTGTGGATTCGAATACAAATAATATAAAAGTTGTATCAAGGAAGCCACCAGGAAGTTACGGCCCATCTCCTCATCAAACCATTGTGGAAAAATAAAAAAAGACATCCAAGAAAGAAGGGAAATGTGATACGACGGACTCCATATCCCCCAAAGAATCCATGACACAGGAGGAAGTGCACAAACCGTGTGAAGTTGAGCATAAAGTCACAAAGGAAAGAGAAAACCTTTTCTAGACGACTTAAGAGAAAAATGCAGAAATGCAGAAGCAAGCAAGCAAAGACGATTGGCTTAAACAACCAGACCCGTGATGGAGCCACACAAACCTCACAAACAATTGCACCAAGCAAGATATTTGTCGAAGCTGGAATCCAAAGAGACCACCGGAACAATGAGGCAGCCAAGCAAACTGTGCCATTCAGCAGCAGCCGCCACAGAGCACCCCAAACTGAGCCACGCAACAGCAGTAGCAACCACGGCACACAAACTAAGCCACCCGGACAGCTGGAGACGGTGACGATACAAACTCACCAAATGGCAAGTAAGCATCAAACCCTTCTTTCCTGGAAAGAGGCCACTATCCCTAAAGCGTTCCCTAATAAATATCTTATTAGCTTATCACCAGTAAAAAAGCCACACTTTAAACCTGTATCAAGTGATGACTGGAATAAGTACCTAGTAGCCACGAACAATTCCATGTAGGTAAGAAAACCCTGGTGACCTCCACTTACTGCTTGCACGAAAAGGTCCATTTGACAATTTCATTTGCCAATAAAGGTAGAGAGGGCAAATATGACATCTCACGTGGGCTAGCACGCTGCTTTCCCCGCACAAAAAAAGCGGTTGCAGCAGGATGACTTCAACAGACTACCAACCTTAGAACTAAACCAAGTGACATGTAAGGCTGTCTTAGGCCACAACAGGAAGCCAATAGTAATTGCTGACTTGACAAAGGACAAAACAGGCACATAATCGACGATATTAAAACCACTTTCAGAAGAAATAGCAAGCCTGGGCAAAGTCATAGCAATCGGGCTAGATGACTGTTCGGAAATGGATTCGGGTTGTGGAAAAACGACTTAGGTTATAAAAAACCATATCCCTGGGAAGGATTTAAAACTTTAACAGCGACCAGAGAAGGAGTCAAGTCCGTGATACATGCTGTAACGAATGCGTACGGTATAAAGGCGGCCGTTCTCCAAAAAGACTACAGGACTGTCGCATCAATCCTAATTAACGGCTCCGAAATAAAATATGATAGGGTCATAGTAGACAAGGGATAGCTACTCCATGCCGGATCTTTATGAGTTTCTGCCATCAAAGCTGAGTGCAAAGAAATACTGGTACTCGGGCACTCCAACCCAATTCCTAATCTGGACAGGGAAAAAGTGTGCCCCTCTGGTTTAAAATTCCATAGGCCTGATATACATGGGGCAAAATTACAGAGGAAATATCGACCACACATCGCTGCCCCGCTGACCTATGCTTTGCATTAAAAGATTTATACAAAAACATTCACACTACAATCAAAGTAGTGATGTCACTTGAACAAATCCCGATTAGCCAAAACACGCCATTGCCAAACTATCCAAACAATATATACCTTACTTTCACTAAAATTGAAAAAAGAAGAGTTAATCAAGCAGGGAGTACAGGAATATGGAAATCAATGTTATACTGACCATGAACTGCAGGGTGGTTGCACAGACAACATAGCGATTGTAAGGCTAAATCGTGAGGAAAATCACATCTACCACAGCGTTCCACATGCTATTTATTGCTGCCCTTAGTAAGCACAAACAATCTTTGAAATACATAACAGCTGCTGCCGATGACTCTCTTTCAAGATTTATAGTGTCAACAACAAACAAAAACATCGATGAATGGAATCAGCTGTGGCTAAATACATGTACGTCAAAACAAATTGTGACAGCTGAGGCCACTGCGTCAGAGAAAACAGACTCTGCACTTGACACCTGCTCAAGCCGTGGACCTAAACACTATAGTACTATACAGGCAATTAATACTCCCGACATGAGAACGCAGGATGGATGGTTAGACGATTGTGACCTCCAACAGTATATAGAGGGAATAGAACGAAAACTAAACGACCAAACGAAGCATACGCCACCACAGCACCAGAGTGCCCACCAGCCGTCAAACAACAGGCTGGCCACAGCCACCGCCGACCTGGCAACACCAGCAACCCTTTTATGGCCGCTCTTACGACCCGTTCCGGCATTCGACAGACATGAGTGGCTACAGGAAGGCCCTGGTTAAATTTCTGGGCGTCTGTCGTTCCCGAGACATCTGTTTCTCTGGGAGGAAGAATTTGTACGAGACTTTGAGAGGCAAGCAAATCAGGACATCCGATGGATTTAATCTATCCCGGCTTGCTAGATCGATCTTCTCTATCGGACGGCAAAAACATGGTTTGAAGTGCACTTACCGGATCTGCAGAGTTGGAATTCTTGGAGGCGTTTACCGTCGTCCGGGGTGACGCAGCGCTACTACAGGAAGATGACACCGGGGCAGAGATCAGTAGAATTCTTGGCCAATATTCGGAATTTATGAGGTCAACCTTGTGCGCAACAACCTGTTGCCTCTCTACAGAGAAAAGTTGATTTTCGCGGACGTCTACATCTTCCGGCAACTAGAGGCAGCCTGTGCAGAAATAGAAGCAACAATTAATATTTGGCAGACAAAAATACCGTATGTAAGTATGGCCGATGCGTACACCAACTTAAAGGCAGCAGCGGTGAATCTTTGTTACAATTGCGATTCGCTACACATTATTTTAAAGATTGTGGGCCGCCCGATGACATGGACCCTCCACATCCCGAATTTGCGGATTATATTAAGGATTACTTTTCCAGCGCCAGAGCAGATCGAGCTGGCATGTGTAGGGCTGGCTGAGTGACCTTTCTTACGTGTCAAAATGGGGGAAACGTTATTTCCTTCCAACGCTGGTAGACACGGGCGCTAATTCTGCCCTAATAGCAGCCCCTTACTGGGACATGATGGTTACGAGTGGCTTCCGGGTGACGCCTACGTCTGGTCGAGTAAAGTTAGCCGACTCTTCATTGCACGCAGAGCTCGTGGGAACCGCCTGGCAGCGAGTTTACGTTGGTTCCCGTATGGTCAACCATCGGTTCAACCTGCTTAATGGTCTGAGGCAACCGTGCCTTATAGGCATTGATTTGTTGTTGAAATTAAAGGCCTCTATCGACGTGGCAGGTTCATAATTGGTACTTAAACCCTTACAGAAACAGTTGAACAAGACGGACGCGAGAGACTAAATTAAAACAATGTCGACGCGGGGTCAAGGTAATGAAGAAAAGCCAGCAAATACTATTCCGTTTCTCCGATCGAGAGCTGCCTTAACCAAGACGAAACGTGTGGATTCGAATACAAATAATATAAAAGTTGTATCAAGGAAGCCACCAGGAAGTTACGGCCCATCTCCTCATCAAACCATTGTGGAAAAATAAAAAAAGACATCCAAGAAAGAAGGGAAATGTGATACGACGGACTCCATATCCCCCAAAGAATCCATGACACAGGAGGAAGTGCACAAACCGTGTGAAGTTGAGCATAAAGTCACAAAGGAAAGAGAAAACCTTTTCTAGACGACTTAAGAGAAAAATGCAGAAATGCAGAAGCAAGCAAGCAAAGACGATTGGCTTAAACAACCAGACCCGTGATGGAGCCACACAAACCTCACAAACAATTGCACCAAGCAAGATATTTGTCGAAGCTGGAATCCAAAGAGACCACCGGAACAATGAGGCAGCCAAGCAAACTGTGCCATTCAGCAGCAGCCGCCACAGAGCACCCCAAACTGAGCAACACGCAACACGCAACAGCAGTAGCAACCACGGCACACAAACTAAGCCACCCGGACAGCTGGAGACGGTGACGATACAAACTCACCAAATGGCAAGTAAGCATCAAACCCTTCTTTCCTGGAAAGAGGCCACTATCCCTAAAGCGTTCCCTAATAAATATCTTATTAGCTTATCACCAGTAAAAAAGCCACACTTTAAACCTGTATCAAGTGATGACTGGAATAAGTACCTAGTAGCCACGAACAATTCCATGTAGGTAAGAAAACCCTGGTGACCTCTACTTACTGCTTGCACGAAAAGGTCCATTTGACAATTTCATTTGCCAATAAAGGTAGAGAGGGCAAATATGACATCTCACGTGGGCTAGCACGCTGCTTTCCCCGCACAAAAAAAGCGGCTGCAGCAGGATGACTTCAACAGACTACCAACCTTAGAACTAAACCAAGTGACATGTAAGGCTGTCTTAGGCCACAACAGGAAGCCAATAGTAATTGCTGACTTGACAAAGGACAAAATAGGCACATAATCGACGATATTAAAACCACTTTCAGAAGAAATAGCAAGCCTGGGCAAAGTCATAGCAATCGGGCTAGATGACTGTTCGGAAATGGATTCGGGTTGTGGAAAAACGACTTAGGTTATAAAAAACCATATCCCTGGGAAGGATTTAAAACTTTAACAGCGACCAGAGAAGGAGTCAAGTCCGTGATACATGCTGTAACGAATGCGTACGGTATAAAGGCGGCCGTTCTCCAAAAAGACTACAGGACTGTCGCATCAATCCTAATTAACGGCTCCGAAATAAAATATGATAGGGTCATAGTAGACAAGGGATAGCTACTCCATGCCGGATCTTTATGAGTTTCTGCCATCAAAGCTGAGTGCAAAGAAATACTGGTACTCGGGCACTCCAACCCAATTCCTAACCTGGACAGGGAAAAAGTGTGCCCCTCTGGTTTAAAATTCCATAGGCCTGATATACATGGGGTCAAATTACAGAGGAAATATCGACCACACATCGCTGCCCCGCTGACCTATGCTTTGCATTAAAAGATTTATACAAAAACATTCACACTACAATCAAAGTAGTGATGTCACTTGAACAAATCCCGATTAGCCAAAACACGCCATTGCCAAACTATCCAAACAATATATACCTTACTTTCACTAAAATTGAAAAAAGAAGAGTTAATTAAGCAGGGAGTACAGGAATATGGAAATCAATGTTATACTGACCATGAACTGCAGGGTGGTTGCACAGACAACATAGCGATTGTAAGGCTAAATCGTGAGGAAAATCACATCTACCACAGCGTTCCACATGCTATTTATTGCTGCCCTTAGTAAGCACAAACAATCTTTGAAATACATAACAGCTGCTGCCGATGACTCTCTTTCAAGATTTATAGTGTCAACAACAAACAAAAACATCGATGAATGGAATCAGCTGTGGCTAAATACATGTACGTCAAAACAAATTGTGACAGCTGAGGCCACTGCGTCAGAGAAAACAGACTCTGCACTTGACACCTGCTCAAGCCGTGGACCTAAACACTATAGTACTATACAGGCAATTAATACTCCCGACATGAGAACGCAGGATGGATGGTTAGACGATTGTGACCTCCAACAGTATATAGAGGGAATAGAACGAAAACTAAACGACCAAACGAAGCATACGCCACCACAGCACCAGAGTGCCCACCAGCCGTCAAACAACAGGCTGGCCACAGCCACCGCCGACCTGGCAACACCAGCAACCCTTTTATGGCCGCTCTTACGACCCGTTCCGGCATTCGACAGACATGAGTGGCTACAGGAAGGCCCTGGTTAAATTTCTGGGCGTCTGTCGTTCCCGAGACATCTGTTTCTCTGGGAGGAAGAATTTGTACGAGACTTTGAGAGGCAAGCAAATCAGGACATCCGATGGATTTAATCTATCCCGGCTTGCTAGATCGATCTTCTCTATCGGACGGCAAAAACATGGTTTGAAGTGCACTTACCGGATCTGCAGAGTTGGAATTCTTGGAGGCGTTTACCGTCGTCCGGGGTGACGCAGCGCTACTACAGGAAGATGACACCGGGGCAGAGATCAGTAGAATTCTTGGCCAATATTCGGAATTTATGAGGTCAACCTTGTGCGCAACAACCTGTTGCCTCTCTACAGAGAAAAGTTGATTTTCGCGGACGTCTACATCTTCCGGCAACTAGAGGCAGCCTGTGCAGAAATAGAAGCAACAATTAATATTTGGCAGACAAAAATACCGTATGTAAGTATGGCCGATGCGTACACCAACTTAAAGGCAGCAGCGGTGAATCTTTGTTACAATTGCGATTCGCTACACATTATTTTAAAGATTGTGGGCCGCCCGATGACATGGACCCTCCACATCCCGAATTTGCGGATTATATTAAGGATTACTTTTCCAGCGCCAGAGCAGATCGAGCTGGCATGTGTAGGGCTGGCTGAGTGACCTTTCTTACGTGTCAAAATGGGGGAAACGTTATTTCCTTCCAACGCTGGTAGACACGGGCGCTAATTCTGCCCTAATAGCAGCCCCTTACTGGGACATGATGGTTACGAGTGGCTTCCGGGTGACGCCTACGTCTGGTCGAGTAAAGTTAGCCGACTCTTCATTGCACGCAGAGCTCGTGGGAACCGCCTGGCAGCGAGTTTACGTTGGTTCCCGTATGGTCAACCATCGGTTCAACCTGCTTAATGGTCTGAGGCAACCGTGCCTTATAGGCATTGATTTGTTGTTGAAATTAAAGGCCTCTATCGACGTGGCAGGTTCATAATTGGTACTTAAACCCTTACAGAAACAGTTGAACAAGACGGACGCGAGAGACTAAATTAAAACAATGTCGACGCGGGGTCAAGGTAATGAAGAAAAGCCAGCAAATACTATTCCGTTTCTCCGATCGAGAGCTGCCTTAACCAAGACGAAACGTGTGGATTCGAATACAAATAATATAAAAGTTGTATCAAGGAAGCCACCAGGATGTTACGGCCCATCTCCTCATCAAACCATTGTGGAAAAATAAAAAAAGACATCCAAGAAAGAAGGGAAATGTGATACGACGGACTCCATATCCCCCAAAGAATCCATGACACAGGAGGAAGTGCACAAACCGTGTGAAGTTGAGCATAAAGTCACAAAGGAAAGAGAAAACCTTTTCTAGACGACTTAAGAGAAAAATGCAGAAATGCAGAAGCAAGCAAGCAAAGACGATTGGCTTAAACAACCAGACCCGTGATGGAGCCACACAAACCTCACAAACAATTGCACCAAGCAAGATATTTGTCGAAGCTGGAATCCAAAGAGACCACCGGAACAATGAGGCAGCCAAGCAAACTGTGCCATTCAGCAGCAGCCGCCACAGAGCACCCCAAACTGAGCCACGCAACAGCAGTAGCAACCACGGCACACAAACTAAGCCACCCGGACAGCTGGAGACGGTGACGATACAAACTCACCAAATGGCAAGTAAGCATCAAACCCTTCTTTCCTGGAAAGAGGCCACTATCCCTAAAGCGTTCCCTAATAAATATCTTATTAGCTTATCACCAGTAAAAAAGCCACACTTTAAACCTGTATCAAGTGATGACTGGAATAAGTACCTAGTAGCCACGAACAATTCCATGTAGGTAAGAAAACCCTGGTGACCTCCACTTACTGCTTGCACGAAAAGGTCCATTTGACAATTTCATTTGCCAATAAAGGTAGAGAGGGCAAATATGACATCTCACGTGGGCTAGCACGCTGCTTTCCCCGCACAAAAAAAGCGGCTGCAGCAGGATGACTTCAACAGACTACCAACCTTAGAACTAAACCAAGTGACATGTAAGGCTGTCTTAGGCCACAACAGGAAGCCAACAGTAATTGCTGACTTGACAAAGGACAAAATAGGCACATAATCGACGATATTAAAACCACTTTCAGAAGAAATAGCAAGCCTGGGCAAAGTCATAGCAATCGGGCTAGATGACTGTTCGGAAATGGATTCGGGTTGTGGAAAAACGACTTAGGTTATAAAAAACCATATCCCTGGGAAGGATTTAAAACTTTAACAGCGACCAGAGAAGGAGTCAAGTCCGTGATACATGCTGTAACGAATGCGTACGGTATAAAGGCGGCCGTTCTCCAAAAAGACTACAGGACTGTCGCATCAATCCTAATTAACGGCTCCGAAATAAAATATGATAGGGTCATAGTAGACAAGGGATAGCTACTCCATGCCGGATCTTTATGAGTTTCTGCCATCAAAGCTGAGTGCAAAGAAATACTGGTACTCGGGCACTCCAACCCAATTCCTAATCTGGACAGGGAAAAAGTGTGCCCCTCTGGTTTAAAATTCCATAGGCCTGATATACATGGGGCAAAATTACAGAGGAAATATCGACCACACATCGCTGCCCCGCTGACCTATGCTTTGCATTAAAAGATTTATACAAAAACATTCACACTACAATCAAAGTAGTGATGTCACTTGAACAAATCCCGATTAGCCAAAACACGCCATTGCCAAACTATCCAAACAATATATACCTTACTTTCACTAAAATTGAAAAAAGAAGAGTTAATCAAGCAGGGAGTACAGGAATATGGAAATCAATGTTATACTGACCATGAACTGCAGGGTGGTTGCACAGACAACATAGCGATTGTAAGGCTAAATCGTGAGGAAAATCACATCTACCACAGCGTTCCACATGCTATTTATTGCTGCCCTTAGTAAGCACAAACAATCTTTGAAATACATAACAGCTGCTGCCGATGACTCTCTTTCAAGATTTATAGTGTCAACAACAAACAAAAACATCGATGAATGGAATCAGCTGTGGCTAAATACATGTACGTCAAAACAAATTGTGACAGCTGAGGCCACTGCGTCAGAGAAAACAGACTCTGCACTTGACACCTGCTCAAGCCGTGGACCTAAACACTATAGTACTATACAGGCAATTAATACTCCCGACATGAGAACGCAGGATGGATGGTTAGACGATTGTGACCTCCAACAGTATATAGAGGGAATAGAACGAAAACTAAACGACCAAACGAAGCATACGCCACCACAGCACCAGAGTGCCCACCAGCCGTCAAACAACAGGCTGGCCACAGCCACCGCCGACCTGGCAACACCAGCAACCCTTTTATGGCCGCTCTTACGACCCGTTCCGGCATTCGACAGACATGAGTGGCTACAGGAAGGCCCTGGTTAAATTTCTGGGGGTCTGTCGTTCCCGAGACATCTGTTTCTCTGGGAGGAAGAATTTGTACGAGACTTTGAGAGGCAAGCAAATCAGGACATCCGATGGATTTAATCTATCCCGGCTTGCTAGATCGATCTTCTCTATCGGACGGCAAAAACATGGTTTGAAGTGCACTTACCGGATCTGCAGAGTTGGAATTCCTGGAGGCGTTTACCGTCGTCCGGGGTGACGCAGCGCTACTACAGGAAGATGACACCGGGGCAGAGATCAGTAGAATTCTTGGCCAATATTCGGAATTTATGAGGTCAACCTTGTGCGCAACAACCTGTTGCCTCTCTACAGAGAAAAGTTGATTTTCGCGGACGTCTACATCTTCCGGCAACTAGAGGCAGCCTGTGCAGAAATAGAAGCAACAATTAATATTTGGCAGACAAAAATACCGTATGTAAGTATGGCCGATGCGTACACCAACTTAAAGGCAGCAGCGGTGAATCTTTGTTACAATTGCGATTCGCTACACATTATTTTAAAGATTGTGGGCCGCCCGATGACATGGACCCTCCACATCCCGAATTTGCGGATTATATTAAGGATTACTTTTCCAGCGCCAGAGCAGATCGAGCTGGCATGTGTAGGGCTGGCTGAGTGACCTTTCTTACGTGTCAAAATGGGGGAAACGTTATTTCCTTCCAACGCTGGTAGACACGGGCGCTAATTCTGCCCTAATAGCAGCCCCTTACTGGGACATGATGGTTACGAGTGGCTTCCGGGTGACGCCTACGTCTGGTCGAGTAAAGTTAGCCGACTCTTCATTGCACGCAGAGCTCGTGGGAACCGCCTGGCAGCGAGTTTACGTTGGTTCCCGTATGGTCAACCATCGGTTCAACCTGCTTAATGGTCTGAGGCAACCGTGCCTTATAGGCATTGATTTGTTGTTGAAATTAAAGGCCTCTATCGACGTGGCAGGTTCATAATTGGTACTTAAACCCTTACAGAAACAGTTGAACAAGACGGACGCGAGAGACTAAATTAAAACAATGTCGACGCGGGGTCAAGGTAATGAAGAAAAGCCAGCAAATACTATTCCGTTTCTCCGATCGAGAGCTGCCTTAACCAAGACGAAACGTGTGGATTCGAATACAAATAATATAAAAGTTGTATCAAGGAAGCCACCAGGAAGTTACGGCCCATCTCCTCATCAAACCATTGTGGAAAAATAAAAAAAGACATCCAAGAAAGAAGGGAAATGTGATACGACGGACTCCATATCCCCCAAAGAATCCATGACACAGGAGGAAGTGCACAAACCGTGTGAAGTTGAGCATAAAGTCACAAAGGAAAGAGAAAACCTTTTCTAGACGACTTAAGAGAAAAATGCAGAAATGCAGAAGCAAGCAAGCAAAGACGATTGGCTTAAACAACCAGACCCGTGATGGAGCCACACAAACCTCACAAACAATTGCACCAAGCAAGATATTTGTCGAAGCTGGAATCCAAAGAGACCACCGGAACAATGAGGCAGCCAAGCAAACTGTGCCATTCAGCAGCAGCCGCCACAGAGCACCCCAAACTGAGCCACGCAACAGCAGTAGCAACCACGGCACACAAACTAAGCCACCCGGACAGCTGGAGACGGTGACGATACAAACTCACCAAATGGCAAGTAAGCATCAAACCCTTCTTTCCTGGAAAGAGGCCACTATCCCTAAAGCGTTCCCTAATAAATATCTTATTAGCTTATCACCAGTAAAAAAGCCACACTTTAAACCTGTATCAAGTGATGACTGGAATAAGTACCTAGTAGCCACGAACAATTCCATGTAGGTAAGAAAACCCTGGTGACCTCCACTTACTGCTTGCACGAAAAGGTCCATTTGACAATTTCATTTGCCAATAAAGGTAGAGAGGGCAAATATGACATCTCACGTGGGCTAGCACGCTGCTTTCCCCGCACAAAAAAAGCGGCTGCAGCAGGATGACTTCAACAGACTACCAACCTTAGAACTAAACCAAGTGACATGTAAGGCTGTCTTAGGCCACAACAGGAAGCCAATAGTAATTGCTGACTTGACAAAGGACAAAACAGGCACATAATCGACGATATTAAAACCACTTTCAGAAGAAATAGCAAGCCTGGGCAAAGTCATAGCAATCGGGCTAGATGACTGTTCGGAAATGGATTCGGGTTGTGGAAAAACGACTTAGGTTATAAAAAACCATATCCCTGGGAAGGATTTAAAACTTTAACAGCGACCAGAGAAGGAGTCAAGTCCGTGATACATGCTGTAACGAATGCGTACGGTATAAAGGCGGCCGTTCTCCAAAAAGACTACAGGACTGTCGCATCAATCCTAATTAACGGCTCCGAAATAAAATATGATAGGGTCATAGTAGACAAGGGATAGCTACTCCATGCCGGATCTTTATGAGTTTCTGCCATCAAAGCTGAGTGCAAAGAAATACTGGTACTCGGGCACTCCAACCCAATTCCTAATCTGGACAGGGAAAAAGTGTGCCCCTCTGGTTTAAAATTCCATAGGCCTGATATACATGGGGCAAAATTACAGAGGAAATATCGACCACACATCGCTGCCCCGCTGACCTATGCTTTGCATTAAAAGATTTATACAAAAACATTCACACTACAATCAAAGTAGTGATGTCACTTGAACAAATCCCGATTAGCCAAAACACGCCATTGCCAAACTATCCAAACAATATATACCTTACTTTCACTAAAATTGAAAAAAGAAGAGTTAATCAAGCAGGGAGTACAGGAATATGGAAATCAATGTTATACTGACCATGAACTGCAGGGTGGTTGCACAGACAACATAGCGATTGTAAGGCTAAATCGTGAGGAAAATCACATCTACCACAGCGTTCCACATGCTATTTATTGCTGCCCTTAGTAAGCACAAACAATCTTTGAAATACATAACAGCTGCTGCCGATGACTCTCTTTCAAGATTTATAGTGTCAACAACAAACAAAAACATCGATGAATGGAATCAGCTGTGGCTAAATACATGTACGTCAAAACAAATTGTGACAGCTGAGGCCACTGCGTCAGAGAAAACAGACTCTGCACTTGACACCTGCTCAAGCCGTGGACCTAAACACTATAGTACTATACAGGCAATTAATACTCCCGACATGAGAACGCAGGATGGATGGTTAGACGATTGTGACCTCCAACAGTATATAGAGGGAATAGAACGAAAACTAAACGACCAAACGAAGCATACGCCACCACAGCACCAGAGTGCCCACCAGCCGTCAAACAACAGGCTGGCCACAGCCACCGCCGACCTGGCAACACCAGCAACCCTTTTATGGCCGCTCTTACGACCCGTTCCGGCATTCGACAGACATGAGTGGCTACAGGAAGGCCCTGGTTAAATTTCTGGGCGTCTGTCGTTCCCGAGACATCTGTTTCTCTGGGAGGAAGAATTTGTACGAGACTTTGAGAGGCAAGCAAATCAG
This sequence comes from Psococerastis gibbosa, assembly GCA_963971405.1. Taxonomy (NCBI): domain Eukaryota; kingdom Metazoa; phylum Arthropoda; class Insecta; order Psocodea; family Psocidae; genus Psococerastis; species Psococerastis gibbosa. Next base: position 25,806,942 of record OZ020486.1, on the reverse strand, counting down.
GACATCCGATGGATTTAATCTATCCCGGCTTGCTAGATCGATCTTCTCTATCGGACGGCAAAAACATGGTTTGAAGTGCACTTACCGGATCTGCAGAGTTGGAATTCTTGGAGGCGTTTACCGTCGTCCGGGGTGACGCAGCGCTACTACAGGAAGATGACACCGGGGCAGAGATCAGTAGAATTCTTGGCCAATATTCGGAATTTATGAGGTCAACCTTGTGCGCAACAACCTGTTGCCTCTCTACAGAGAAAAGTTGATTTTCGCGGACGTCTACATCTTCCGGCAACTAGAGGCAGCCTGTGCAGAAATAGAAGCAACAATTAATATTTGGCAGACAAAAATACCGTATGTAAGTATGGCCGATGCGTACACCAACTTAAAGGCAGCAGCGGTGAATCTTTGTTACAATTGCGATTCGCTACACATTATTTTAAAGATTGTGGGCCGCCCGATGACATGGACCCTCCACATCCCGAATTTGCGGATTATATTAAGGATTACTTTTCCAGCGCCAGAGCAGATCGAGCTGGCATGTGTAGGGCTGGCTGAGTGACCTTTCTTACGTGTCAAAATGGGGGAAACGTTATTTCCTTCCAACGCTGGTAGACACGGGCGCTAATTCTGCCCTAATAGCAGCCCCTTACTGGGACATGATGGTTACGAGTGGCTTCCGGGTGACGCCTACGTCTGGTCGAGTAAAGTTAGCCGACTCTTCATTGCACGCAGAGCTCGTGGGAACCGCCTGGCAGCGAGTTTACGTTGGTTCCCGTATGGTCAACCATCGGTTCAACCTGCTTAATGGTCTGAGGCAACCGTGCCTTATAGGCATTGATTTGTTGTTGAAATTAAAGGCCTCTATCGACGTGGCAGGTTCATAATTGGTACTTAAACCCTTACAGAAACAGTTGAACAAGACGGACGCGAGAGACTAAATTAAAACAATGTCGACGCGGGGTCAAGGTAATGAAGAAAAGCCAGCAAATACTATTCCGTTTCTCCGATCGAGAGCTGCCTTAACCAAGACGAAACGTGTGGATTCGAATACAAATAATATAAAAGTTGTATCAAGGAAGCCACCAGGAAGTTACGGCCCATCTCCTCATCAAACCATTGTGGAAAAATAAAAAAAGACATCCAAGAAAGAAGGGAAATGTGATACGACGGACTCCATATCCCCCAAAGAATCCATGACACAGGAGGAAGTGCACAAACCGTGTGAAGTTGAGCATAAAGTCACAAAGGAAAGAGAAAACCTTTTCTAGACGACTTAAGAGAAAAATGCAGAAATGCAGAAGCAAGCAAGCAAAGACGATTGGCTTAAACAACCAGACCCGTGATGGAGCCACACAAACCTCACAAACAATTGCACCAAGCAAGATATTTGTCGAAGCTGGAATCCAAAGAGACCACCGGAACAATGAGGCAGCCAAGCAAACTGTGCCATTCAGCAGCAGCCGCCACAGAGCACCCCAAACTGAGCCACGCAACAGCAGTAGCAACCACGGCACACAAACTAAGCCACCCGGACAGCTGGAGACGGTGACGATACAAACTCACCAAATGGCAAGTAAGCATCAAACCCTTCTTTCCTGGAAAGAGGCCACTATCCCTAAAGCGTTCCCTAATAAATATCTTATTAGCTTATCACCAGTAAAAAAGCCACACTTTAAACCTGTATCAAGTGATGACTGGAATAAGTACCTAGTAGCCACGAACAATTCCATGTAGGTAAGAAAACCCTGGTGACCTCCACTTACTGCTTGCACGAAAAGGTCCATTTGACAATTTCATTTGCCAATAAAGGTAGAGAGGGCAAATATGACATCTCACGTGGGCTAGCACGCTGCTTTCCCCGCACAAAAAAAGCGGCTGCAGCAGGATGACTTCAACAGACTACCAACCTTAGAACTAAACCAAGTGACATGTAAGGCTGTCTTAGGCCACAACAGGAAGCCAATAGTAATTGCTGACTTGACAAAGGACAAAACAGGCACATAATCGACGATATTAAAACCACTTTCAGAAGAAATAGCAAGCCTGGGCAAAGTCATAGCAATCGGGCTAGATGACTGTTCGGAAATGGATTCGGGTTGTGGAAAAACGACTTAGGTTATAAAAAACCATATCCCTGGGAAGGATTTAAAACTTTAACAGCGACCAGAGAAGGAGTCAAGTCCGTGATACATGCTGTAACGAATGCGTACGGTATAAAGGCGGCCGTTCTCCAAAAAGACTACAGGACTGTCGCATCAATCCTAATTAACGGCTCCGAAATAAAATATGATAGGGTCATAGTAGACAAGGGATAGCTACTCCATGCCGGATCTTTATGAGTTTCTGCCATCAAAGCTGAGTGCAAAGAAATACTGGTACTCGGGCACTCCAACCCAATTCCTAATCTGGACAGGGAAAAAGTGTGCCCCTCTGGTTTAAAATTCCATAGGCCTGATATACATGGGGCAAAATTACAGAGGAAATATCGACCACACATCGCTGCCCCGCTGACCTATGCTTTGCATTAAAAGATTTATACAAAAACATTCACACTACAATCAAAGTAGTGATGTCACTTGAACAAATCCCGATTAGCCAAAACACGCCATTGCCAAACTATCCAAACAATATATACCTTACTTTCACTAAAATTGAAAAAAGAAGAGTTAATCAAGCAGGGAGTACAGGAATATGGAAATCAATGTTATACTGACCATGAACTGCAGGGTGGTTGCACAGACAACATAGCGATTGTAAGGCTAAATCGTGAGGAAAATCACATCTACCACAGCGTTCCACATGCTATTTATTGCTGCCCTTAGTAAGCACAAACAATCTTTGAAATACATAACAGCTGCTGCCGATGACTCTCTTTCAAGATTTATAGTGTCAACAACAAACAAAAACATCGATGAATGGAATCAGCTGTGGCTAAATACATGTACGTCAAAACAAATTGTGACAGCTGAGGCCACTGCGTCAGAGAAAACAGACTCTGCACTTGACACCTGCTCAAGCCGTGGACCTAAACACTATAGTACTATACAGGCAATTAATACTCCCGACATGAGAACGCAGGATGGATGGTTAGACGATTGTGACCTCCAACAGTATATAGAGGGAATAGAACGAAAACTAAACGACCAAACGAAGCATACGCCACCACAGCACCAGAGTGCCCACCAGCCGTCAAACAACAGGCTGGCCACAGCCACCGCCGACCTGGCAACACCAGCAACCCTTTTATGGCCGCTCTTACGACCCGTTCCGGCATTCGACAGACATGAGTGGCTACAGGAAGGCCCTGGTTAAATTTCTGGGCGTCTGTCGTTCCCGAGACATCTGTTTCTCTGGGAGGAAGAATTTGTACGAGACTTTGAGAGGCAAGCAAATCAGGACATCCGATGGATTTAATCTATCCCGGCTTGCTAGATCGATCTTCTCTATCGGACGGCAAAAACATGGTTTGAAGTGCACTTACCGGATCTGCAGAGTTGGAATTCTTGGAGGCGTTTACCGTCGTCCGGGGTGACGCAGCGCTACTACAGGAAGATGACACCGGGGCAGAGATCAGTAGAATTCTTGGCCAATATTCGGAATTTATGAGGTCAACCTTGTGCGCAACAACCTGTTGCCTCTCTACAGAGAAAAGTTGATTTTCGCGGACGTCTACATCTTCCGGCAACTAGAGGCAGCCTGTGCAGAAATAGAAGCAACAATTAATATTTGGCAGACAAAAATACCGTATGTAAGTATGGCCGATGCGTACACCAACTTAAAGGCAGCAGCGGTGAATCTTTGTTACAATTGCGATTCGCTACACATTATTTTAAAGATTGTGGGCCGCCCGATGACATGGACCCTCCACATCCCGAATTTGCGGATTATATTAAGGATTACTTTTCCAGCGCCAGAGCAGATCGAGCTGGCATGTGTAGGGCTGGCTGAGTGACCTTTCTTACGTGTCAAAATGGGGGAAACGTTATTTCCTTCCAACGCTGGTAGACACGGGCGCTAATTCTGCCCTAATAGCAGCCCCTTACTGGGACATGATGGTTACGAGTGGCTTCCGGGTGACGCCTACGTCTGGTCGAGTAAAGTTAGCCGACTCTTCATTGCACGCAGAGCTCGTGGGAACCGCCTGGCAGCGAGTTTACGTTGGTTCCCGTATGGTCAACCATCGGTTCAACCTGCTTAATGGTCTGAGGCAACCGTGCCTTATAGGCATTGATTTGTTGTTGAAATTAAAGGCCTCTATCGACGTGGCAGGTTCATAATTGGTACTTAAACCCTTACAGAAACAGTTGAACAAGACGGACGCGAGAGACTAAATTAAAACAATGTCGACGCGGGGTCAAGGTAATGAAGAAAAGCCAGCAAATACTATTCCGTTTCTCCGATCGAGAGCTGCCTTAACCAAGACGAAACGTGTGGATTCGAATACAAATAATATAAAAGTTGTATCAAGGAAGCCACCAGGAAGTTACGGCCCATCTCCTCATCAAACCATTGTGGAAAAATAAAAAAAGACATCCAAGAAAGAAGGGAAATGTGATACGACGGACTCCATATCCCCCAAAGAATCCATGACACAGGAGGAAGTGCACAAACCGTGTGAAGTTGAGCATAAAGTCACAAAGGAAAGAGAAAACCTTTTCTAGACGACTTAAGAGAAAAATGCAGAAATGCAGAAGCAAGCAAGCAAAGACGATTGGCTTAAACAACCAGACCCGTGATGGAGCCACACAAACCTCACAAACAATTGCACCAAGCAAGATATTTGTCGAAGCTGGAATCCAAAGAGACCACCGGAACAATGAGGCAGCCAAGCAAACTGTGCCATTCAGCAGCAGCCGCCACAGAGCACCCCAAACTGAGCCACGCAACAGCAGTAGCAACCACGGCACACAAACTAAGCCACCCGGACAGCTGGAGACGGTGACGATACAAACTCACCAAATGGCAAGTAAGCATCAAACCCTTCTTTCCTGGAAAGAGGCCACTATCCCTAAAGCGTTCCCTAATAAATATCTTATTAGCTTATCACCAGTAAAAAAGCCACACTTTAAACCTGTATCAAGTGATGACTGGAATAAGTACCTAGTAGCCACGAACAATTCCATGTAGGTAAGAAAACCCTGGTGACCTCTACTTACTGCTTGCACGAAAAGGTCCATTTGACAATTTCATTTGCCAATAAAGGTAGAGAGGGCAAATATGACATCTCACGTGGGCTAGCACGCTGCTTTCCCCGCACAAAAAAAGCGGCTGCAGCAGGATGACTTCAACAGACTACCAACCTTAGAACTAAACCAAGTGGCATGTAAGGCTGTCTTAGGCCACAACAGGAAGCCAATAGTAATTGCTGACTTGACAAAGGACAAAATAGGCACATAATCGACGATATTAAAACCACTTTCAGAAGAAATAGCAAGCCTGGGCAAAGTCATAGCAATCGGGCTAGATGACTGTTCGGAAATGGATTCGGGTTGTGGAAAAACGACTTAGGTTATAAAAAACCATATCCCTGGGAAGGATTTAAAACTTTAACAGCGACCAGAGAAGGAGTCAAGTCCGTGATACATGCTGTAACGAATGCGTACGGTATAAAGGCGGCCGTTCTCCAAAAAGACTACAGGACTGTCGCATCAATCCTAATTAACGGCTCCGAAATAAAATATGATAGGGTCATAGTAGACAAGGGATAGCTACTCCATGCCGGATCTTTATGAGTTTCTGCCATCAAAGCTGAGTGCAAAGAAATACTGGTACTCGGGCACTCCAACCCAATTCCTAACCTGGACAGGGAAAAAGTGTGCCCCTCTGGTTTAAAATTCCATAGGCCTGATATACATGGGGTCAAATTACAGAGGAAATATCGACCACACATCGCTGCCCCGCTGACCTATGCTTTGCATTAAAAGATTTATACAAAAACATTCACACTACAATCAAAGTAGTGATGTCACTTGAACAAATCCCGATTAGCCAAAACACGCCATTGCCAAACTATCCAAACAATATATACCTTACTTTCACTAAAATTGAAAAAAGAAGAGTTAATTAAGCAGGGAGTACAGGAATATGGAAATCAATGTTATACTGACCATGAACTGCAGGGTGGTTGCACAGACAACATAGCGATTGTAAGGCTAAATCGTGAGGAAAATCACATCTACCACAGCGTTCCACATGCTATTTATTGCTGCCCTTAGTAAGCACAAACAATCTTTGAAATACATAACAGCTGCTGCCGATGACTCTCTTTCAAGATTTATAGTGTCAACAACAAACAAAAACATCGATGAATGGAATCAGCTGTGGCTAAATACATGTACGTCAAAACAAATTGTGACAGCTGAGGCCACTGCGTCAGAGAAAACAGACTCTGCACTTGACACCTGCTCAAGCCGTGGACCTAAACACTATAGTACTATACAGGCAATTAATACTCCCGACATGAGAACGCAGGATGGATGGTTAGACGATTGTGACCTCCAACAGTATATAGAGGGAATAGAACGAAAACTAAACGACCAAACGAAGCATACGCCACCACAGCACCAGAGTGCCCACCAGCCGTCAAACAACAGGCTGGCCACAGCCACCGCCGACCTGGCAACACCAGCAACCCTTTTATGGCCGCTCTTACGACCCGTTCCGGCATTCGACAGACATGAGTGGCTACAGGAAGGCCCTGGTTAAATTTCTGGGGGTCTGTCGTTCCCGAGACATCTGTTTCTCTGGGAGGAAGAATTTGTACGAGACTTTGAGAGGCAAGCAAATCAGGACATCCGATGGATTTAATCTATCCCGGCTTGCTAGATCGATCTTCTCTATCGGACGGCAAAAACATGGTTTGAAGTGCACTTACCGGATCTGCAGAGTTGGAATTCCTGGAGGCGTTTACCGTCGTCCGGGGTGACGCAGCGCTACTACAGGAAGATGACACCGGGGCAGAGATCAGTAGAATTCTTGGCCAATATTCGGAATTTATGAGGTCAACCTTGTGCGCAACAACCTGTTGCCTCTCTACAGAGAAAAGTTGATTTTCGCGGACGTCTACATCTTCCGGCAACTAGAGGCAGCCTGTGCAGAAATAGAAGCAACAATTAATATTTGGCAGACAAAAATACCGTATGTAAGTATGGCCGATGCGTACACCAACTTAAAGGCAGCAGCGGTGAATCTTTGTTACAATTGCGATTCGCTACACATTATTTTAAAGATTGTGGGCCGCCCGATGACATGGACCCTCCACATCCCGAATTTGCGGATTATATTAAGGATTACTTTTCCAGCGCCAGAGCAGATCGAGCTGGCATGTGTAGGGCTGGCTGAGTGACCTTTCTTACGTGTCAAAATGGGGGAAACGTTATTTCCTTCCAACGCTGGTAGACACGGGCGCTAATTCTGCCCTAATAGCAGCCCCTTACTGGGACATGATGGTTACGAGTGGCTTCCGGGTGACGCCTACGTCTGGTCGAGTAAAGTTAGCCGACTCTTCATTGCACGCAGAGCTCGTGGGAACCGCCTGGCAGCGAGTTTACGTTGGTTCCCGTATGGTCAACCATCGGTTCAACCTGCTTAATGGTCTGAGGCAACCGTGCCTTATAGGCATTGATTTGTTGTTGAAATTAAAGGCCTCTATCGACGTGGCAGGTTCATAATTGGTACTTAAACCCTTACAGAAACAGTTGAACAAGACGGACGCGAGAGACTAAATTAAAACAATGTCGACGCGGGGTCAAGGTAATGAAGAAAAGCCAGCAAATACTATTCCGTTTCTCCGATCGAGAGCTGCCTTAACCAAGACGAAACGTGTGGATTCGAATACAAATAATATAAAAGTTGTATCAAGGAAGCCACCAGGAAGTTACGGCCCATCTCCTCATCAAACCATTGTGGAAAAATAAAAAAAGACATCCAAGAAAGAAGGGAAATGTGATACGACGGACTCCATATCCCCCAAAGAATCCATGACACAGGAGGAAGTGCACAAACCGTGTGAAGTTGAGCATAAAGTCACAAAGGAAAGAGAAAACCTTTTCTAGACGACTTAAGAGAAAAATGCAGAAATGCAGAAGCAAGCAAGCAAAGACGATTGGCTTAAACAACCAGACCCGTGATGGAGCCACACAAACCTCACAAACAATTGCACCAAGCAAGATATTTGTCGAAGCTGGAATCCAAAGAGACCACCGGAACAATGAGGCAGCCAAGCAAACTGTGCCATTCAGCAGCAGCCGCCACAGAGCACCCCAAACTGAGCCACGCAACAGCAGTAGCAACCACGGCACACAAACTAAGCCACCCGGACAGCTGGAGACGGTGACGATACAAACTCACCAAATGGCAAGTAAGCATCAAACCCTTCTTTCCTGGAAAGAGGCCACTATCCCTAAAGCGTTCCCTAATAAATATCTTATTAGCTTATCACCAGTAAAAAAGCCACACTTTAAACCTGTATCAAGTGATGACTGGAATAAGTACCTAGTAGCCACGAACAATTCCATGTAGGTAAGAAAACCCTGGTGACCTCTACTTACTGCTTGCACGAAAAGGTCCATTTGACAATTTCATTTGCCAATAAAGGTAGAGAGGGCAAATATGACATCTCACGTGGGCTAGCACGCTGCTTTCCCCGCACAAAAAAAGCGGCTGCAGCAGGATGACTTCAACAGACTACCAACCTTAGAACTAAACCAAGTGACATGTAAGGCTGTCTTAGGCCACAACAGGAAGCCAACAGTAATTGCTGACTTGACAAAGGACAAAATAGGCACATAATCGACGATATTAAAACCACTTTCAGAAGAAATAGCAAGCCTGGGCAAAGTCATAGCAATCGGGCTAGATGACTGTTCGGAAATGGATTCGGGTTGTGGAAAAACGACTTAGGTTATAAAAAACCATATCCCTGGGAAGGATTTAAAACTTTAACAGCGACCAGAGAAGGAGTCAAGTCCGTGATACATGCTGTAACGAATGCGTACGGTATAAAGGCGGCCGTTCTCCAAAAAGACTACAGGACTGTCGCATCAATCCTAATTAACGGCTCCGAAATAAAATATGATAGGGTCATAGTAGACAAGGGATAGCTACTCCATGCCGGATCTTTATGAGTTTCTGCCATCAAAGCTGAGTGCAAAGAAATACTGGTACTCGGGCACTCCAACCCAATTCCTAATCTGGACAGGGAAAAAGTGTGCCCCTCTGGTTTAAAATTCCATAGGCCTGATATACATGGGGCAAAATTACAGAGGAAATATCGACCACACATCGCTGCCCCGCTGACCTATGCTTTGCATTAAAAGATTTATACAAAAACATTCACACTACAATCAAAGTAGTGATGTCACTTGAACAAATCCCGATTAGCCAAAACACGCCATTGCCAAACTATCCAAACAATATATACCTTACTTTCACTAAAATTGAAAAAAGAAGAGTTAATCAAGCAGGGAGTACAGGAATATGGAAATCAATGTTATACTGACCATGAACTGCAGGGTGGTTGCACAGACAACATAGCGATTGTAAGGCTAAATCGTGAGGAAAATCACATCTACCACAGCGTTCCACATGCTATTTATTGCTGCCCTTAGTAAGCACAAACAATCTTTGAAATACATAACAGCTGCTGCCGATGACTCTCTTTCAAGATTTATAGTGTCAACAACAAACAAAAACATCGATGAATGGAATCAGCTGTGGCTAAATACATGTACGTCAAAACAAATTGTGACAGCTGAGGCCACTGCGTCAGAGAAAACAGACTCTGCACTTGACACCTGCTCAAGCCGTGGACCTAAACACTATAGTACTATACAGGCAATTAATACTCCCGACATGAGAACGCAGGATGGATGGTTAGACGATTGTGACCTCCAACAGTATATAGAGGGAATAGAACGAAAACTAAACGACCAAACGAAGCATACGCCACCACAGCACCAGAGTGCCCACCAGCCGTCAAACAACAGGCTGGCCACAGCCACCGCCGACCTGGCAACACCAGCAACCCTTTTATGGCCGCTCTTACGACCCGTTCCGGCATTCGACAGACATGAGTGGCTACAGGAAGGCCCTGGTTAAATTTCTGGGCGTCTGTCGTTCCCGAGACATCTGTTTCTCTGGGAGGAAGAATTTGTACGAGACTTTGAGAGGCAAGCAAATCAGGACATCCGATGGATTTAATCTATCCCGGCTTGCTAGATCGATCTTCTCTATCGGACGGCAAAAACATGGTTTGAAGTGCACTTACCGGATCTGCAGAGTTGGAATTCTTGGAGGCGTTTACCGTCGTCCGGGGTGACGCAGCGCTACTACAGGAAGATGACACCGGGGCAGAGATCAGTAGAATTCTTGGCCAATATTCGGAATTTATGAGGTCAACCTTGTGCGCAACAACCTGTTGCCTCTCTACAGAGAAAAGTTGATTTTCGCGGACGTCTACATCTTCCGGCAACTAGAGGCAGCCTGTGCAGAAATAGAAGCAACAATTAATATTTGGCAGACAAAAATACCGTATGTAAGTATGGCCGATGCGTACACCAACTTAAAGGCAGCAGCGGTGAATCTTTGTTACAATTGCGATTCGCTACACATTATTTTAAAGATTGTGGGCCGCCCGATGACATGGACCCTCCACATCCCGAATTTGCGGATTATATTAAGGATTACTTTTCCAGCGCCAGAGCAGATCGAGCTGGCATGTGTAGGGCTGGCTGAGTGACCTTTCTTACGTGTCAAAATGGGGGAAACGTTATTTCCTTCCAACGCTGGTAGACACGGGCGCTAATTCTGCCCTAATAGCAGCCCCTTACTGGGACATGATGGTTACGAGTGGCTTCCGGGTGACGCCTACGTCTGGTCGAGTAAAGTTAGCCGACTCTTCATTGCACGCAGAGCTCGTGGGAACCGCCTGGCAGCGAGTTTACGTTGGTTCCCGTATGGTCAACCATCGGTTCAACCTGCTTAATGGTCTGAGGCAACCGTGCCTTATAGGCATTGATTTGTTGTTGAAATTAAAGGCCTCTATCGACGTGGCAGGTTCATAATTGGTACTTAAACCCTTACAGAAACAGTTGAACAAGACGGACGCGAGAGACTAAATTAAAACAATGTCGACGCGGGGTCAAGGTAATGAAGAAAAGCCAGCAAATACTATTCCGTTTCTCCGATCGAGAGCTGCCTTAACCAAGACGAAACGTGTGGATTCGAATACAAATAATATAAAAGTTGTATCAAGGAAGCCACCAGGAAGTTACGGCCCATCTCCTCATCAAACCATTGTGGAAAAATAAAAAAAGACATCCAAGAAAGAAGGGAAATGTGATACGACGGACTCCATATCCCCCAAAGAATCCATGACACAGGAGGAAGTGCACAAACCGTGTGAAGTTGAGCATAAAGTCACAAAGGAAAGAGAAAACCTTTTCTAGACGACTTAAGAGAAAAATGCAGAAATGCAGAAGCAAGCAAGCAAAGACGATTGGCTTAAACAACCAGACCCGTGATGGAGCCACACAAACCTCACAAACAATTGCACCAAGCAAGATATTTGTCGAAGCTGGAATCCAAAGAGACCACCGGAACAATGAGGCAGCCAAGCAAACTGTGCCATTCAGCAGCAGCCGCCACAGAGCACCCCAAACTGAGCCACGCAACAGCAGTAGCAACCACGGCACACAAACTAAGCCACCCGGACAGCTGGAGACGGTGACGATACAAACTCACCAAATGGCAAGTAAGCATCAAACCCTTCTTTCCTGGAAAGAGGCCACTATCCCTAAAGCGTTCCCTAATAAATATCTTATTAGCTTATCACCAGTAAAAAAGCCACACTTTAAACCTGTATCAAGTGATGACTGGAATAAGTACCTAGTAGCCACGAACAATTCCATGTAGGTAAGAAAACCCTGGTGACCTCTACTTACTGCTTGCACGAAAAGGTCCATTTGACAATTTCATTTGCCAATAAAGGTAGAGAGGGCAAATATGACATCTCACGTGGGCTAGCACGCTGCTTTCCCCGCACAAAAAAAGCGGCTGCAGCAGGATGACTTCAACAGACTACCAACCTTAGAACTAAACCAAGTGACATGTAAGGCTGTCTTAGGCCACAACAGGAAGCCAATAGTAATTGCTGACTTGACAAAGGACAAAATAGGCACATAATCGACGATATTAAAACCACTTTCAGAAGAAATAGCAAGCCTGGGCAAAGTCATAGCAATCGGGCTAGATGACTGTTCGGAAATGGATTCGGGTTGTGGAAAAACGACTTAGGTTATAAAAAACCATATCCCTGGGAAGGATTTAAAACTTTAACAGCGACCAGAGAAGGAGTCAAGTCCGTGATACATGCTGTAACGAATGCGTACGGTATAAAGGCGGCCGTTCTCCAAAAAGACTACAGGACTGTCGCATCAATCCTAATTAACGGCTCCGAAATAAAATATGATAGGGTCATAGTAGACAAGGGATAGCTACTCCATGCCGGATCTTTATGAGTTTCTGCCATCAAAGCTGAGTGCAAAGAAATACTGGTACTCGGGCACTCCAACCCAATTCCTAACCTGGACAGGGAAAAAGTGTGCCCCTCTGGTTTAAAATTCCATAGGCCTGATATACATGGGGTCAAATTACAGAGGAAATATCGACCACACATCGCTGCCCCGCTGACCTATGCTTTGCATTAAAAGATTTATACAAAAACATTCACACTACAATCAAAGTAGTGATGTCACTTGAACAAATCCCGATTAGCCAAAACACGCCATTGCCAAACTATCCAAACAATATATACCTTACTTTCACTAAAATTGAAAAAAGAAGAGTTAATTAAGCAGGGAGTACAGGAATATGGAAATCAATGTTATACTGACCATGAACTGCAGGGTGGTTGCACAGACAACATAGCGATTGTAAGGCTAAATCGTGAGGAAAATCACATCTACCACAGCGTTCCACATGCTATTTATTGCTGCCCTTAGTAAGCACAAACAATCTTTGAAATACATAACAGCTGCTGCCGATGACTCTCTTTCAAGATTTATAGTGTCAACAACAAACAAAAACATCGATGAATGGAATCAGCTGTGGCTAAATACATGTACGTCAAAACAAATTGTGACAGCTGAGGCCACTGCGTCAGAGAAAACAGACTCTGCACTTGACACCTGCTCAAGCCGTGGACCTAAACACTATAGTACTATACAGGCAATTAATACTCCCGACATGAGAACGCAGGATGGATGGTTAGACGATTGTGACCTCCAACAGTATATAGAGGGAATAGAACGAAAACTAAACGACCAAACGAAGCATACGCCACCACAGCACCAGAGTGCCCACCAGCCGTCAAACAACAGGCTGGCCACAGCCACCGCCGACCTGGCAACACCAGCAACCCTTTTATGACCGCTCTTACGACCCGTTCCGGCATTCGACAGACATGAGTGGCTACAGGAAGGCCCTGGTTAAATTTCTGGGCGTCTGTCGTTCCCGAGACATCTGTTTCTCTGGGAGGAAGAATTTGTACGAGACTTTGAGAGGCAAGCAAATCAGGACTTCCGATGGATTTAATCTATCCCGGCTTGCTAGATCGATCTTCTCTATCGGACGGCAAAAACATGGTTTGAAGTGCACTTACCGGATCTGCAGAGTTGGAATTCCTGGAGGCGTTTACCGTCGTCCGGGGTGACGCAGCGCTACTACAGGAAGATGACACCGGGGCAGAGATCAGTAGAATTCTTGGCCAATATTCGGAATTTATGAGGTCAACCTTGTGCGCAACAACCTGTTGCCTCTCTACAGAGAAAAGTTGATTTTCGCGGACGTCTACATCTTCCGGCAACTAGAGGCAGCCTGTGCAGAAATAGAAGCAACAATTAATATTTGGCAGACAAAAATACCGTATGTAAGTATGGCCGATGCGTACACCAACTTAAAGGCAGCAGCGGTGAATCTTTGTTACAATTGCGATTCGCTACACATTATTTTAAAGATTGTGGGCCGCCCGATGACATGGACCCTCCACATCCCGAATTTGCGGATTATATTAAGGATTACTTTTCCAGCGCCAGAGCAGATCGAGCTGGCATGTGTAGGGCTGGCTGAGTGACCTTTCTTACGTGTCAAAATGGGGGAAACGTTATTTCCTTCCAACGCTGGTAGACACGGGCGCTAATTCTGCCCTAATAGCAGCCCCTTACTGGGACATGTTGGTTACGAGTGGCTTCTGGGTGACGCCTACGTCTGGTCGAGTAAAGTTAGCCGACTCTTCATTGCACGCAGAGCTCGTGGGAACCGCCTGGCAGCGAGTTTAAGTTGGTTCCCGTATGGTCAACCATCGGTTCAACCTTCTTATGGGTCTGAGGCAACAGTGCCTTATAGGCATTGATTTGTTGCTGAAATTAAAGGCCTCCATCGACGTGGCAGGTTTATTATTGGTACTAAAACCCTAACATTTAAACAGTTGAACAAGACGGACGCGAGAAACTAAATTTAAACAATGTCAACGCGGGGTCCAGGCAATGAAGAGAAGCCAGCAACCACTATGCCGTTTCTCCGATCGCGAGTTGCCTTAACCAAGATGAAACGTGTGGATCCGACTACAAATAATAAAATAATTTTATCAAGGAAGCCACCAGGAAGTCTCGGCCCATCTCCTCTTCAAACCATTGTGGAAGAAATAAAAAAAGACACCCAAGAAAGGATAAGCAAGGCAACGTTTCCTGAAGTCTCCTTCCTCCTTCAAAGAATTTAAGGGTTGTACAGTCGCGGCGCAACTCTAGTGGTTTAATGTCTGTTTGACACTCCAAGGCTGTGATAGGGGTGGATTTGGCAGCCCTACTGATAGCTTTCAGCGCATTATTTCGGGCAATGTCCAGTTTTCGCATGTTAGCGACACTTGCTGTACAGAAGGCTTCGCAGCAGTATTAACTAAGGGGTCTTATGTATGATTTGTAGTTGGTGACTAGGACATCTTGCGTTGCACCTCAAGTGGTGCCTGCTAATCTTTTCAACATGCATACTCTCATACAGGCCTTTGTTGCTGCGCCATCGATATTTTGTTGTCCAAAAGCATGCAAAGGTATTTGGAGTTGGCAACTACGGCAATGTCGCAGTCGTCGTATTTTAAGTTGACTGTGTGGTTCTTGGTAGACAGGGAGAAAAGTTGTGCAGTAGTTTGGTCTTTGCTGACGAGCATCTCATTTTCCGCACACCACGCTCTCAGGACATGCAGGGCTTGGTTCAGTGCTCACTCGAGGGCCCCAGATTGTTAGGTTGTCTGCATAGCATAGAACATCAATCCCGGGGATACTTCTAAGTTGTATTATCAAGTCGTTTATCAATCTTTAAAAGTCTGTTTGGAGGGCCCGGTCTTAGGCCACCGGTTTTGTCAATATAATGGTTTTCTCAGTACTTACCGTAGTAATTTCTTGTCACTCTCACATTATATTTTGTTGTTGCATTTGTGAAAACGGAATAGGAAGTTCCCGGCTGGGGTTTTAACTGATATTTTAAATAAAAATAATTAGTTTTGGTACAATATTTTTTGGAGTCAGCCATACTTGTTTCTGAAATTTTTCTATTCATATTCATCTATTGCCCCGTTTATGACGTGGTTTTAACGTAAATCACCCGATATTGTTTTGGCGGTATTTCTTTGCAATTCAAATTTATTGTTGTCCTTTTATAATTTTGCATTTGAAAAGAGTTTGTTGTTGCAGATTTCGTCCAGGTTGATGTTTCTCACCTCAACGCTCCCTGAGGCTTGATTTGAGTCTCCGCAAGTGGCTGGGTGCGGCTGCGCCCTCTTCATTGCACGCAGAGCTCGTGGAAACCGCCTGGCAGCGAGTTTACGTTGGTTCCCGTATGGTCAACCATCGGTTCAACCTGCTTAATGGTCTGAGGCAACCGTGCCTTATAGGCATTGATTTGTTGTTGAAATTAAAGGCCTCTATCGACGTGGCAGGTTCATAATTGGTACTTAAACCCTTACAGAAACAGTTGAACAAGACGGACGCGAGAGACTAAATTAAAACAATGTCGACGCGGGGTCAAGGTAATGAAGAAAAGCCAGCAAATACTATTCCGTTTCTCCGATCGAGAGCTGCCTTAACCAAGACGAAACGTGTGGATTCGAATACAAATAATATAAAAGTTGTATCAAGGAAGCCACCGGGAGGTTACGGCCCATCTCCTCATCAAACCATTGTGGAAAAATAAAAAAAGACATCCAAGAAAGAAGGGAAATGTGATACGACGGACTCCAGTTCAGCATAAAGTCACAAAGGAAAGAGAAAACCTTTTCTAGACGACTTAAGAGAAAAATGCAGAAATGCAGAAGCAAGCAAGCAAAGACGATTGGCTTAAACAACCAGACCCGTGATGGAGCCACACAAACCTCACAAACAATTGCACCAAGCAAGATATTTGTCGAAGCTGGAATCCAAAGAGACCACCGGAACAATGAGGCAGCCAAGCAAACTGTGCCATTCAGCAGCAGCCGCCACAGAGCACCCCAAACTGAGCCACGCAACAGCAGTAGCAACCACGGCACACAAACTAAGCCACCCGGACAGCTGGAGACGGTGACGATACAAACTCACCAAATGGCAAGTAAGCATCAAACCCTTCTTTCCTGGAAAGAGGCCACTATCCCTAAAGCGTTCCCTAATAAATATCTTATTAGCTTATCACCAGTAAAAAAGCCACACTTTAAACCTGTATCAAGTGATGACTGGAATAAGTACCTAGTAGCCACGAACAATTCCATGTAGGTAAGAAAACCCTGGTGACCTCTACTTACTGCTTGCACGAAAAGGTCCATTTGACAATTTCATTTGCCAATAAAGGTAGAGAGGGCAAATATGACATCTCACGTGGGCTAGCACGCTGCTTTCCCCGCACAAAAAAAGCGGCTGCAGCAGGATGACTTCAACAGACTACCAACCTTAGAACTAAACCAAGTGACATGTAAGGCTGTCTTAGGCCACAACAGGAAGCCAATAGTAATTGCTGACTTGACAAAGGACAAAATAGGCACATAATCGACGATATTAAAACCACTTTCAGAAGAAATAGCAAGCCTGGGCAAAGTCATAGCAATCGGGCTAGATGACTGTTCGGAAATGGATTCGGGTTGTGGAAAAACGACTTAGGTTATAAAAAACCATATCCCTGGGAAGGATTTAAAACTTTAACAGCGACCAGAGAAGGAGTCAAGTCCGTGATACATGCTGTAACGAATGCGTACGGTATAAAGGCGGCCGTTCTCCAAAAAGACTACAGGACTGTCGCATCAATCCTAATTAACGGCTCCGAAATAAAATATGATAGGGTCATAGTAGACAAGGGATAGCTACTCCATGCCGGATCTTTATGAGTTTCTGCCATCAAAGCTGAGTGCAAAGAAATACTGGTACTCGGGCACTCCAACCCAATTCCTAACCTGGACAGGGAAAAAGTGTGCCCCTCTGGTTTAAAATTCCATAGGCCTGATATACATGGGGTCAAATTACAGAGGAAATATCGACCACACATCGCTGCCCCGCTGACCTATGCTTTGCATTAAAAGATTTATACAAAAACATTCACACTACAATCAAAGTAGTGATGTCACTTGAACAAATCCCGATTAGCCAAAACACGCCATTGCCAAACTATCCAAACAATATATACCTTACTTTCACTAAAATTGAAAAAAGAAGAGTTAATTAAGCAGGGAGTACAGGAATATGGAAATCAATGTTATACTGACCATGAACTGCAGGGTGGTTGCACAGACAACATAGCGATTGTAAGGCTAAATCGTGAGGAAAATCACATCTACCACAGCGTTCCACATGCTATTTATTGCTGCCCTTAGTAAGCACAAACAATCTTTGAAATACATAACAGCTGCTGCCGATGACTCTCTTTCAAGATTTATAGTGTCAACAACAAACAAAAACATCGATGAATGGAATCAGCTGTGGCTAAATACATGTACGTCAAAACAAATTGTGACAGCTGAGGCCACTGCGTCAGAGAAAACAGACTCTGCACTTGACACCTGCTCAAGCCGTGGACCTAAACACTATAGTACTATACAGGCAATTAATACTCCCGACATGAGAACGCAGGATGGATGGTTAGACGATTGTGACCTCCAACAGTATATAGAGGGAATAGAACGAAAACTAAACGACCAAACGAAGCATACGCCACCACAGCACCAGAGTGCCCACCAGCCGTCAAACAACAGGCTGGCCACAGCCACCGCCGACCTGGCAACACCAGCAACCCTTTTATGGCCGCTCTTACGACCCGTTCCGGCATTCGACAGACATGAGTGGCTACAGGAAGGCCCTGGTTAAATTTCTGGGCGTCTGTCGTTCCCGAGACATCTGTTTCTCTGGGAGGAAGAATTTGTACGAGACTTTGAGAGGCAAGCAAATCAGGACTTCCGATGGATTTAATCTATCCCGGCTTGCTAGATCGATCTTCTCTATCGGACGGCAAAAACATGGTTTGAAGTGCACTTACCGGATCTGCAGAGTTGGAATTCCTGGAGGCGTTTACCGTCGTCCGGGGTGACGCAGCGCTACTACAGGAAGATGACACCGGGGCAGAGATCAGTAGAATTCTTGGCCAATATTCGGAATTTATGAGGTCAACCTTGTGCGCAACAACCTGTTGCCTCTCTACAGAGAAAAGTTGATTTTCGCGGACGTCTACATCTTCCGGCAACTAGAGGCAGCCTGTTCAGAAATAGAAGCAACAATTAATATTTGGCAGACAAAAATACCGTATGTAAGTATGGCCGATGCGTACACCAACTTAAAGGCAGCAGCGGTGAATCTTTGTTACAATTGCGATTCGCTACACATTATTTTAAAGATTGTGGGCCGCCCGATGACATGGACCCTCCACATCCCGAATTTGCGGATTATATTAAGGATTACTTTTCCAGCGCCAGAGCAGATCGAGCTGGCATGTGTAGGGCTGGCTGAGTGACCTTTCTTACGTGTCAAAATGGGGGAAACGTTATTTCCTTCCAACGCTGGTAGACACGGGCGCTAATTCTGCCCTAATAGCAGCCCCTTACTGGGACATGATGGTTACGAGTGGCTTCCGGGTGACGCCTACGTCTGGTCGAGTAAAGTTAGCCGACTCTTCATTGCACGCAGAGCTCGTGGGAACCGCCTGGCAGCGAGTTTACGTTGGTTCCCGTATGGTCAACCATCGGTTCAACCTGCTTAATGGTCTGAGGCAACCGTGCCTTATAGGCATTGATTTGTTGTTGAAATTAAAGGCCTCTATCGACGTGGCAGGTTCATAATTGGTACTTAAACCCTTACAGAAACAGTTGAACAAGACGGACGCGAGAGACTAAATTAAAACAATGTCGACGCGGGGTCAAGGTAATGAAGAAAAGCCAGCAAATACTATTCCGTTTCTCCGATCGAGAGCTGCCTTAACCAAGACGAAACGTGTGGATTCGAATACAAATAATATAAAAGTTGTATCAAGGAAGCCACCGGGAAGTTACGGCCCATCTCCTCATCAAACCATTGTGGAAAAATAAAAAAAGACATCCAAGAAAGAAGGGAAATGTGATACGACGGACTCCATATCCCCCAAAGAATCCATGACACAGGAGGAAGTGCACAAACCGTGTGAAGTTGAGCATAAAGTCACAAAGGAAAGAGAAAACCTTTTCTAGACGACTTAAGAGAAAAATGCAGAAATGCAGAAGCAAGCAAGCAAAGACGATTGGCTTAAACAACCAGACCCGTGATGGAGCCACACAAACCTCACAAACAATTGCACCAAGCAAGATATTTGTCGAAGCTGGAATCCAAAGAGACCACCGGAACAATGAGGCAGCCAAGCAAACTGTGCCATTCAGCAGCAGCCGCCACAGAGCACCCCAAACTGAGCCACGCAACAGCAGTAGCAACCACGGCACACAAACTAAGCCACCCGGACAGCTGGAGACGGTGACGATACAAACTCACCAAATGGCAAGTAAGCATCAAACCCTTCTTTCCTGGAAAGAGGCCACTATCCCTAAAGCGTTCCCTAATAAATATCTTATTAGCTTATCACCAGTAAAAAAGCCACACTTTAAACCTGTATCAAGTGATGACTGGAATAAGTACCTAGTAGCCACGAACAATTCCATGTAGGTAAGAAAACCCTGGTGACCTCTACTTACTGCTTGCACGAAAAGGTCCATTTGACAATTTCATTTGCCAATAAAGGTAGAGAGGGCAAATATGACATCTCACGTGGGCTAGCACGCTGCTTTCCCCGTACAAAAAAAGCGGCTGCAGCAGGATGACTTCAACAGACTACCAACCTTAGAACTAAACCAAGTGACATGTAAGGCTGTCTTAGGCCACAACAGGAAGCCAATAGTAATTGCTGACTTGACAAAGGACAAAATAGGCACATAATCGACGATATTAAAACCACTTTCAGAAGAAATAGCAAGCCTGGGCAAAGTCATAGCAATCGGGCTAGATGACTGTTCGGAAATGGATTCGGGTTGTGGAAAAACGACTTAGGTTATAAAAAACCATATCCCTGGGAAGGATTTAAAACTTTAACAGCGACCAGAGAAGGAGTCAAGTCCGTGATACATGCTGTAACGAATGCGTACGGTATAAAGGCGGCCGTTCTCCAAAAAGACTACAGGACTGTCGCATCAATCCTAATTAACGGCTCCGAAATAAAATATGATAGGGTCATAGTAGACAAGGGATAGCTACTCCATGCCGGATCTTTATGAGTTTCTGCCATCAAAGCTGAGTGCAAAGAAATACTGGTACTCGGGCACTCCTACCCAATTCCTAATCTGGACAGGGAAAAAGTGTGCCCCTCTGGTTTAAAATTCCATAGGCCTGATATACATGGGGCAAAATTACAGAGGAAATATCGACCACACATCGCTGCCCCGCTGACCTATGCTTTGCATTAAAAGATTTATACAAAAACATTCACACTACAATCAAAGTAGTGATGTCACTTGAACAAATCCCGATTAGCCAAAACACGCCATTGCCAAACTATCCAAACAATATATACCTTACTTTCACTAAAATTGAAAAAAGAAGAGTTAATCAAGCAGGGAGTAGAGGAATATGGAAATCAATGTTATACTGACCATGAACTGCAGGGTGGTTGCACAGACAACATAGCGATTGTAAGGCTAAATCGTGAGGAAAATCACATCTACCACAGCGTTCCACATGCTATTTATTGCTGCCCTTAGTAAGCACAAACAATCTTTGAAATACATAACAGCTGCTGCCGATGACTCTCTTTCAAGATTTATAGTGTCAACAACAAACAAAAACATCGATGAATGGAATCAGCTGTGGCTAAATACATGTACGTCAAAACAAATTGTGACAGCTGAGGCCACTGCGTCAGAGAAAACAGACTCTGCACTTGACACCTGCTCAAGCCGTGGACCTAAACACTATAGTACTATACAGGCAATTAATACTCCCGACATGAGAACGCAGGATGGATGGTTAGACGATTGTGACCTCCAACAGTATATAGAGGGAATAGAACGAAAACTAAACGACCAAACGAAGCATACGCCACCACAGCACCAGAGTGCCCACCAGCCGTCAAACAACAGGCTGGCCACAGCCACCGCCGACCTGGCAACACCAGCAACCCTTTTATGGCCGCTCTTACGACCCGTTCCGGCATTCGACAGACATGAGTGGCTACAGGAAGGCCCTGGTTAAATTTCTGGGCGTCTGTCGTTCCCGAGACATCTGTTTCTCTGGGAGGAAGAATTTGTACGAGACTTTGAGAGGCAAGCAAATCAGGACTTCCGATGGATTTAATCTATCCCGGCTTGCTAGATCGATCTTCTCTATCGGACGGCAAAAACATGGTTTGAAGTGCACTTACCGGATCTGCAGAGTTGGAATTCCTGGAGGCGTTAACCGTCGTCCGGGGTGACGCAGCGCTACTACAGGAAGATGACACCGGGGCAGAGATCAGTAGAATTCTTGGCCAATATTCGGAATTTATGAGGTCAACCTTGTGCGCAACAACCTGTTGCCTCTCTACAGAGAAAAGTTGATTTTCGCGGACGTCTACATCTTCCGGCAACTAGAGGCAGCCTGTGCAGAAATAGAAGCAACAATTAATATTTGGCAGACAAAAATACCGTATGTAAGTATGGCCGATGCGTACACCAACTTAAAGGCAGCAGCGGTGAATCTTTGTTACAATTGCGATTCGCTACACATTATTTTAAAGATTGTGGGCCGCCCGATGACATGGACCCTCCACATCCCGAATTTGCGGATTATATTAAGGATTACATTTCCAGCGCCAGAGCAGATCGAGCTGGCATGTGTAGGGCTGGCTGAGTGACCATTCTTACGTGTCAAAATGGGGGAAACGTTATTTCCTTCCAACGCTGGTAGACACGGGCGCTAATTCTGCCCTAATAGCAGCCCCTTACTGGGACATGTTGGTTACGAGTGGCTTCTGGGTGACGCCTACGTCTGGTCGAGTAAAGTTAGCCGACTCTTCATTGCACGCAGAGCTCGTGGGAACCGCCTGGCAGCGAGTTTAAGTTGGTTCCCGTATGGTCAACCATCGGTTCAACCTTCTTATGGGTCTGAGGCAACAGTGCCTTATAGGCATTGATTTGTTGCTGAAATTAAAGGCCTCCATCGACGTGGCAGGTTTATTATTGGTACTAAAACCCTAACATTTAAACAGTTGAACAAGACGGACGCGAGAAACTAAATTTAAACAATGTCAACGCGGGGTCCAGGCAATGAAGAGAAGCCAGCAACCACTATGCCGTTTCTCCGATCGCGAGTTGCCTTAACCAAGATGAAACGTGTGGATCCGACTACAAATAATAAAAAAAATTTATCAAGGAAGCCACCAGGAAGTCTCGGCCCATCTCCTCTTCAAACCATTGTGGAAGAAATAAAAAAAGACACCCAAGAAAGGATAAGCAAGGCAACGTTTCCTGAAGTCTCCTTCCTCCTTCAAAGAATTTAAGGGTTGTACAGTCGCGGCGCAACTCTAGTGGTTTAATGTCTGTTTGACACTCCAAGGCTGTGATAGGGGTGGATTTGGCAGCCCTACTGATAGCTTTCAGCGCATTATTTCGGGCAATGTCCAGTTTTCGCATGTTAGCGACACTTGCTGTACAGAAGGCTTCGCAGCAGTATTAACTAAGGGGTCTTATGTATGATTTGTAGTTGGTGACTATGACATCTTGCGTTGCACCCCAAGTGGTGCTTCTAATCTTTTCAACATGCATACTCTCTTACAGGCCTTTGTTGCTGCGCCATCGATATTTTGTTGTCCAAAAGCATGCAAAGGTATTTGGAGTTGGCAACTACGGCAATGTCGCAGTCGTCGTATTTTAAGTTGACTGTGTGGTTCTTGGTAGACAGGGAGAAAAGTTGTGCAGTAGTTTTGTCTTTGCTGACGAGCATCTCATTTTCCGCACACCACGCTCTCAGGACATGCAGGGCTTGGTTCAGTGCTCACTCGAGGGCCCCAGATTGTTAGGTTGTCTGCATAGCATAGAACATCAATCCCGGGGATACTTCTAAGTTGTATTATCAAGTCGTTTATCAATCTTTAAAAGTCTGTTTGGAGGGCCCGGTCTTAGGCCACCGGTTTTGTCAATATAATGGTTTTCTCAGTACTTACCGTAGTAATTTCTTGTCACTCTCACATTATATTTTGTTGTTGCATTTGTGAAAACGGAATAGGAAGTTCCCGGCTGGGGTTTTAACTGATATTTTAAATAAAAATAATTAGTTTTGGTACAATATTTTTTGGAGTCAGCCATACTTGTTTCTGAAATTTTTCTATTCATATTCATCTATTGCCCCGTTTATGACGTGGTTTTAACGTAAATCACCCGATATTGTTTTGGCGGTATTTCTTTGCAATTCAAATTTATTGTTGTCCTTTTATAATTTTGCATTTGAAAAGAGTTTGTTGTTGCAGATTTCGTCCAGGTTGATGTTTCTCACCTCAACGCTCCCTGAGGCTTGATTTGAGTCTCCGCAAGTGGCTGGGTGCGGCTCTGGAGCCAAGCGCCCTGCGATCCGGTTTTCTGCCGGATCCAACATGAGCTTGACCTCCGCAGCTGTATCTTTCTCGATTGTGTTGAGAAGGTGAGAAGCTGGAGGAAGATTAGCATGGTTGTCGACTGGGCTAGCCCGTTTAACTTTTAACACTAATCCGAGGCTAAGCAGGCTCCATGCTTCCGTGACTATCAGGACAGTCAACAGTTTAAGAAAACGGCAACTTTCTAGAGTAGCCCTATGTTAATATTCAATATGTAATCCATAATATTCAGAGTCTAATTATCCTTAATCAGTGCTTGTAAATGCCCCCCCCCCCTTGGAAAACAATTGTAAAATAAGCCTAAATCAGTAAGGTTTTACGCATAATGTACCTTGGGGAAAGAGGACCCGAGGGAATCCCCGCCTACGCGTTTGGGTGCTTGGACTGTTCTGTTGACAACTTTCCCTTCTAATGTTTTTCTCCACTTTGGTAAGCACGGCCGTTTACTTTCAAATGGGCCCGTTTCATATACATGTTCATCATCAGGATTTATACTGTCCGGAATAGCGTCGCGGGAAGGGGATTTTGTCCTTCCATTGCTGTTCCTTCCCGGATGATTCGCAGTTGTATGGGCACTCATCGGTTGTGTTCTGTCACCGACATGGTTCCATACTGCTGCGATTTTAACCTGATCCTTTTTTTCCACACGGTTACCGCCAGTGGTGGGAGTAGACATAGTTTCTGAATGTCTATGCTCTATCACTGGCTGTAATTTTACAGGTTTATAAACAATAACCGTGTCGGTAGGCAGGTGGTTGTATAGATTACAATACAAGCTGATATTATAATGTTCTATCTATAAGTGATTGCACATTTTGATTGTTAGTCGCTGTCATCTTGCGACTGGTTGTTTGGCTCCTCTTGAGATTGAGGATTTTGTCTTCCCGATTTGGTTATTAAGCCCGGGATTTTCATCTGTAATTTTCAGTGCTTCCACGTTCTTGAATATTTTTAATTCTTGGGTATACAGGAAAACATATTTTAGTATTAACTTAATTATAACAATTTATTTTCATTATCGTTGTGTCAATATGAGGACGTTTATGACATGCCAATGCTGGAGACGACAGGGAACGCGGCCAGAACTCAACAGCTGATGCTCCACTGCAGCAGCCGACTGCCCAACAGCCGCCTCGGGCGACAGTTACACAGCAGCCGCAGCAACAGTTTCCACAAGCTTGGCATACGCCACCACACCACCAGAGTGCCCTCCAGCCGTCACAAGCAACAGGCTGGCCACAGCCACCGCCACCACAAATGCCGCAGCAACCGCCGACCTGGCAACACCAGCAACCCTTTCATGGCAGCTCTTAAGACCCGTTCCGGCATTCGACAGACATGAGTGGCTACAGGAAGACCCTGGTTAAATTTCTGGGCGTCTGTCGTTCTCGAGACATCTGTTTCTCTGGGAGGAAGAATTTGTACGAGACTTTGAGAGGCAAGCAAATCAGGACTTCCCATGGATTTAATGCTAGATGGATCTTCTCTCTCGGACGGCAAAAACATGGTTTGAAGTGCACTTACCGGATCTGCAGACTTGGAATTCCAGGAGGCGTTTACTGTCGTCCGGGGTGACGCAGCGCTACTACAGGAAGATGACACCGGGGCAGAGATGAGTAGAATTCTTGGCCAATATTCGGAATTGATGAGGTCAACCTTGTGCGCAACTGAGACTCTACAGAGACAAGTTGATTTTCGCGGACGTTTACAGCTTCCGGCAACTAGAGGCACCCTGCGTAGAAATAGAAGCAACAATTAATGTTGGGCAGACAAAAATTCCGTATGTAAGTATGGCCGATGCGCACTTCAACATAAAGGCATCAGCGGTGAACCTTTGTTACAATTGCGATTCACTAAAACATTTTTTTAAAGATTGTGGGGCCGCCCGCCGTGTATTTTGCGGATATTGGGGCCAAAAGGGCGTGGATGAACACAGTGAGTGCCCACAGAGTCAGAGGGCGAAACGCCGGAAGACCGCTAACCACGGAACCAGCAACACCACCGATGACATGGACCCTCTAAATCCCGAATTTGCGGATTATATTAAGGATTACGGACCACCGGAACAATGAGGCAGCCAAGCAAACTGTGCCATTCAGCAGCAGCCGCCACAGAGCACCCCAAACTGAGCCACGCAACAGCAGTAGCAACCACGGCACACAAACTACGTCACCCGGACTGCTGGAGACGGTGACGATACAAACTCACCAAATGGCAAGTAAGCATCAAACCCTTCTTTGCTGAGAAGAGGCCACTATCTCTAAAGCTTTCCCTAATAAAGATCTTATTAGCTTATCACCAGTAAAAAAGCCACACTTTAAACCTGTAGCAAGTGATGACTGGAATAAGTACCTAGTAGACTCAAGCCACGAACAATTCCACGTAGGTAAGAAAACCCTGGTGACCTCTATTTACTGCTTTCACGAAAAGGTCCATTTGACAATTTCATTTGCCACTAAAGGTAGAGAGGGCAAATATGACATCTCTGAGGCAACAGTGCCTTATAGGCATTGATTTGTTGTTGAAATTAAAGGCCTCTATCGACGTGGCAGGTTTATTATTGGTACTAAAACCCTTGCAGTTCAACAGTTTAACAAGACGGACGCGAGAGACTAAATTAAAACAATGTCAACACGGGGTCTAGGTAATGAAGAGAAGCCAGCCAATACTATGCCGTTTCTCCGATCGAGAGCTGCCTTAACCAAGACGAAACGTGTGGATCCGACTACATATAATAAAAAAATTGTATCAAGGGAGCCACTAGGAAGTCACGGCCCGTCTCCTCTTCAAACCATTGCGGGAAAAATAAAAAAAAGACACCCAAGAAAGAAGAGAAATGTGATACGACGGACTCCACATCCCCCAAAGAATCCATGACACAGGATGAAGTGCACAAGCCGTGTGAAGTTGAGCTTAAAGCCATAAAGGAAACTTAGAGCACTTCTAATACGCATTGAAAAGGAAGGTGGAACAAATGCTGGAACCTTGGTAATAACAGACATGAACATCAACCTTCAAAAAGAAACGACGCACATGGAATCGCTAAAGCATGTACTTAAGGAATTCAAACTGAAATCAGTCCTGAATGCCTTGACTCGCATAACCCCGAACACAGCATCTCCCATAGACCATATCTATACCAATACTAACGAAGGAGACTATGAAGCACAAGTGGTCCACACAAAACTCTCTGATCACCTAGCAACTCTTCTGAAGATAAAATTCGAGGGAAAGGGCAAAACTCGCTATGTGTTTCAAAAGAAGTTTGGTAGAAAATATAATGAGTTAGTCACATCCCTTGTACAAAAAAATTGATTGGAACAAAGTATATCAACATTCCAACATTGATGAAGCCTACGCAGAATTTAGTGGACTAATTCAAGCGTCATTCAACGTAGCATTCCCGAAGATGAAAGTAAGACTATCACAAAAGAGAAAAGCATTTAAAATTACGCCTGAGGCAATGCGATTAAGAGAAGAAATAACAGCTCTAACAGATATATACAATTCCCAGAAGTCCAACTTTGTAAGAGTGAAGCTTGTCTTGAAGCACAAGCAATACCAAAAGTATCTATTATTGAGTCAGCTCCACATAAAATGAAGGCTATGTGGAAGGTAGGCAACAAAGAACGCCAGCAAAAGACTGAAAAAACTAGAAAAACAACTCTCAAACTAGGGGATGCTTTAATAACTAACCCAAAGCAGGTTGTAGATGCTTTCAACAACTTTCTCATAAGCAAGCCGATAAAAATCAGCGAAAAGGCTCAAGCTGTAATTGGGAAGGGAACTAGCACACGGCCACTGGGTATCATGAAGAAAATAACCAATTGATTTATTATCACACCTACAGATAGCGTTGAAGTAAAAAGCCGAAATAAAAAATACCCATTCATGTGGACCTGATGGGATTTCATCAAACTTACTGAAGAACAAAGCAGAGGCGCTAGCACAACCAATAACATTCTTAATTAATACGTCATTCATGGAAGGAAAATTCCCCGCAGCACTGAAAACGGCAAAAATTAAGCCAATATACAAAAACAAGGGTGAAAAAAAGACATGAACCAGTATAGGCCAATAGCGCTTAACTCTCTTTTTTAAAAGGTCTTTGAAAAGGTTTTTGTCCAAAGATTATTAGCTTTCCTTGAAAAACACCGCATAATAAGTCCTAATCAGCTGGGGTTCCTAAAGGGTAACTCGACAACTGACGCTGTCATCAAAGCACTCGGGCACATATTGAACAACAAAGTCAAAAAGCTCATCACAATAGGCGCTTACCTAGACCTCACAGCCGCATTCGACTACTTGAAAGTAATGGAAACGAAAGGCTGATGTTCGCGGACGACACTAAGCTCATCAGAACTGGTCCTTCAATAGAAGAAACTGCGATAATGTGCACTAAAAAGCTAGATGACATAAGACTCGAATTTGCCACACATGGGCTCTTGCTAAACGAAACATAAACGCAACTAACAGTGTTCTCTAACTCCCAATCTGAGCTTGACATATACCCATGCATAGCAGGACAACCAGTAACCGCAACCGACAGCGTCAGATTCTTAGGAATGCTAGTTGACAAGGACTTAAACTGAAATAAATACGCGTCTGAGCTATTAAAAAAACCAAATAGTGGCCTCTATGTAGTCAGGTGCCTTAGCTCTGTGTGTTCTCCAAAGGTAACTCTCCAGGCCTACCACTCACCTGAAATGAGCCACATAAATTACGGCATATTGGCCTGGGGAGGGACCTCCGTAGGGAACATGGACGCTGTACTCAGGCTTCAAAAGAGGGGAGTGCGATACATGCTAAAACTGGGACCCCGTGACAGTTGTCGCTCTCACTTCAAATCATTAAAAATCATGACAGCCCCAAGTCTGTAAATATTTAGCTACATCTTGGAAATGGGGGACACTCACACCTACAACACGAGGCAATGGGGAGACCTTGTAAGGCCAGCGCTACGCACAGCCAAGTGTGAGCGACTGGATCCTATACTACAAGGTTTCGCCTACCTTAGAAAACTCCCGATTGAACTGAGAGCGGCGAGAAATGCTTCTATCTTCAGGTCACGAGGGCCGTGGACTTGATTATGTATTGGCACGAAGAATTCAAAGCAAGCACTGGTCAGATATGCGGACGATATTGCTTTGCTGGCGGAAAGTGAGGAAGAGCTTAGAGAGGCTCTAAACGCCATGGAGAACGTTCAACATGAAGATAAATAAATCCAAAACCAAAGTGATGGTAGTAAGCACTGACGAGACAAAGAGCACAAACATGAATGGCACTCCACTCAGCAATATTAAAACCTTCACATATCTAGGAAGCAAAATTACCTCTGGCGGCAGGTCAATCCAAGAGATTGAGTATAGATTGCACCAGGCAAGTGTCGCTTTCAATAAAAAGTCGAAAATTTTCAGTCCAACAATATAAATATCAGACTCAGGAAAAGAATGCTTAAGTCTCTTGTGTGGAGCATTCTACTATATGGATGTGAAACATGGTGCATAAGCGAAAAATATGTCACGAAACTAGAAACATTCGAAATGTGGTGTTATCGCCGCATTTTGAGAATACCTTGGCAAGACCATGTAACTAATGAGGAAGTCCTAACCCAAATAAATGAAAAAGGACCCTTGTTGCATCCATACCCACTAGGAGGGCACACTGGATCGGACACCTACTTCGGCATGATAACTTAGTCGGCTGCGTCATTGAAGGGACCATGGAAGGCGTAAATCGACGGGGACGACCACGAAACGAATATCTCCAACAAGTTAAATGATTTGGGGATAACGTCCTATGTGGAGCTGAAGAGGGCATGTCAAAATCGCTGCAATATGTTGCTGCCAACCAGCCATCATCCGGCTGTAACTTGATGAGAAGAACTGGGGGATGACTTACCCTGGCGTAAGGTCCAGCAGGTACCGCCTGAACTGGGGCCGCTGAGGACAGAATCCGTAATGCAGTCAGCGAAATTTGTAACTTCTCCATGTTGCGGTGCCGGGAAACCGAGCAGTAACCAAGTTATGATGTTTGTACAACAGGGAATTCATGAAAAATAAGAAATATTTCGGTCAATTCGCCAAAAAAAAGCGTTACAGTTTCCGGATGCCATGACTATACCCTATATATCTGTACTAGGTAATGAAATGAAAGGCCCCAACCAACGCCTCTCACGGTGGTACCCATCCAATTAATTGGTACCTCCCAAAATTTTGAAAGCCAACTTCTCGCAAATGTATACAATAATGGGCTTTATGAGAAACACTAAGGTAAAGGTAAGGCTATAAGAAAATACAGAACATCAACTTATTAATTTTCTGTTTGCTTAAGTTATTGTTGAAACACAGCCCATTTGTGGAGAGTTCTGTTGGCTTCCAAATGTATATCCCTGCCTCTCTAACCTACATACAGTTCATGCACTCTTTAACAGAAAACAACTGCAAGCGCAACTGTTAGGTTGCTACATGCCACTGTTACGTTCACTTGCAAGAACAATGCATTGATATACGAGTGACTGCGTCCAGTAAGGTCCGAATAATTATAATTCACATACATGCAAACCTAGTATTTCTTTATTTTCCACTCTTCAACTGTTCTAAGTACTCCCAATCTCCTGCAACGAACGTGCATGGTACCTCTATATATCCCTTTCTCTCTTACCTACATACAGTCCATACACTCTTAATAATGGAAAATCTAACCACATTACCGCATACTATACCACAACGGTTATGCAATACAGTAATCATAGATACATATCCAAACTATTGCTTTACACTAATGCATCGCAGAGCAACATGCCCTGTTATAAATCATAATATAACTTGACGTTGAACATACAGTAAGTAATAATATTTAAGTTTAAATGACAACAGAATGCACTAGAATTTCTGTAGTCAATGCCATGCAAAGGATTTACAAACCACCCTCACCGGGTCACAACCCATTCAAGAATCAATTGAATCGCTGAATCAAAAATATTGTTAAAAAATGTATAGTCGGGTACAGTACTTGACGTGCTCACAAAAACTGCTTTACTTTTAAAAATAATTCATTAGTTTTAAAAAAATAGTCAGCTAAAAGAATCACTTACAGTCTTAACCTTGTGGTCGTAGGATTTGAAATTGGGGATAAGGACTAGTCGCTTATTTATTGAGGCCACGTAAGCCTAGTGTAAGAAAAACCGTATGACATGCCAAATGTTCCCATTAATTGTATATTGCACCTGCATAGGTAGTTAGCCTGAAACAATGGTCTTAACGAAGTTATAATTTTCAAAACATTTCACATGTCTTAAGTTTTTAATAGTTAAAGGCTTGTTTCTTTTTAATTTTGATTGTATAGACAATACTGGCGTCGTGATTGTTGGATAAATTTCATTTGTATAGTAGGTACTGTCCATTTCCGCAGGTGCATTGCCACTTAATTATCACTGGAAGGTTGAATGAAGGTTGCATTTTTCGGTAAAAAGGACTTGGAAATTTCGGCAAGTCCTACACTACGCCCTGCGCAATGCAAGTTGTGTGCTTCAGAAACATGCGCATATTCTGGTTCTCATCAGCATTACATGCCGATTTCAGGTTGTAGCAGCTTTGAAAGTCGCGCTGCCGTCCTCGATTTGTTGAATCTTATAGGCCCAGAGTAACTGTCTGTTGATGATAAAGTTCGATAGAGTCAGTACAGCTTTGGCGCATTGATTGCCATTCCGTACAGTCAGCGGTGTATGTCAGGCTAGGTATTCTACTTAATAGGCTGGGGAAGTCTTCTAACGTGTTCTCCTGAAGATTGCCTCGCAAAATGAATGGCAGCTGACCTATGTAACTTAACGACTGTAACTCAAATTTAGTTTTGAATGAAGTGAGTTATTGAACCTTCTTATTGGAATTCATGCCTGACCGGTGACCGCAGTCATTGAACAGTACAGAGGTGGACTGATACTGGCAATCAGGTGGAAGAGTCGAATAGTGTGTCAATGTTGCCAGTTGAGTTGATCACAGTTTTATTAGTGCATACCAGACAGAAGAGCGTAGAAGGCGCCCTGCATTTAGAACCTGCTATGAACCCGGCCATTAGAAAAAGCCAATGCTGCAGTGACAGATAGCAGGTAGAACGACTTCAGGCAGCTGGGAGGCTAAACCCTACATATCACTATCATATCACTTAACTTCACTTTAGTTCACTTCACTTCACTTTAGTTCACTTCACTTCACTTCACTTCACTTGCCCTCGGACCTATCTTAATCTTAAGCACTTCACAATGTCTTTCCATCTCCGTCAATTATCAATTTCACAATCACTTGGCCTTAAACTAAACTATCGGATATCCAGCTGCCCGAAGAAGTCCATCCTGCCATCAGAGTCTCTTAAAGGACAACCACGACCAGTATCACTAATATGCCTGCAATGTTTATTTGGAACCTTTGCTATAAATGTAACATTTCAAATTGGAAAAGTAAATGAATTTAAGCATGTAGGGGGACTTTGATGGTAATGAACGACGAGAGAAGTAATGTTATATTTCTGAGCCGCTAGTAGGAAGATGAATGGTGCTGCAGGAATAGAAAAAGGTGGCATATGAGTACATTTATACGCAAGTTGGAAGTTAATTTATTAAGCTTTCAGAGTAGCCAATGAAAAAAAAGGCGCCGAAATCCACTGTACAGACACGAGTGGCGTTGGTTTCCCTGGGAGCAATTTGGCGTGAATGGCTTGATGAAAAGGGAGGAATTGTAAGAATGGCGGGGGTCTGAGTGCTGAGTAGAAATTATTGCATACCAACACAAAAGAACAAGAACTAGTATTAAATGAACATGGCAGGCATGGTATGTTTGCAGACCTTTGTCGCTCTTCTGTCGGCTGTCTTTTCTGAGTGTTTTGAGAACAACCCCTCCCCCCCCCCCCCAAAAAAAAAAAAAAATTATGTTAGCGCAAATAAATAAAAAGTTCCACGGTATGATTTATTTTAACCTATACGCCAAATTTCATCTAAATCCACCGAGTAGTTTACTCGCAAATCGATGAACAAACAGAGCGGCACAGACAGACAGACATTTCGTAAAAAAACACTTTTTTTGGTTCCTGGGGCCTCAAAACGTGCAACTTTCGACTATCACAAAGCTTTCCTTAAACATACTACGTTTAAATTGGAAAACAGCTAGCCGTTGAAGAACTTATAACATTCATTTCGCGAGGCAATCTCCTGCAAAACACATTACAAGACTTCCCCAGCTTCTAAAGAAGAATACATAGCCTGGCATACATCGCTGACTGTACGGAATGGCAATCAATGCGCCAATGCTATACCAACTCTATCGAACTTTTTCATCAACAGACAGCTTCTCCGGGCCTATAAGATACAACAAATCGAGGATGGCAGCGCGACTTTCAAAGCTGCTACAACCTGAAAACGTCATGTAAGGCAGATGAGAAGCAGAATATGCACATGCTTTGATGCACACAACTTGCACTGCGCAGGGCTTAGTGTAGGACTTGCCGAAATTCCCAAGTCCTTTTACCAAAAAATGCAACCTTCATTCAACCTTCAAGTGATAATTAAGTGGCAACGCACCTGCGGAAATGGAAAGTACCTACTATACAAATGAAATTTATCCAACAATCACGACGCCAGTATTGTCTATACAATCAAAATGCCTTTAACTATTAAAAACTTGAGAAATATTTTAAAAATTATAATACGTTAAGACCATTGTTTCAGGCTAACTACCTATGCAGGAGCAATATACAATAGATGGGAACATTTGGCATGCCATACGGTTTTTCATACGGTACCTTGCACAGTTGCACGATACAGGAGAATAGGTTTAGAACTGTTGATGAGTGAGCAATACAGAAGTACGGGATTTACAGTTATGTGAATTATAATTACTCCTTTACTTCATAGTTACGCGTTAATAAAAGCATAGCTCTGGCAAGTGGACGTTACAGTGACGTCTTACAACATAACAGTTGTGGTATATGGCAGTTTCTGTTGAAAAATCCACTTATCAATTGTCTAATTAGTATAAGGGTAGAATGAGCTGCATGGCATCTGGAGAGACTGTAGTGAAAATTAAAAAAAAATTGCAACCCCAGGCGAACTGGGGCGTCGGGGTCTAACTGTTGGGAGAAAATTTATATTATGTCACCAGCAGCCTCTCCTACTCGGTGCGCCTCCTTCGGGGTGGCATCGCTGCTGCGCCGTGGGGCAGGCGGCGAGGTGGGAAGCGGGGCAGGTGGCGGGCAGCTGGTGATGGCTCGGTACTCAAGTCTGAGTACCAGGACGAGAGCCAGGAGATGGAGGCGCATTCGCCCTGTTCGTCTTGGTATTCTTCATCATCCCTAAAACCACAAAAAGACCAAAATTAATATTAAGTGAAAAATTCCACCTATTTCGTTTTTTAAGCCATGTTTGCTTTCGAGTTTTTGGAGGGGGAGGGGTTCATAAACAAAGTTTAAGGGGTGGGCAGGGCCGGCCCGTGGGTTCGCGAGCCCAGGAGCGAGATTCTGCGCGAGCCCCCCCCCCCCCCCAAGTGCAGGTTCAGGACGGATTTTCGGGGGGCCATTCCGGTAAAAGTGGGTGTAGCCTACCAAATTAATTTTAGCGATTGTGCAATTGGTGTGTTTGTTAGCGAAGGCACATTAATTTACATTGCATCACTTGAATAACTCATGCGCCTGATGCAGATAGATACGAATGGGGGGGCCGGGGAAAAATTGAAAATATAAGGGCAAAATATTGGGGGTATACGCATTTTAACAGCAGGAAAGTAGGCTATAGATTTTTTTAAAGTAAAGTAGTAGTAAAGTAAAAATGTATTCCTCCAATACATTACAGAATATTTTCTTTTATACCAATTTTCAATGCAACGACAATACAATACAAAGTACAACCCAACAACAATAAGAAGCTTTCGCGGTGGTCTTCGAACTACTTATTCAGGCTCCTGTCTAAGGCGACTTAAACGTTAAAACCTACACCAAACTACCAAACTACTGGCCAAAATCAGCTGCTCTTAGGGCAATCGAGCGAAAAATCAATATTGGTATCCAAAAAGTAATTGATCATGATAGCTGCCAGTACTAATTCCTAACCACCAATACGAAATTTTGCCTTATTTGAAGTTCACCCGTAAAATTGCCTCTTCTTCAAGTTGCAGCCGGACGGCTGGTTGGCAGCAACGTGTGACTGCGATGCATCCACTCCCCTCGATTCTGGCACGCCCTGTTCAGCTCCACCTTCGACTTGGCCCCAACATCCTCCATCACTTGCAGCAGATACTTGTTTCTTGGGCGCCCAGGTAATTTGACGCCTTCTATTGTTCCGTCTATGATGCAGCTTATGAAGTTTTCGTGTCGAAGCAAGTGTCCAATCCATTGAGCTCTTCTTTTACTTATTGATGCAACGAGAGTTTTTGTTTCGCTTACTCTGGTTAGAACGTTCTCATTTTTAACAGGGGTTTGCCAAGGTATTCGTAGCATGCGACGTTAACACCACATCTCAAATGCTTCAAGTTTCATGAGCTGTTTCTCAATTATAAACCACGTTTCCCACCCGTACAGAGCAACGCTCCATACCAGGGACTTCTCCATTCGTTTCCTTAGTTCAAGGCTTATGTTGTTCGACACAAAAATTTTAGATATTTTGTTGAAAGCCACTTTTGCTTGGTGCACTCTACACTCTATCTCTTGGTTGGACCTGGCATCAGAGGTAATTTTGCTTCCTAGGTATAGTCCACGCAAAACGAGAAAAGTATAGATTTGGAATGTTTTGGTACTGTGCGACACTGTACCAATTTCGATTGCACCATTTTGTTATACCTTGCATCCAATGCATTTCCCCTATACAGATATAATGAAGACACTTAGGACTGTTTTGTTCGAATGTTGTATACAAAACTACAAAGCTTCTGTATTCCACATTAGATGTAAAAAGGGCATCAATGCGGATACGTCGCAAACTCGATCGTAGGGTGTCATAAAGTAATTGATAAGTTCATCTTAGTTTTGGTATACAGTAAATGGCCGTGACTAACACCAAATGGCCAGTCTTTGGAGCTCAATCGGCTTGACATCCTCAGTGGCTGATACTGTTTGCTTCAAAACTTCTAAACTTCTGAATTAAATGTTAAAAAAGTAAAGTAGGTACCGTATCCACTATATTAAATTCAACCATATTTTCATCTGCAAGCTGCATGTTATATCCAATCCTTGTTACCGTCTTCTTCTGATGAACCCCCCGTATTTATAGATGTAATAAATCAGTCTGCGTCCTTTTTTTGGGTTACTATATTACCGTATCCATAATAACTGCCCCGAAGTTAACACTATAAAAATACGGTTAGGTGGCTATTCCACTAGAAAACAAAAATTGTCAGTAAATTATTGAAGACAAGTGGAATGAGGTGTAAGAATATGTATGCATGTTGCAGCAACATTTATGATATTTCCGTCAATCACATTTTCAAAATTGAAGAAAAACTGACAAGTGGAATAGCCACATTATGAGTATGGTTATTCCTATTTCTATGTTTTCTACAAATCCGACCTTAGAAGGCACTTCCACCACTCAAAAGCAAAGGACTATTCTTCCAGTGCTCTGGTCTTTTTTGGGCATTACATGCGGCCGCAGCATATGTTTTAGGCAATTAAGGTAATGTTAAAAAATTAGTCTTTACCAATAAGAACGGGGTTCGTAGGCTTGGGCTGCGGTATATCCAGGCCGTTGGTTGCCATTAATGCCTTCGCATTGAAGGTACCTTCTGCAACATTCTACTATACTACGGGGCTACGAGCGTTGTCCATAACCACAACAGATCTTGTATCAGCCAAAGCAATTGTGTCTCAACCTACTCTTCGAAAAGATAGACTGTCACTGTCATGTCTTCATGATAATCTGTATTGCAGTCCTTCATCGCTTTCGTTGATAGAAGAAGCACGTTACTCACCCAGCCTTCACTAGCACCGGGATGCAATATTATCATATAGGTAGCCTACTCCAGAAGTAGGCATATTTGCGGCTCAATTAATTCTGATATGCGCTCCACTAGTCTCTCCTTATAAAATTCCTATTGTTTCAACGAAAAACAAAATGAGTCCAACAGGAATGTCGAAAAATAGGTACAAAACAAGTGTTAGTTAGCCTATATAAATATTTTTATTGTAATGTGGAAATGCAGATGGATGCAGCGCATATCTTGGAGAGATCGTGTCCCTAATTCCGAGGCTGTTCTGAGACGCCAACAGTATCAGCCACTGAGGATGAGTTCCAAAAGTTAACGGCCACATACTGTATACCAAAACTAAGATGAACATGTTTTTTATTTTATGACACCCTACGATCGTGTTTGCGACGTATCCGCATTGATGCCCTTTTTACATCTTATATGGAATACAGAAGCTTTGTAGTTTTGTATACAACATTCGAACAAAACAGTCCTAAGTGTCTTCATTATATCTGTATAGGGGAAATGCATTGGATGCAAGGCATAACAAAATGGTGCAATCGAAAAGGTTACAGTGTCGCACAGTACCAAAACATTCCAAATCCATACTTTTCTCATTTTGCGTGGACTATAACCCTAGACTTCTCAGCGCTTCTGTGCGCAATCTGGCTGCTTTTGTCCCTTTATTTTACAACGTGCAGACGGGCATTAAATTTTTTTTCAAGGTCGGATCAAAACCCCATTTTGTAAAAAAATGGAGATGGCCACGTTTGTAACCAAGCTCCACATTTGGGCTCTTGTTCAGGTCAGTACTTACTACCATCACTTTGGTTTTTGCCTTGTTAATGTGCATGTTGTATGCTTGTAGTACCTTCTCCAATCTCCATGGCATTTAGAGCTTCGGTCAGATCTTCTTCGTTTTCTGCCAACATAGCAATGTCGCCTGCATACCTGACGATATTTGTTTTTTCCCGAGCATTCTTATACCTCTTGTACCTTCCAGATCTTCTCTCACCTCTTTTATTGCATACTGAATGTAGAGATTAAACACAGGGGAGAGTAAGCATCCCCGCCTTACTCCGGCTTTTATCACCACTTCTTCTTCTGAGTTGCCACACCGGACGATAGCCAGTTATTCCTTGTAGAGGGCCCATATGATTTTTCTGTCTTTGTATTTCAGCCCGGATTTCCTCAGGATCTCAAACAACTTTTTCCACGACACTTTTTCAAATGCTTTTTCCAGATCTACGTATACAAAATAGGTGTCTTTTCCCTTTTTTAGTTTTTTTTTTTCAGGAATATTATAATTGCTTCTCTTGTCGCCATCCCTCTCCTAAAGCCCCATTGGTCGTGTGTTACATTTCTATCTATAACCGGCTCAATTCTATCTAGCATTTTACGGCTCCTTCTTTCTTCAGCAGAGTCACAATACGGCACTTCTTAAAGTCATCGAGCACATGTCCTGACTCATGGGCATCAGAAATAATTTTGAAAAGTATTGTCTCGTACGTATTGTTCAAGAGTTCTGCGGGGATATCATCTATGCCAGGAGATTTTATATTCTTTAGTCTCTTAATTGCTTTGTCAAATTCTTCTCTTAGAATTTGGTCACCCATTCCTCCTTCTTCATCGGCAATACTATTTACGTCTTCTACGATGTCTCGCTCGTCGTAACGTTCGTTTTCACAGTATAAACTTTCTATGTATTCTTTACATCTCTTCCTGATCAGGTCATCTTCGAAGAGCATATTGCCATTTGTATCCTCTATAGCCCCACTTCTTCCTTTATTGTGTCCAATGAAATCTTTCACTAAGGCATATCCCCGTTGCCTGGTACCACACTGGTCAATCCCAGTGCATTGAGCTTGATAGTAAGTTTCTTTAGCGATCCCCGATTCTCTGTTTATTCTGTTGCGAAGAAACCTATATAGTACATCATCTCCATTCTTTTTGACTGTTTTTCTTTCATCTATAAGCTGTAATATATCATCCGCTATCCAGTCCCTTCTTGCTGCTGATACTCTTTTACCAAGTACTTCACAGGCAGTTCGCTTGATTTCGTCCATTCCTCCTCGGCGTTTCCGTTTGGGCGGTATGCACTCGCATTTTCATCAATTTTCCTTTGGTATCTGTCTCTTACAATTGGATCTTTGAATTTTGCCAAGTTCAATGTCATTGCTTTTTTCTTCTTTAGCGTTTTTAGTTTAAGAGTGCTCTTCGCCATGACCATATTATGATCGCTGTCTATGTCTGGGCTAGAGTATGCCCTACAATTTTTCAGCTGGTTTGTAAATCTTTGTCGAATTAATATATAGTCAAGTTGGAGCCTTATTCTATCGCCTGGAGATATCCACGTATACCTGCTTCTTGGATGATGCTCGAAAAGTGTGTTTGCAGCTACTAGGTTATGTCTGGCACAGATCTCGGCTAACTTGTCCCCTCTTGGATTTCTTGTTCCTAGTCCGAAAGCACCAACAAGGTTTCCTTCACTGCCTTCTCCTAGTACACCGTTCCAGTCTCCCATTATAATCAGATTCTCCTGAGCTTTAGTATCACTGATGAATTTTCATAGAAGTTATCAATAACTTCGTCAGGGGATTGATTGGCTTGTAGGCATATACAGATATTTTGGGATTAGCTTTTAAACAAGGGGTCGGATGGAAAATCTGACCACCTTGAAAGACACATTTTACTGTCAATCAAATTTTCCTAGCTGCGAACCGAAACGAGATATCTCCAAAAAGTGTATTTTTTTCTAATGGAATGCCCTATCAAAAACTACGTCAATTGATAGATAATTTATAACAGAACAAAAAAGTTATGTGCAATAGAGGTGATAAAACACACCGTTTAGGCACAGTAAGCAGTTTCTGGAAACTGATGTTTCCATCACTGGACTAAGCACTTCGTTCGTCGCAGTGGTGCCTGTGTGAACTTGAACATGTTTTTTCATGTCGTAAGTTGTCGACAACATAATAATTTTATTACTGTGCGATAGTTATAACACAGAGTGAGGTTAAATTTACACGCGCAGGTGCCAGATTTCGGTTATTTCATTTAAAACACTTTTGATGCCTTTTCAGTTAAAAACACAGACCTCTGGGAGAAATTAAAATTTGATTTAGAATGAAGAAATTAGAAGCGTTCAACATCTGGGTCATTCTCCTGAAAACGTACATTTTATGTCCGGACCCTTTTTATCCTTCATGTTCATTAATCTTAGTTAATTAGCTTATGACAGTTGTAAAGGTTGTCCAATTACAGCTTGCCAATCTCATTTTACCAAATAATAAAGCATCCAAAATGTTTAGCAACATTTTTAAGTCTCAATTCTAACAGCTGTCCGCGTGTCCCCATTGCGCCGCTTTTTGAGATAAATTAAATTTTCTTAGGGTTACCTCCAACTTTACAGTGAATGGGATGATTGGAAGGTGTGAAAAACCAGACAGTTTTAAAATTTTCATAAAATGTAAAAATTACTTAGAGAATAATTGCGAATTATCACCTCGCGAGCTTCGAATGGCGCGCAAAGACGAGGAATCTATGTGGCACTATTACTAATGTAGGTACATAAAATAGTTCGTAAATATTTTATGAAAATGGTCATACAGGAATTTTTGTAAAATGCGGACCTTTTATATTCTTCATCCGAAATAAGTGTGTGACAGCGATGTGTTTGCGAAATTCCCGCATATATTAATTTTTGCATAAACGAATAACAGTCCGGGGATATCTAGCATGGATACCAACCTATAACAACTCTGTCAATGTTGGTTTGACTACTGTCCGCGGCCGTCTCACAACAACTGTCCTTCTATTTTAATTTTATTCTGGGATTAAAGCGTGATTAAGATCAGTTGGTGATCAAAGAGCCCTCAAGGAGAAGTCCCTATGTGGTTTTCGTTAGAAAAGCAACCAGATACATTAAATTAAAATAACAAAAAAAAAACACCAAAAGTGACCGTTTTCAGGAGAATGACCTATCTGCTAAAAATGTAGAAAGAGCTATTGCGAGTATAAATTCCAGGGAAATTAATGCCGCTACCTAAAATGTTCTCCGTAGGTGCCGAATGTGTATCCGAGAAAATGGGCAGCAATTTGAACACCTAATGTGAATTAAAAAGTAAAATAAACAAAAAACTCTTTATTTCAGAAAACTTGCTACTGTGCCTAAACGGTGCGTTTTAGCACATCTGCTGTACATAACTTTTTGCTTTCCAATTTATACGTAGTATAAGGAAAGCTTTGTGATGGTCGAAATTTTCGATTCCGAGATTTCAACGGATTTACACGATTTGAGGTCCCAGGCACCCAAAAAAGTGGTTTTTACGAAATGTCTGCCTGTCTGTTCATCGATTTCCAGGCAAACTACTCGGTGGATTTGAATGAAATTTGGCATGTAGGTTCACAAAAATCATTCCTCGGGACAATTTTATTTTTATTTTGGGCTAACTCAATTTGGGGGGGTTTTATTCTCAAAAACATCCAAAATAACGTCTAAAAAAATTATTACCCAAAAACGGCTCTAACGCTTTCTTTCAAATTCACATATATTGTAGTCGTTATTAATGTTGATAAAATGCGGGGAGTCGCATGCCCCTTGATAGTTTGCTTCTGGGGGTAAAAAAATAAAAATAACTCAATTCTCATGAAAAATGACTACAAAATCATTTTTCTGCGAAACCTCTATATCGATGATTTCTAACTTCAGGCATATTTTAGATGTTAAATTGAGTAACGAAACCGGACAGGTTGCTTTCCCAAAAAACTATTGGGTTTTATGAAAAAAAAAAAATTTTGAAAAAATGAAA
Source organism: Psococerastis gibbosa (assembly GCA_963971405.1). Taxonomy (NCBI): domain Eukaryota; kingdom Metazoa; phylum Arthropoda; class Insecta; order Psocodea; family Psocidae; genus Psococerastis; species Psococerastis gibbosa. The sequence continues at coordinate 25,765,049 of OZ020486.1, read as the reverse complement.
GAAAATTCGGGCTCAAATGCATTGCGTGCCCTGCCTTGCTGTGTTGTAATGTGTTGGTCTGACCTATCAAGAATATACGTCACCTTCAGTGACGCCAGGTGGACACCTCCTCCCCCCCCCCCCCCCCCCCGTGATATCCGATATTTACCCATAAGAAAATTATTTAGCATGAAATTAATCATTTCCTATCTCTACTAAATATTAATAAATAAATCAATATAATAAAATAAATAAATTGGAAAGCATGTTCGAGTAAACTCGGACCGGTTCTTTGATATGTTATAAATTATCTATCAATTGACATAGTTTCTGATAGGGCATTCCATTAGAAAAAAATACGCTCTTGGAGATATCTCGTTTCGGCTCGCAGCTAGGAAAATTTGATTGACAGTAAAATGTGTCTTTCAAGGTGGTCCACCTATAACTCCAGAACAGATTTTCAATCTGACCCCTCCTTGGCCTGGTTTATTTTCGATTGTTCCTGTATGGATTATTCGATAATCATTTTTCAAAAAATCACCACATTTGGGCAATCACATTTCTGATATTCCCAGGGCACAAAGTTCCATTTAATTCATTTCCTTGATTAAGTTGTCAAGTTTAAAAATTCTTACATTCCATGTCGCATATCTTGCCGAGACGTCTTTCTTCTTAATCTTCTTTGATAAAATTGTAAAATTGCCTGCGGTTAAATTTCAGTTGCCTCAACTTCCTCTATCCCAAAGCTCTGATTTGAACGATAGGACCATTGCATGGTATAGAACGGGGTATAATATATACAATTAATGTATTACAATACAGTAATATTTTTTTTAAAGGTCAGTCGCCTTTGTTGGTTAGTACCCGTGTTGAGTTACGACACGTCTCCGATCGCGTGGCGTGTAAAGACTCGCACAAGTGCAAGCCCGTTACCACCTGGCCATCGAAGGCAGGGTATGCAATGTATTTGGGGCATGAATTAAAATCCAAAATTTGTTCAAAAAATAATTTTTTATTCAATACGAAATCTTTGCTTGGGAAAGCAACCTGTTCGCTTTTGTCACTCTATTTAACACCTAATACCTTACAGAAGTTGGAAAGCATTGATACAATGATTCCGAAGAAAAATTATTTTTTACTCATTTTTCATGAAAATGAGCAAACGACTAAAATGTATGTGATTTTCAAGAAAATCGTTGTAGCCGTTTTCGAGAAAAAAAATTATTCCTTATTCAGAGGGGTTTATAACACCATAAAATTGAGTTAGCCCAGTATGAAAAATATGCTTTTTGCTTACTTGGGCCTCAAAACGTATAAATCCACTCGAATCTTGAATCTCGCAATCAAAAATGTCGACCATCACAAAGCTTTTCTTAGACTACGCATAAGTAGGAAAACAAAATAAAATATAAATACGTACCTTGACAACAGCAGTACGAACATTTTCGTATGTCGAGCCAGCTAGGGGGTCTACTTCCCTTCCATATGCGATCAACCCATATCCATTCATTGCGCTGACACCTTCCTCATTATTATCGTACGTGATAAACCACCCGTGGAAATCTTGGGGAGAAAGCACCTTCGCGTTGTTATAGAAATGGTGAGAGCCTGAAAAATTAAATTGATCATATCATAGAACAAACATTCTCCAATAACAAAATAGGTGCAATTAGGTTAATGAAGAACCAGTAGAATCCGGACTGATGCTACGGAGCCACCGAGGTACAACCTCCGAAGTCTAGGCAGCGCCACTGAAGATGTCGACCGCAGATGTTGACGAAACATTTAGAAGTTCACTTTGATCTCGACCACGGCCCATCAGCCCGGATGCTACTGGCTCTCCATTTGACTCCGGCCTTTGCAGTTACATTGCAATTAGGTTGCGTGGTAAACCATGGAAACATGCACGTCATCGATATAAATTGGGAACATACGAGTATTGCGATGCACAAACCGAAAATATTGTACTGTCGCTTCCTTAGACCATTTAATTTTCAAAACTCTCTAGAATGTCCGAGGGGCCAACATGAAATGACGTGACACACTGGCAAAAGCAGTTGCTTTTAGAGGCGCGAACTTATTATTTTCAAGTTTTGTTTAGTTAATTAATTATTTGGAGCTAGAAAACATTTTTTAATTTGGTGAAACTTATTTTTAATGTTCATGTATTCAATTAGAAGCTTTTAACGATCAGTCCGTCAATTTTTCAAAAAACAAACTACTCCCTCGGGTGACCAGGATACCTGACTAGCAACAAAGTCTTTGTTGATAGGTAATCTGGGCTGTGATAAACATAATGTTGGTGCCCCAACTTTCTCATGCAGTGCATCTAGAACGCCATGTCTAGAGTATTATATGATCTAAGGTTGCCTCAAGAATAGTTACCACGTAAACTGTAAAAACAACAGCAAAGTGTTGCACTATAATGCAGAAGTTCAACGATAATAAAAATAATAATAATTCGCCCCTAACCATAAGCAAAGCATGGCGGATAGCGAGCAAACACAGGTGCCATTAGTCAATTCATCGTCGATGAATTATTTCCAGGTTGTAGGGTTGCAAAACTAAGAATATATCGGGAAATGTTAACAAATTAACAATTCAACAGGCAGACAACAGAATTTAGGCGCAGTATGTTCTGCGCACTTGACCTTTGGTCCCTGAGTAGTGGGTGACCATCTTAATAGCTTGAATATGACTGTGTTTGACTTATGAGAAGGCTCACTATTGAACTTTTGATACTTCATTGCCGCCGCCCTGTATAGCTACTACCTGTTTTACCCGCCACGAAAATTCTCACACACGGTTCAATCCACGTGTAGATTTGTCTTATGCCAAATATCCTTTGGTCAAAATCACCTGCCATCCCTTGATCTTATGGCAATCGAGCAAAAAAACAATATTGGTATCGAAAAATTAGTTGACGATGACAAAACCGTAGGATGCACTTTAAGTAAAAGGCACGTCAACTCCTACTGTATAGGCTAAATAAATAAAAATTGAATTCACAGGTAGGCACATTTTCCGACCAGATCTCTCTCGCAGGTGCAATAGAGCAATCATTTATGTGTTTTAAATATTTTTTTTTTATAGTTTTACTAAAACAGCCCTTTATTCATTGTTTTCTACTTTATTAAAACCCAACCTACTATTTAAAAACTTTCTGCCGCAATATGAATATGCATTCCTTTGTAAGCTTTCCTGCTATAAGCCCCCACTGTAAACCCACCATGGTCAGCCTGCTGATGGAGTGTAGAAAATTGGCCTTCCAATATCCAATTATTTTTATTTATTTAATTTACTAAGCGAGTATCAAAATCGTGGTCTATTCAAGTTGTAGAAGACTATTTCTTGCAATATAATATACGGTATTTTTAATATGCTACTCGACCATTTTTAAATACTTACTTTAATGGATCAATAGACTTATTTTTTAACCTAAGATTTTTTTTTTCTTAAAAACCTTAATTCTTTAGTTGGGAAAAAGATTCCGAAGAAAAATTATTCTTTACCCATTTTTCATAAAAATGAACTAACGACTAATATGTATGCGATTTTAAAGAAAATCGTTGTAGCCATTTTCTAGAAAAAAATTTATGTCTTTTTCAGGGGGGTAAATTATATCACCATAAAATTGAGTTAGCCCAGTAAGAAAAATTATGCTTTTTCTGAACCTACCCAATTTCAACTTAACACAAATCGACGAACAGACAGACAGACAACCACTTTTTGCTTACATGGGTCTCAACACGTATAAATCCAGTCGAATCTTGAATCTCGCAATCAAAAATGTCGACCACCACAAAGCTTTTCTTAGACTACGCATAAGAAGGGAAACAAAAATAAAAGATAAATACGTACCTTGACAACAGCAGCAGGAACATTTTCGTATGTCGAGTCAGCTATGGGTCTACGTCCCTTCCATATGCGATCAACCCATATCCTCTCATTGCGCTGACACCTTGCACATTTCTATCGTACGTGATAAACTACCCGTGGAAATCTTGAGGAGTAAGCTCCATCGTGTTGTTTTAGAAATGGTGAGAGCCTGAAAAACAAAGAACAAAGAAAAAAGAACAAAGAACAAAGAACTAAAAACAAAGAACTAAAAACAAAGAACAAAGAACTAAAAACAAAGAACAAAGAACTAAAAACAAAGAACAAAGAACAAGGAACTAAAAACAAAGAGCAAAGAACAAGGAGCTAAGAACTAGGAACATTAGTAAAAGTATAAAAGGTAAGTAAGTTACGGAAATACCCCTGGAGACGCACGAACGAGGCAGTGGTCATGGTGGCAGAATAAAAGGCAAAATGCCAACAAAAAAAATAGCGTTACAGTTTCCGGATGCCATAACAGAGGGTAGGTAGGTAACGGCATGAACACAGGGTGGAGCCACGAAGCATTGTTAATTTATTTATGTATTAAAATGTAAACGTTCGGTTTGAGCTGTGAGTCCAATTTTGATACCTGCCCATCTTCCCATCATTTTTCTTAAGGAGTGACATTACTTTTTTCCTACTTTTTATTACATAAGTTCCTAATTGAGGAAGAATGGACCAATAATTGGATTGAGGATTTACGTAAATTCTTCCATAGACGTTACAAACTGCTTGGTTCTAAAATAGAGAAATTTGAAGAAAAAAAAATCTGGCTTTTATGTAATGGGTTCTGAGTTAAGGTAAGAGGAACGATTAATTGAAAGGAACTAAGGTAAGGAATTAAGGTTCCTCTTGCCAAAAAGCCTTGCAATCATGAAAATTGGTTTCGGCCTATTCCTCTTAAGGCTTCCCACTAAACATTTCACATACACTGAGGGACAAGACGTCAATAGTCGCGGTTTTAATGACAATACTCTCGAATTGGAATAGCCGACAACCTTGAACCAAAAAAAAATTATATTTAGGCTTTATTGTTCAACGCAATTATGTGGGGCATAGTAGGCTACTATAAAAATGGTCGACAAACCTGGAGCAAATACGCAAAATCCAGAAATAGTAGCCTACACAATAACTATTTGTGAACTGAAAGAAAGTAGTTGGCGACATCAGGTGGTATAACGCATAAAATGTGGATTCAATAATAGCCTACTGTGTAAATGTAAATCCCGTATTCTCTTATTGTTCACTCTTCAATAGTTCCACTTCTAATCCCCTGCACCGTGTACCTCTATATATCTCTTCCTCTCTAAGCTGCGACACACAGTACACAAACTACTAACAGCAAACACTCACCACTCACTGCCATATACGACAACTGAAATGTTGTTACACGCCATCGTTACGTTCTCTTGCCAGAACAATGCTTTTATATACGGGTAACTGCGTGCGTGCAGAAAGGTCCAAATGTTTATAATTCACATATCTGTAAATCCAGTATTTTTTTATTGTCCAATCTTCAACAGTTCTAAGAACACCTAAACTCCTGTAACGTGCAAGGTACGTCTATTTATCCCATCCTCTCTTACCTACATACAGCTCATTCACTCTCAACAGTAAATACTAACCACATTACCGCATACTATACCACAACTGTTATGTAATGCAGTAATCATGGATACTTGCCCAAACTATTGCTTTGCAATTACGATACGTTCCAATTGCTTTACACTATTGCATCGCAGAGCAACATGCCCTCTCTTAAATCATAATATAACTTAACATTGAACATACAGTAAGTAATAATATTTAATGCTGTATATATGTGATGCTGGATTACCCCCACCGGGTCGCAACCCGTTCAAGAATCAATTGAATAAAAAAAATTGTTAAAAGATGTATTGTCAGGTACAGTACCTGCTCTCAGAAACTGCTTTAGTTTTAAAAAATATTTTTTTTTTTAGTTTTAAACAATAGGCAGCTAAAAGAAACAATTACAGTCTTACCCTTGTGGCGTAGCATTTGAAATTGGGGATGTGGACAATTCCCTTATTTATTGAGTCCTCGTAGGCCTAGTTTAACAAAAACAGTATTAAATGCCATAAGTCCTCATCTATTGTATATTGCACCTGCATGGATAGTTAGGCTGAAACAATGGTCATAACGTGTTATAATTTTTAAAATATTTCACATGCACTCAGTTTTTAATAGTTAAAGGCATGTTCCTTTTCAATTTTGATTGCATAGACAATACTGCTGTCGTGATTGTTGAATAAATTTCATTTTAATAGTAGGCACTGTCCTTATCCGCAGGTGGACTTGCCACTAATTATCACTGGAAGGTCGGATGAAGGTTGCATTTCTTGGTAAAAGGACCTCAAAACATCAACATTGGTAGGATACTTGGGAATTTCGGCAAGTCCTACACTACACCCTGCGCAGTGCAAGTTGTGTGCATCATATATGTGCATATTCTGCTTCGCATCTGCATTACATCCCGTTCTCAGGTTGTTGCAGCTTTGAAAGTCGCGGTGCCATCCTCGATCTTATAGGCCCAGTGTAACTGACTGTTGATGATAAAGTTCGATAGAGTCGGTATAGCTGTGGCGCATTGATTGCCATTCCGTACAGTCAGCGATGTAAGTCAGGCTAGGTATTCTTCTTAAGAGGCTGGGGAAGTCTTGTAATGTGTTTTTCTGAAGATGGCAGCTGACCTATATAACTTAACGACTGTAACTCAAATTTAGTTTTGAATGAAGTGAGTTATTGAACCTTCATTTTGGAATTCATGCCTGACCGGTGACCGCAGTCATTGAACAGTACAGAGGTAGATTGGGACTGGCAATTAGGTGGAAGAGTTGAATAGTGTGTCAATGTTGTCAGTTGAGTTCAAAATGGCGGAATCACAGTTTTATTAGTACATACCAGACAGAAGAGCGTAGAAGGCGCCCTGGATTAAGAATCTGCTGTGGACCCGGCCATTAAACGACTTCAGGCAGCTGGGAGGCTAAACCCTACACATCACTATCACATCACTTCACTTCACTTTAGTTCACTTCACTTCACTTTAGTTCACTTCACTTCACTTCACTTTAGTTCACTTCACTTCACTTCACTTCACTTCCCCTCGGACCTATCTTAATCTTAAGCACTTCACAATGTCTTTCCATCTTCGTCAATTATCAATTTCACAATCACTTGGCTTTAAACTAAACTATCGGATATCCAGCTGCCCGAAGAAGTCCATCCAGCCATCAGAGTCTCTTAATGGGCAACCACGACCAGTATCACTAATATGCCTGCAATGTTTATTTGGAACCATTGTTAAAAATGAAACATTTCAAAGTGGAAAAGTGAATGAATTTAAGCATGTAGGGGGATTTTGATGGTAATGCACGAAGGGAGAAGTAATGCTATATTTCTGAGCCGCTAGTAGGAAGATGAATGGTACTGCAGCAATAGAAAAAGTTGGCATATAGGTACATTTATATGCAAGTTGGAAGTCAATTTTATTAAGCTCTCAGAGTAGCTAATGATAAAAAAAGACGCCGAAATCCACTGTACAGACGCGAGTGGTTTCCCGGGGAGCAATTTGGCGTGAATGGCTTGATGAAGATGGAGGAATTGTAAGAATGGCGAGGGTCTGAGTGCTGAGTAGAAATAGTTGCATACCAACACTCCAGAACAAGAGCTTGTAAAAGTACTAAATGAACATGGCAGACATGCTACGTTCGTCGCTCTTCTGCCTGCTGTTCTATATGTGCATCGTTTATCATTGCTTACACTCTTCTGCGAACGTTAGTCAACTATACAACTTGGCTGCCTTATTCCAAAAATCCACTGCAAATTCCCAGTCGCATTCCTAACTAAAATTAAAGAACCGGTCCGAGTTTACTCGAACATGCATTCCAATTTATAAATAAGTAGATGGAGATAATGTGTAATTTCATAGTAAATAAAAATAAAAACTACCTATTCCGAGGTATGATTTTTTAAACCGATATGCCAAATTTCATCTGAATCCACAAAGTAGTTTGCCCGCAAATCGATTGACAGGCTGACAGAGCGACAGACAGACATTTCCTAAAAAACACCGTTGAAATCTCGGAGTCGAGAATTTCGAACATCACAAAGCTTTCTTTATACGACATACTACGTATAAATTAGAAAGCAACTAGCCGTTGAAGAACTTATAGGTCAGCAGCCATTCATTTTGCGAGGCAAAAACACGTTACAAGACTTCCCCAGCCTCTTAAGAAGAATACCTAGCCTGACATACATCACTGACTCTACGGAATGCGCCTAAGCTATACCGACTTTTATCGAAATTTATCATCAACAGACAGCTACTCTGGGCCTATAATCGAGGATGGCATAGCGGCTTTCAAAGCTGCTGCTACCTGAGGACGACATGTAATTCTGATGAGAAGCAGAATATGCGCATGTTTCTGAAGCACACAACTTGCACTGGGCAGGGCGTTGGGTAGGAATTCCCAAGTTTCCAACCAATGTTGATGTTTTGAGGCCCTTTTACCAAAAAAATGCAACATTCATACAACCTTCAAGTGATAATTAAGTAGCAATCCACCTGCGGAAAAGGACAGTACCTACTAAACAAATGAAATTTATCCAACAATCACGTCAGCAGTATTGTCTATGCAATCAAAATTAAAAAGGAACATGCCTTTAACTATGAAAAACTGAAATGTGAAATATTTTCTAAATTATAACACGTTAAGACCATTGTTTCAGGCTAACTACCCATGCAGGTGTATATTGATACAATAGATGGGAACAGGCCTGTCATACGGCTTTTCTATAACTAGGCCTACGAGCACTCAATAAATAAGTGAATATCCCCAATTTCAAATACTACGCCACAAGGTTAAGGCTGTAAGTGATGCTCAGTTACTTTTAACATAGCATTATTGTTAGAAACTAAAAAAAATATTTTTAAAAATTAAAGCAGTTATAGAGGATCTATTTTTTTTTAATCTAATCTTGTATGTTCAACGTTAAGTTATATTATGAGTTAAGAGATGAGAGCATGTTGCTCTGCAATTTATTAGAGTTAAGGAATTGGAATGTAACGTGATTGTAAAGTAATAGTATTTTTAAAGGTTAATCGCATACAGACAATTTAATGAATGTATCCGATCTTTAGTCGCCTCGCTAGGTTATTACCCGTGTTGAGCTGCGACACGTCTCCGATCGCATGGCGTGTAAAGACTCGCACAAGTGCAAGCACGTTACCACCTGGCCATCGAAGTCGATGACATGAACCTATGATTACTGTATTACATAACAGTTGTGACATAGTATGCAGTATTGTGGTTAGTATTTACTGCTAAGAGTGTGTGAACTCTATGTAGGTTTGAGAGGAAGGGATGTCTAGAGGTACCTAGCACGTCACAGGAGAATAGGAGTTCCTAGAACTGTTGAAGAGTGAACAATACAAAAGAACGGGGTTTACAGATATGAGAATTGTAATTATTCGGACCTTGCTTCACAGTTACTCGTGAAGAAAAGTATTGTTCTGGCAAGTGAACGTAACGCGGTGATGTGTAACAACGTATCGGTTGTGGTATAGTATGTAGTAGGTATTGTGTTGAGTGTTTATCGACCATTTTTTTATAATATTATGCTGCCACTTAATTGGATTAAATAAATAAATAAAAATAAATAAATAAACGTTTATTTGCAAACAGACAAAGTCCAATAATATGCAAATTAAAAATTGAACAATATAGCCTAAATATTATTTTTTGGTCTATTGGTTGCCCACTATTCCGATTCGGAAGTATTGTCAACAAAACCGCGACTGTTGACGTCTTGTCCCAGAGTGGATGTGCAATGTTTAGTGGGAAGGCTTTGGAGGCATAGGCTAAGACCCCCTCCTTTGCCGAAACCAATTTTTATGGTTACAAGGCTTTTAGGCATCAGGACGACAATACCAAAGTTCCTTACAATTAATCGTTCCTCTTCCCCTAACTTGAGACCCATTACATAAAAGTCAGGGAAAATGAAAACGTTGGATTTTTTCAAAATAAGAGAAAATTCCACTTTTCTATGGTCTAATGAGTCTAAGCAGTATGGCATCCGGAGAGACTGTAATGAAAATTAAAAAAAAAAATTACAACCCCAGGCGAACTGGGGCGCGCCGGGGTCTAACTGTTGGAAGATAATTCAAATCATTCCACCATTCCCACTGACCTCTACCGGAGAGCAGCCTCTCCAGCTCGGTGCAGCGGCTCCTACGGGGTGGCAGCGGGGCAGGCGGCGAGGTGGGATGCGGGGCAGGCGGCGAGGTGGGGTGCGGGGCAGGCGGCGAGGTGGGATGCGGGGCAGGCGGCGAGGTGGGTTGCGGGCCAGGCAGCGAGGTGGACAGCTGGGCAGGCGGCGAGGTGGGCAGCTGGGCAGGCGGCGAGGTGGAACTAAAATCCGAAAACCAAGACGAGTGCCACGAGATGGAGGCGGCGCACTCGTCCTGATCGTCGTCGTCATCATCCCTGAAACCACAAAAATACCAAAATTAATATTAAGTGGAAAATTCCCCCTTTTTCGTTTTTTAAGCCATGTTATGCATCGATTCAAATTTGGCAATAGATACTAGATACCTTACAATGTGTGTGGCCAGCAGTGGAGTGCCATAAATTAGGAGAAAAGTCTGTCTAATCTTTGTAGTCCTCGTGGAAAACACGAAGTCAAATCAAATGGGCAGAATGGGCCTACACATTAAGCCTGGCTCAAGCTGTTTGCTGATGAGCAGATAATGACGGCCACTTTGGATGCAGCCATGGAAGGCATTGTTATCAAACAATCGGCCTTATGCGATTGACACTGGGATGATTGCTACATCAGTACAACTGCAGTCGTTATTAATTAACATAAGTGCAGCAGGCAGAACTGCGGACATCTTAATTAAGATGGAAAAGACCCAAGCGATGGCTGTCGGTAACTGTGCGCAGATAGGTAAATCTAAATATTGTTCCGGATGGTGCGCCTGTTGTAGTACAATAAGAAAAAATGCCTATGATTTGATTTGATTTGAAACCAACCTATTTTGGGATGGCCAATGACAACTGCAAGCTTCCTATTAAACGGTCGGCGCCATGACAATCTGTCGTGTTTTTCTTCTACCCGTGTCTCGATCCTCGAAACGTTTTCCAGTTAATAATTCATTAATCTACTGTACTTGACTACGCCAGTAGGTACCGCAAAATCGTACGCCAAAGCTACCTTGTTTAAATTCACAAGCCTACATAGTACATAGTTTTCTATTGTAATAGACCACGCCGGAGCTATGAATCTTATACAAGCTGCATCGAATAAACGTGATTGACACTATGACGAAATAATATATACTATATATTGTTGCTGACGGGTGACTTACCTTGGCGAGAGGTCGAGCAGGTAGCGACGGAAGATAGGCCGTTGAGGACAGAATCTGTGGAAAGTTTATTTGTTGTAAATTATGGCGAACTATGACATTCCGATTGATAGCTCAGTTGCTATGTACCATTTGTATTACACCTTGTTTGAGGGATGCAACAACAGACAGTTTCCAGCAGGGGGCAACTAAAAAACCGTAAATTCTGCCTACTGCAGAATTTCTAATAATATTATTAATAATTAGCACCAACCATTCCCTACAATTACAACGAGACCGTTGACAGGAATTTTTCGGAGGGGGAGGGGTTCATAAACATAGTTTCTTATTAGAATACATGGAATATGGCCTACATTGCATTGTTATTTTGTTAAACCCAAAGAGTACAATAAATAAACAGTTAAAAGTAATTTAGTTTTAGACTTAAAAGGGGGGGGGGTTATAGGCAATTTTATTATGTTTCAATTGAGGTAAATTGTTTTCCAGCTGGGTGCTATGTACCTCCAGCCCCCTTCTGTTGTTGCGTCACTAACTACCATTAAGGTTGAGTGAGTGGTTGACAATTTCTGCTTTCCTGTTTGTCCTTGTTTGCAAACGTTCCCAACTCACGAACCTCAACATGTGCATATTTCTCCTAGGTCCTACTGTAAGAGAGCAAGCAGGAGCTGCAAATCTCAAAAGTAGGCGAACATTTTTTTTAATACATAACAAAACTGTTGACTAACCTACATTGTAACGTTGCCGAGGGGTGACTTAATGCAGTTTTACAAGTTACTGGGAAACCGAGCAGTAGCCGAATTAAGCTGTTTGCACAACAGGGAATTAATTAAAAATAAGAAATGTCTACTGAGCTTGTCGAAAATATCGTAAAGAAGCTTTCCCCATGGTTTTCAACAACTTATATTCAGGCTCCTGCAGACAGTCCCGGCAAGCGCAGCATCTTTTTGTGAGCGGTCATTCTTATGTCTAATTTAAAACCTACACCAGGAACACTATATTGGTCAAAATCAGTTGTCATCTCTTGCTTGCTGTTATGGAGATCGAGCGACAAATCAATATTGGTATCGAAAAAGTAATTGACGGTTTCAGTTTGGGAGAAAACCGTAGGATTCACTTTAAGTAAAAGGTATGTCCTAACGTATTTCATTACTCTGGCTGTATTAGTAGGGGAGCCCATGATGCTAAATGGGGATTTACTCGAGCGTCATAGAGACCTGTTGGGTTTCAAAGCTTAGGTGTTAAAAAGAAGAAAATGTTATATAAAGTATACTTCTTCAGCGGTGGAGTAAGCGGCTATCGATTTTCAAAAATGTAAAAAAAAACTGCTACGTGGACATACTCGAGCGCGTCAGATATTGATAGCGTACATGCCCTACGTATTTTTAATAATGTGCGTATGTTAATCTGACCGTTTGCATGGTGGGGGTGGTCATACGTAAGGGTTAAAAATGAAGAAAAAAAAAATTTAATCGGGCGCGTCAGATTTTTTTAGGGGATGTTAAGTGAACCTATAAGAAGCCCACATTCAATAATCTGACGATAAGGATGTGATGCAAGGTAGTGGCAATTATTTGAATTTGCAAAAAAAAAAGTACCATTTTGAAATGCTCGAGCGCGTCAGATTAAGACATATATGGTTCGTCTTTATGTCCTGGACGGGTTGCTTAATAATCTGACGATTATCTGGAGGGATTTGCTTAATCTGACAATTTTTGTGCAATAGAACAATAGATTTTTTAAACCCGCTGAACTTAATAAATTGAAAAAGGCATTTAATATTAAATATAATATTATATCATAGTAATATTATTAATATTAAATAGTAAGTTTTTATAAACTTTAGTTCACGTAGCGTTAAATATTAAAATAGCAAATAAGTCAAAACGTTGTAAATAATAACAGGGTGTCATGGCAACAGTGCCAACAGTAAGGAGGCAAAGATGTTAAAAAATAAACTGGACACAAAGCTTTATTTTTAATCTAGTGTGCTAAGCATAGGGGGTTTTTATTTGTATATAACAAGTGTCTCCACCACAGGGGCCCTCAAGCGGCTCCTACACTTGCGCCTGCCGCGGGCGGCAGCTCGGCCTTCGGCCTCGCGGTCACTTCTCATGGGCACTGATCATGGTGGGTATCGTCATGGGTTTCGTATGAATTCTCCTGCCGAGGGCTTTCCAATGAGGTATCACACATTATTCTATCATGGATGGGACGGGAGTTTTGAGTTAAAGAAGGAAGAAGAATTGAAAAAGGCGTGTTTGGGGGGGGGGGGGGAGGACGGTTATTGGCTATAGTTGCCACTTTTTATTAAGAAATCACATGGAAGAATGGAAGAAATCACATGAAGATGGAACGCAGTGAAAGTTTACTTAAATACGAAGGAGAACCGTAGGAAACTCGGACACACGCAGCTCGGCCCTTCGGGCCTCGCCGTCACTGCTTCTGTAAATTAAGTATTGTGGTGGGTGTCATGGATGTCAAATCAATCGTCGAGTAGAGAGCTGTCCAATGAGGCATCACACATCATGCTAACATGAATGGAACGATAGTTAAGAATTAAAGAAGGAAGAGGAATGGAAAAAAGGCGAGTTTGTGAGAGGGAGGAGGGTGGATGTTGGAAAAAATTTTAAATACTCGTTTCAAACCCTCATTTTAATTGCTTTTATGGACATGTAAGCCATTCATGTCCATTACAAATTTTGGCTGTGGAATTGTTTTTCTTCTGTTTTTCGGTCTTATTACACCTAATTGGATATTAATTAATTTTACACTCATGAAACCAATATAGGTTGCTATAAAATTCTTAGCAATGCCAATGATACTATGCCAAGCTTTCAAAATCAGTATCCTGGGATGAAATGGCTGAAAAAATAATAATACCGTATGTAAAAAATATGTAAAATAGGTCATTTGCTGCATTGAAACAGCACTAAGAATAGATATTGTATATGGGCCGATTTGATTTCTTAGATACCCTACAGTATGAAATAAAATATTATGTCATATAAATCTACATAACACAACATAAACCACGGGTAAATAAAAATTGAAATGAAACGGGATATTTCCCCGACTTTTCCTTTAACTTTTGTGTTTCGACCGAATTTTAAGGGGTTAGGGGGTTACGGACGATAGTTTGACGTGACAACGCCTAAATTAACTTAAATTTAATTAACTAATTAACTTAAATAATATATGGCTGGAAAGAGAAAGAAACGTGGAAAAGCCCGTAAAAGCCTTTAAGTAATTTTAATTTTTTATATATAGGTAGACAATAACGCGGCCGAAAGAGGCCTTTTTTGAGGAAAATCGTGCGCACCCCATGGCGTTTTACACCCTCAAAGCCAAAACACTTGCTTGATTACCAAAAAGCATATCATGGCATGAAAGAGGAAGAATGGACGAAGACATAAGTATAATTTAAATTATTAAGATAGGTCTTCCACATCAAAAAATTGCTTTAAACCCGCCCACGCAATTCAAATGGGATTGCCGGAAGTGCGTCACTTGGTGTTCCACTCCCGTTTAAGGGGTGAAGGTATGAATTTGAAAATATGTGTTTGTACTCGTTTGAAACCATAATTAAAACTGCTTCTAATGAGACATAAAAAATTAATTTCGGTTGAAAATTGCAGGCTGTGGAATTGAATATCAATTTTTTCGTCAATATGCACCGAAATTGAATATTAATTAATTTTACGGTCATAAAAGCAGTATTCTTGGCTTTAATTAGCCTAACTTTGCTAAAAATACTATAATATACATTAAGCCATAGTATCTGTTAGTTACTCCTGGGACTTAGAGGTGAAAAAAAATTATTTTGCCGAGAAACCGGAAAATATTCATTTATCTATCACATAGCTGCATTGAAACAGCTTGAAGAATACGTATTGTATGTGGTGGTTTTAAATTTTTTTTGATTTAATACAGTACATGTTAAAGTAATTCGTGATAAAAACATCTACAAAATGCAACATAAGCCACGGAGTAAATAAATACCAAAATCGAACGGGAGATTTCCCCGACCTTTTCATGAAATTTTGTGTTTTGACCGAATTTTCAGGGGGAATGGGGTTGAAAGTAGTTTTATGTTTGTATTTGTTTAAAACCTGTATTAAAGCCGCTTATAATGAGGCAATAACCGTGTAGCCCTAAGTTGGATATTACAGGCTGAACCATTTTTTAACTCTTTTTTCGTCTATATACACAGAAATTGAACATTAATAATTTTTACGGTTTCAAAAGCAAAATAGGTGGCCTAAATTAGCTTGACATTGCTATAGATACTATAGTTAACAATAAGCAACAGTTTCCGTTGGTTATTCTAGGGAAAAAAGGGTGCAAAAAAATTAATGTGTCGAGAATACAGAAAATAGTCATTTATCTATTGAAATTGAAATAGCTCGAAGAATACCTAGTGTATTCGGGGTTATTTGACTTTTTCGGTTAGCTTATTGTATAAGCTAAGATAATAAAAGATAAAAACGTCGACTAAACGCAACATAAACCATAGAGTATGTAAATCAACGAAGGTGGACATGAAACATGCCTTAAAAATTAACAAATTTTCGAAATTTTGGGTTCTTAAATTGGGAAAATATGTTGATAGTGTACCATAGTTAAGTTACATTAAACCGGTGCAGTGGCATAATGTGTGATAACTTTTATCCATATAAAATACATATTATAGAAATAGGAAGCAAAAGATTGGCCATTTTTAACGTGAAACTTGAAGATATGCACACTGCAACCGAAATGGTAGGTCTGAATTGGATGATTTGTTGATAACTTGTTTACATTAGTAAACAACATGCGAAACTGCAAATTTAAAAAACATTTTCACCCCTAAAATAAGGGTAAATTTTTTTGAAATGATCGAAAACGGGAATAATTTTGAGAATATCGCGTGAAATTTCGTGTTTGACCCGATTTTAAAAGGGAAGGGGGGACAATGGAACCACCCCTTGTAAACTCGGGTGAAAGCCCTATTTATACTGCCTTCAACGACATATTAGACATTCTCGCATATTGATAACTGCAGACTGTGCAAAATTTGTAACTGCAGAAACGGGTGAATTCCAATGAGTTTTTCGTAAAATTTTGTGTATCGACCCAAATTTCAGGGGGAAGGAGGTTCATAGTAGTTATGTGTTTGTATTCGTTTAAAAGCTGTATTTGTGCTGCTTATAGTGAAGCAATAAGCGTTGGCCTAAGTTGGACATTACATACTGTATAATTTTTTTAACTATTTTTCCCTCTTTATACACCTAAATTGAAAATTAATCAATTTTACGGTTTTGAAAGCAAAATAGGTGACTTTCATCAGCTTGACGTTACCACAGATACCATAGTATACATTGAGTAAGAGTTTCCGTTAGTAATTCATGGGATTTATGGGTGCCAAAATATTAATATGCCGAGAATACAGAAAATAGTCATTAATCTATCACATGGCGGCATTGAAATGGCTCGAAGAATACGTAATGTCTTTGGGGTTATTGGACCTTTTAATGTAGCCTATATTATAACATAAGATATTAGAAGATAAAAAGGTCTAATAATCGCAACATAAACCATAGAATATACGTAAACCACCGAAAGTGGAAATGAAACATGCCTTAAAAATACACATATATTTGATATTTTGGGTTCTTAAATTGGGAAATTATGTTGATATTGTACGTTAATTATATGAATCACCTACAGTAGTTTAATGTGTGATAATTTTTATCCATATAAAATAAATATTATAGAAATAGGAAGCAAAATATGGGCCATTTTTAACGTGAAACATTATGCAATAGCTTTTGTTAGTCATTTGTGGGATTTAAGGCTGCAAAAAAATTGATCTGCCGAGAAACCGGAAAATAGTCATTATCCTATTATATAGATAGCGGCATTGAAATAGCTCGAAGAATGCATATTGTATGTGGGCCTATTTGACCTTTTTAGATTGTCAATGGTATTTGCCAAAATTATGTGTGACATAGACACCTACGAAATACAACATAAACCATGGAGTAAATAATAAATAAAATAAAATATGATATTTCCCCGACTTTTTCTTGAAATTTTGTTCTTTGGTCGAATATTCAGGGGGTAGGGGGTTGATGGATGTTATGTGTTTGTATTCGTTTCAAACCTGTATTTGGGCCGTTTATAATTAGCGAATAACAGTCGGCTTAACTTCTTTATTGCAGACTGTATAATGTTTTGTCTATTTATTCGTGTTAATACGTCTAAATTGAATATTAATTATTTTTACGTGTTTGAAAGTAGGAAAGATGACTTGAAACAACTCAACGTTGCTACAGATATTATGTCAAACATTATGCAATAGCTTTTGTTAGTAATTTGTGGGATTTATGGCTGCAAAAAAATTAATCTGCCGACGAGAAACCGGGAAAACTTTATTATTCTATTATATAGATAACGGAATTTAAATAGCTCGAAGAATGCATATTATTGTATATGGGCCTATTTGACCTTTTTAGATTGTCACAACGGTATGGGCTAAAATAATGTGTGATAAAATATCTACATAACACAACATTATTATTAAATTATTTTATTATTATTAAATTATGTGTGACATAGACACCTACGAAATACAACATAAACCACGGAGTAAATAACAACTAGAATCAAATATGATAATTCCCTGACTTTTTCTTGAAATTTTGTTTTATGGTCGAATTTTCAGGGGGAAGGGGGTTGATGGATGTTATGTGTTTATATTCGTTTCAAGCCTTTATTGGGCCGTTTATAATTAGTGAATACCTGTCGGCTTAACTTCTTTATTGCAGACATTATAAATTTTTTTTGTCTATTTATTCGTGTTAATACGTCTAAATTGAATATTAATTAATTTTACGGACTTGAAAACAATGTGGGTGGCTTATATTACCTTAACATTGCTACATATACTATATCAAACACATTAAGCAATAGCTTTCGTTGGTAATTCCTGGTAATTGTGGGTGCAAAAAAATTAATATGCCGAGAATACGGAAAATAGGCATTTATCTATCACTTGACGGGATTGAAATAGCTCGAAGAATACGTAGTGTATTTGGGTTTATTTGACCTTATTAGATAGCCTATAGTATAAGATAAGATAATAAAAGATAAAAACGTCTACTAAACGCAACATAAACCATAGAGTATGTAAACCACCGAAAGTGGACATGGAACATGCCATCAAAATACACATATATTCGAAAATTTGGGTTCTTAAATTGGGAAAATATGTTGATAATGTACGATAATTACATTAAACCGGTACAGTAGTATAATCTGTGATACATTTTTACCATATAAAAGAAATATTATAGAAATAGGAAGCAAAACATAGGCCATTTTTAACGTGAAACTTGAAGATATGCGCACTTTAGCCAAAATGGTAGGCCTAAATTGGAAGATTTGTTGATTTATTGTTTACATTTGTAAACAGTATCTGAATCTGCAAATTTACGATACATTTTGACCACGAAAAAGAAGGTAGATTTTTCGAAATTATCGAAAACGGGAATATTTTCAGTAATTTAGTGGAAAATTTCGTGTTTGACCCGATTTTAAAGGGGGAGGGGGATGATGAAAACATCCCTTGTATACTCCCTTGAAAGCATCATTCATACTGCATTTAGCGACATATTAAACATCCTCGCGTATTGAAAACTGCAGACTGTGGAATTTTTGTAACTGCAGAAACGGGAGAATTCCTTGAGTTTTTATGTGTCTCGACCGAAATTTTAGGGGGAAGGGGGGAGGAGGAAGTCATGTGTTTGTATTTGTTTAAAAGCTGTATTTGTGCCACTTATAATGAAGCAATAATTGTTGGTCTTACTTGGATATTTCAGACTATATAATTTTTTTATCTCTTTTATAGTTTTAATACACCATAATTGAATATTAATTAATTTTACGGTATTGAAAGCACTGTGGGTGGCTGAAATTACCTTAACATTGCTAAAGATACTATAGTCAACATTAAGCTAATGCTTCCGTAGGTAAATCCTGGTTAGAAAACATTTTCACCCCTAAAATAAGGGTAGATTTTTCGAAATGATCGAAAACGGGAATAATTTTGAGAATATCGCGTGAAATTTCGTGTTTGACCCGATTTTAAAGGGGGAGGGGGGATTTAGCGACACATTAACTATTCATGTCGGTTCAAAATTGCAGGCTGTGGAATTTTTTATCTCTAAGCATGCACAGCCGGGTATACCCTTTTCCCGCATGTAGGCCTCTTGCACACCCCCCTTACATACCTAGCTGTGGGGAAACTGGTAGACTGACAGCAAAACAGGTTACACAGTTGTAAAGAGCAAGGATAGTGGAAAGAGGCAAAGTGGTTTTAATTTTTTCCAATCAATTTTTTCTCCGCGAAAATCGCCCCCGAAAAACGCGTTTTTTCGTCGAAAACGGGCATTTTTCGCATTTTTGCCCTTTTTCACTTTCCTAATTATCTGGAAGCCGTCAGATTTTACATAGGTATGAGACCTGGGGGGAAAGTTGGGGAACGATTCACCGAATAGCGCTACGAAGCCATTTCCAATTTTGGCCCGATTGGGATGATTCTATTTTTCGACCACTCGACTTGGATGTATCTAACTTGTAAGTCCATTTGTCGGGCGGCTGCGCCCTCGCTTGGATTGATCAGTGAGTGGTCGTAGGTGGGTTCTATAGAGTTGCACGGCGTCATGGCAACAGAAATCATAGTGGGTAGACGAGTATATTATAGGCATGACACAGCTGCCAGCATTAAACTTTCTCGAAGAATCTTTGTTACTTCGGCTTGTGGAAATCGTCAGATTATATATTTTTCGTTATCCCTGAATTATTTCCTTTCGAAAAAAAAATAATTTAGTCACGCTCGAGGATGCCGAGGTGACGTTTTTTTTTACAACTTTGTAGACCCCTCCTTTCTTTATGTCACTACGAAATTGTCAGATTAGTGAAATATACACTTTTTAGCATGTAATTAACTCACCCACCATCCCTTAATCTGACGCGCTCGAGAATATCCGATGATCAATTTTTTTTTACTAATCTGATCCTTTATTCTTGACGGCCGGCCATACATACGGGGCTCATATTTGGTGGAGGCAATTAACAGGTTCAAGGTATTCTCCCGTATCTTAATCTGCCGCGCTCGAGTAAATCCACAAATCCCCGCTTGGGCTCCCCTACTATATAGGCTAAATAAATAAAAATTGAATTGACAGGTAGGTACATTTTCCGACCAGTTCTCTCACGCAGGTGCAATAAAGCATAAATTATGTGTTTTAAAGATAACACTTAATTTTATTTTATTAAGCTTATTTTGTTTTACTAAAACAACCCTTTCATTATCTTCTACTTGATTCTTGGTTTCTACCTTGCCTACATTTCTAATTCTATTCCAATTCTATCTATGGTCGGATCTTAGATCTTCTAGTGTGTAGAGACCTGCACAAGTATACCAGAACGCTACCACCATGCCATCGAACCCATTGACTCTGCGGCCTTTGCGCTAATGCTGTCTTTGTGTGACCCAAGCCAGTGGATGTCCATGGATGGGGCAATGCGTGGGGAAGAGGCCGTCCCTCGTTTGTGTGGACACAGAACCTTTGTAAAGAATTTAATTTATATAGGGTTCAGTCTCAAACCTGGACCTACCGGTTCATGGTTGAGTTCACACTGGAGTCGCAAAATTTGTCTCAAAAGCTACCAAAATTAATTTAAAATTGACACCATGTTGACGGCATTGGCGGAAAATCTGAAAATCTCAAATGGTCTGGGGGGGGGGGGGGTCTAAGCGCCAAATAAATTTTTTTTTAAAAAGCAGTAAATCTGTAAATTTTCCAGAAGCCTCGCCCTTCACCCCTACTTCTCATTAAAACAAAAAAATAAAAATGTCCTGTCAAGTTCACGAAAGATTATAATAGCAATGCTCAGTGGCGTAACCAGGGCCGGCCCGTGGGTTCGCGAGGCCAGGAGCGAGATTCTGCGCGAGGGCCCCCCAAGGACGGGTCCAGGACAGATTTTCTGGGGGGGGGGGGCATTCCGGGAAAAGTGGGTGTAGCCTACCAAGCCAAATTAATTTTTACCGATTGTGCAATTGGAGTGTTTGTTAGCAAAACAAGGCCCATTAATTTACAGTGCCTTACTTGAATAACCCATGCGCCTGATGCAGAGAGATACCAATGGGGCGTCCGGGGGTGTCCCCGAGGAAAAATCTAAAATATAAGGGCAAAATAGTGGGGTTTTACGCATTTTAACAGCAGTAATAATGCTTATTCATATTTTGGAATCAGGGGGGCCAGGGGTCTCCCCCGGAGGAAAAATTTGAAAATATAAGGCCAAAATAATGGGGTTTTCTGCATTTTAACATCAGTAATAATGCAGCAATAATGCTTATTCATATTGCACGATCCAGGGGTCTCCCCCGGAGGAAAAATATGAAAATATAATGGAAAAATAGTGGGGTTTTACGCATTTTAACAGCAGTGAACGATAGGGTTTCGAAGGGGGGGGGGGGAAACGTCATACATACAGCTTAAAATTAATGACCTTTGTGAGAACTTGGAAAATAGTCCTCCGTTTGTCGGCAACTTTGTTTGTATACATTCGGTACTTCGATTTGATGTTGGTAGAAAGAAAAATAAAGATGACGATTTAATAAAATATATAAGTTTGATTTTTTAGTAATTATATGATTAAATAACCTGCGTTTTAACATTTTGGCGACCGTGACAGGACAGTGAGTTTCTAAGCAATATTTCATATACATTAGCAGGGAAGATACACGAAGGACGATACCACCACAGCACATTTGGCTACGATATTCCGATTAAGGAAGATGGAAATTATGTAATGGCTTTAAAATTTTGTGAAGTATATTTCATTCACCCAATATGAAAGTTTTTGATGATGATATTGATTATGATGATGATGATCATGATAATGAAGAAGAAGATGATGATGAAGTGGACCGTATTAACTACTTGCATAATGTAAGGGTTGATTTGAAGAACAGATTTCAAAGGGAATACATCGGTGTTTTGAGTTCCCGATCTAGAGCTTCACGGGGGGCGGTTAAAAATTGGAGATGTTGTGCTTGTGTGCCCAGATGGGGGAAGAGGGTTTGTAAATTGCGTTTGCAAGGAAGTAGACTTGATTTGATCAAGTCTAAGGGGGAGTATGTGAGAACTTGGAAAATAGTCCTCCGTTTGTCGGCTACTTTGTTTGTTTACATTCGGTAATTCGATCTGATGTTGGTAGAAAGAAAAATAAAGATGACGATTTAATAAAATATAAGTTTGATTTTTAGTAATTATATGATTAAATAACCTGCGTTTTAACACCTTAGTGTCCTTTGCGAAGGAGCCAGAGGGTTTAGGGGCCCTGAAAGGGGGGGGGGGGAGTAAACAGACCTGAAATAGTTTTATTTTACGCATTTCGATAGCAGTACCTTAGAGATTTTACAGGCAATTAATGCAATTGCGACCAAGGGGGGCCAGGGAGTCTTCCCCGTGTGAAAATTTTAGAAAAATATGCCTGAAATAGTGGAGTTTTAAGCATTTTGAGTACAGTAACAATTGGATTTTAGACGCAACAAATATAACTGATTGGCAATTGGCCGCAGTGCCGGTCTCCTCCGGGTGAAATTTCTTTAAAATGTGGCTTGTAATAGTGGGATTGTACGCATTTTGATAGTAGTAACGTAGAAAATAGCTGGACAAGGGGGCCCGGGGGTCTCTCGCGAGTGAAATTTTTTGAAAATTATCCCTGAAATATTGGGGTTTTACGCGTTTTTAGAGCAGTAACAGTTAGAAGAATATACTCTAAACAATGGGGGCCCGGAGAATTTCTTCGAGATAATTGGCTAGATTTTACAGACGAAGATTTTGTTAAGACTTGAGTTATTATAATTTTTTCATAAATACATCCAACATAGCGACTTCCTCTAAAAGAATTCGGACTTTATTCGCTTAATAGATGGGACAATACATATAAATTTTATAGTTACTTAGGATGCTAGGGGGGCAGGGACAGACCTGGGGGGCTTGGGGGGGCTAGGCCAGACCTGGGGGGCTGGGGGGGCTAGGCCAGACCTGGGGGGCTGGGGGGGCTAGGCCAGAGCTGGGGGGGCTATGCCCCCCCCCCCAGGACCTCCATTTTCCGCCCATGGTTGTCGGACGCAAATATTCCTTTGGATTATAATTTACAAATTTTTTTATGATCGGTAAATTGTAAATATTAGTATATTTCTAAGCACTTGCCGTTTTGGTGTCGACCCCATCCCCGCCGGTGACGCCGCTCTCTTGCTGCGGGGTGGGGTCTCCTGTCCCTCCATCACGCCTTCGGGGCTGTCATCAGGCAGATGTTGCTCAACCCATTCGCCGTCGGGGTTGGGTGTCGGATTGGTGGTGGAGATGGTATTGGTAGTGGCGGTGGTGGTAGTGGAGGTGGCGGTGGTGGTAGTGGAGGTGGCGGTGGTGGTGGTAGCGGCGGCGGTGGGTGGTTGTCGTCGTGGGCATCGGGGGGGTGCCACTTCCCCCCTCGAATAGGGTGTATCCCGTCTGAAACAGCAACAAATTAAAATAGGGTACCTGGGCAAATTTAAAGATGCTATTATGAGTGGAATATGTTATGAGTGAATAAGAGTAATGAGTGAAATTGATAAATTTTAGTTTAATTTAAAGTTATTAGTATTAAGGGGAGCCCAGCACGGGAGAAATCCTTTGGGCCGACCCTACTTCATTATGTATATTACTAATTTAAGAATTATTGGAAATTAACAAATTCAAAAATACAAATTTGTAACCTACCTTGTTCGGCCGAGCCGACTGGGGGCAGGAGCTCCTCCCCACATAGAGCTGGCTCCATCTAAAAGCAATTGCAACTCTCGGTTCATTTTTATTTTTTTTTTTAGTCTGTCTCTTTCAACGGTAAAAATCGTTATGAGAGAATAACATTTTGTTTAGAAAGAACAAGGTGGGCCAAGTGAAGTGTTTTTCGTTTTATTCGTTCTTGTCATTCTGTCACTTGCAATATGTTGCTACGCAGGCCTATTTCCGTGGTACTTGACAATTTGATGATTATAGCTTTCCAATTAATAGGTAGCATAAGGAAAGCTTTGTGATGGTCGAAATTTTCAATTCCGAGATTTCAACGGAATTACGTTTTGACGCCTGTCTGTCGCTCTGTCATTTCATCGATTTCCAGGCAACTACTCGGTCGATTTTTATTTAATTTTGCATGTAGGTTCACAAATATCATATCTCGAGACCATTTATTGTTTTACATTGGGCTAACTCGATTTGGGGGGGGGGTTATTCTAAAAAAACTCCAAAAAAACGTCGAAAAAATTATTTCTCAAAAACGATTCCTTTTGAATTCACATGCATTGTAGTCGTTATTAATGTTGACAGAGTTGAAGTTGAAGCAGAGGGGGCATTCGGGTGACTCGGCGATACCTATTCTATGCAGGTGGCTCTGGAGGTAGTCATTCCCTGTGGCCATTCAGAACGCTGCCACAGCGATGTCCCGGCGCAAGTTGCTGGGGATGGTTTTTGCTAGGAGCGGATCCCATCGTTTGACAGCTGCTCTTACTTTCCAGACATCTCTGGTCGCGTTCTTGGCATTTGCTTGAATTAGTCTGCAAGTGGTGGGGAAGATGAGGGGATGCAGAGGTTGCGGTAGTAGGCACCCCGCCTTTGCTAGTTTGTCAGCCCCCTCGTTCCCACGGATGTCAGTGGCCAGGGACCCATTGTAGGTGGATATCTGACACGGTTTGTAGCTCCAGGAGTCTAGACTGACACTGCCTTAACGTGCGTCCAAATGGGCGTACGTCCAAGTCCAAGCTAAAAAACATACGATCAGTCCACCAGCTGTTGTCTTCCGGTTCTGTGTTTGTATACGTGTACATTAATATTAAGGATGAATTGCAACTACTGTACGCTGCAGCAGTTTGTATATACATTAAAAAAAGAAGAAACCAAAAAAGAAGTGGCAGAATGGTTGGCTTTCAAGAAGGAGGGATATCAGTCACTTGAATTTGATAAAACAACTCACTTTGGAGCCTTCTGACTGGAATAATTACCTCAGAAACAGCCAACAGCCATTTCACCGCAAGCATTGGGGCACATAATACCAGAGACATGCATGCAAATTTTGCGGTTCCTTCAAGATTACATGAAGGTAAATATGCCTCCTGCTGATTAAGGTATTAATGTGTGAGAATGCAAATTAATTTTTAGCAGGTAGGTCCTACAAGTTGAAATTGAAAATTTTAAGGGTCCGCAGAACCAACTGTCTGTGAAATTTACCCTAAGGACCACCCACCTGGGCACGTCACTCGTCACACGTCAATCGGCAGTTGGTCGTGCGGGGCCTATAGCACAATTATTTTCATAAAAGTTATGAATGAGATATTTAGCCTCAAGGCTGAACCATATACCCGCGACCTTGGGGCACACATTGCACTCTTCAAAATTCAATATCAGAAAAATTAGCAATTTTGAAGATATTATTTTTGTGGCAATGGTTAGAGTAAACATGTATCTTTACACGCCCAGAATTTTTATTTGTGGTTGTACAGTGATTCATAGCAGAAGGTTGGTAGCTAGTAGGTTGGCTTAGTAATAGAACAAAAAGTCAAAATTTATTTTATTTCTTTATTTTATTTTAAAAAATCACCCCAAATCCTCACAACGGTATTCATCATCCATTGCCTCTTCATAAGCTTGCATTACTTTATTAACCGAGCCTGATGAAGTGTCATGAGAAGAAGTGAGAGGGGGAGGTGGGGGATAATTATCGGTTACTATCCTACTAGTAACGTTAAGGATGCGAAGTTCGGCAAAAAAAAGCACGTCACTAATCATTTTCTGACAGAAAGGAACCATTTCAATCGCTCGAAGTTTTGCCTCATGTCTATTCTTCAATTTTGCAACTGCGGTTTGGCCACCAGTTACATCCAACCTCTTAGATATTTTTTCCAAAACCAAGTGAGCTTTTGTTGCTGGTCTTTTGAATTGCTTCGACGATGACGTAGAATATACACTCGCTGGGCTCGATACACTTTGTTCTGAATCGATGGAATCGCTTGCCTGGAACAATTATATCTCTGTTTAATAACAAATCGCAGAGCAGTGTACTTACGAGATTCTAAATTACAACTTTATTATTTTCAGAGTCCTAGTACAGAGCAAGAATGGAGGGAAGTTGCTGAGCAATTCGAAAAAATGTGGAATTTTCCGCATTGTCTTGGTGCTTGGGATGGGAAGCACATCAGAATAACTCCACCTCCCGGAAGCGGGTCTTACTTTTACAATTACAAACACTTCCATTCTATTGTACTCATGGCTTGCGTTAATGCCGACTACGAGTTTATCTGGGTGGATGTCGGTACAAATGGTCGCAGATCAGATGGCGGAGTTATAAGAAATACCGAGTACTTCAAGAAACATGAAAATCATCAACTGAACCTGCCTCCTCCGCAATTTCTATCAGATGGCATGACCCAAGTGCCATATGTTTTTATTGGGGATGAAGCGTTTGCTTTAAGCCAACAAAATTTGAACACACAGCGTCGAATTTTTAACTACCGCTTATCCAGGGCAAGAAGAATTGTTGAAAATGTTTTTGGAATTTTGGCCAGCAGGTTTCGAATACTTCATACAAGCATTAACTTGTCATTAGAGCGGATCGACATTGTCGTTCTTACATGTTGTATTCTACATAACTTTCTCAGAAGAAATTGTATAGTACAAACTCATACAACGTAAAAGACACTGGTGAGGAAAATGAAGAGTATAATTTACAACCCAGCCTTCAGTGCACTTTATCGAGAAATGCAAGTATGTCAGCAAAGCTTGTGCGCGAAAAGTTTGCAGAATATTTCGTTGGGGAAGGGCAAGTGGACTGGCAAGACGCAAAAATAGGGCTATGACAGGGACGTCGTCATTTGTTGCGTCGGCAGACAATTAGGCTAAATGTTTAAAAAAATCAGCTTTTAAGTTACCTTAACTAAATAAATGGTGAAAAATTAAGCAACTGTTGTTTCTCACCTTATTTTCTCCGAATGGTAAATCTTCAATAATTGAAGAGGCTGTTTTGCTTGTTCGTTGAGCTCATTCATTCATGAAATGGAGATGGCTGAAGTACCAAAGTTTTTGCACGTGGATATCATCCACTCCCGTACCAGTGCCTTCAGATGCCTTCACCCAAAATAAAAAAATATTAATATATTTATACAAATAGAACTTATATTAACGTAACTATTGTAAAATCTGTCGGCCTAAGGAAGTTTTCATTTGAATAAACTTTAACAACCAACTCACAGTAAATTTTACTGGCACCGGATTGGTAATCTCATGAAGATTTAACATAACACATACTACAGCAATAGCAATCGGGCATGTAGACTTTAAATCTCAGTAGGTAAAAAATTCTTGTCCCAGTATAAATTTGACGCGCTGATGGCGTCGAAATACGACCACTTCCATGGATAGAAAACAGGGTTCACTTCTTCCTGATTCCTGATAGTGCTACCGGGCGAGTTGCTGACCACAACACCCCAACTTGTGCCGAGGTCTTGAAAGAGTGTGCCCTACTACTCCTCAGGCCTGAGCCGTAAATGGGCTGTTGTGATGCAACGATTTTTTAACCACCGTGTACACTAAACACATACTATATTTTGAGATTTTTTCGGGCCCTGTACTACTATATTCATTTTTTAAATGGACCAAAAATACTATAATTTCGCCAAGCTCTATGTAAAGTTGTAAAATAACTCTTCTAAACGTCAAAAAGTAGGCATATATAGCATAAAAATTGCGGTTCAGAGAGAGCACGTGCCAGGCTCTTGCCAGCAGCAGAGGTTCACCAGATTATGTGTTGTATTGGGCTGCAAGAAAGCTGATGGCGGAAGCCTAATGCTATGGTGTAATTGTAATTAAAAAAAAGTTATTAATAGCCTAGCAAGAAATGCAAACCCTGGTTTAGCCTAATGCCTGCACTTTTTGTCCGCGAGGTCACTTCAGTTGCATTATTGTCATTAGGAAATTAAATTATCACTTACCTTCCTCAGCTGTTTTTTGGTAGGACGAGCGCATATTTTGAATTTTTTTTCTACCACTTCTAAAGTTACATTGGGGTCCTTGGTGCGGAAAAATGATAACATGTCATCCCATGCCAAGCCCCTTATCCCTTTGTCATGATAACTGTCATTCAAATGCCAAAGGCATTCGTGCCCCCGGTATTTTTCAATCACTTCCAAAACAAAGTCATGGCCTTTAGTTCCCATGTTTACTCCACGGTAGCTGACACACGACTGATTGCAGTTTGAACGTAGAAATGCACATACACGGTGCGTCCGCGTCCATATGGACTTACTGTTTCCCCATACACGGTACGACCACTAAATGGACGGATGGACGTGGACATCAAAACATTTGGAAATCCAACTTGGTTGCTTCTGTCCACTACGTCCAGTCGGGTTTCCCCATAAACAGAGCGATTTCTGCCAGATTTTGGACGTACGTTCATTTGGACGCACCGTGTATGGCCTGCTTTACTAGGCCATCATCGTGCGGTTCTGGGCAGGCGATGGCTTGCAGTGCTGTGGTCGAGTCTGAGAGAAAAACTGTCTTCTTGGTTAGCCCCATCTTGCACAATGCATCTGCTGCTTTGACAGCTGCTACTTCCCCATCGAAGTTGGTTTTGAATTGGCCCATAGGGAAAGATCCTTTGGCGATGGATGAATAGTAGCCTGCTCCACTAGTGTTGCCAATGGCTGAGCCGTCCGCATAAACGTGCATCCAGTCGCACTGTGGGTACCTCAACGCTATCAAGTCGATAGCAGCCGCCGTTAGTATTTGTGGAGATGTGTCGGCTTTCCTCACGTCTACGCCAGGCAATGAGAGGGAGATGGGGATTTCTGACGTTTCAGCAAGTAGTTCAGGTCTTGCGAAGGGGGGCCTTCCGCTGGCGTCCAAGTTGTATTTTTCTGACAGGGCCAATGCTTTCCCCAGGGGTGTGTTCTGTGTCTTCAGCCTTGGCTATGGTGCAAGGCAACGTTTCCAGAAGTCTTCCTCCTCTATTAAAGAATTTAAGGGTTGTACAGTCGCGGCGCACCTCTATTGGTTCAATGTCTGTTTGACACTCCAAGGCTGTGATAGGGGTGGATTTGACAGCCCCACAGATAGCTCTCAGCGCAATATGTCGGGCAATGTCCAGTTTTCGCATGTTAGCGAGCATCTCATTTTCCGCACACCACGCTCTCAGGACATGCAGGGCTTGGTTCAGTGCTCACTCGAGGGCCCCAGATTATTAGGTTGTCTGCATAGCATAGAACATCAATCCCGGGGATACTTCTAAGTTGTATTATCAAGTCGTTTATCAATCTTTAAAAGTCTGTTTGGAGGGCCCGGTCTTAGGCCACCGGTTTTGTCAATATAATGGTTTTCTCAGAACTTACCGTAGTAATTTCTTGTCACTCTCACATTATATTTTGTTGTTGCATTTGTGAAAACGGAATAGGAAGTTCCGGGCTGGGGTTTTAACTGATATTTTAAATAAAAATAATTAGTTTTGGTACAATTCTTCTTGGAGTCAGCCATACTTGTTTCTGGAATTTTTCTATTCATATTCATCTATTGCCCCGTTTATGACGTGGTTTTAACGTAATTCACTCGATACTGTTTTGGCGGATTTTCTTTGCAATTTAAATTTATTGTTGTCCTTTAATAATTTTGATTAGAAAAGAGTTTGTTGTTGCAGATTTTGTCCAGGTTGATTTTTCTGACCTTAACGCTCCCTGAGGCTTCAGTTGAGTCTCCGCAAGTGGCAGGGTGCGGCTCTGGAGCCAAGCGCCCTGCGATCCGGTTTTCTGGCGGATCCAACATGAGCTTGACATCCGCAGCTGTATATTTCTCGATTGTGTTGAGGAGGTGAGAAGCTGGAGGAAGATTAGCATGGTTGTCGACTGGGCTAGCCCGTTTAACTTTTAACACCAATCCCAGGCTAATCAGGCTCCATGCTTCCGAGACTATCAGGACAGTCAACAGTTTAAGAAAACGGCAACTTTCTAGAGTAGCCCTATGTTAATATTCAATAAGTAATCCATAATTTTCAGTCTAATTTTCCAAAATCAGTAATGCAAGAATCGAATAATCACACGCAGTGGCGGTTTAAAAATTTTCGAAAGTGGGGGGGGGGGGCATTTACAGGCCCCCCCCCTGGAGAAAACAATTGTACAATAGGCCTAAATCAGTAAGGTTTTACGCATAATGTACCTTGGGGAAAGAAGACCCGGGGGTATCCCTCGGAGAAAAAAATTGATTAATGGTTCACATTTGGGTGGATTTGCGCATTTTGCAAGCAGTAGAGATGAGATTTTACCGACGAATAAACCTACCACAGAGGGCAGCCCAAAAAGCCCCTCTTGGCTACGCCCTGTAAGGGGGTGGGGACATGACCCCCCCCCCCCCCCTTGAAACCGCCAGTGATCACACGCAGTTTTTCACAAGGAATATTTCCTTATAAAATGAAAGAAGCAATAGTTATACCATTGCATAAGAAAGGGGATCGCCGCTCTGCAAGGTCATATCGTCCTATAAGTTTACTCAATGTAACAAGTAAAGTCATAGAAAAACTTATGGCAGCTCGCTTGAACAACTTTTTAACGAAACATAATTGGATAAGTTCAAATCAATTTGGGTTTAGGGCAGGTAAAGGAACAGATTTAGCGTTAATAGAATTTACCCGACTCATATACGATTCTCTAAATAAAGGCCGTAAAACAGCCAGCTTGTTCTTAGGTATAAGCCGTGCCTTTGATTCTGTCGAACACAATTTGCTCCTAGACATTTTATGGAATGCAGGGGTAAGAGGAATAGCGTGGGAGTGGTTCAAGAGCTATCTGATCGGGAGGACTCAGAGAGTACGTTTGCAAATTCAAAAAAGTGGAACAGTTGGGTTTGTAGATAGTGACGCTTTGGAACAACTATGTTCTGTACCACAAGGCTCAATCTTAGGCCCATTATTATTATTTATTTTATACACTAATCAACTATGCAACTTGCGGCTACATGGTACTTTGACTAGCTTCGCTGATGACACGGCACTCTGCTACTCTGCAAGAGACTGGAATGAGATACAAAAGTTTATGACTGAGGATTTACAACATCTTAACACTTGGTTCCAAATCCATGGCCTTACAATTAATGTTAGTAAAACCTGTTTTCTGCCATACAATCTAAGAACAGGAAGTATAGATGAGCCCCTCGAAGTGAGATGCCATGCGTATAATTGCTACTTACAAAATCCAAATTGTCAATGCCCAGCTATCACTAAAGCACAAACGACGAAATACCTTGGCGTCCACTTCGACAGTGATATGAAATGGAGCAGCCACTTAAAATCGATAAACGGAAAATGTCGAAATTTTTTAAGACAACTTTTTTACCTCCGCACGGTCTGCCCTCAAAAAATTTTAATCCAACTATACCACTCATTTTGTGAATCTCGGTTAGCGTATGGTATCCAAGTGTGGGGTGGGACCTTTGTTACAAATTTAAATTCACTTGTAGTTACCCAAAAATACCTTATTAGAACAATAGTCAAAAAACCTAGAACTTGGCCATCATTCCCTCTCTTTGCGTCTCTCGGTTTATTCCCGCTGCGGCACTTGTTGTTATACAAGACATTGCGAATTTTTTACTCTATCAGTGGGGACAGGGTACAGAGACCCAGACCAGCAAATACTAGAAGAATTGAGCACCTTGTAGTACCAAGGGCATACATAGCAAATTTTACCAAATCCTACCAATATATAGCACCAAAATTATTTAACTTACTTAATATGTGTCCTGGGTCGCTGTCAATAAATAAATTTTCCAAATTCGTCCGGGAATGGCTGATGAGACGGGAAGAGGTGGAATCTTTATTTGAAATAGTGGACTAGACTGTTATGTGTTTACGAGTGATCTGTTATTAATATGTAAGTGTAGTTTAATATGTTAAATTAAGTCTAATTGATTTTTTTTCTTTTTTCTTTAGTTTTAGAGTAGGGTAAATTGTTATAGGTCTTCATGTGGGGCTTTACAATTATTGTATTTAAATTGTTCTATATTTAATTCATTCATTCATTCATTCATTCAGTTTTAATAATAAGAAATAGCAGTACAAATAAGTAGTAGTTCATGTAACAATTATCAAAGGAAGTAATTATAATAAGAGATCAGATTATTTATTTTCCAAAGTTATGAATATTAAATAAAATTTAAAGTTTCAAGTGGTTGTATACATTATAATACAAGCTGATATTATAATGTTCTATGTATAAGTGATTGCACATTTTGATTGTTAGTCGCTGTCATCTTGCGACTGGTTGTTTGGCTCCTCTTGAGATTGAGGATTTTGTCTTCCCGATTTGGTTATTAAGCCCGGGATTTTCCTATGTAATTTTGAGTGCTTCCACGTTCTTGAATATTTTTAATTCTTGGGTATACCTGGAAACAGGAAAACATATTTTAGTATTAATTATAACAATTTATATTCATTATCGTTGTGTCAATATGAGGACGTGTCATGTCAATGCAGGAGACGACAGGGAACGCGGCCAGACCACAACAGCCGATGCCACCGCAGTGGAATGCTCCACTGCAGCAATGACTGCCCAACAGCCGCCTTGGGCGACAGTTACACATCAGCAGCAGTTGTGTCAATATGAGCACGTATATGTCATGTCAATGCAGGAGACGACAGGGAACGCGGCCAGACCTCAACAGCCGATGCCACCGCAGGGGAGTGCTCCACTGCAGCAGCCGAAGCCGCCTCGGGCGACAGTTACACAGCAGCCGCAACAACAGTTTCCACAAGCATGGCATACGCCACCACAGCACCAGAGTGCCCACCAGCCGTCACAAGCAAGCCCTTTTATGGCCGCTCTTACGACCCGTTCCGGCATTCGACAGACATGAGTGGCTACAGGAAGGCCCTGGTTAAATTTCTGGGCGTCTGTCGTTCCCGAGACATCTGTTTCTCTGGGAGGAAGAATTTGTACGAGACTTTGAGAGGCAAGCAAATCAGGACTTCCGATGGATTTAATCTATCCCGGCTTGCTAGATCGATCTTCTCTATCGGACGGCAAAAACATGGTTTGAAGTGCACTTACCGGATCTGCAGAGTTGGAATTCCTGGAGGCGTTTACCGTCGTCCGGGGTGACGCAGCGCTACTACAGGAAGATGACACCGGGGCAGAGATCAGTAGAATTCTTGGCCAATATTCGGAATTTATGAGGTCAGCCTTGTGCGCAACAACCTGTTGCCTCTCTACAGAGAAAAGTTGATTTTCGCGGACGTCTACATCTTCCGGCAACTAGAGGCAGCCTGTGCAGAAATAGAAGCAACAATTAATATTTGGCAGACAAAAATACCGTATGTAAGTATGGCCGATGCGTACACCAACTTAAAGGCAGCAGCGGTGAATCTTTGTTACAATTGCGATTCGCTACACATTATTTTAAAGATTGTGGGCCGCCCGATGACATGGACCCTCCACATCCCGAATTTGCGGATTATATTAAGGATTACTTTTCCAGCGCCAGAGCAGATCGAGCTGGCATGTGTAGGGCTGGCTGAGTGAGCGGCTGCAGCAGGATGACTTCAACAGACTACCAACCTTAGAACTAAACCAAGTGACATGTAAGGCTATCTTAGGCCACAACAGGAAGCCAATAGTAATTGCTGACTTGACAAAGGACAAAATAGGCACATAATCGACGATATTAAAACCACTTTCGGAAGAAATAGCAAGCCTGGGCAAAGTCATAGCAATCGGGCTAGATGACTGTTCGGAAATGGATTCGGGTTGTGGAAAAACGACTTAGGTTATAAAAAACCATATCCCTGGGAAGGATTTAAAATTTTAACAGCGACCAGAGAAGGAGTCAAGTCCGTGATACATGCTGTAACGAATGCGTACGGTATAAAGGGGGCCGTTCTCCAAAAAGACTACAGGACTGTCGCATCAATCCTAATTAACGGCTCCGAAATAAAATATGATAGGGTCATAGTAGACAAGGGATAGCTACTCCATGCCGGATCTTTATGAGTTTCTGCCATCAAAGCTGAGTGCAAAGAAATACTGGTACTCGGGCACTCCAACCCAATTCCTAACCTGGACAGGGGAAAAGTGTGCCCCTCTGGTTTAAAATTCCATAGGCCTGATATACATGGGGCAAAATTACAGAGGAAATATCGACCACACATCGCTGCCCCGCTGACCTATGCTTTGCATTAAAAGATTTATACAAAAACATTCACACTACAATCAAAGTAGTGATGTCACTTGAACAAATCCCGATTAGCCAAAACACGCCATTGCCAAACTATCCAAACAATATATACCTTACTTTCACTAAAATTGAAAAAAGAAGAGTTAATTAAGCAGGGAGTACAGGAATATGGAAATCAATGTTATACTGACCATGAACTGCAGGGTGGTTGCACAGACAACATAGCGATTGTAAGGTTAAATCGTGAGGAAAATCACATCTACCACAGCGTTCCACATGCTATTTATTGCTGCCCTTAGTAAGCACAAACAATCTTTGAAATACATAACAGCTGCTGCCGATGACTCTCTTTCAAGATTTATAGTGTCAACAACAAACAAAAACATCGATGAATGGAATCAGCTGTGGCTAAATACATGTACGTCAAAACAAATTGTGACAGCTGAGGCCACTGCGTCAGAGAAAACAGACTCTGCACTTGACACCTGCTCAAGCCGTGGACCTAAACACTATAGTACTATACAGGCAATTAATACTCCCGACATGAGAACGCAGGATGGATGGTTAGACGATTGTGACCTCCAACAGTATATAGAGGGAATAGAACGAAAACTAAACGACCAAACGAAGCATACGCCACCACAGCACCAGAGTGCCCACCAGCCGTCAAACAACAGGCTGGCCACAGCCACCGCCGACCTGGCAACACCAGCAACCCTTTTATGGCCGCTCTTACGACCCGTTCCGGCATTCGACAGACATGAGTGGCTACAGGAAGGCCCTGGTTAAATTTCTGGGCGTCTGTCGTTCCCGAGACATCTGTTTCTCTGGGAGGAAGAATTTGTACGAGACTTTGAGAGGCAAGCAAATCAGGACTTCCGATGGATTTAATCTATCCCGGCTTGCTAGATCGATCTTCTCTATCGGACGGCAAAAACATGGTTTGAAGTGCACTTACCGGATCTGCAGAGTTGGAATTCCTGGAGGCGTTTACCGTCGTCCGGGGTGACGCAGCGCTACTACAGGAAGATGACACCGGGGCAGAGATCAGTAGAATTCTTGGCCAATATTCGGAATTTATGAGGTCAGCCTTGTGCGCAACAACCTGTTGCCTCTCTACAGAGAAAAGTTGATTTTCGCGGACGTCTACATCTTCCGGCAACTAGAGGCAGCCTGTGCAGAAATAGAAGCAACAATTAATATTTGGCAGACAAAAATACCGTATGTAAGTATGGCCGATGCGTACACCAACTTAAAGGCAGCAGCGGTGAATCTTTGTTACAATTGCGATTCGCTACACATTATTTTAAAGATTGTGGGCCGCCCGATGACATGGACCCTCCACATCCCGAATTTGCGGATTATATTAAGGATTACTTTTCCAGCGCCAGAGCAGATCGAGCTGGCATGTGTAGGGCTGGCTGAGTGAGCGGCTGCAGCAGGATGACTTCAACAGACTACCAACCTTAGAACTAAACCAAGTGACATGTAAGGCTATCTTAGGCCACAACAGGAAGCCAATAGTAATTGCTGACTTGACAAAGGACAAAATAGGCACATAATCGACGATATTAAAACCACTTTCGGAAGAAATAGCAAGCCTGGGCAAAGTCATAGCAATCGGGCTAGATGACTGTTCGGAAATGGATTCGGGATGTGGAAAAACGACTTAGGTTAAAAAAAACCATATCCCTGGGAAGGATTTAAAATTTTAACAGCGACCAGAGAAGGAGTCAAGTCCGTGATACATGCTGTAACGAATGCGTACGGTATAAAGGGGGCCGTTCTCCAAAAAGACTACAGGACTGTCGCATCAATCCTAATTAACGGCTCCGAAATAAAATATGATAGGGTCATAGTAGACAAGGGATAGCTACTCCATGCCGGATCTTTATGAGTTTCTGCCATCAAAGCTGAGTGCAAAGAAATACTGGTACTCGGGCACTCCAACCCAATTCCTAACCTGGACAGGGGAAAAGTGTGCCCCTCTGGTTTAAAATTCCATAGGCCTGATATACATGGGGCAAAATTACAGAGGAAATATCGACCACACATCGCTGCCCCGCTGACCTATGCTTTGCATTAAAAGATTTATACAAAAACATTCACACTACAATCAAAGTAGTGATGTCACTTGAACAAATCCCGATTAGCCAAAACACGCCATTGCCAAACTATCCAAACAATATATACCTTACTTTCACTAAAATTGAAAAAAGAAGAGTTAATCAAGCAGGGAGTACAGGAATATGGAAATCAATGTTATACTGACCATGAACTGCAGGGTGGTTGCACAGACAACATAGCGATTGTAAGGCTAAATCGTGAGGAAAATCACATCTACCACAGCGTTCCACATGCTATTTATTGCTGCCCTTAGTAAGCACAAACAATCTTTGAAATACATAACAGCTGCTGCCGATGACTCTCTTTCAAGATTTATAGTGTCAACAACAAACAAAAACATCGATGAATGGAATCAGCTGTGGCTAAATACATGTACGTCAAAACAAATTGTGACAGCTGAGGCCACTGCGTCAGAGAAAACAGACTCTGCACTTGACACCTGCTCAAGCCGTGGACCTAAACACTATAGTACTATACAGGCAATTAATACTCCTGACATGAGAACGCAGGATGGATGGTTAGACGATTGTGACCTCCAACAGTATATAGAGGGAATAGAACGAAAACTAAACGACCAAACGAAGCATACGCCACCACAGCACCAGAGTGCCCACCAGCCGTCAAACAACAGGCTGGCCACAGCCACCGCCGACCTGGCAACACCAGCAACCCTTTTATGGCCGCTCTTACGACCCGTTCCGGCATTCGACAGACATGACTGGCTACAGGAAGGCCCTGGCTAAATTTCTGGGCGTCTGTCGTTCCCGAGACATCTGTTTCTCTGGGAGGAAGAATTTGTACGAGACTTTGAGAGGCAAGCAAATCAGGACTTCCGATGGATTTAATCTATCCCGGCTTGCTAGATCGATCTTCTCTATCGGACGGCAAAAACATGGTTTGAAGTGCACTTACCGGATCTGCAGAGTTGGAATTCCTGGAGGCGTTTACCGTCGTCCGGGGTGACGCAGCGCTACTACAGGAAGATGACACCGGGGCAGAGATCAGTAGAATTCTTGGCCAATATTCGGAATTTATGAGGTCAGCCTTGTGCGCAACAACCTGTTGCCTCTCTACAGAGAAAAGTTGATTTTCGCGGACGTCTACATCTTCCGGCAACTAGAGGCAGCCTGTGCAGAAATAGAAGCAACAATTAATATTTGGCAGACAAAAATACCGTATGTAAGTATGGCCGATGCGTACACCAACTTAAAGGCAGCAGCGGTGAATCTTTGTAACAATTGCGATTCGCTACACATTATTTTAAAGATTGTGGGCCCCCCGATGACATGGACCCTCCACATCCCGAATTTGCGGATTATATTAAGGATTACTTTTCCAGCGCCAGAGCAGATCGAGCTGGCATGTGTAGGGCTGGCTGAGTGACCTTTCTTACGTGTCAAAATGGGGGAAACGTTATTTCCTTCCAACGCTGGTAGACATGGGCGCTAATTCTGCCCTAATAGCAGCCCCTTACTGGGACATGTTGGTTACGAGTGGCTTCCGGGTGACGCCTACGTCTGGTCGAGTAAAGTTAGCCGACTCTTCATTGCACGCAGAGCTCGTGGGAACCGCCTGGCAGCGAGTTTAAGTTGGTTCCCGTATGGTCAACCATCGGTTCAACCTGCTTAATGGTCTGAGGCAACCGTGCCTTATAGGCATTGATTTGTTGTTGAAATTAAAGGCCTCTATCGACGTGGCAGGTTCATAATTGGTACTTAAACCCTTACAGAAACAGTTGAACAAGACGGACGCGAGAGACTAAATTAAAACAATGTCGACGCGGGGTCAAGGTAATGAAGAAAAGCCAGCAAATACTATTCCGTTTCTCCGATCGAGAGCTGCCTTAACCAAGACGAAACGTGTGGATTCGAATACAAATAATATAAAAGTTGTATCAAGGAAGCCACCAGGAAGTTACGGCCCATCTCCTCATCAAACCATTGTGGAAAAATAAAAAAAGACATCCAAGAAAGAAGGGAAATGTGATACGACGGACTCCATATCCCCCAAAGAATCCATGACACAGGAGGAAGTGCACAAACCGTGTGAAGTTGAGCATAAAGTCACAAAGGAAAGAGAAAACCTTTTCTAGACGACTTAAGAGAAAAATGCAGAAATGCAGAAGCAAGCAAGCAAAGACGATTGGCTTAAACAACCAGACCCGTGATGGAGCCACACAAACCTCACAAACAATTGCACCAAGCAAGATATTTGTCGAAGCTGGAATCCAAAGAGACCACCGGAACAATGAGGCAGCCAAGCAAACTGTGCCATTCAGCAGCAGCCGCCACAGAGCACCCCAAACTGAGCCACGCAACAGCAGTAGCAACCACGGCACACAAACTAAGCCACCCGGACAGCTGGAGACGGTGACGATACAAACTCACCAAATGGCAAGTAAGCATCAAACCCTTCTTTCCTGGAAAGAGGCCACTATCCCTAAAGCGTTCCCTAATAAATATCTTATTAGCTTATCACCAGTAAAAAAGCCACACTTTAAACCTGTATCAAGTGATGACTGGAATAAGTACCTAGTAGCCACGAACAATTCCATGTAGGTAAGAAAACCCTGGTGACCTCTACTTACTGCTTGCACGAAAAGGTCCATTTGACAATTTCATTTGCCAATAAAGGTAGAGAGGGCAAATATGACATCTCACGTGGGCTAGCACGCTGCTTTCCCCGCACAAGAAAAGCGGCTGCAGCAGGATGACTTCAACAGACTACCAACCTTAGAACTAAACCAAGTGACATGTAAGGCTGTCTTAGGCCACAACAGGAAGCCAATAGTAATTGCTGACTTGACAAAGGACAAAATAGGCACATAATCGACGATATTAAAACCACTTTCAGAAGAAATAGCAAGCCTGGGCAAAGTCATAGCAATCGGGCTAGATGACTGTTCGGAAATGGATTCGGGTTGTGGAAAAACGACTTAGGTTATAAAAAACCATATCCCTGGGAAGGATTTAAAATTTTTACAGCGACCAGAGAAGGAGTCAAGTCCGTGATACATGCTGTAACGAATGCGTACGGTATAAAGGCGGCCGTTCTCCAAAAAGACTACAGGACTGTCGCATCAATCCTAATTAACGGCTCCGAAATAAAATATGATAGGGTCATAGTAGACAAGGGATAGCTACTCCATGCCGGATCTTTATGAGTTTCTGCCATCAAAGCTGAGTGCAAAGAAATACTGGTACTCGGGCACTCCAACCCAATTCCTAACCTGGACAGGGGAAAAGTGTGCCCCTCTGGTTTAAAATTCCATAGGCCTGATATACATGGGGCAAAATTACAGAGGAAATATCGACCACACATCGCTGCCCCGCTGACCTATGCTTTGCATTAAAAGATTTATACAAAAACATTCACACTACAATCAAAGTAGTGATGTCACTTGAACAAATCCCGATTAGCCAAAACACGCCATTGCCAAACTATCCAAACAATATATACCTTACTTTCACTAAAATTGAAAAAAGAAGAGTTAATCAAGCAGGGAGTACAGGAATATGGAAATCAATGTTATACTGACCATGAACTGCAGGGTGGTTGCACAGACAACATAGCGATTGTAAGGCTAAATCGTGAGGAAAATCACATCTACCACAGCGTTCCACATGCTATTTATTGCTGCCCTTAGTAAGCACAAACAATCTTTGAAATACATAACAGCTGCTGCCGATGACTCTCTTTCAAGATTTATAGTGTCAACAACAAACAAAAACATCGATGAATGGAATCAGCTGTGGCTAAATACATGTACGTCAAAACAAATTGTGACAGCTGAGGCCACTGCGTCAGAGAAAACAGACTCTGCACTTGACACCTGCTCAAGCCGTGGACCTAAACACTATAGTACTATACAGGCAATTAATACTCCCGACATGAGAACGCAGGATGGATGGTTAGACGATTGTGACCTCCAACAGTATATAGAGGGAATAGAACGAAAACTAAACGACCAAACGAAGCATACGCCACCACAGCACCAGAGTGCCCACCAGCCGTCAAACAACAGGCTGGCCACAGCCACCGCCGACCTGGCAACACCAGCAACCCTTTTATGGCCGCTCTTACGACCCGTTCCGGCATTCGACAGACATGAGTGGCTACAGGAAGGCCCTGGTTAAATTTCTGGGCGTCTGTCGTTCCCGAGACATCTGTTTCTCTGGGAGGAAGAATTTGTACGAGACTTTGAGAGGCAAGCAAATCAGGACTTCCGATGGATTTAATCTATCCCGGCTTGCTAGATCGATCTTCTCTATCGGACGGCAAAAACATGGTTTGAAGTGCACTTACCGGATCTGCAGAGTTGGAATTCCTGGAGGCGTTTACCGTCGTCCGGGGTGACGCAGCGCTACTACAGGAAGATGACACCGGGGCAGAGATCAGTAGAATTCTTGGCCAATATTCGGAATTTATGAGGTCAACCTTGTGCGCAACAACCTGTTGCCTCTCTACAGAGAAAAGTTGATTTTCGCGGACGTCTACATCTTCCGGCAACTAGAGGCAGCCTGTGCAGAAATAGAAGCAACAATTAATATTTGGCAGACAAAAATACCGTATGTAAGTATGGCCGATGCGTACACCAACTTAAAGGCAGCAGCGGTGAATCTTTGTTACAATTGCGATTCGCTACACATTATTTTAAAGATTGTGGGCCGCCCGATGACATGGACCCTCCACATCCCGAATTTGCGGATTATATTAAGGATTACTTTTCCAGCGCCAGAGCAGATCGAGCTGGCATGTGTAGGGCTGGCTGAGTGACCTTTCTTACGTGTCAAAATGGGGGAAACGTTATTTCCTTCCAACGCTGGTAGACACGGGCGCTAATTCTGCCCTAATAGCAGCCCCTTACTGGGACATGATGGTTACGAGTGGCTTCCGGGTGACGCCTACGTCTGGTCGAGTAAAGTTAGCCGACTCTTCATTGCACGCAGAGCTCGTGGGAACCGCCTGGCAGCGAGTTTACGTTGGTTCCCGTATGGTCAACCATCGGTTCAACCTGCTCAATGGTCTGAGGCAACCGTGCCTTATAGGCATTGATTTGTTGTTGAAATTAAAGGCCTCTATCGACGTGGCAGGTTCATAATTGGTACTTAAACCCTTACAGAAACAGTTGAACAAGACGGACGCGAGAGACTAAATTAAAACAATGTCGACGCGGGGTCAAGGTAATGAAGAAAAGCCAGCAAATACTATTCCGTTTCTCCGATCGAGAGCTGCCTTAACCAAGACGAAACGTGTGGATTCGAATACAAATAATATAAAAGTTGTATCAAGGAAGCCACCGGGAAGTTACGGCCCATCTCCTCATCAAACCATTGTGGAAAAATAAAAAAAGACATCCAAGAAAGAAGGGAAATGTGATACGACGGACTCCATATCCCCCAAAGAATCCATGACACAGGAGGAAGTGCACAAACCGTGTGAAGTTGAGCATAAAGTCACAAAGGAAAGAGAAAACCTTTTCTAGACGACTTAAGAGAAAAATGCAGAAATGCAGAAGCAAGCAAGCAAAGACGATTGGCTTAAACAACCAGACCCGTGATGGAGCCACACAAACCTCACAAACAATTGCACCAAGCAAGATATTTGTCGAAGCTGGAATCCAAAGAGACCACCGGAACAATGAGGCAGCCAAGCAAACTGTGCCATTCAGCAGCAGCCGCCACAGAGCACCCCAAACTGAGCCACGCAACAGCAGTAGCAACCACGGCACACAAACTAAGCCACCCGGACAGCTGGAGACGGTGACGATACAAACTCACCAAATGGCAAGTAAGCATCAAACCCTTCTTTCCTGGAAAGAGGCCACTATCCCTAAAGCGTTCCCTAATAAATATCTTATTAGCTTATCACCAGTAAAAAAGCCACACTTTAAACCTGTATCAAGTGATGACTGGAATAAGTACCTAGTAGCCACGAACAATTCCATGTAGGTAAGAAAACCCTGGTGACCTCTACTTACTGCTTGCACGAAAAGGTCCATTTGACAATTTCATTTGCCAATAAAGGTAGAGAGGGCAAATATGACATCTCACGTGGGCTAGCACGCTGCTTTCCCCGCACAAGAAAAGCGGCTGCAGCAGGATGACTTCAACAGACTACCAACCTTAGAACTAAACCAAGTGACATGTAAGGCTGTCTTAGGCCACAACAGGAAGCCAATAGTAATTGCTGACTTGACAAAGGACAAAATAGGCACATAATCGACGATATTAAAACCACTTTCAGAAGAAATAGCAAGCCTGGGCAAAGTCATAGCAATCGGGCTAGATGACTGTTCGGAAATGGATTCGGGTTGTGGAAAAACGACTTAGGTTATAAAAAACCATATCCCTGGGAAGGATTTAAAATTTTTACAGCGACCAGAGAAGGAGTCAAGTCCGTGATACATGCTGTAACGAATGCGTACGGTATAAAGGCGGCCGTTCTCCAAAAAGACTACAGGACTGTCGCATCAATCCTAATTAACGGCTCCGAAATAAAATATGATAGGGTCATAGTAGACAAGGGATAGCTACTCCATGCCGGATCTTTATGAGTTTCTGCCATCAAAGCTGAGTGCAAAGAAATACTGGTACTCGGGCACTCCAACCCAATTCCTAACCTGGACAGGGGAAAAGTGTGCCCCTCTGGTTTAAAATTCCATAGGCCTGATATACATGGGGCAAAATTACAGAGGAAATATCGACCACACATCGCTGCCCCGCTGACCTATGCTTTGCATTAAAAGATTTATACAAAAACATTCACACTACAATCAAAGTAGTGATGTCACTTGAACAAATCCCGATTAGCCAAAACACGCCATTGCCAAACTATCCAAACAATATATACCTTACTTTCACTAAAATTGAAAAAAGAAGAGTTAATCAAGCAGGGAGTACAGGAATATGGAAATCAATGTTATACTGACCATGAACTGCAGGGTGGTTGCACAGACAACATAGCGATTGTAAGGCTAAATCGTGAGGAAAATCACATCTACCACAGCGTTCCACATGCTATTTATTGCTGCCCTTAGTAAGCACAAACAATCTTTGAAATACATAACAGCTGCTGCCGATGACTCTCTTTCAAGATTTATAGTGTCAACAACAAACAAAAACATCGATGAATGGAATCAGCTGTGGCTAAATACATGTACGTCAAAACAAATTGTGACAGCTGAGGCCACTGCGTCAGAGAAAACAGACTCTGCACTTGACACCTGCTCAAGCCGTGGACCTAAACACTATAGTACTATACAGGCAATTAATACTCCTGACATGAGAACGCAGGATGGATGGTTAGACGATTGTGACCTCCAACAGTATATAGAGGGAATAGAACGAAAACTAAACGACCAAACGAAGCATACGCCACCACAGCACCAGAGTGCCC
Source organism: Psococerastis gibbosa (assembly GCA_963971405.1). Taxonomy (NCBI): domain Eukaryota; kingdom Metazoa; phylum Arthropoda; class Insecta; order Psocodea; family Psocidae; genus Psococerastis; species Psococerastis gibbosa. The sequence continues at coordinate 25,720,988 of OZ020486.1, read as the reverse complement.
ACCAGCCGTCAAACAACAGGCTGGCCACAGCCACCGCCGACCTGGCAACACCAGCAACCCTTTTATGGCCGCTCTTACGACCCGTTCCGGCATTCGACAGACATGAGTGGCTACAGGAAGGCCCTGGTTAAATTTCTGGGCGTCTGTCGTTCCCGAGACATCTGTTTCTCTGGGAGGAAGAATTTGTACGAGACTTTGAGAGGCAAGCAAATCAGGACTTCCGATGGATTTAATCTATCCCGGCTTGCTAGATCGATCTTCTCTATCGGACGGCAAAAACATGGTTTGAAGTGCACTTACCGGATCTGCAGAGTTGGAATTCCTGGAGGCGTTTACCGTCGTCCGGGGTGACGCAGCGCTACTACAGGAAGATGACACCGGGGCAGAGATCAGTAGAATTCTTGGCCAATATTCGGAATTTATGAGGTCAACCTTGTGCGCAACAACCTGTTGCCTCTCTACAGAGAAAAGTTGATTTTCGCGGACGTCTACATCTTCCGGCAACTAGAGGCAGCCTGTGCAGAAATAGAAGCAACAATTAATATTTGGCAGACAAAAATACCGTATGTAAGTATGGCCGATGCGTACACCAACTTAAAGGCAGCAGCGGTGAATCTTTGTTACAATTGCGATTCGCTACACATTATTTTAAAGATTGTGGGCCGCCCGATGACATGGACCCTCCACATCCCGAATTTGCGGATTATATTAAGGATTACTTTTCCAGCGCCAGAGCAGATCGAGCTGGCATGTGTAGGGCTGGCTGAGTGACCTTTCTTACGTGTCAAAATGGGGGAAACGTTATTTCCTTCCAACGCTGGTAGACACGGGCGCTAATTCTGCCCTAATAGCAGCCCCTTACTGGGACATGATGGTTACGAGTGGCTTCCGGGTGACGCCTACGTCTGGTCGAGTAAAGTTAGCCGACTCTTCATTGCACGCAGAGCTCGTGGGAACCGCCTGGCAGCGAGTTTACGTTGGTTCCCGTATGGTCAACCATCGGTTCAACCTGCTCAATGGTCTGAGGCAACCGTGCCTTATAGGCATTGATTTGTTGTTGAAATTAAAGGCCTCTATCGACGTGGCAGGTTCATAATTGGTACTTAAACCCTTACAGAAACAGTTGAACAAGACGGACGCGAGAGACTAAATTAAAACAATGTCGACGCGGGGTCAAGGTAATGAAGAAAAGCCAGCAAATACTATTCCGTTTCTCCGATCGAGAGCTGCCTTAACCAAGACGAAACGTGTGGATTCGAATACAAATAATCTAAAAGTTGTATCAAGGAAGCCACCGGGAAGTTACGGCCCATCTCCTCATCAAACCAGTGTGGAAAAATAAAAAAAGACATCCAAGAAAGAAGGGAAATGTGATACGACGGACTCCATATCCCCCAAAGAATCCATGACACAGGAGGAAGTGCACAAACCGTGTGAAGTTGAGCATAAAGTCACAAAGGAAAGAGAAAACCTTTTCTAGACGACTTAAGAGAAAAATGCAGAAATGCAGAAGCAAGCAAGCAAAGACGATTGGCTTAAACAACCAGACCCGTGATGGAGCCACACAAACCTCACAAACAATTGCACCAAGCAAGATATTTGTCGAAGCTGGAATCCAAAGAGACCACCGGAACAATGAGGCAGCCAAGCAAACTGTGCCATTCAGCAGCAGCCGCCACAGAGCACCCCAAACTGAGCCACGCAACAGCAGTAGCAACCACGGCACACAAACTAAGCCTCCCGGACAGCTGGAGACGGTGACGATACAAACTCACCAAATGGCAAGTAAGCATCAAACCCTTCTTTCCTGGAAAGAGGCCACTATCCCTAAAGCGTTCCCTAATAAATATCTTATTAGCTTATCACCAGTAAAAAAGCCACACTTTAAACCTGTATCAAGTGATGACTGGAATAAGTACCTAGTAGCCACGAACAATTCCATGTAGGTAAGAAAACCCTGGTGACCTCTACTTACTGCTTGCACGAAAAGGTCCATTTGACAATTTCATTTGCCAATAAAGGTAGAGAGGGCAAATATGACATCTCACGTGGGCTAGCACGCTGCTTTCCCCGCACAAAAAAAGCGGCTGCAGCAGGATGACTTCAACAGACTACCAACCTTAGAACTAAACCAAGTGACATGTAAGGCTGTCTTAGGCCACAACAGGAAGCCAATAGTAATTGCTGACTTGACAAAGGACAAAATAGGCACATAATCGACGATATTAAAACCACTTTCAGAAGAAATAGCAAGCCTGGGCAAAGTCATAGCAATCGGGCTAGATGACTGTTCGGAAATGGATTCGGGTTGTGGAAAAACGACTTAGGTTATAAAAAACCATATCCCTGGGAAGGATTTAAAACTTTAACAGCGACCAGAGAAGGAGTCAAGTCCGTGATACATGCTGTAACGAATGCGTACGGTATAAAGGCGGCCGTTCTCCAAAAAGACTACAGGACTGTCGCATCAATCCTAATTAACGGCTCCGAAATAAAATATGATAGGGTCATAGTAGACAAGGGATAGCTACTCCATGCCGGATCTTTATGAGTTTCTGCCATCAAAGCTGAGTGCAAAGAAATACTGGTACTCGGGCACTCCAACCCAATTCCTAACCTGGACAGGGAAAAAGTGTGCCCCTCTGGTTTAAAATTCCATAGGCCTGATATACATGGGGCAAAATTACAGAGGAAATATCGACCACACATCGCTGCCCCGCTGACCTATGCTTTGCATTAAAAGATTTATACAAAAACATTCACACTACAATCAAAGTAGTGATGTCACTTGAACAAATCCCGATTAGCCAAAACACGCCATTGCCAAACTATCCAAACAATATATACCTTACTTTCACTAAAATTGAAAAACGAAGAGTTAATTAAGCAGGGAGTACAGGAATATGGAAATCAATGTTATACTGACCATGAACTGCAGGGTGGTTGCACAGACAACATAGCGATTGTAAGGCTAAATCGTGAGGAAAATCACATCTACCACAGCGTTCCACATGCTATTTATTGCTGCCCTTAGTAAGCACAAACAATCTTTGAAATACATAACAGCTGCTGCCGATGACTCTCTTTCAAGATTTATAGTGTCAACAACAAACAAAAACATCGATGAATGGAATCAGCTGTGGCTAAATACATGTACGTCAAAACAAATTGTGACAGCTGAGGCCACTGCGTCAGAGAAAACAGACTCTGCACTTGACACCTGCTCAAGCCGTGGACCTAAACACTATAGTACTATACAGGCAATTAATACTCCCGACATGAGAACGCAGGATGGATGGTTAGACGATTGTGACCTCCAACAGTATATAGAGGGAATAGAACGAAAACTAAACGACCAAACGAAGCATACGCCACCACAGCACCAGAGTGCCCACCAGCCGTCAAACAACAGGCTGGCCACAGCCACCGCCGACCTGGCAACACCAGCAACCCTTTTATGGCCGCTCTTACGACCCGTTCCGGCATTCGACAGACATGAGTGGCTACAGGAAGGCCCTGGTTAAATTTCTGGGCGTCTGTCGTTCCCGAGACATCTGTTTCTCTGGGAGGAAGAATTTGTACGAGACTTTGAGAGGCAAGCAAATCAGGACTTCCGATGGATTTAATCTATCCCGGCTTGCTAGATCGATCATCTCTATCGGACGGCAAAAACATGGTTTGAAGTGCACTTACCGGATCTGCAGAGTTGGAATTCCTGGAGGCGTTTACCGTCGTCCGGGGTGACGCAGCGCTACTACAGGAAGATGACACCGGGGCAGAGATCAGTAGAATTCTTGGCCAATATTCGGAATTTATGAGGTCAACCTTGTGCGCAACAACCTGTTGCCTCTCTACAGAGAAAAGTTGATTTTCGCGGACGTCTACATCTTCCGGCAACTAGAGGCAGCCTGTGCAGAAATAGAAGCAACAATTAATATTTGGCAGACAAAAATACCGTATGTAAGTATGGCCGATGCGTACACCAACTTAAAGGCAGCAGCGGTGAATCTTTGTTACAATTGCGATTCGCTACACATTATTTTAAAGATTGTGGGCCGCCCGATGACATGGACCCTCCACATCCCGAATTTGCGGATTATATTAAGGATTACTTTTCCAGCGCCAGAGCAGATCGAGCTGGCATGTGTAGGGCTGGCTGAGTGACCTTTCTTACGTGTCAAAATGGGGGAAACGTTATTTCCTTCCAACGCTGGTAGACACGGGCGCTAATTCTGCCCTAATAGCAGCCCCTTACTGGGACATGATGGTTACGAGTGGCTTCCGGGTGACGCCTACGTCTGGTCGAGTAAAGTTAGCCGACTCTTCATTGCACGCAGAGCTCGTGGGAACCGCCTGGCAGCGAGTTTACGTTGGTTCCCGTATGGTCAACCATCGGTTCAACCTGCTCAATGGTCTGAGGCAACCGTGCCTTACAGGCATTGATTTGTTGTTGAAATTAAAGGCCTCTATCGACGTGGCAGGTTCATAATTGGTACTTAAACCCTTACAGAAACAGTTGAACAAGACGGACGCGAGAGACTAAATTAAAACAATGTCGACGCGGGGTCAAGGTAATGAAGAAAAGCCAGCAAATACTATTCCGTTTCTCCGATCGAGAGCTGCCTTAACCAAGACGAAACGTGTGGATTCGAATACAAATAATATAAAAGTTGTATCAAGGAAGCCACCGGGAAGTTACGGCCCATCTCCTCATCAAACCAGTGTGGAAAAATAAAAAAAGACATCCAAGAAAGAAGGGAAATGTGATACGACGGACTCCATATCCCCCAAAGAATCCATGACACAGGAGGAAGTGCACAAACCGTGTGAAGTTGAGCATAAAGTCACAAAGGAAAGAGAAAACCTTTTCTAGACGACTTAAGAGAAAAATGCAGAAATGCAGAAGCAAGCAAGCAAAGACGATTGGCTTAAACAACCAGACCCGTGATGGAGCCACACAAACCTCACAAACAATTGCACCAAGCAAGATATTTGTCGAAGCTGGAATCCAAAGAGACCACCGGAACAATGAGGCAGCCAAGCAAACTGTGCCATTCAGCAGCAGCCGCCACAGAGCACCCCAAACTGAGCCACGCAACAGCAGTAGCAACCACGGCACACAAACTAAGCCTCCCGGACAGCTGGAGACGGTGACGATACAAACTCACCAAATGGCAAGTAAGCATCAAACCCTTCTTTCCTGGAAAGAGGCCACTATCCCTAAAGCGTTCCCTAATAAATATCTTATTAGCTTATCACCAGTAAAAAAGCCACACTTTAAACCTGTATCAAGTGATGACTGGAATAAGTACCTAGTAGCCACGAACAATTCCATGTAGGTAAGAAAACCCTGGTGACCTCTACTTACTGCTTGCACGAAAAGGTCCATTTGACAATTTCATTTGCCAATAAAGGTAGAGAGGGCAAATATGACATCTCACGTGGGCTAGCACGCTGCTTTCCCCGCACAAAAAAAGCGGCTGCAGCAGGATGACTTCAACAGACTACCAACCTTAGAACTAAACCAAGTGACATGTAAGGCTGTCTTAGGCCACAACAGGAAGCCAATAGTAATTGCTGACTTGACAAAGGACAAAATAGGCACATAATCGACGATATTAAAACCACTTTCAGAAGAAATAGCAAGCCTGGGCAAAGTCATAGCAATCGGGCTAGATGACTGTTCGGAAATGGATTCGGGTTGTGGAAAAACGACTTAGGTTATAAAAAACCATATCCCTGGGAAGGATTTAAAACTTTAACAGCGACCAGAGAAGGAGTCAAGTCCGTGATACATGCTGTAACGAATGCGTACGGTATAAAGGCGGCCGTTCTCCAAAAAGACTACAGGACTGTCGCATCAATCCTAATTAACGGCTCCGAAATAAAATATGATAGGGTCATAGTAGACAAGGGATAGCTACTCCATGCCGGATCTTTATGAGTTTCTGCCATCAAAGCTGAGTGCAAAGAAATACTGGTACTCGGGCACTCCAACCCAATTCCTAACCTGGACAGGGAAAAAGTGTGCCCCTCTGGTTTAAAATTCCATAGGCCTGATATACATGGGGCAAAATTACAGAGGAAATATCGACCACACATCGCTGCCCCGCTGACCTATGCTTTGCATTAAAAGATTTATACAAAAACATTCACACTACAATCAAAGTAGTGATGTCACTTGAACAAATCCCGATTAGCCAAAACACGCCATTGCCAAACTATCCAAACAATATATACCTTACTTTCACTAAAATTGAAAAAAGAAGAGTTAATTAAGCAGGGAGTACAGGAATATGGAAATCAATGTTATACTGACCATGAACTGCAGGGTGGTTGCACAGACAACATAGCGATTGTAAGGCTAAATCGTGAGGAAAATCACATCTACCACAGCGTTCCACATGCTATTTATTGCTGCCCTTAGTAAGCACAAACAATCTTTGAAATACATAACAGCTGCTGCCGATGACTCTCTTTCAAGATTTATAGTGTCAACAACAAACAAAAACATCGATGAATGGAATCAGCTGTGGCTAAATACATGTACGTCAAAACAAATTGTGACAGCTGAGGCCACTGCGTCAGAGAAAACAGACTCTGCACTTGACACCTGCTCAAGCCGTGGACCTAAACACTATAGTACTATACAGGCAATTAATACTCCCGACATGAGAACGCAGGATGGATGGTTAGACGATTGTGACCTCCAACAGTATATAGAGGGAATAGAACGAAAACTAAACGACCAAACGAAGCATACGCCACCACAGCACCAGAGTGCCCACCAGCCGTCAAACAACAGGCTGGCCACAGCCACCGCCGACCTGGCAACACCAGCAACCCTTTTATGGCCGCTCTTACGACCCGTTCCGGCATTCGACAGACATGAGTGGCTACAGGAAGGCCCTGGTTAAATTTCTGGGCGTCTGTCGTTCCCGAGACATCTGTTTCTCTGGGAGGAAGAATTTGTACGAGACTTTGAGAGGCAAGCAAATCAGGACTTCCGATGGATTTAATCTATCCCGGCTTGCTAGATCGATCATCTCTATCGGACGGCAAAAACATGGTTTGAAGTGCACTTACCGGATCTGCAGAGTTGGAATTCCTGGAGGCGTTTACCGTCGTCCGGGGTGACGCAGCGCTACTACAGGAAGATGACACCGGGGCAGAGATCAGTAGAATTCTTGGCCAATATTCGGAATTTATGAGGTCAACCTTGTGCGCAACAACCTGTTGCCTCTCTACAGAGAAAAGTTGATTTTCGCGGACGTCTACATCTTCCGGCAACTAGAGGCAGCCTGTGCAGAAATAGAAGCAACAATTAATATTTGGCAGACAAAAATACCGTATGTAAGTATGGCCGATGCGTACACCAACTTAAAGGCAGCAGCGGTGAATCTTTGTTACAATTGCGATTCGCTACACATTATTTTAAAGATTGTGGGCCGCCCGATGACATGGACCCTCCACATCCCGAATTTGCGGATTATATTAAGGATTACTTTTCCAGCGCCAGAGCAGATCGAGCTGGCATGTGTAGGGCTGGCTGAGTGACCTTTCTTACGTGTCAAAATGGGGGAAACGTTATTTCCTTCCAACGCTGGTAGACACGGGCGCTAATTCTGCCCTAATAGCAGCCCCTTACTGGGACATGTTGGTTACGAGTGGCTTCTGGGTGACGCCTACGTCTGGTCGAGTAAAGTTAGCCGACTCTTCATTGCACGCAGAGCTCGTGGGAACCGCCTGGCAGCGAGTTTAAGTTGGTTCCCGTATGGTCAACCATCGGTTCAACCTTCTTAAGGGTCTGAGGCAACAGTGCCTTATAGGCATTGATTTGTTGCTGAAATTAAAGGCCTCCATCGACGTGGCAGGTTTATTATTGGTACTAAAACCCTAACATTTAAACAGTTGAACAAGACGGACGCGAGAAACTAAATTTAAACAATGTCAACGCGGGGTCCAGGCAATGAAGAGAAGCCAGCAAACACTATGCCGTTTCTCCGATCGCGAGTTGCCTTAACCAAGATGAAACGTGTGGATCCGACTAAAAATAATAAAAAAATTTTATCAAGGAAGCCACCAGGAAGTCTCGGCCCATCTCCTCTTCAAACCATTGTGGAAGAAATAAAAAAAGACACCCAAGAAAGGATAAGCAAGGCAACGTTTCCTGAAGTCTCCTTCCTCCTTCAAAGAATTTAAGGGTTGTACAGTCGCGGCGCAACTCTAGTGGTTTAATGTCTGTTTGACACTCCAAGGCTGTGATAGGGGTGGATTTGGCAGCCCTACTGATAGCTTTCAGCGCATTATTTCGGGCAATGTCCAGTTTTCGCATGTTAGCGACACTTGCTGTACAGAAGGCTTCGCAGCAGTATTAACTAAGGGGTCTTATGTATGATTTGTAGTTGGTGACTAGGACATCTTGCGTTGCACCCCAAGTGGTGCCTGCTAATCTTTTCAACATGCATACTCTCATACAGGCCTTTGTTGCTGCGCCATCGATGTTTTGTTGTCCAAAAGCATGCAAAGGTATTTGGAGTTGGCAACTACGGCAATGTCGCAGTCGTCGTATTTTAAGTTGACTGTGTGGTTCTTGGTAGACAGGGAGAAAAGTTGTGCAGTAGTTTGGTCTTTGCTGACGAGCATCTCATTTTCCGCACACCACGCTCTCAGGACATGCAGGGCTTGGTTCAGTGCTCACTCGAGGGCCCCAGATTGTTAGGTTGTCTGCATAGCATAGAACATCAATCCCGGGGATACTTCTAAGTTGTATTATCAAGTCGTTTATCAATCTTTAAAAGTCTGTTTGGAGGGCCCGGTCTTAGGCCACCGGTTTTGTCAATATAATGGTTTTCTCAGTACTTACCGTAGTAATTTCTTGTCACTCTCACATTATATTTTGTTGTTGCATTTGTGAAAACGGAATAGGAAGTTCCCGGCTGGGGTTTTAACTGATATTTTAAATAAAAATAATTAGTTTTGGTACAATATTTTTTGGAGTCAGCCATACTTGTTTCTGAAATTTTTCTATTCATATTCATCTATTGCCCCGTTTATGACGTGGTTTTAACGTAAATCACCCGATATTGTTTTGGCGGTATTTCTTTGCAATTCAAATTTATTGTTGTCCTTTTATAATTTTGCATTTGAAAAGAGTTTGTTGTTGCAGATTTCGTCCAGGTTGATGTTTCTCACCTCAACGCTCCCTGAGGCTTGATTTGAGTCTCCGCAAGTGGCTGGGTGCGGCTCTGGAGCCAAGCGCCCTGCGATCCGGTTTTCTGCCGGATCCAACATGAGCTTGACCTCCGCAGCTGTATCTTTCTCGATTGTGTTGAGAAGGTGAGAAGCTGGAGGAAGATTAGCATGGTTGTCGACTGGGCTAGCCCGTTTAACTTTTAACACTAATCCGAGGCTAAGCAGGCTCCATGCTTCCGTGACTATCAGGACAGTCAACAGTTTAAGAAAACGGCAACTTTCTAGAGTAGCCCTATGTTAATATTCAATATGTAATCCATAATATTCAGAGTCTAATTATCCTTAATCAGTGCTTGTAAATGCCCCCCCCCCCTTGGAAAACAATTGTAAAATAAGCCTAAATCAGTAAGGTTTTACGCATAATGTACCTTGGGGAAAGAGGACCCGAGGGAATCCCCGCCTACGCGTTTGGGTGCTTGGACTGTTCTGTTGACAACTTTCCCTTCTAATGTTTTTCTCCACTTTGGTAAGCACGGCCGTTTACTTTCAAATGGGCCCGTTTCATATACATGTTCATCATCAGGATTTATACTGTCCGGAATAGCGTCGCGGGAAGGGGATTTTGTCCTTCCATTGCTGTTCCTTCCCGGATGATTCGCAGTTGTATGGGCACTCATCGGTTGTGTTCTGTCACCGACATGGTTCCATACTGCTGCGATTTTAACCTGATCCTTTTTTTCCACACGGTTACCGCCAGTGGTGGGAGTAGACATAGTTTCTGAATGTCTATGCTCTATCACTGGCTGTAATTTTACAGGTTTATAAACAATAACCGTGTCGGTAGGCAGGTGGTTGTATAGATTACAATACAAGCTGATATTATAATGTTCTATCTATAAGTGATTGCACATTTTGATTGTTAGTCGCTGTCATCTTGCGACTGGTTGTTTGGCTCCTCTTGAGATTGAGGATTTTGTCTTCCCGATTTGGTTATTAAGCCCGGGATTTTCATCTGTAATTTTCAGTGCTTCCACGTTCTTGAATATTTTTAATTCTTGGGTATACAGGAAAACATATTTTAGTATTAACTTAATTATAACAATTTATTTTCATTATCGTTGTGTCAATATGAGGACGTTTATGACATGCCAATGCTGGAGACGACAGGGAACGCGGCCAGAACTCAACAGCTGATGCTCCACTGCAGCAGCCGACTGCCCAACAGCCGCCTCGGGCGACAGTTACACAGCAGCCGCAGCAACAGTTTCCACAAGCTTGGCATACGCCACCACACCACCAGAGTGCCCTCCAGCCGTCACAAGCAACAGGCTGGCCACAGCCACCGCCACCACAAATGCCGCAGCAACCGCCGACCTGGCAACACCAGCAACCCTTTCATGGCAGCTCTTAAGACCCGTTCCGGCATTCGACAGACATGAGTGGCTACAGGAAGACCCTGGTTAAATTTCTGGGCGTCTGTCGTTCTCGAGACATCTGTTTCTCTGGGAGGAAGAATTTGTACGAGACTTTGAGAGGCAAGCAAATCAGGACTTCCCATGGATTTAATGCTAGATCGATCTTCTCTCTCGGACGGCAAAAACATGGTTTGAAGTGCACTTACCGGATCTGCAGACTTGGAATTCCAGGAGGCGTTTACTGTCGTCCGGGGTGACGCAGCGCTACTACAGGAAGATGACACCGGGGCAGAGATGAGTAGAATTCTTGGCCAATATTCGGAATTGATGAGGTCAACCTTGTGCGCAACAGAGACTCTACAGAGACAAGTTGATTTTCGCGGACGTTTACAGCTTCCGGCAACTAGAGGCACCCTGCGTAGAAATAGAAGCAACAATTAATGTTGGGCAGACAAAAATTCCGTATGTAAGTATGGCCGATGCGTACTTCAACATAAAGGCATCAGCGGTGAACCTTTGTTACAATTGCGATTCACTAAAACATTTTTTTAAAGATTGTGGGGCCGCCCGCCGTGTATTTTGCGGATATTGGGGCCAAAAGGGCGTGGATGAACACAGTGAGTGCCCACAGAGTTAGAGGGCGAAACGCCGGAAGACCGCTAACCACGGAACCAGCAACACCACCGATGACATGGACCCTCTAAATCCCGAATTTGCGGATTATATTAAGGATTACGGACCACCGGAACAATGAGGCAGCCAAGCAAACTGTGCCATTCAGCAGCAGCCGCCACAGAGCACCCCAAACTGAGCCACGCAACAGCAGTAGCAACCACGGCACACAAACTACGTCACCCGGACTGCTGGAGACGGTGACGATACAAACTCACCAAATGGCAAGTAAGCATCAAACCCTTCTTTGCTGAGAAGAGGCCACTATCTCTAAAGCTTTCCCTAATAAAGATCTTATTAGCTTATCACCAGTAAAAAAGCCACACTTTAAACCTGTAGCAAGTGATGACTGGAATAAGTACCTAGTAGACTCAAGCCACGAACAATTCCACGTAGGTAAGAAAACCCTGGTGACCTCTATTTACTGCTTTCACGAAAAGGTCCATTTGACAATTTCATTTGCCACTAAAGGTAGAGAGGGCAAATATGACATCTCTGAGGCAACAGTGCCTTATAGGCATTGATTTGTTGTTGAAATTAAAGGCCTCTATCGACGTGGCAGGTTTATTATTGGTACTAAAACCCTTGCAGTTCAACAGTTTAACAAGACGGACGCGAGAGACTAAATTAAAACAATGTCAACACGGGGTCTAGGTAATGAAGAGAAGCCAGCCAATACTATGCCGTTTCTCCGATCGAGAGCTGCCTTAACCAAGACGAAACGTGTGGATCCGACTACATATAATAAAAAAATTGTATCAAGGGAGCCACCAGGAAGTCACGGCCCGTCTCCTCTTCAAACCATTGCGGGAAAAATAAAAAAAAGACACCCAAGAAAGAAGAGAAATGTGATACGACGGACTCCACATCCCCCAAAGAATCCATGACACAGGATGAAGTGCACAAGCCGTGTGAAGTTGAGCTTAAAGCCATAAAGGAAACTTAGAGCACTTCTAATACGCATTGAAAAGGAAGGTGGAACAAATGCTGGAACCTTGGTAATAACAGACATGAACATCAACCTTCAAAAAGAAACGACGCACATGGAATCGCTAAAGCATGTACTTAAGGAATTCAAACTGAAATCAGTCCTGAATGCCTTGACTCGCATAACCCCGAACACAGCATCTCCCATAGACCATATCTATACCAATACTAACGAAGGAGACTATGAAGCACAAGTGGTCCACACAAAACTCTCTGATCACCTAGCAACTCTTCTGAAGATAAAATTCGAGGGAAAGGGCAAAACTCGCTATGTGTTTCAAAAGAAGTTTGGTAGAAAATATAATGAGTTAGTCACATCCCTTGTACAAAAAAATTGATTGGAACAAAGTATATCAACATTCCAACATTGATGAAGCCTACGCAGAATTTAGTGGACTAATTCAAGCGTCATTCAACGTAGCATTCCCGAAGATGAAAGTAAGACTATCACAAAAGAGAAAAGCATTTAAAATTACGCCTGAGGCAATGCGATTAAGGGAAGAAATAACAGCTCTAACAGATATATACAATTCCCAGAAGTCCAACTTTGTAAGAGTGAAGCTTGTCTTGAAGCACAAGCAATACCAAAAGTATCTATTATTGAGTCAGCTCCACATAAAATGAAGGCTATGTGGAAGGTAGGCAACAAAGAACGCCAGCAAAAGACTGAAAAAACTAGAAAAACAACTCTCAAACTAGGGGATGCTTTAATAACTAACCCAAAGCAGGTTGTAGATGCTTTCAACAACTTTCTCATAAGCAAGCCGATAAAAATCAGCGAAAAGGCTCAAGCTGTAATTGGGAAGGGAACTAGCACACGGCCACTGGGTATCATGAAGAAAATAACCAATTGATTTATTATCACACCTACAGATAGCGTTGAAGTAAAAAGCCGAAATAAAAAATACCCATTCATGTGGACCTGATGGGATTTCATCAAACTTACTGAAGAACAAAGCAGAGGCGCTAGCACAACCAATAACATTCTTAATTAATACGTCATTCATGGAAGGAAAATTCCCCGCAGCACTGAAAACGGCAAAAATTAAGCCAATATACAAAAACAAGGGTGAAAAAAAGACATGAACCCATATAGGCCAATAGCGCTTAACTCTCTTTTTTAAAAGGTCTTTGAAAAGGTTTTTGTCCAAAGATTATTAGCTTTCCTTGAAAAACACCGCATAATAAGTCCTAATCAGCTGGGGTTCCTAAAGGGTAACTCGACAACTGACGCTGTCATCAAAGCACTCGGGCACATATTGAACAACAAAGTCAAAAAGCTCATCACAATAGGCGCTTACCTAGACCTCACAGCCGCATTCGACTACTTGAAAGTAATGGAAACGAAAGGCTGATGTTCGCGGACGACACTAAGCTCATCAGAACTGGTCCTTCAATAGAAGAAACTGCGATAATGTGCACTAAAAAGCTAGATGACATAAGACTCGAATTTGCCACACATGGGCTCTTGCTAAACGAAACATAAACGCAACTAACAGTGTTCTCTAACTCCCAATCTGAGCTTGACATATACCCATGCATAGCAGGACAACCAGTAACCGCAACCGACAGCGTCAGATTCTTAGGAATGCTAGTTGACAAGGACTTAAACTGAAATAAATACGCGTCTGAGCTATTAAAAAAACCAAATAGTGACCTCTATGTAGTCAGGTGCCTTAGCTCTGTGTGTTCTCCAAAGGTAACTCTCCAGGCCTACCACTCACCTGAAATGAGCCACATAAATTACGGCATATTGGCCTGGGGAGGGACCTCCGTAGGGAACATGGACGCTGTACTCAGGCTTCAAAAGAGGGGAGTGCGATACATGCTAAAACTGGGACCCCGTGACAGTTGTCGCTCTCACTTCAAATCATTAAAAATCATGACAGCCCCAAGTCTGTAAATATTTAGCTACATCTTACATATCTTAAAGCCTGAGGTGTGGGGGACATTTAAAGAAATGGGGGACACTCACACCTACAACACGAGGCAATGGGGAGACCTTGTAAGGCCAGCGTTACGCACAGCCAAGTGTGAGCGACTGGATCCTATACTACAAGGTTTCGCCTACCTTAGAAAACTCCCGATTGAACTGAGAGCGGCGAGAAATGCTTCTGACTTCAGGTCACGAGGGCCGTGGACTTGATTATGTATTGGCACGAAGAATTCAAAGCAAGCACTGGTCAGATATGCGGACGATATTGCTTTGCTGGCGGAAAGTGAGGAAGAGCTTAGAGAGGCTCTAAACGCCATGGAGAACGTTCAACATGAAGATAAATAAATCCAAAACCAAAGTGATGGTAGTAAGCACTGACGAGACAAAGAGCACAAACATGAATGGCACTCCACTCAGCAATATTAAAACCTTCACATATCTAGGAAGCAAAATTACCTCTGGCGGCAGGTCAATCCAAGAGATTGAGTATAGATTGCACCAGGCAAGTGTCGCTTTCAATAAAAAGTCGAAAATTTTCAGTCCAACAATATAAATATCAGACTCAGGAAAAGAATGCTTAAGTCTCTTGTGTGGAGCATTCTACTATATGGATGTGAAACATGGTGCATAAGCGAAAAATATGTCACGAAACTAGAAACATTCGAAATGTGGTGTTATCGCCGCATTTTGAGAATACCTTGGCAAGACCATGTAACTAATGAGGAAGTCCTAACCCAAATAAATGAAAAAGGACCCTTGTTGCATCCATACCCACTAGGAGGGCACACTGGATCGGACACCTACTTCGGCATGATAACTTAGTCGGCTGCGTCATTGAAGGGACCATGGAAGGCGTAAATCGACGGGGACGACCACGAAACGAATATCTCCAACAAGTTAAATGATTTGGGGATAACGTCCTATGTGGAGCTGAAGAGGGCATGTCAAAATCGCTGCAATATGTTGCTGCCAACCAGCCATCATCCGGCTGTAACTTGATGAGAAGAACTGGGGGATGACTTACCCTGGCGTAAGGTCCAGCAGGTACCGCCTGAACTGGGGCCGCTGAGGACAGAATCCGTAATGCAGTCAGCGAAATTTGTAACTTCTCCATGTTGCGGTGCCGGGAAACCGAGCAGTAACCAAGTTATGATGTTTGTACAACAGGGAATTCATGAAAAATAAGAAATATTTCGGTCAATTCGCCAAAAAAAAGCGTTACAGTTTCCGGATGCCATGACTATACCCTATATACCTGTACTAGGTAATGAAATGAAAGGCCCCAACCAACGCCTCTCACGGTGGTACCCATCCAATTAATTGGTACCTCCCAAAATTTTGAAAGCCAACTTCTCGCAAATGTATACAATAATGGGCTTTATGAGAAACACTAAGGTAAAGGTAAGGCTATAAGAAAATACAGAACATCAACTTATTAATTTTCTGTTTGCTTAAGTTATTGTTGAAACACAGCCCATTTGTGGAGAGTTCTGTTGGCTTCCAAATGTATATCCCTGCCTCTCTAACCTACATACAGTTCATGCACTCTTTAACAGAAAACAACTGCAAGCGCAACTGTTAGGTTGCTACATGCCACTGTTACGTTCACTTGCAAGAACAATGCATTGATATACGAGTGACTGCGTCCAGTAAGGTCCGAATAATTATAATTCACATACATGCAAACCTAGTATTTCTTTATTTTCCACTCTTCAACTGTTCTAAGTACTCCCAATCTCCTGCAACGAACGTGCATGGTACCTCTATATATCCCTTTCTCTCTTACCTACATACAGTCCATACACTCTTAATAATGGAAAATCTAACCACATTACCGCATACTATACCACAACGGTTATGCAATACAGTAATCATAGATACATATCCAAACTATTGCTTTACACTAATGCATCGCAGAGCAACATGCCCTGTTATAAATCATAATATAACTTGACGTTGAACATACAGTAAGTAATAATATTTAAGTTTAAATGACAACAGAATGCACTAGAATTTCTGTAGTCAATGCCATGCAAAGGATTTACAAACCACCCTCACCGGGTCACAACCCATTCAAGAATCAATTGAATCGCTGAATCAAAAATATTGTTAAAAAATGTATAGTCGGGTACAGTACTTGACGTGCTCACAAAAACTGCTTTACTTTTAAAAATAATTCATTAGTTTTAAAAAAATAGTCAGCTAAAAGAATCACTTACAGTCTTAACCTTGTGGTCGTAGGATTTGAAATTGGGGATAAGGACTAGTCGCTTATTTATTGAGGCCACGTAAGCCTAGTGTAAGAAAAACCGTATGACATGCCAAATGTTCCCATTAATTGTATATTGCACCTGCATAGGTAGTTAGCCTGAAACAATGGTCTTAACGAAGTTATAATTTTCAAAACATTTCACATGTCTTAAGTTTTTAATAGTTAAAGGCTTGTTTCTTTTTAATTTTGATTGTATAGACAATACTGGCGTCGTGATTGTTGGATAAATTTCATTTGTATAGTAGGTACTGTCCATTTCCGCAGGTGCATTGCCACTTAATTATCACTGGAAGGTTGAATGAAGGTTGCATTTTTCGGTAAAAAGGACTTGGAAATTTCGGCAAGTCCTACACTACGCCCTGCGCAATGCAAGTTGTGTGCTTCAGAAACATGCGCATATTCTGGTTCTCATCAGCATTACATGCCGTTTTCAGGTTGTAGCAGCTTTGAAAGTCGCGCTGCCGTCCTCGATTTGTTGAATCTTATAGGCCCAGAGTAACTGTCTGTTGATGATAAAGTTCGATAGAGTCAGTACAGCTTTGGCGCATTGATTGCCATTCCGTACAGTCAGCGGTGTATGTCAGGCTAGGTATTCTACTTAATAGGCTGGGGAAGTCTTCTAACGTGTTCTCCTGAAGATTGCCTCGCAAAATGAATGGCAGCTGACCTATATAACTTAACGACTGTAACTCAAATTTAGTTTTGAATGAAGTGAGTTATTGAACCTTCATATTGGAATTCATGCCTGACCGGTGACCGCAGTCATTGAACAGTACAGAGGTGGACTGATACTGGCAATCAGGTGGAAGAGTCGAATAGTGTGTCAATGTTGCCAGTTGAGTTCAAAATGGCGGAATCACTGTTTTATTAGTGCATACCAGACAGAAGAGCGTAGAAGGCGCCCTGCATTTAGAACCTGCTATGAACCCGGCCATTAGAAAAAGCCAATGCTGCAGTGACAGATAGCAGGTAGAACGACTTCAGGCAGCTGGGAGGCTAAACCCTACATATCACTATCACATCACTTCACTTCACTTTAGTTCACTTCACTTCACTTTAGTTCACTTCACTTCACTTTAGTTCACTTCACTTCACTTCACTTCACTTGCCCTCGGACCTATCTTAATCTTAAGCACTTCACAATGTCTTTCCATCTCCGTCAATTATCAATTTCACAATCACTTGGCCTTAAACTAAACTATCGGATATCCAGCTGCCCGAAGAAGTCCATCCTGCCATCAGAGTCTCTTAAAGGACAACCACGACCAGTATCACTAATATGCCTGCAATGTTTATTTGGAACCTTTGCTATAAATGTAACATTTCAAATTGGAAAAGTAAATGAATTTAAGCATGTAGGGGGACTTTGATGGTAATGAACGACGAGAGAAGTAATGTTATATTTCTGAGCCGCTAGTAGGAAGATGAATGGTGCTGCAGGAATAGAAAAAGGTGGCATATGAGTACATTTATACGCAAGTTGGAAGTTAATTTATTAAGCTTTCAGAGTAGCCAATGAAAAAAAAGGCGCCGATATCCACTGTACAGACACGAGTGGCGTTGGTTTCCCTGGGAGCAATTTGGCGTGAATGGCTTGATGAAAAGGGAGGAATTGTAAGAATGGCGGGGGTCTGAGTGCTGAGTAGAAATTATTGCATACCAACACAAAAGAACAAGAACTAGTATTAAATGAACATGGCAGGCATGGTATGTTTGCAGACCTTTGTCGCTCTTCTGTCGGCTGTCTTTTCTGAGTGTTTTGAGAACAACCCCTCCCCCCCCCCCAAAAAAAAAAAAAAAAATTATGTTAGCGCAAATAAATAAAAAGTTCCACGGTATGATTTATTTTAACCTATACGCCAAATTTCATCTAAATCCACCGAGTAGTTTACTCGCAAATCGATGAACAAACAGAGCGGCACAGACAGACAGACATTTCGTAAAAAAACACTTTTTTTGGTTCCTGGGGCCTCAAAACGTGTAACTTTCGACTATCACAAAGCTTTCCTTAAACATACTACGTTTAAATTGGAAAACAGCTAGCCGTTGAAGAACTTATAACATTCATTTCGCGAGGCAATCTCCTGCAAAACACATTACAAGACTTCCCCAGCTTCTAAAGAAGAATACATAGCCTGGCATACATCGCTGACTGTACGGAATGGCAATCAATGCGCCAATGCTATACCAACTCTATCGAACTTTTTCATCAACAGACAGCTTCTCCGGGCCTATAAGATACAACAAATCGAGGATGGCAGCGCGACTTTCAAAGCTGCTACAACCTGAAAACGTCATGTAAGGCAGATGAGAAGCAGAATATGCACATGCTTTGATGCACACAACTTGCACTGCGCAGGGCTTAGTGTAGGACTTGCCGAAATTCCCAAGTCCTTTTACCAAAAAATGCAACCTTCATTCAACCTTCAAGTGATAATTAAGTGGCAACGCACCTGCGGAAATGGAAAGTACCTATTATACAAATGAAATTTATCCAACAATCACGACGCCAGTATTGTCTATACAATCAAAATGCCTTTAACTATTAAAAACTTGAGAAATATTTTAAAAATTATAATACGTTAAGACCATTGTTTCAGGCTAACTACCTATGCAGGAGCAATATACAATAGATGGGAACATTTGGCATGCCATACGGTTTTTCATACGGTACCTTGCACAGTTGCACGATACAGGAGATTAGGTTTAGAACTGTTGATGAGTGAGCAATACAGAAGTACGGGATTTACAGTTATGTGAATTATAATTACTCCTTTACTTCATAGTTACGCGTTAATAAAAGCATAGCTCTGGCAAGTGGACGTTACAGTGACGTCTTACAACATAACAGTTGTGGTATATGGCAGTTTCTGTTGAAAAATCCACTTATCAATTGTCTAATTAGTATAAGGGAAGAATGAGCAGCATGGCATCTGGAGAGACTGTAGTGAAAATTAAAAAAAAAATTGCAACCCCAGGCGAACTGGGGCGTCGGGGTCTAACTGTTGGGAGAAAATTTATATTATGTCACCAGCAGCCTCTCCTACTCGGTGCGCCTCCTTCGGGGTGGCATCGCCCTGCTGCGCCGTGGGGCAGGCGGCGAGGTGGGAAGCGGGGCAGGTGGCGGGCAGCTGGTGATGGCTCGGTACTCAAGTCTGAGTACCAGGTCGAGAGCCAGGAGATGGAGGCGCATTCGCCCTGTTCGTCTTGGTATTCTTCATCATCCCTAAAACCACAAAAAGACCAAAATTAATATTAAGTGAAAAATTCCACCTATTTCGTTTTTTAAGCCATGTTTGCTTTCGAGTTTTTGGAGGGGGAGGGGTTCATAAACAAAGTTTAAGGGGTGGGCAGGGCCGGCCCGTGGGTTCGCGAGCCCAGGAGCGAGATTCTGCGCGAGCCCCCCCCCCCCAAGTGCAGGTTCAGGACAGATTTTCGGGGGGCCATTCCGGTAAAAGTGGGTGTAGCCTACCAAATTAATTTTAGCGATTGTGCAATTGGTGTGTTTGTTAGCGAAGGCACATTAATTTACATTGCATCACTTGAATAACTCATGCGCCTGATGCAGATAGATACGAATGGGGGGGCCGGGGAAAAATTGAAAATATAAGGGCAAAATATTGGGGGTATACGCATTTTAACAGCAGGAAAGTAGGCTATAGATTTTTTTAAAGTAAAGTAGTAGTAAAGTAAAAATGTATTCCTCCAATACATTACAGAATATTTTCTTTTATACCAATTTTCAATGCAACGACAATACAATACAAAGTACAACCCAACAACAATAAGAAGCTTTCGCGGTGGTCTACGAACTACTTATTCAGGCTCCTGTCTAAGGCGACTTAAACGTTAAAACCTACACCAAACTACCAAACTACTGGCCAAAATCAGCTGCTCTTAGGGCAATCGAGCGAAAAATCAATATTGGTATCCAAAAAGTAATTGATCATGATAGCTGCCAGTACTAATTCCTAACCACCAATACGAAATTTTGCCTTATTTGAAGTTCACCCGTAAAATTGCCTCTTCTTCAAGTTACAGCCGGACGGCTGGTTGGCAGCAACGTGTGACTGCGATGCATCCACTCCCCTCGATTCTGGCACGCCCTGTTCAGCTCCACCTTCGACTTGGCCCCAACATCCTCCATCACTTGCAGCAGATACTTGTTTCTTGGGCGCCCAGGTAATTTGACGCCTTCTATTGTTCCGTCTATGATGCAGCTTATGAAGTTTTCGTGTCGAAGCAAGTGTCCAATCCATTGAGCTCTTCTTTTACTTATTGATGCAACGAGAGTTTTTGTTTCGCTTACTCTGGTTAGAACGTTCTCATTTTTAACAGGGGTTTGCCAAGGTATTCGTAGCATGCGACGTTAACACCACATCTCAAATGCTTCAAGTTTCATGAGCTGTTTCTCAATTATAAACCACGTTTCCCACCCGTACAGAGCAACGCTCCATACCAGGGACTTCTCCATTCGTTTCCTTAGTTCAAGGCTTATGTTGTTCGACACAAAAATTTTAGATATTTTGTTGAAAGCCACTTTTGCTTGGTGCACTCTACACTCTATCTCTTGGTTGGACCTGGCATCAGAGGTAATTTTGCTTCCTAGGTATAGTCCACGCAAAACGAGAAAAGTATAGATTTGGAATGTTTTGGTACTGTGCGACACTGTACCAATTTCGATTGCACCATTTTGTTATACCTTGCATCCAATGCATTTCCCCTATACAGATATAATGAAGACACTTAGGACTGTTTTGTTCGAATGTTGTATACAAAACTACAAAGCTTCTGTATTCCACATTAGATGTAAAAAGGGCATCAATGCGGATACGTCGCAAACTCGATCGTAGGGTGTCATAAAGTAATTGATAAGTTCATCTTAGTTTTGGTATACAGTAAATGGCCGTGACTAACACCAAATGGCCAGTCTTTGGAGCTCAATCGGCTTGACATCCTCAGTGGCTGATACTGTTTGCTTCAAAACTTCTAAACTTCTGAATTAAATGTTAAAAAAGTAAAGTAGGTACCGTATCCACTATATTAAATTCAACCATATTTTCATCTGCAAGCTGCATGTTATATCCAATCCTTGTTACCGTCTTCTTCTGATGAACCCCCCGTATTTATAGATGTAATAAATCAGTCTGCGTCCTTTTTTTGGGTTACTATATTACCGTATCCATAATAACTGCCCCGAAGTTAACACTATAAAAATACGGTTAGGTGGCTATTCCACTAGAAAACAAAAATTGTCAGTAAATTATTGAAGACAAGTGGAATGAGGTGTAAGAATATGTATGCATGTTGCAGCAACATTTATGATATTTCCGTCAATCACATTTTCAAAATTGAAGAAAAACTGACAAGTGGAATAGCCACATTATGAGTATGGTTATTCCTATTTCTATGTTTTCTACAAATCCGACCTTAGAAGGCACTTCCACCACTCAAAAGCAAAGGACTATTCTTCCAGTGCTCTGGTCTTTTTTGGGCATTACATGCGGCCGCAGCATATGTTTTAGGCAATTAAGGTAATGTTAAAAAATTAGTCTTTACCAATAAGAACGGGGTTCGTAGGCTTGGGCTGCGGTATATCCAGGCCGTTGGTTGCCATTAATGCCTTCGCATTGAAGGTACCTTCTGCAACATTCTACTATACTACGGGGCTACGAGCGTTGTCCATAACCACAACAGATCTTGTATCAGCCAAAGCAATTGTGTCTCAACCTACTCTTCGAAAAGATAGACTGTCACTGTCATGTCTTCATGATAATCTGTATTGCAGTCCTTCATCGCTTTCGTTGATAGAAGAAGCACGTTACTCACCCAGCCTTCACTAGCACCGGGATGCAATATTATCATATAGGTAGCCTACTCCAGAAGTAGGCATATTTGCGGCTCAATTAATTCTGATATGCGCTCCACTAGTCTCTCCTTATAAAATTCCTATTGTTTCAACGAAAAACAAAATGAGTCCAACAGGAATGTCGAAAAATAGGTACAAAACAAGTGTTAGTTAGCCTATATAAATATTTTTATTGTAATGTGGAAATGCAGATGGATGCAGCGCATATCTTGGAGAGATCGTGTCCCTAATTCCGAGGCTGTTCTGAGACGCCAACAGTATCAGCCACTGAGGATGAGTTCCAAAAGTTAACGGCCACATACTGTATACCAAAACTAAGATGAACATGTTTTTTATTTTATGACACCCTACGATCGTGTTTGCGACGTATCCGCATTGATGCCCTTTTTACATCTTATATGGAATACAGAAGCTTTGTAGTTTTGTATACAACATTCGAACAAAACAGTCCTAAGTGTCTTCATTATATCTGTATAGGGGAAATGCATTGGATGCAAGGCATAACAAAATGGTGCAATCGAAAAGGTTACAGTGTCGCACAGTACCAAAACATTCCAAATCCATACTTTTCTCATTTTGCGTGGACTATAACCCTAGACTTCTCAGCGCTTCTGTGCGCAATCTGGCTGCTTTTGTCCCTTTATTTTACAACGTGCAGACGGGCATTAAAATTTTTTTCAAGATCGGATCAAAACCCCATTTTGTAAAAAAATGGAGATGGCCACGTTTGTAACCAAGCTCCACATTTGGGCTCTTGTTCAGGTCAGTACTTACTACCATCACTTTGGTTTTTGCCTTGTTAATGTGCATGTTGTATGCTTGTAGTACCTTCTCCAATCTCCATGGTATTTAGAGCTTCGGTCAGATCTTCTTCGTTTTCTGCCAACATAGCAATGTCGCCTGCATACCTGACGATATTTGTTTTTTCCCGAGCATTCTTATACCTCTTGTACCTTCCAGATCTTCTCTCACCTCTTTTATTGCATACTGAATGTAGAGATTAAACACAGGGGAGAGTAAGCATCCCCGCCTTACTCCGGCTTTTATCACCACTTCTTCTTCTGAGTTGCCACACCGGACGATAGCCAGTTATTCCTTGTAGAGGGCCCATATGATTTTTCTGTCTTTGTATTTCAGCCCGGATTTCCTCAGGATCTCAAACAACTTTTTCCACGACACTTTTTCAAATGCTTTTTCCAGATCTACGTATACAAAATAGGTGTCTTTTCCCTTTTTTAGTTTTTTTTTTTTCAGGAATATTATAATTGCTTCTCTTGTCGCCATCCCTCTCCTAAAGCCCCATTGGTCGTGTGTTACATTTCTATCTATAACCGGCTCAATTCTATCTAGCATAATGTTTGTGAGGATTTTCGAGGCGTGTGACATTATACTTGGCTTTCGATGGTGCTCGCATTTTACGGCTCCTTCTTTCTTCAGCAGAGTCACAATACGGCACTTCTTAAAGTCATCGAGCACATGTCCTGACTCATGGGCATCAGAAATAATTTTGAAAAGTATTGTCTCGTACGTATTGTTCAAGAGTTCTGCGGGGATATCATCTATGCCAGGAGATTTTATATTCTTTAGTCTCTTAATTGCTTTGTCAAATTCTTCTCTTAGAATTTGGTCACCCATTCCTCCTTCTTCATCGGCAATACTATTTACGTCTTCTACGATGTCTCGCTCGTCGTAACGTTCGTTTTCACAGTATAAACTTTCTATGTATTCTTTACATCTCTTCCTGATCAGGTCATCTTCGAAGAGCATATTGCCATTTGTATCCTCTATAGCCCCACTTCTTCCTTTATTGTGTCCAATGAAATCTTTCACTAAGGCATATCCCCGTTGCCCACTGGTCAATCCCAGTGCATTGAGCTTGATAGTAAGTTTCTTTAGCGATCCCCGATTCTCTGTTTATTCTGTTGCGAAGAAACCTATATAGTACATCATCTCCATTCTTTTTGGCTGTTTTTCTTTCATCTATAAGCTGTAATATATCATCCGCTATCCAGTCCCTTCTTGCTGCTGATACTCTTTTACCAAGTACTTCACAGGCAGTTCGCTTGATTTCGTCCATTCCTCCTCGGCGTTTCCGTTTGGGCGGTATGCACTCGCATTTTCATCAATTTTCCTTTGGTATCTGTCTCTTACAATTGGATCTTTGAATTTTGCCAAGTTCAATGTCATTGCTTTTTTCTTCTTTAGCGTTTTTAGTTTAAGAGTGCTCTTCGCCATGACCATATTATGATCGCTGTCTATGTCTGGGCTAGAGTATGCCCTACAATTTTTCAGCTGGTTTTTAAATCTTTGTCGAATTAATATATAGTCAAGTTGGAGCCTTATTCTATCGCCTGGAGATATCCACGTATACCTCCTTCTTGGATGATGCTCGAAAAGTGTGTTTGCAGCTACTAGGTTATGTCAGGCACAGATCTCGGCTAACTTGTCCCCTCTTGGATTTCTTGTTCCTAGTCCGAAAGCACCAACAAGGTTTCCTTCACTGCCTTCTCCTAGTACACCGTTCCAGTCTCCCATTATAATCAGATTCTCCTGAGCTTTAGTATCACTGATCAATTTTCATAGAAGTTATCAATAACTTCGTCAGGGGATTGATTGGCTTGCAGGCATATACAGATATTTTGGGATTAGCTTTTAAACGAGGGGTCGGATGGAAAATTTGACCACCTTGAAAGACACATTTTACTGTCAATCAAATTTTCCTAGCTGCGAACCGAAACGAGATATCTCCAAAAAGTGTATTTTTTTCTAATGGAATGCCCTATCAAAAACTACGTCAATTGATAGATAATTTATAACAGAACAAAAAAGTTATGTGCAATAGAGGTGATAAAACACACCGTTTAGGCACAGTAAGCAGTTTCTGGAAACTGATGTTTCCATCACTGGACTAAGCACTTCGTTCGTCGCAGTGGTGCCTGTGTGAACTTGAACATGTTTTTTCATGTCGTAAGTTGTCGACAACATAATAATTTTATTACTGTGCGATAGTTATAACACAGAGTGAGGTTAAATTTACACGCGCAGGTGCCAGATTTCGGTTATTTCATTTAAAACACTTTTGATGCCTTTTCAGTTAAAAACACAGACCTCTGGGAGAAATTAAAATTTGATTTAGAATGAAGAAATTAGAAGCGTTCAACATCTGGGTCATTCTCCTGAAAACGTACATTTTATGTCCGGACCCTTTTTATCCTTCATGTTCATTAATCTTAGTTAATTAGCTTATGACAGTTGTAAAGGTTGTCCAATTACAGCTTGCCAATCTCATTTTACCAAATAATAAAGCATCCAAAATGTTTAGCAACATTTTTAAGTCTCAATTCTAACAGCTGTCCGCGTGTCCCCATTGCGCCGCTTTTTGAGATAAATTAAATTTTCTTAGGGTTACCTCCAACTTTACAGTGAATGGGATGATTGGAAGGTGTGAAAAACCAGACAGTTTTAAAATTTTCATAAAATGTAAAAATTACTTAAAGAATAATTGCGAATTATCACCTCGCGAGCTTCGAATGGCGCGCAAAGACGAGGAATCTATGTGGCACTATTACTAATGTAGGTACATAAAATAGTTCGTAAATATTTTATGAAAATGGTCATACAGGAATTTTTGTAAAATGCGGACCTTTTATATTCTTCATCCGAAATAAGTGTGTGACAGCGATGTGTTTGCGAAATTCCCGCATATATTAATTTTTGCATAAACGAATAACAGTCCGGGGATATCTAGCATGGATACCTACCTATAACAACTCTGTCAATGTCGGTTTGACTACTGTCCGCGGCCGTCTCACAACAACTGTCCTTCTATTTTAATTTTATTCTGGGATTAAAGCGTGATTAAGATCAGTTGGTGATCAAAGAGCCCTCAAGGAGAAGTCCCTATGTGGTTTTCGTTAGAAAAGCAACCAGACACATTAAATTAAAATAACAAAAAAAAAACACCAAAAGTGACCGTTTTCAGGAGAATGACCTATCTGCTAAAAATGTAGAAAGAGCTATTGCGAGTATAAATTCCAGGGAAATTAATGCCGCTACCTAAAATGTTCTCCGTAGGTGCCGAATGTGTATCCGAGAAAATGGGCAGCAATTTGAACACCTAATGTGAATTAAAAAGTAAAATAAACAAAAAACTCTTTATTTCAGAAAACTTGCTACTGTGCCTAAACGGTGCGTTTTAGCACATCTGCTGTACATAACTTTTTGCTTTCCAATTTATACGTAGTATAAGGAAAGCTTTGTGATGGTCGAAATTTTCGATTCCGAGATTTCAACGGATTTACACGATTTGAGGTCCCAGGCACCCAAAAAAGTGGTTTTTACGAAATGTCTGCCTGTCTGTTCATCGATTTCCAGGCAAACTACTCGGTGGATTTGAATGAAATTTGGCATGTAGGTTCACAAAAATCATTCCTCGGGACAATTTTATTTTTATTTTGGGCTAACTCAATTTGGGGGGGGGGGGGGTTTTATTCTCAAAAACATCCAAAATAACGTCTAAAAAAATTATTACCCAAAAACGGCTCTAACGCTTTCTTTCAAATTCACATATATTGTAGTCGTTATTAATGTTGATAAAATGCGGGGAGTCGCATGCCCCTTGATAGTTTGCTTCTGGGGGTAAAAAAATAAAAATAACTCAATTCTCATGAAAAATGACTACAAAATCATTTTTCTGCGAAACCTCTATATCGATGATTTCTAACTTCAGGCATATTTTAGATGTTAAATTGAGTAACGAAACCGGACAGGTTGCTTTCCCAAAAAACTATTGGGTTTTATGAAAAAAAAAAAATTTTGAAAAAATGAAAGAAAATTCGGGCTCAAATGCATTGCGTGCCCTGCCTTGCTGTGTTGTAATGTGTTGGTCTGACCTATCAAGAATATACGTCACCTTCAGTGACGCCAGGTGGACACCTCCTCCCCCCCCCCCCCCCCCCCCCCGTGATATCCGATATTTACCCATAAGAAAATTATTTAGCATGAAATTAATCATTTCCTATCTCTACTAAATATTAATAAATAAATAAATATAATAAAATAAATAAATTGGAAAGCATGTTCGAGTAAACTCGGACCGGTTCTTTGATATGTTATAAATTATCTATCAATTGACATAGTTTCTGATAGGGCATTCCATTAGAAAAAAATACGCTCTTGGAGATATCTCGTTTCGGCTCGCAGCTAGGAAAATTTGATTGACAGTAAAATGTGTCTTTCAAGGTGGTCCACCTATAACTCCAGAACAGATTTTCAATCTGACCCCTCCTTGGCCTGGTTTATTTTCGATTGTTCCTGTATGGATTATTCGATAATCATTTTTCAAAAAATCACCACATTTGGGCAATCACATTTCTGATATTCCCAGGGCACAAAGTTCCATTTAATTCATTTCCTTGATTAAGTTGTCAAGTTTAAAAATTCTTACATTCCATGTCGCATATCTTGCCGAGACGTCTTTCTTCTTAATCTTCTTTGATAAAATTGTAAAATTGCCTGCGGTTAAATTTCAGTTGCCTCAACTTCCTCTATCCCAAAGCTCTGATTTGAACGATAGGACCATTGCATGGTATAGAACGGGGTATAATATATACAATTAATGTATTACAATACAGTAATATTTTTTTTAAAGGTCAGTCGCCTTTGTTGGTTAGTACCCGTGTTGAGTTACGACACGTCTCCGATCGCGTGGCGTGTAAAGACTCGCACAAGTGCAAGCCCGTTACCACCTGGCCATCGAAGGCAGGGTATGCAATGTATTTGGGGCATGAATTAAAATCCAAAATTTGTTCAAAAAATAATTTTTTATTCAATACGAAATCTTTGCTTGGGAAAGCAACCTGTTCGCTTTTGTCACTCTATTTAACACCTAATACCTTACAGAAGTTGGAAAGCATTGATACAATGATTCCGAAGAAAAATTATTTTTTACTCATTTTTCATGAAAATGAGCAAACGACTAAAATGTATGTGATTTTCAAGAAAATCGTTGTAGCCGTTTTCGAGAAAAAAAATTATTCCTTATTCAGAGGGGTTTATAACACCATAAAATTGAGTTAGCCCAGTATGAAAAATATGCTTTTTGCTTACTTGGGCCTCAAAACGTATAAATCCACTCGAATCTTGAATCTCGCAATCAAAAATGTCGACCATCACAAAGCTTTTCTTAGACTACGCATAAGTAGGAAAACAAAATAAAATATAAATACGTACCTTGACAACAGCAGTACGAACATTTTCGTATGTCGAGCCAGCTAGGGGGTCTACTTCCCTTCCATATGCGATCAACCCATATCCATTCATTGCGCTGACACCTTCCTCATTATTATCGTACGTGATAAACCACCCGTGGAAATCTTGGGGAGAAAGCACCTTCGCGTTGTTATAGAAATGGTGAGAGCCTGAAAAATTAAATTGATCATATCATAGAACAAACATTCTCCAATAACAAAATAGGTGCAATTAGGTTAATGAAGAACCAGTAGAATCCGGACTGATGCTACGGAGCCACCGAGGTACAACCTCCGAAGTCTAGGCAGCGCCACTGAAGATGTCGACCGCAGATGTTGACGAAACATTTAGAAGTTCACTTTGATCTCGACCACGGCCCATCAGCCCGGATGCTACTGGCTCTCCATTTGACTCCGGCCTTTGCAGTTACATTGCAATTAGGTTGCGTGGTAAACCATGGAAACATGCACGTCATCGATATAAATTGGGAACATACGAGTATTGCGATGCACAAACCGAAAATATTGTACTGTCGCTTCCTTAGACCATTTAATTTTCAAAACTCTCTAGAATGTCCGAGGGGCCAACATGAAATGACGTGACACACTGGCAAAAGCAGTTGCTTTTAGAGGCGCGAACTTATTATTTTCAAGTTTTGTTTAGTTAATTAATTATTTGGAGCTAGAAAACATTTTTTAATTTGGTGAAACTTATTTTTAATGTTCATGTATTCAATTAGAAGCTTTTAACGATCAGTCCGTCAATTTTTCAAAAAACAAACTACTCCCTCGGGTGACCAGGATACCTGACTAGCAACAAAGTCTTTGTTGATAGGTAATCTGGGCTGTGATAAACATAATGTTGGTGCCCCAACTTTCTCATGCAGTGCATCTAGAACGCCATGTCTAGAGTATTATATGATCTAAGGTTGCCTCAAGAATAGTTACCACGTAAACTGTAAAAACAACAGCAAAGTGTTGCACTATAATGCAGAAGTTCAACGATAATAAAAATAATAATAATTCGCCCCTAACCATAAGCAAAGCATGGCGGATAGCGAGCAAACACAGGTGCCATTAGTCAATTCATCGTCGATGAATTATTTCCAGGTTGTAGGGTTGCAAAACTAAGAATATATCGGGAAATGTTAACAAATTAACAATTCAACAGGCAGACAACAGAATTTAGGCGCAGTATGTTCTGCGCACTTGACCTTTGGTCCCTGAGTAGTGGGTGACCATCTTAATAGCTTGAATATGACTGTGTTTGACTTATGAGAAGGCTCACTATTGAACTTTTGATACTTCATTGCCGCCGCCCTGTATAGCTACTACCTGTTTTACCCGCCACGAAAATTCTCACACACGGTTCAATCCACGTGTAGATTTGTCTTATGCCAAATATCCTTTGGTCAAAATCACCTGCCATCCCTTGATCTTATGGCAATCGAGCAAAAAAACAATATTGGTATCGAAAAATTAGTTGACGATGACAAAACCGTAGGATGCACTTTAAGTAAAAGGCACGTCAACTCCTACTGTATAGGCTAAATAAATAAAAATTGAATTCACAGGTAGGCACATTTTCCGACCAGATCTCTCTCGCAGGTGCAATAGAGCAATCATTTATGTGTTTTAAATATTTTTTTTTTTATAGTTTTACTAAAACAGCCCTTTATTCATTGTTTTCTACTTTATTAAAACCCAACCTACTATTTAAAAACTTTTTGCCGCAATATGAATATGCATTCCTTTGTAAGCTTTCCTGCTATAAGCCCCCACTGTAAACCCACCATGGTCAGCCTGCTGATGGAGTGTAGAAAATTGGCCTTCCAATATCCAATTATTTTTATTTATTTAATTTACTAAGCGAGTATCAAAATCGTGGTCTATTCAAGTTGTAGAAGACTATTTCTTGCAATATATTATACTATATTTTTAATATGCTACTCGACCATTTTTAAATACTTACTTTAATGGATCAATAGACTTATTTTTTTAACCTAAGATTTTTTTTTTCTTAAAAACCTTAATTCTTTAGTTGGGAAAAAGATTCCGAAGAAAAATTATTCTTTACCCATTTTTCATAAAAATGAACTAACGACTAATATGTATGCGATTTTAAAGAAAATCGTTGTAGCCATTTTCTAGAAAAAAATTTATGTCTTTTTCAGGGGGGTAAATTATATCACCATAAAATTGAGTTAGCCCAGTAAGAAAAATTATGCTTTTTCTGAACCTACCCAATTTCAACTCAACACAAATCGACGAACAGACAGACAGACAACCACTTTTTGCTTACATGGGTCTCAACACGTATAAATCCAGTCGAATCTTGAATCTCGCAATCAAAAATGTCGACCACCACAAAGCTTTTCTTAGACTACGCATAAGAAGGGAAACAAAAATAAAAGATAAATACGTACCTTGACAACAGCAGCAGGAACATTTTCGAATGTCGAGTCAGCTATGGGTCTACGTCCCTTCCATATGCGATCAACCCATATCCTCTCATTGCGCTGACACCTTGCACATTTCTATCGTACGTGATAAACTACCCGTGGAAATCTTGAGGAGTAAGCTCCATCGTGTTGTTTTAGAAATGGTGAGAGCCTGAAAAACAAAGAACAAAGAACAAAGAACAAAGAACAAAGAACTAAAAACAAAGAACTAAAAACACAGAACAAAGAACTAAAAACAAAGAACAAAGAACAAGGAACTAAAAACAAAGAACAAAGAACAAAGAACAAGGAACTAAGAACTAGGAACATTAGTAAAAGTATAAAAGGTAAGTAAGTTACGGAAATACCCCTGGAGACGCACGAACGAGGCAGTGGTCATGGTGGCAGAATAAAAGGCAAAATGCCAACAAAAAAAATAGCGTTACAGTTTCCGGATGCCATAACAGAGGGTAGGTAGGTAACGGCATGAACACAGGGTGGAGCCACGAAGCATTATTAATTTATTTATGTATTAAAATGTAAACGTTCGGTTTGAGCTGTGAGTCCAATTTTGATACCTGCCCATCTTCCCATCATTTTTCTTAAGGAGTGACATTACTTTTTTCCTACTTTTTATTACATAAGTTCCTAATTGAGGAAGAATGGACCAATAATTGGATTGAGGATTTACGTAAATTCTTCCATAGACGTTACAAACTGCTTGGTTCTAAAATAGAGAAATTTGAAGAAAAAAAAATCTGGCTTTTATGTAATGGGTTCTGAGTTAAGGTAAGAGGAACGATTAATTGAAAGGAACTAAGGTAAGGAATTAAGGTTCCTCTTGCCAAAAAGCCTTGCAATCATGAAAATTGGTTTCGGCCTATTCCTCTTAAGGCTTCCCACTAAACATTTCACATACACTGAGGGACAAGACGTCAATAGTCGCGGTTTTAATGACAATACTCTCGAATTGGAATAGCCGACAACCTTGAACCAAAAAAAAAATTATATTTAGGCTTTATTGTTCAACGCAATTATGTGGGGCATAGTAGGCTACTATAAAAATGGTCGACAAACCTGGAGCAAATACGCAAAATCCAGAAATAGTAGCCTACACAATAACTATTTGTGAACTGAAAGAAAGTAGTTGGCGGCATCAGGTGGTATAACGCATAAAATGTGGATTCAATAATAGCCTACTGTGTAAATGTAAATCCCGTATTCTCTTATTGTTCACTCTTCAATAGTTCCACTTCTAATCCCCTGCACCGTGTACCTCTATATATCTCTTCCTCTCTAAGCTGCGACACACAGTACACAAACTACTAACAGCAAACACTCACCACTCACTGCCATATACGACAACTGAAATGTTGTTACACGCCATCGTTACGTTCTCTTGCCAGAACAATGCTTTTATATACGGGTAACTGCGTGCGTGCAGAAAGGTCCAAATGTTTATAATTCACATATCTGTAAACCCAGTATTTCTTTATTGTCCAATCTTCAACAGTTCTAAGAACACCTAAACTCCTGTAACGTGCAAGGTACGTCTATTTATCCCATCCTCTCTTACCTACATACAGCTCATTCACTCTTAACAGTAAATACTAACCACATTACCGCATACTATACCACAACTGTTATGTAATGCAGTAATCATGGATACTTGCCCAAACTATTGCTTTGCAATTACGATACGTTCCAATTGCTTTACACTATTGCATCGCAGAGCAACATGCCCTCTCTTAAATCATAATATAACTTAACATTGAACATACAGTAAGTAATAATATTTAATGCTGTATATATGTGATGCTGGATTACCCCCACCGGGTCGCAACCCGTTCAAGAATCAATTGAATAAAAAAAATTGTTAAAAGATGTATTGTCAGGTGCAGTACCTGCTCTCAGAAACTGCTTTAGTTTTAAAAAATATTTTTTTTTAGTTTTAAACAATAGGCAGCTAAAAGAAACAATTACAGTCTTACCCTTGTGGCGTAGGATTTGAAATTGGGGATGTGGACAATTCCCTTATTTATTGAGTCCTCGTAGGCCTAGTTTAACAAAAACAGTATTAAATGCCATAAGTCCTCATCTATTGTATATTGCACCTGCATGGATAGTTAGGCTGAAACAATGGTCATAACGTGTTATAATTTTTAAAATATTTCACATGCACTCAGTTTTTAATAGTTAAAGGCTTGTTCCTTTTTAATTTTGATTGCATAGACAATACTGCTGTCGTGATTGTTGAATAAATTTCATTTTAATAGTAGGCACTGTCCTTATCCGCAGGTGGACTTGCCACTAATTATCACTGGAAGGTTGGATGAAGGTTGCATTTCTTGGTAAAAGGACCTCAAAACATCAACATTGGTAGGATACTTGGGAATTTCGGCAAGTCCTACACTACACCCTGCGCAGTGCAAGTTGTGTGCATCATATATGTGCATATTCTGCTTCGCATCTGCATTACATCCCGTTCTCAGGTTGTTGCAGCTTTGAAAGTCGCGGTGCCATCCTCGATCTTATAGGCCCAGTGTAACTGACTGTTGATGATAAAGTTCGATAGAGTCGGTATAGCTGTGGCGCATTGATTGCCATTCCGTACAGTCAGCGATGTAAGTCAGGCTAGGTATTCTTCTTAAGAGGCTGGGGAAGTCTTGTAATGTGTTTTTCTGAAGATGGCAGCTGACCTATATAACTTAACGACTGTAACTCAAATTTAGTTTTGAATGAAGTGAGTTATTGAACCTTCATTTTGGAATTCATGCCTGACCGGTGACCGCAGTCATTGAACAGTACAGAGGTAGATTGGGACTGGCAATTAGGTGGAAGAGTTGAATAGTGTGTCAATGTTGTCAGTTGAGTTCAAAATGGCGGAATCACAGTTTTATTAGTACATACCAGACAGAAGAGCGTAGAAGGCGCCCTGGATTAAGAATCTGCTGTGGACCCGGCCATTAAACGACTTCAGGCAGCTGGGAGGCTAAACCCTACACATCACTATCACATCACTTCACTTTAGTTCACTTCACTTCACTTTAGTTCACTTCACTTCACTTCACTTTAGTTCACTTCACTTCACTTCACTTCACTTCCCCTCGGACCTATCTTAATCTTAAGCACTTGGCTTTAAACTAAACTATCGGATATCCAGCTGCCCGAAGAAGTCCATCCAGCCATCAGAGTCTCTTAATGGGCAACCACGACCAGTATCACTAATATGCCTGCAATGTTTATTTGGAACCATTGTTAAAAATGAAACATTTCAAAGTGGAAAAGTGAATGAATTTAAGCATGTAGGGGGATTTTGATGGTAATGCACGAAGGGAGAAGTAATGCTATATTTCTGAGCCGCTAGTAGGAAGATGAATGGTACTGCAGCAATAGAAAAAGTTGGCATATAGGTACATTTATATGCAAGTTGGAAGTCAATTTTATTAAGCTCTCAGAGTAGCTAATGATAAAAAAGACGCCGAAATCCACTGTACAGACGCGAGTGGTTTCCCGGGGAGCAATTTGGCGTGAATGGCTTGATGAAGATGGAGGAATTGTAAGAATGGCGAGGGTCTGAGTGCTGAGTAGAAATAGTTGCATACCAACACTCCAGAACAAGAGCTTGTAAAAGTACTAAATGAACATGGCAGACATGCTACGTTCGTCGCTCTTCTGCCTGCTGTTCTATATGTGCATCGTTCATCATTGCTTACACTCTTCTGCGAACGTTAGTCAACTATACAACTTGGCTGCCTTATTCCAAAAATCCACTGCAAATTCCCAGTCGCATTCCTAACTAAAATTAAAGAACCGGTCCGAGTTTACTCGAACATGCATTCCAATTTATAAATAAGTAGATGGAGATAATGTGTAATTTCATAGTAAATAAAAATAAAAACTACCTATTCCGAGGTATGATTTTTTAAACCGATATGCCAAATTTCATCTGAATCCACAAAGTAGTTTGCCCGCAAATCGATTGACAGGCTGACAGAGCGACAGACAGACATTTCCTAAAAAACACCGTTGAAATCTCGGAGTCGAGAATTTCGAACATCACAAAGCTTTCTTTATACGACATACTACGTATAAATTAGAAAGCAACTAGCCGTTGAAGAACTTATAGGTCAGCAGCCATTCATTTTGCGAGGCAAAAACACGTTACAAGACTTCCCCAGCCTCTTAAGAAGAATACCTAGCCTGACATACATCACTGACTCTACGGAATGCGCCTAAGCTATACCGACTTTTATCGAAATTTATCATCAACAGACAGCTACTCTGGGCCTATAATCGAGGATGGCATAGCGGCTTTCAAAGCTGCTGCTACCTGAGGACGACATGTAATTCTGATGAGAAGCAGAATATGCGCATGTTTCTGAAGCACACAACTTGCACTGGGCAGGGCGTTGGGTAGGAATTCCCAAGTTTCCAACCAATGTTGATGTTTTGAGGCCCTTTTACCAAAAAAATGCAACATTCATACAACCTTCAAGTGATAATTAAGTAGCAATCCACCTGCGGAAAAGGACAGTACCTACTAAACAAATGAAATTTATCCAACAATCACGTCAGCAGTATTGTCTATGCAATCAAAATTAAAAAGGAACATGCCTTTAACTATGAAAAACTGAAATGTGAAATATTTTCTAAATTATAACACGTTAAGACCATTGTTTCAGGCTAACTACCCATGCAGGTGTATATTGATACAATAGATGGGAACAGGCCTGTCATACGGCTTTTCTATAACTAGGCCTACGAGCACTCAATAAATAAGTGAATATCCCCAATTTCAAATACTACGCCACAAGATTAAGGCTGTAAGTGATGCTCAGTTACTTTTAACATAGCATTATTGTTAGAAACTAAAAAAAATATTTTTAAACATTAAAGCAGTTATAGAGGATCTATTTTTTTTAAATCTAATCTTGTATGTTCAACGTTAAGTTATATTATGAGTTAAGAGATGAGAGCATGTTGCTCTGCAATTTATTAGAGTTAAGGAATTGGAATGTAACGAGATTGTAAAGTAATAGTATTTTTAAAGGTTAATCGCATACAGACAATTTAATGAATGTATCCGATCTTTAGTCGCCTCGCTAGGTTATTACCCGTGTTGAGTTGCGACACGTCTCCGATCGCATGGCGTGTAAAGACTCGCACAAGTGCAAGCACGTTACCACCTGGCCATCGAAGTCGATGACATGAACCTATGATTACTGTATTACATAACAGTTGTGACATAGTATGCAGTATTGTGGTTAGTATTTACTGCTAAGAGTGTGTGAACTCTATGTAGGTTTGAGAGGAAGGGATGTCTAGAGGTACCTAGCACGTCACAGGAGAATAGGAGTTCCTAGAACTGTTGAAGAGTGAACAATACAAAAGAACGGGGTTTACAGATATGAGAATTGTAATTATTCGGACCTTGCTTCACAGTTACTCGTGAAGAAAAGTATTGTTCTGGCAAGTGAACGTAACGCGGTGATGTGTAACAACGTATCGGTTGTGGTATAGTATGTAGTAGGTATTGTGTTGAGTGTTTATCGACCATTTTTTTATAATATTATGCTGCCACTTAATTGGATTAAATAAATAAATAAAAATAAATAAATAAACGTTTATTTGCAAACAGACAAAGTCCAATA
Source organism: Psococerastis gibbosa (assembly GCA_963971405.1). NCBI lineage: Eukaryota > Metazoa > Arthropoda > Insecta > Psocodea > Psocidae > Psococerastis > Psococerastis gibbosa. The sequence goes on along the minus strand of OZ020486.1, from coordinate 25,684,299 downwards.
ATATGCAAATTAAAAATTGAACAATATAGCCTAAATATTATTTTTTGGTCTATTGGTTGCCCACTATTCCGATTCGGAAGTATTGTCAACAAAACCGCGACTGTTGACGTCTTGTCCCAGAGTGGATGTGCAATGTTTAGTGGGAAGGCTTTGGAGGCATAGGCTAAGACCCCCTCCTTTGCCGAAACCAATTTTTATGGTTACAAGGCTTTTAGGCATCAGGACGACAATACCAAAGTTCCTTACAATTAATCGTTCCTCTTCCCCTAACTTGAGACCCATTACATAAAAGTCAGGGAAAATGAAAACGTTGGATTTTTTCAAAATAAGAGAAAATTCCACTTTTCTATGGTCTAATGAGTCTAAGCAGTATGGCATCCGGAGAGACTGTAATGAAAATTAAAAAAAAAAATTACAACCCCAGGCGAACTGGGGCGCGCCGGGGTCTAACTGTTGGAAGATAATTCAAATCATTCCACCATTCCCACTGACCTCTACCGGAGAGCAGCCTCTCCAGCTCGGTGCAGCGGCTCCTACGGGGTGGCAGCGGGGCAGGCGGCGAGGTGGGATGCGGGGCAGGCGGCGAGGTGGGGTGCGGGGCAGGCGGCGAGGTGGGATGCGGGGCAGGCGGCGAGGTGGGTTGCGGGCCAGGCAGCGAGGTGGACAGCTGGGCAGGCGGCGAGGTGGGCAGCTGGGCAGGCGGCGAGGTGGAACTAAAATCCGAAAACCAAGACGAGTGCCACGAGATGGAGGCGGCGCACTCGTCCTGATCGTCGTCGTCATCATCCCTGAAACCACAAAAATACCAAAATTAATATTAAGTGGAAAATTCCCCCTTTTTCGTTTTTTAAGCCATGTTATGCATCGATTCAAATTTGGCAATAGATACTAGATACCTTACAATGTGTGTGGCCAGCAGTGGAGTGCCATAAATTAGGAGAAAAGTCTGTCTAATTTTTGTAGTCCTCGTGGAAAACACGAAGTCAAATCAAATGGGCAGAATGGGCCTACACATTAAGCCTGGCTCAAGCTGTTTGCTGATGAGCAGATAATGACGGCCACTTTGGATGCAGCCATGGAAGGCATTGTTATCAAACAATCGGCCTTATGCGATTGACACTGGGATGATTGCTACATCAGTACAACTGCAGTCGTTATTAATTAACATAAGTGCAGCAGGCAGAACTGCGGACATCTTAATTAAGATGGAAAAGACCCAAGCGATGGCTGTCGGTAACTGTGCGCAGATAGGTAAATCTAAATATTGTTCCGGATGGTGCGCCTGTTGTAGTACAATAAGAAAAAATGCCTATGATTTGATTTGATTTGAAACCAACCTATTTTGGGATGGCCAATGACAACTGCAAGCTTCCTATTAAACGGTCGGCGCCATGACAATCTGTCGTGTTTTTCTTCTACCCGTGTCTGGATCCTCGAAACGTTTTCCAGTTAATAATTCATTAATCTACTGTACTTGACTACGCCAGTGGGTACCGCAAAATCGTACGCCAAAGCTACCTTGTTTAAATTCACAAGCCTACATAGTACATAGTTTTCTATTGTAATAGACCACGCCGGAGCTATGAATCTTATACAAGCTGCATCGAATAAACGTGATTGACGCTATGACGAAATAATATAAACTATATATTGTTGCTGACGGGTGACTTACCTTGGCGAGAGGTCGAGCAGGTAGCGACGGAAGATAGGCCGTTGAGGACAGAATCTGTGGAAAGTTTATTTGTTGTAAATTATGGCGAACTATGACATTCCGATTGATAGCTCAGTTGCTATGTACCATTTGTATTACACCTTGTTTGAGGGATGCAACAACAGACAGTTTCCAGCAGGGGGCAACTAAAAAACCGTAAATTCTGCCTACTGCAGAATTTCTAATAATATTATTAATAATTAGCACCAACCATTCCCTGCAATTACAACGAGACCGTTGACAGGAATTTTTCGGAGGGGGAGGGGTTCATAAACAAAGTTTCTTATTAGAATACATGGAATATGGCCTACATTGCATTGTTATTTTGTTAAACCCAAAGAGTACAATAAATAAACAGTTAAAAGTAATTTAGTTTTAGACTTAAAAGGGGGGGGGGGGGGGTTATAGGCAATTTTATTGTTTCAATTGAGGTAAATTGTTTTCCAGCTGGGTGCTATGTACCTCCAGCCCCCTTCTGTTGTTGCGTCACTAACTACCATTAAGGTTGAGTGAGTGGTTGACAATTTCTGCTTTCCTGTTTGTCCTTGTTTGCAAACGTTCCCAACTCACGAACCTCAACATGTGCATATTTCTCCTAGGTCCTACTGTAAGAGAGCAAGCAGGAGCTGCAAATCTCAAAAGTAGGCGAACATTTTTTTTAATACATAACAAAACTGTTGACTAGCCTACATTGTAACGTTGCCGAGGGGTGACTTAATGCAGTTTTACAAGTTACTGGGAAACCGAGCAGTAGCCGAATTAAGCTGTTTGCACAACAGGGAATTAATTAAAAATAAGAAATGTCTACTGAGCTTGTCGAAAATATCGTAAAGAAGCTTTCCCCATGGTTTTCAACAACTTATATTCAGGCTCCTGCAGACAGTCCCGGCAAGCGCAGCATCTTTTTGTGAGCGGTCATTCTTATGTCTAATTTAAAACCTACACCAGGAACACTATATTGGTCAAAATCAGTTGTCATCTCTTGCTTGCTGTTATGGAGATCGAGCGACAAATCAATATTGGTATCGAAAAAGTAATTGACGGTTTCAGTTTGGGAGAAAACCGTAGGATTCACTTTAAGTAAAAGGTATGTCCTAACGTATTTCATTACTCTGGCTGTATTAGTAGGGGAGCCCATGATGCTAAATGGGGATTTACTCGAGCGTCATAGAGACCTGTTGGGTTTCAAAGCTTAGGTGTTAAAAAGAAGAAAATGTTATATAAAGTATACTTCTTCAGCGGTGGAGTAAGCGGCTATCGATTTTCAAAAATGTAAAAAAACGTTTTTTTTTAACGTGAAACTTGAAGATATGCGCACTTTAGCCAAAATGGTAGGCCTAAATTGGAAGATTTGTTGATTTATTGTTTACATTTGTAAACAGTATCTGAATCTGCAAATTTACGATACATTTTGACCACGAAAAAGAAGGTAGATTTTTCGAAATTATCGAAAACGGGAATATTTTCAGTAATTTAGTGGAAAATTTCGTGTTTGACCCGATTTTAAAGGGGGAGGGGGATGATGAAAACATCCCTTGTATACTCCCTTGAAAGCATCATTCATACTGCATTTAGCGACATATTAAACATCCTCGCGTATTGAAAACTGCAGACTGTGGAATTTTTGTAACTGCAGAAACGGGAGAATTCCTTGAGTTTTTATGTGTCTCGACCGAAATTTTAGGGGGAAGGGGGGAGGAGGAAGTCATGTGTTTGTATTTGTTTAAAAGCTGTATTTGTGCCACTTATAATGAAGCAATAATTGTTGGTCTTACTTGGATATTTCAGACTATATAATTTTTTTATCTCTTTTATAGTTTTAATACACCATAATTGAATATTAATTAATTTTACGGTATTGAAAGCACTGTGGGTGGCTGAAATTACCTTAACATTGCTAAAGATACTATAGTCAACATTAAGCTAATGCTTCCGTAGGTAAATCCTGGTTAGAAAACATTTTCACCCCTAAAATAAGGGTAGATTTTTCGAAATGATCGAAAACGGGAATAATTTTGAGAATATCGCGTGAAATTTCGTGTTTGACCCGATTTTAAAGGGGGAGGGGGGATTTAGCGACACATTAACTATTCATGTCGGTTCAAAATTGCAGGCTGTGGAATTTTTTATCTCTAAGCATGCACAGCCGGGTATACCCTTTTCCCGCATGTAGGCCTCTTGCACACCCCCCTTACATACCTAGCTGTGGGGAAACTGGTAGACTGACAGCAAAACAGGTTACACAGTTGTAAAGAGCAAGGATAGTGGAAAGAGGCAAAGTGGTTTTAATTTTTTCCAATCAATTTTTTCTCCGCGAAAATCGCCCCCGAAAAACGCGTTTTTTCGTCGAAAACGGGCATTTTTTCGCATTTTTGCCCTTTTTCACTTTCCTAATTATCTGGAAGCCGTCAGATTTTACATAGGTATGAGACCTGGGGGGAAAGTTGGGGAAAGATTCACCGAATAGCGCTACGAAGCCATTTCCAATTTTGTCCCGATTGGGATGATTCTATTTTTCCCCCACTCGACTTGGATGTATCTAACTTGTAAGTCCATTTGTCGGGCGGCTGCGCCCTCGCTTGGATTGATCAGTGAGTGGTCGTAGGTGGGTTCTATAGAGTTGCACGGCGTCATGGCAACAGAAATCATAGTGGGTAGACGAGTATATTATAGGCATGACACAGCTGCCAGCATTAAACTTTCTCGAAGAATCTTTGTTACTTCGGCTTGTGGAAATCGTCAGATTATATATTTTTCGTTATCCCTGAATTATTTCCTTTCGAAAAAAAAATAATTTAGTCACGCTCGAGAATGCCGAGGTGACGTTTTTTTTTTTACAACTTTGTAGACCCCTCCTTTCTTTATGTCACTACGAAATTGTCAGATTAGTGAAATATACACTTTTTAGCATGTAATTAACTCACCCACCATCCCTTAATCTGACGCGCTCGAGAATATCCGATGATCAATTTTTTTTTACTAATCTGATCCTTTATTCTTGACGGCCGGCCAAACATACGGGGCTCATATTTGGTGGAGGCAATTAACAGGTTCAAGGTATTCTCCCGTATCTTAATCTGCCGCGCTCGAGTAAATCCACAAATCCCCGCTTGGGCTCCCCTACTATATAGGCTAAATAAAAAAAAATTGAATTGACAGGTAGGTACATTTTCCGACCAGTTCTCTCACGCAGGTGCAATAAAGCATAAATTATGTGTTTTAAAGATAACACTTAATTTTATTTTATTAAGCTTATTTTGTTTTACTAAAACAACCCTTTCATTATCTTCTACTTGATTCTTGGTTTCTACCTTGCCTACATTTCTAATTCTATTCCAATTCTATCTATGGTCGGATCTTAGATCTTCTAGTGTGTAGAGACCTGCACAAGTATACCAGAACGCTACCACCATGCCATCGAACCCATTGACTCTGCGGCCTTTGCGCTAATGCTGTCTTTGTGTGACCCAAGCCAGTGGATGTCCATGGATGGGGCAATGCGTGGGGAAGTGGCCGTCCCTCGTTTGTGTGGACACAGAACCTTTGTAAAGAATTTAATTTATATAGGGTTCAGTCTCAAACCTGGACCTACCGGTTCATGGTTGAGTTCACACTGGAGTCGCAAAATTTGTCTCAAAAGCTACCAAAATTAATTTAAAATTGACACCATGTTGACGGCATTGGCGGAAAATCTGAAAATCTCAAATGGTCTGGGGGGGGGGGCTAAGCGCCAAATAAATTTTTTTTTAAAAAGCAGTAAATCTGTAAATTTTCCAGAAGCCTCGCCCTTCACCCCTACTTCTCATTAAAACAAAAAAATAAAAATGTCCTGTCAAGTTCACGAAAGATTATAATAGCAATGCTCAGTGGCGTAACCAGGGCCGGCCCGTGGGTTCGCGAGGCCAGGAGCGAGATTCTGCGCGAGGGCCCCCCAAGGACGGGTCCAGGACAGATTTTCTGGGGGGGGGGGGCATTCCGGGAAAAGTGGGTGTAGCCTACCAAGCCAAATTAATTTTTACCGATTGTGCAATTGGAGTGTTTGTTAGCAAAACAAGGCCCATTAATTTACAGTGCCTTACTTGAATAACCCATGCGCCTGATGCAGAGAGATACCAATGGGGCGTCCGGGGGTGTCCCCGAGGAAAAATCTAAAATATAAGGGCAAAATAGTGGGGTTTTACGCATTTTAACAGCAGTAATAATGCTTATTCATATTTTGGAATCAGGGGGGCCAGGGGTCTCCCCCGGAGGAAAAATTTGAAAATATAAGGCCAAAATAATGGGGTTTTCTGCATTTTAACATCAGTAATAATGCAGCAATAATGCTTATTCATATTGCACGATCCAGGGGGTCTCCCCCGGAGGAAAAATATGAAAATATAATGGAAAAATAGTGGGGTTTTACGCATTTTAACAGCAGTGAACGATAGGGTTTCGAAGGGGGGGGGGGGAAACGTCATACATACAGCTTAAAATTAATGACCTTTGTCAGAACTTGGAAAATAGTCCTCCGTTTGTCGGCAACTTTGTTTGTATACATTCGGTACTTCGATTTGATGTTGGTAGAAAGAAAAATAAAGATGACGATTTAATAAAATATATAAGTTTGATTTTTTAGTAATTATATGATTAAATAACCTGCGTTTTAACATTTTGGCGACCGTGACAGGACAGTGAGTTTCTAAGCAATATTTCATATACATTAGCAGGGAAGATACACGAAGGACGATACCACCACAGCACATTTGGCTACGATATTCCGATTAAGGAAGATGGAAATTATGTAATGGCTTTAAAATTTTGTGAAGTATATTTCATTCACCCAATATGAAAGTTTTTGATGATGATATTGATTATGATGATGATGATCATGATAATGAAGAAGAAGATGATGATGAAGTGGACCGTATTAACTACTTGCATAATGTAAGGGTTGATTTGAAGAACAGATTTCAAAGGGAATACATCGGTGTTTTGAGTTCCCGATCTAGAGCTTCACGGGGGGCGGTTAAAAATTGGAGATGTTGTGCTTGTGTGCCCAGATGGGGGAAGAGGGTTTGTAAATTGCGTTTGCAAGGAAGTAGACTTGATTTGATCAAGTCTAAGGGGGAGTATGTGAGAACTTGGAAAATAGTCCTCCGTTTGTCGGCTACTTTGTTTGTTTACATTCGGTAATTCGATCTGATGTTGGTAGAAAGAAAAATAAAGATGACGATTTAATAAAATATAAGTTTGATTTTTAGTAATTATATGATTAAATAACCTGCGTTTTAACACCTTAGTGTCCTTTGCGAAGGAGCCAGAGGGTTTAGGGGCCCTGAAAGGGGGGGGGGAGTAAACAGACCTGAAATAGTTTTATTTTACGCATTTCGATAGCAGTACCTTAGAGATTTTACAGGCAATTAATGCAATTGCGACCAAGGGGGGCCAGGGAGTCTTCCCCGTGTGAAAATTTTAGAAAAATATGCCTGAAATAGTGGAGTTTTAAGCATTTTGAGTACAGTAACAATTGGATTTTAGACGCAACAAATATAACTGATTGGCAATTGGCCGCAGTGCCGGTCTCCTCCGGGTGAAATTTCTTTAAAATGTGGCTTGTAATAGTGGGATTGTACGCATTTTGATAGTAGTAACGTAGAAAATAGCTGGACAAGGGGGCCCGGGGGTCTCTCGCGAGTGAAATTTTTTGAAAATTATCCCTGAAATATTGGGGTTTTACGCGTTTTTAGAGCAGTAACAGTTAGAAGAATATACTCTAAACAATGGGGGCCCGGAGAATTTCTTCGAGATAATTGGCTAGATTTTACAGACGAAGATTTTGTTAAGACTTGAGTTATTATAATTTTTTCATAAATACATCCAACATAGCGACTTCCTCTAAAAGAATTCGGACTTTATTCGCTTAATAGATGGGACAATACATATAAATTTTATAGTTACTTAGGATGCTAGGGGGGCAGGGACAGACCTGGGGGGCTTGGGGGGGCTAGGCCAGACCTGGGGGGCTGGGGGGGCTAGGCCAGACCTGGGGAGCTGGGGGGGCTAGGCCAGAGCTGGGGGGGCCATGCCCCCCCCCCCCAGGACCTCCATTTTCCGCCCATGGTTGTCGGACGCAAATATTCCTTTGGATTTTAATTTACAAATTTTTTTATGATCGGTAAATTGTAAATATTAGTATATTTCTAAGCACTTGCCGTTTTGGTGTCGACCCCATCCCCGCCGGTGACGCCGCTCTCTTGCTGCGGGGTGGGGTCTCCTGTCCCTCCATCACGCCTTCGGGGCTGTCATCAGGCAGATGTTGCTCAACCCATTCGCCGTCGGGGTTGGGTGTCGGATTGGTGGTGGAGATGGTGTTGGTAGTGGCGGTGGTGGTAGTGGAGGTGGCGGTGGTGGTAGTGGAGGTGGCGGTGGTGGTGGTAGCGGCGGCGGTGGGTGGTTGTCGTCGTGGGCATCGGGGGGGTGCCACTTCCCCCCTCGAATAGGGTGTATCCCGTCTGAAACAGCAACAAATTAAAATAGGGTACCTGGGCAAATTTAAAGATGCTATTATGAGTGGAATATGTTATGAGTGAATAACAGTAATGAGTGAAATTGATAAATTTTAGTTTAATTTAAAGTTATTAGTATTAAGGGGAGCCCAGCACGGGAGAAATCCTTTGGGCCGACCCTACTTCATTATGTATATTACTAATTTAAGAATTATTGGAAATTAACAAATTCAAAAATACAAATTTGTAACCTACCTTGTTCGGCCGAGCCGACTGGGGGCAGGAGCTCCTCCCCACATAGAGCTGGCTCCATCTAAAAGCAATTGCAACTCTCGGTTCATTTTTATTTTTTTTTTTAGTCTGTCTCTTTCAACGGTAAAAATCGTTATGAGAGAATAACATTTTGTTTAGAAAGAACAAGGTGGGCCAAGTGAAGTGTTTTTCGTTTTATTCGTTCTTGTCATTCTGTCACTTGCAATATGTTGCTACGCAGGCCTATTTCCGTGGTACTTGACAATTTGATGATTATAGCTTTCCAATTAATAGGTAGCATAAGGAAAGCTTTGTGATGGTCGAAATTTTCAATTCCGAGATTTCAACGGAATTACGTTTTGACGCCTGTCTGTCGCTCTGTCATTTCATCGATTTCCAGGCAACTACTCGGTCGATTTTTATTTAATTTTGCATGTAGGTTCACAAATATCATATCTCGAGACCATTTATTGTTTTACATTGGGCTAACTCGATTTGGGGGGGGGGGGGGGGTTATTCTAAAAAAACTCCAAAAAAAACGTCGAAAAAATTATTTCTCAAAAACGATTCCTTTTGAATTCACATGCATTGTAGTCGTTATTAATGTTGACAGAGTTGAAGTTGAAGCAGAGGGGGCATTCGGGTGACTCGGCGATACCTATTCTATGCAGGTGGCTCTGGAGGTAGTCATTCCCTGTGGCCATTAGGAACGCTGCCACAGCGATGTCCCGGCGCAAGTTGCTGGGGATGGTTTTTGCTAGGAGCGGATCCCATCGTTTGACAGCTGCTCTTACTTTCCAGACATCTCTGGTCGCGTTCTTGGCATTTGCTTGAATTAGTCTGCAAGTGGTGGGGAAGATGAGGGGATGCAGAGGTTGCGGTAGTAGGCACCCCGCCTTTGCTAGTTTGTCAGCCCCCTCGTTCCCACGGATGTCAGTGGCCAGGGACCCATTGTAGGTGGATATCTGACACGGTTTGTAGCTCCAGGAGTCTAGACTGACACTGCCTTAACGTGCGTCCAAATGGGCGTACGTCCAAGTCCAAGCTAAAAAACATACGATCAGTCCACCAGCTGTTGTCTTCCGGTTCTGTGTTTGTATACGTGTACATTAATATTAAGGATGAATTGCAACTACTGTACGCTGCAGCAGTTTGTATATACATTAAAAAAAGAAGAAACCAAAAAAGAAGTGGCAGAATGGTTGGCTTTCAAGAAGGAGGGATATCAGTCACTTGAATTTGATAAAACAACTCACTTTGGAGCCTTCTGACTGGAATAATTACCTCAGAAACAGCCAACAGCCATTTCACCGCAAGCATTGGGGCACATAATACCAGAGACATGCATGCAAATTTTGCGGTTCCTTCAAGATTACATGAAGGTAAATATGCCTCCTGCTGATTAAGGTATTAATGTGTGAGAATGCAAATTAATTTTTAGCAGGTAGGTCCTACAAGTTGAAATTGAAAATTTTAAGGGTCCGCAGAACCAACTGTCTGTGAAATTTACCCTAAGGACCACCCACCTGGGCACGTCACTCGTCACACGTCAATCGGCAGTTGGTCGTGCGGGGCCTATAGCACAATTATTTTCATAAAAGTTATGAATGAGATATTTAGCCTCAAGGCTGAACCATATACCCGCGACCTTGGGGCACACATTGCACTCTTCAAAATTCAATATCAGAAAAATTAGCAATTTTGAAGATATTATTTTTGTGGCAATGGTTAGAGTAAACATGTATCTTTACACGCCCAGAATTTTTATTTGTGGTTGTACAGTGATTCATAGCAGAAGGTTGGTAGCTAGTAGGTTGGCTTAGTAATAGAACAAAAAGTCAAAATTTATTTTATTTCTTTATTTTATTTTAAAAAATCACCCCAAATCCTCACAACGGTATTCATCATCCATTGCCTCTTCATAAGCTTGCATTACTTTATTAACCGAGCCTGATGAAGTGTCATGAGAAGAAGTGAGAGGGGGAGGTGGGGGATAATTATCGGTTACTATCCTACTAGTAACGTTAAGGATGCGAAGTTCGGCAAAAAAAAGCACGTCACTAATCATTTTCTGACAGAAAGGAATCATTTCAATCGCTCGAAGTTTTGCCTCATGTCTATTCTTCAATTTTGCAACTGCGGTTTGGCCACCAGTTACATCCAACCTCTTAGATATTTTTTCCAAAACCAAGTGAGCTTTTGTTGCTGGTCTTTTGAATTGCTTCGACGATGACGTAGAATATACACTCGCTGGGCTCGATACACTTTGTTCTGAATCGATGGAATCGCTTGCCTGGAACAATTATATCTCTGTTTAATAACGAATCGCAGAGCAGTGTACTTACGAGATTCTAAATTACAACTTTATTATTTTCAGAGTCCTAGTACAGAGCAAGAATGGAGGGAAGTTGCTGAGCAATTCGAAAAAATGTGGAATTTTCCGCATTGTCTTGGTGCTTGGGATGGGAAGCACATCAGAATAACTCCACCTCCCGGAAGCGGGTCTTACTTTTACAATTACAAACACTTCCATTCTATTGTACTCATGGCTTGCGTTAATGCCGACTACGAGTTTATCTGGGTGGATGTCGGTACAAATGGTCGCAGATCAGATGGCGGAGTTATAAGAAATACCGAGTACTTCAAGAAACATGAAAATCATCAACTGAACCTGCCTCCTCCGCAATTTCTATCAGATGGCATGACCCAAGTGCCATATGTTTTTATTGGGGATGAAGCGTTTGCTTTAAGCCAACAAAATTTGAACACACAGCGTCGAATTTTTAACTACCGCTTATCCAGGGCAAGAAGAATTGTTGAAAATGTTTTTGGAATTTTGGCCAGCAGGTTTCGAATACTTCATACAAGCATTAACTTGTCATTAGAGCGGATCGACATTGTCGTTCTTACATGTTGTATTCTACATAATTTTCTCAGAAGAAATTGTATAGTACAAACTCATACAACGTAAAAGACACTGGTGAGGAAAATGAAGAGTATAATTTACAACCCAGCCTTCAGTGCACTTTATCGAGAAATGCAAGTATGTCAGCAAAGCTTGTGCGCGAAAAGTTTGCAGAATATTTCGTTGGGGAAGGGCAAGTGGACTGGCAAGACGCAAAAATAGGGCTATGACAGGGACGTCGTCATTTGTTGCGTCGGCAGACAATTAGGCTAAATGTTTTAAAAAAATCAGCTTTTAAGTTACCTTAACTAAATAAATGGTGAAAAATTAAGCAACTGTTGTTTCTCACCTTATTTTCTCCGAATGGTAAATCTTCAATAATTGAAGAGGCTGTTTTGCTTGTTCGTTGAGCTCATTCATTCATGAAATGGAGATGGCTGAAGTACCAAAGTTTTTGCACGTGGATATCATCCACTCCCGTACCAGTGCCTTCAGATGCCTTCACCCAAAATAAAAAAAATATTAATATATTTATACAAATAGAACTTATATTAACGTAACTATTGTAAAATCTGTCGGCCTAAGGAAGTTTTCATTTGAATAAACTTTAACAACCAACTCACAGTAAATTTTACTGGCACCGGATTGGTAATCTCATGAAGATTTAACATAACACATACTACAGCAATAGCAATCGGGCATGTAGACTTTAAATCTCAGTAGGTAAAAAATTCTTGTCCCAGTATAAATTTGACGCGCTGATGGCGTCGAAATACGACCACTTCCATGGATAGAAAACAGGGTTCACTTCTTCCTGATTCCTGATAGTGCTACCGGGCGAGTTGCTGACCACAACACCCCAACTTGTGCCGAGGTCTTGAAAGAGTGTGCCCTACTACTCCTCAGGCCTGAGCCGTAAATGGGCTGTTGTGATGCAACGATTTTTTAACCACCGTGTACACTAAACACATACTATATTTTGAGATTTTTTCGGGCCCTGTACTACTATATTTATTTTTTAAATGGACCAAAAATACTATAATTTCGCCAAGCTCTATGTAAAGTTGTAAAATAACTCTTCTAAACGTCAAAAAGTAGGCATATATAGCATAAAAATTGCGGTTCAGAGAGAGCACGTGCCAGGCTCTTGCCAGCAGCAGAGGTTCACCAGATTATGTGTTGTATTGGGCTGCAAGAAAGCTGATGGCGGAAGCCTAATGCTATGGTGTAATTGTAATTAAAAAAAAGTTATTAATAGCCTAGCAAGAAATGCAAACCCTGGTTTAGCCTAATGCCTGCACTTTTTGTCCGCGAGGTCACTTCAGTTGCATTATTGTCATTAGGAAATTAAATTATCACTTACCTTCCTCAGCTGTTTTTTGGTAGGACGAGCGCATATTTTGAATTTTTTTTCTACCACTTCTAAAGTTACATTGGGGTCCTTGGTGCGGAAAAATGATAACATGTCATCCCATGCCAAGCCCCTTATCCCTTTGTCATGATAACTGTCATTCAAATGCCAAAGGCATTCGTGCCCCCGGTATTTTTCAATCACTTCCAAAACAAAGTCATGGCCTTTAGTTCCCATGTTTACTCCACGGTAGCTGACACACGACTGATTGCAGTTTGAACGTAGAAATGCACATACACGGTGCGTCCGCGTCCATATGGACTTACTGTTTCCCCATACACGGTACGACCACTAAATGTACGGATGGACGTGGACATCAAAACATTTGGAAATCCAACTTGGTTGCTTCTGTCCACTACGTCCAGTCGGGTTTCCCCATAAACAGAGCGATTTCTGCCAGATTTTGGACGTACGTTCATTTGGACGCACCGTGTATGGCCTGCTTTACTAGGCCATCATCGTGCGGTTCTGGGCAGGCGATGGCTTGCAGTGCTGTGGTCGAGTCTGAGAGAAAAACTATCTTCTTGGTTAGCCCCATCTTGCACAATGCATCTGCTGCTTTGACAGCTGCTACTTCCCCATCGAAGTTGGTTTTGAATTGGCCCATAGGGAAAGATCCTTTGGCGATGGATGAATAGTAGCCTGCTCCACTAGTGTTGCCAATGGCTGAGCCGTCCGCATAAACGTGCATCCAGTCGCACTGTGGGTACCTCAACGCTATCAAGTCGATAGCAGCCGCCGTTAGTATTTGTGGAGATGTGTCGGCTTTCCTCACGTCTACGCCAGGCAATGAGAGGGAGATGGGGATTTCTGACGTTTCAGCAAGTAGTTCAGGTCTTGCGAAGGGGGGCCTTCCGCTGGCGTCCAAGTTGTATTTTTCTGACAGGGCCAATGCTTTCCCCAGGGGTGTGTTCTGTGTCTTCAGCCTTGGCTATGGTGCAAGGCAACGTTTCCAGAAGTCTTCCTCCTCTATTAAAGAATTTAAGGGTTGTACAGTCGCGGCGCAACTCTATTGGTTCAATGTCTGTTTGACACTCCAAGGCTGTGATAGGGGTGGATTTGGCAGCCCCACAGATAGCTCTCAGCGCAATATGTCGGGCAATGTCCAGTTTTCGCATGTTAGCGACACTTGCTGTACAGAAGGCTTAGCTGCAGTATTCAATAAGGGGTCTTATGTATGATTTGTAGTTGGTGACTAGGACATCTTGCGTTGCACCCCAAGTGGTGCCTGCTAATCTTTTCAACATGCATACTCTCTTACAGGCCTTTGTTGCTGCGCCATCGATATTTTGTTGTCCAAAAGCATGCAAAGGTATTTGGAGTTGGCAACTACGGCAATGTCACAGTCGTCGTATTTTAAGTTGACTGTGTGGTTCTTGGTAGACAGGGAGAAAAGTTGTGCAGTAGTTTTGTCTTTGCTGACGAGCATCTCATTTTCCGCACACCACGCTCTCAGGACATGCAGGGCTTGGTTCAGTGCTCACTCGAGGGCCCCAGATTGTTAGGTTGTCTGCATAGCATAGAACATCAATCCCGGGGATACTTCTAAGTTGTATTATCAAGTCGTTTATCAATCTTTAAAAGTTTGTTTGGAGGGCCCGGTCTTAGGCCACCGGTTTTGTCAATATAATGGTTTTCTCAGTACTTACCGTAGTAATTTCTTGTCACTCTCACATTATATTTTGTTGTTGCATTTGTGAAAACGGAATAGGAAGTTCCCGGCTGGGGTTTTAACTGATATTTTAAATAAAAATAATTAGTTTTGGTACAATTTTCCTTGGAGTCAGCCATACTTGTTTCTGGAATTTTTCTATTCATATTCATCTATTGCCCCGTTTATGACGTGGTTTTAACGTAATTCACTCGATACTGTTTTGGCGGATTTTCTTTGCAATTTAAATTTATTGTTGTCCTTTTATAATTTTGCATTAGAAAAGAGTTTGTTGTTGCAGATTTTGTCCAGGTTGATTTTTCTGACCTTAACGCTCCCTGAGGCTTCAGTTGAGTCTCCGCAAGTGGCAGGGTGCGGCTCTGGAGCCAAGCGCCCTGCGATCCGGTTTTCTGGCGGATCCAACATGAGCTTGACATCCGCAGCTGTATATTTCTCGATTGTGTTGAGAAGCTGGAGGAAGATTAGCATGGTTGTCGACTGGGCTAGCCCGTTTAACTTTTAACACCAATCCCAGGCTAATCAGGCTCCATGCTTCCGAGACTATCAGGACAGTCAACAGTTTAAGAAAACGGCAACTTTCTAGAGTAGCCCTATGTTAATATTCAATAAGTAATCCATAATTTTCAGAGTCTAATTTTCCAAAATCAGTAATGCAAGAATCGAATAATCACACGCAGTGGCGGTTTAAAAATTTTCGAAAGTGGGGGGGGGGGGCATTTACAGGCCCCCCCCCTGGAGAAAACAATTGTACAATAGGCCTAAATCAGTAAGGTTTTACGCATAATGTACCTTGGGGAAAGAAGACCCGGGGGTATCCCTCGGAGAAAAAAATTGATTAATGGTTCACATTTGGGTGGATTTGCGCATTTTGCAAGCAGTACAGATGAGATTTTACCGACGAATAAACCTACCACAGAGGGCAGCCCAAAAAGCCCCTCTTGGCTAGGCCCTGTAAGGGGGGGGGACATGACCCCCCCCCCCCCCTTGAAACCGCCAGTGATCACACGCAGTTTTTCACAAGGAATATTTCCTTATAAAATGAAAGAAGCAATAGTTATACCATTGCATAAGGGGATCGCCGCTCTGCAAAGTCATATCGTCCTATAAGTTTACTCAATGTAACAAGTAAAGTCATAGAAAAACTTATGGCAGCTCGCTTGAACAACTTTTTAACGAAACATAATTGGATAAGTTCAAATCAATTTGGGTTTAGGGCAGGTAAAGGAACAGATTTAGCGTTAATAGAATTTACCCGACTCATATACGATTCTCTAAATAAAGGCCGTAAAACAGCCAGCTTGTTCTTAGATATAAGCCGTGCCTTTGATTCTGTCGAACACAATTTGCTCCTAGACATTTTATGGAATGCAGGGGCAAGAGGAATAGCGTGGGAGTGGTTCAAGAGCTATCTGATCGGGAGGACTCAGAGAGTACGTTTGCAAATTCAAAAAAGTGGAACAGTTGGGTTTGTAGATAGTGACGCTTTGGAACAACTATGTTCTGTACCACAAGGCTCAATCTTAGGCCCATTATTATTTATTTCATACACTAATCAACTATGCAACTTGCGGCTACATGGTACTTTGACTAGCTTCGCTGATGACACGGCACTCTGCTACTCTGCAAGAGACTGGAATGAGATACAAAAGTTTATGACTGAGGATTTACAACATCTTAACACTTGGTTCCAAATCCATGGCCTTACAATTAATGTTAGTAAAACCTGTTTTCTGCCATACAATCTAAGAACAGGAAGTATAGATGAGCCCCTCGAAGTGAGATGCCATGCGTATAATTGCTACTTACAAAATCCAAATTGTCAATGCCCAGCTATCACTAAAGCACAAACGACGAAATACCTTGGCGTCCACTTCGACAGTGATATGAAATGGAGCAGCCACTTAAAATCGGTAAACGGAAAATGTCGAAATTTTTTAAGACAACTTTTTTACCTCCGCAAGGTCTGCCCTCAAAAAATTTTAATCCAACTATACCACTCACTTTGTGAATCTCGGTTAGCGTATGGTATCCAAGTGTGGGGTGGGACCTTTGTTACAAATTTAAATTCACTTGTAGTTACCCAAAAATACCTTATTAGAACAATAGTCAAAAAACCTAGAACTTGGCCATCATTCCCTCTCTTTGCGTCTCTCGGTTTATTCCCGCTGCGGCACTTGTTCTTATACAAGACATTGCGAATTTTTTACTCTATCAGTGGGGACAGGGTACAGAGACCCAGACCAGCAAATACTAGAAGAATTGAGCACCTTGTAGTACCAAGGGCATACATAGCAAATTTTACCAAATCCTACCAATATATAGCACCAAAATTATTTAACTTACTTAATATGTGTCCTGGGTCGCTGTCAATAAATAAATTTTCCAAATTCGTCCGGGAATGGCAGATGAGACGGGAAGAGGTGGAATCTTTATTTGAAATAGTGGACTAGACTGTTATGTGTTTACGAGAGATCTGTTATTAATATGTAAGTGTAGTTTAATAAGTTAAATTAAGTCTAATTGATTTTTTTTCTTTTTTCTTTAGTTTTAGAGTAGGGTAAATTGTTATAGGTCTTCATGTGGGGCTTTACAATTATTGTATTTAAATTGTTCTATATTTAATTCATTCATTCATTCATTCATTCAGTTTTAATAATAAGAAATAGCAGTACAAATAAGTAGTAGTTCATGTAACAATTATCAAAGGAAGTAATTATAATAAGAGATCAGATTATTTATTTTCCAAAGTTATGAATATTAAATAAAATTTAAAGTTTCAAGTGGTTGTATAGATTATAATACAAGCTGATATTATAATGTTCTATGTATAAGTGATTGCACATTTTGATTGTTAGTCGCTGTCATCTCGCGACTGGTTGTTTGGCTCCTCTTGAGATAGAGGATTTTGTCTTCCCGATTTGGTTATTAAGCCCGGGATTTTCCTATGTAATTTTGAGTGCTTCCACGTTCTTGAATATTTTTAATTCTTGGGTATACCTGGAAACAGGAAAACATATTTTAGTATTAATTATAACAATTTATATTCATTATCGATGTGTCAATATGAGGACGTTTATGCCATGTCAATGCAGGAGACGACAGGGAACGCGGCCAGACCACAACAGCCGATGCCACCGCAGTGGAATGCTCCACTGCAGCAATGACTGCCCAACAGCCGCCTTGGGCGACAGTTACACATCAGCAGCAGTTGTGTCAATATGAGCACGTTTATGTCATGTCAATGCAGGAGACGACAGGGAACGCGGCCAGACCACAACAGCCGATGCCACCGCAGTGGAATGCTCCACTGCAGCAATGACTGCCCAACAGCCGCCTTGGGCGACAGTTACACATCAGCAGCAGTTGTGTCAATATGAGCACGTTTATGTCATGTCAATGCAGGAGACGACAGGGAACGCGGCCAGACCTCAACAGCCGATGCCACCGCAGTGGAGTGCTCCACTGCAGCAGCCGACTGCCCAACAGCCGCCTCGGGCGACAGTTACACAGCAGCCGCAACAACAGTTTCCACAAGCATGGCATACGCCACCACAGCACCAGAGTGCCCACCAGCCGTCACAAGCAACAGGCTGGCCACAGCCACCGCCGCCACATATGCCGCAGCAACCGCCGACCTGGCAACACCAGCAACCCTTTCATGGCAGCTCTTACGACCCGTTCCGGCATTCGACAGACATGAGTGGCTACAGGATGCCCCTGGTTAAATTTCTGAGCGTCTGTCGGTCCCGAGACATCTGTATCTCTGGGAGGAAGAATTTGTACGAGACTCTGAGAGGCAAGCAAATCAGGACTTCCCATGGATTTAATCTACCCCGGTTTGCCAGATCGATCTTCTCTCTCGGACGACAAAAACATGGTTTGAAGTGCACTTACCGAATCTGCAGAGTTGGAATTCCTGGAGGCGTTTACCGTCGTCCGGGGTGATTTTCGCGGACGTCTACATCTTCCGGCAACTAGAGGCAGCCTGTGCAGAAATAGAAGCAACAATTAATATTTGGCAGACAAAAATACCGTATGTAAGTATGGCCGATGCGTACACCAACTTAAAGGCAGCAGCGGTGAATCTTTGTTACAATTGCGATTCGCTACACATTATTTTAAAGATTGTGGGCCGCCCGATGACATGGACCCTCCACATCCCGAATTTGCGGATTATATTAAGGATTACTTTTCCAGCGCCAGAGCAGATCGAGCTGGCATGTGTAGGGCTGGCTGAGTGACCTTTCTTACGTGTCAAAATGGGGGAAACGTTATTTCCTTCCAACGCTGGTAGACACGGGCGCTAATTCTGCCCTAATAGCAGCCCCTTACTGGGACATGATGGTTACGAGTGGCTTCCGGGTGACGCCTACGTCTGGTCGAGTAAAGTTAGCCGACTCTTCATTGCACGCAGAGCTCGTGGGAACCGCCTGGCAGCGAGTTTACGTTGGTTCCCGTATGGTCAACCATCGGTTCAACCTGCTTAATGGTCTGAGGCAACCGTGCCTTATAGGCATTGATTTGTTGTTGAAATTAAAGGCCTCTATCGACGTGGCAGGTTCATAATTGGTACTTAAACCCTTACAGAAACAGTTGAACAAGACGGACGCGAGAGACTAAATTAAAACAATGTCGACGCGGGGTCAAGGTAATGAAGAAAAGCCAGCAAATACTATTCCGTTTCTCCGATCGAGAGCTGCCTTAACCAAGACGAAACGTGTGGATTCGAATACAAATAATATAAAAGTTGTATCAAGGAAGCCACCGGGAAGTTACGGCCCATCTCCTCATCAAACCATTGTGGAAAAATAAAAAAAGACATCCAAGAAAGAAGGGAAATGTGATACGACGGACTCCATATCCCCCAAAGAATCCATGACACAGGAGGAAGTGCACAAACCGTGTGAAGTTGAGCATAAAGTCACAAAGGAAAGAGAAAACCTTTTCTAGACGACTTAAGAGAAAAATGCAGAAATGCAGAAGCAAGCAAGCAAAGACGATTGGCTTAAACAACCAGACCCGTGATGGAGCCACACAAACCTCACAAACAATTGCACCAAGCAAGATATTTGTCGAAGCTGGAATCCAAAGAGACCACCGGAACAATGAGGCAGCCAAGCAAACTGTGCCATTCAGCAGCAGCCGCCACAGAGCACCCCAAACTGAGCCACGCAACAGCAGTAGCAACCACGGCACACAAACTAAGCCACCCGGACAGCTGGAGACGGTGACGATACAAACTCACCAAATGGCAAGTAAGCATCAAACCCTTCTTTCCTGGAAAGAGGCCACTATCCCTAAAGCGTTCCCTAATAAATATCTTATTAGCTTATCACCAGTAAAAAAGCCACACTTTAAACCTGTATCAAGTGATGACTGGAATAAGTACCTAGTAGCCACGAACAATTCCATGTAGGTAAGAAAACCCTGGTGACCTCTACTTACTGCTTGCACGAAAAGGTCCATTTGACAATTTCATTTGCCAATAAAGGTAGAGAGGGCAAATATGACATCTCACGTGGGCTAGCACGCTGCTTTCCCCGCACAAAAAAAGCGGCTGCAGCAGGATGACTTCAACAGACTACCAACATTAGAACTAAACCAAGTGACATGTAAGGCTATCTTAGGCCACAACAGGAAGCCAATAGTAATTGCTGACTTGACAAAGGACAAAATAGGCACATAATCGACGATATTAAAACCACTTTCAGAAGAAATAGCAAGCCTGGGCAAAGTCATAGCAATCGGGCTAGATGACTGTTCGGAAATGGATTCGGGTTGTGGAAAAACGACTTAGGTTATAAAAAACCATATCCCTGGGAAGGATTTAAAATTTTAACAGCGACCAGAGAAGGAGTCAAGTCCGTGATACATGCTGTAACGAATGCGTACGGTATAAAGGGGGCCGTTCTCCAAAAAGACTACAGGACTGTCGCATCAATCCTAATTAACGGCTCCGAAATAAAATATGATAGGGTCATAGTAGACAAGGGATAGCTACTCCATGCCGGATCTTTATGAGTTTCTGCCATCAAAGCTGAGTGCAAAGAAATACTGGTACTCGGGCACTCCAACCCAATTCCTAACCTGGACAGGGGAAAAGTGTGCCCCTCTGGTTTAAAATTCCATAGGCCTGATATACATGGGGCAAAATTACAGAGGAAATATCGACCACACATCGCTGCCCCGTTGACCTATGCTTTGCATTAAAAGATTTATACAAAAACATTCACACTACAATCAAAGTAGTGATGTCACTTGAACAAATCCCGATTAGCCAAAACACGCCATTGCCAAACTATCCAAACAATATATACCTTACTTTCACTAAAATTGAAAAAAGAAGAGTTAATCAAGCAGGGAGTACAGGAATATGGAAATCAATGTTATACTGACCATGAACTGCAGGGTGGTTGCACAGACAACATAGCGATTGTAAGGCTAAATCGTGAGGAAAATCACATCTACCACAGCGTTCCACATGCTATTTATTGCTGCCCTTAGTAAGCACAAACAATCTTTGAAATACATAACAGCTGCTGCCGATGACTCTCTTTCAAGATTTATAGTGTCAACAACAAACAAAAACATCGATGAATGGAATCAGCTGTGGCTAAATACATGTACGTCAAAACAAATTGTGACAGCTGAGGCCACTGCGTCAGAGAAAACAGACTCTGCACTTGACACCTGCTCAAGCCGTGGACCTAAACACTATAGTACTATACAGGCAATTAATACTCCCGACATGAGAACGCAGGATGGATGGTTAGACGATTGTGACCTCCAACAGTATATAGAGGGAATAGAACGAAAACTAAACGACCAAACGAAGCATACGCCACCACAGCACCAGAGTGCCCACCAGCCGTCAAACAACAGGCTGGCCACAGCCACCGCCGACCTGGCAACACCAGCAACCCTTTTATGGCCGCTCTTACGACCCGTTCCGGCATTCGACAGACATGAGTGGCTACAGGAAGGCCCTGGTTAAATTTCTGGGCGTCTGTCGTTCCCGAGACATCTGTTTCTCTGGGAGGAAGAATTTGTACGAGACTTTGAGAGGCAAGCAAATCAGGACTTCCGATGGATTTAATCTATCCCGGCTTGCTAGATCGATCTTCTCTATCGGACGGCAAAAACATGGTTTGAAGTGCACTTACCGGATCTGCAGAGTTGGAATTCCTGGAGGCGTTTACCGTCGTCCGGGGTGACGCAGCGCTACTACAGGAAGATGACACCGGGGCAGAGATCAGTAGAATTCTTGGCCAATATTCGGAATTTATGAGGTCAACCTTGTGCGCAACAACCTGTTGCCTCTCTACAGAGAAAAGTTGATTTTCGCGGACGTCTACATCTTCCGGCAACTAGAGGCAGCCTGTGCAGAAATAGAAGCAACAATTAATATTTGGCAGACAAAAATACCGTATGTAAGTATGGCCGATGCGTACACCAACTTAAAGGCAGCAGCGGTGAATCTTTGTTACAATTGCGATTCGCTACACATTATTTTAAAGATTGTGGGCCGCCCGATGACATGGACCCTCCACATCCCGAATTTGCGGATTATATTAAGGATTACTTTTCCAGCGCCAGAGCAGATCGAGCTGGCATGTGTAGGGCTGGCTGAGTGACCTTTCTTACGTGTCAAAATGGGGGAAACGCTATTTCCTTCCAACGCTGGTAGACACGGGCGCTAATTCTGCCCTAATAGCAGCCCCTTACTGGGACATGATGGTTACGAGTGGCTTCCGGGTGACGCCTACGTCTGGTCGAGTAAAGTTAGCCGACTCTTCATTGCACGCAGAGCTCGTGGGAACCGCCTGGCAGCGAGTTTACGTTGGTTCCCGTATGGTCAACCATCGGTTCAACCTGCTTAATGGTCTGAGGCAACCGTGCCTTATAGGCATTGATTTGTTGTTGAAATTAAAGGCCTCTATCGACGTGGCAGGTTCATAATTGGTACTTAAACCCTTACAGAAACAGTTGAACAAGACGGACGCGAGAGACTAAATTAAAACAATGTCGACGCGGGGTCAAGGTAATGAAGAAAAGCCAGCAAATACTATTCCGTTTCTCCGATCGAGAGCTGCCTTAACCAAGACGAAACGTGTGGATTCGAATACAAATAATATAAAAGTTGTATCAAGGAAGCCACCGGGAAGTTACGGCCCATCTCCTCATCAAACCATTGTGGAAAAATAAAAAAAGACATCCAAGAAAGAAGGGAAATGTGATACGACGGACTCCATATCCCCCAAAGAATCCATGACACAGGAGGAAGTGCACAAACCGTGTGAAGTTGAGCATAAAGTCACAAAGGAAAGAGAAAACCTTTTCTAGACGACTTAAGAGAAAAATGCAGAAATGCAGAAGCAAGCAAGCAAAGACGATTGGCTTAAACAACCAGACCCGTGATGGAGCCACACAAACCTCACAAACAATTGCACCAAGCAAGATATTTGTCGAAGCTGGAATCCAAAGAGACCACCGGAACAATGAGGCAGCCAAGCAAACTGTGCCATTCAGCAGCAGCCGCCACAGAGCACCCCAAACTGAGCCACGCAACAGCAGTAGCAACCACGGCACACAAACTAAGCCACCCGGACAGCTGGAGACGGTGACGATACAAACTCACCAAATGGCAAGTAAGCATCAAACCCTTCTTTCCTGGAAAGAGGCCACTATCCCTAAAGCGTTCCCTAATAAATATCTTATTAGCTTATCACCAGTAAAAAAGCCACACTTTAAACCTGTATCAAGTGATGACTGGAATAAGTACCTAGTAGCCACGAACAATTCCATGTAGGTAAGAAAACCCTGGTGACCTCTACTTACTGCTTGCACGAAAAGGTCCATTTGACAATTTCATTTGCCAATAAAGGTAGAGAGGGCAAATATGACATCTCACGTGGGCTAGCACGCTGCTTTCCCCGCACAAAAAAAGCGGCTGCAGCAGGATGACTTCAACAGACTACCAACCTTAGAACTAAACCAAGTGACATGTAAGGCTATCTTAGGCCACAACAGGAAGCCAATAGTAATTGCTGACTTGACAAAGGACAAAATAGGCGCATAATCGACGATATTAAAACCACTTTCAGAAGAAATAGCAAGCCTGGGCAAAGTCATAGCAATCGGGCTAGATGACTGTTCGGAAATGGATTCGGGTTGTGGAAAAACGACTTAGGTTATAAAAAACCATATCCCTGGGAAGGATTTAAAATTTTAACAGCGACCAGAGAAGGAGTCAAGTCCGTGATACATGCTGTAACGAATGCGTACGGTATAAAGGGGGCCGTTCTCCAAAAAGACTACAGGACTGTCGCATCAATCCTAATTAACGGCTCCGAAATAAAATATGATAGGGTCATAGTAGACAAGGGATAGCTACTCCATGCCGGATCTTTATGAGTTTCTGCCATCAAAGCTGAGTGCAAAGAAATACTGGTACTCGGGCACTCCAACCCAATTCCTAACCTGGACAGGGGAAAAGTGTGCCCCTCTGGTTTAAAATTCCATAGGCCTGATATACATGGGGCAAAATTACAGAGGAAATATCGACCACACATCGCTGCCCCGCTGACCTATGCTTTGCATTAAAAGATTTATACAAAAACATTCACACTACAATCAAAGTAGTGATGTCACTTGAACAAATCCCGATTAGCCAAAACACGCCATTGCCAAACTATCCAAACAATATATACCTTACTTTCACTAAAATTGAAAAAAGAAGAGTTAATCAAGCAGGGAGTACAGGAATATGGAAATCAATGTTATACTGACCATGAACTGCAGGGTGGTTGCACAGACAACATAGCGATTGTAAGGCTAAATCGTGAGGAAAATCACATCTACCACAGCGTTCCACATGCTATTTATTGCTGCCCTTAGTAAGCACAAACAATCTTTGAAATACATAACAGCTGCTGCCGATGACTCTCTTTCAAGATTTATAGTGTCAACAACAAACAAAAACATCGATGAATGGAATCAGCTGTGGCTAAATACATGTACGTCAAAACAAATTGTGACAGCTGAGGCCACTGCGTCAGAGAAAACAGACTCTGCACTTGACACCTGCTCAAGCCGTGGACCTAAACACTATAGTACTATACAGGCAATTAATACTCCCGACATGAGAACGCAGGATGGATGGTTAGACGATTGTGACCTCCAACAGTATATAGAGGGAATAGAACGAAAACTAAACGACCAAACGAAGCATACGCCACCACAGCACCAGAGTGCCCACCAGCCGTCAAACAACAGGCTGGCCACAGCCACCGCCGACCTGGCAACACCAGCAACCCTTTTATGGCCGCTCTTACGACCCGTTCCGGCATTCGACAGACATGAGTGGCTACAGGAAGGCCCTGGTTAAATTTCTGGGCGTCTGTCGTTCCCGAGACATCTGTTTCTCTGGGAGGAAGAATTTGTACGAGACTTTGAGAGGCAAGCAAATCAGGACTTCCGATGGATTTAATCTATCCCGGCTTGCTAGATCGATCTTCTCTATCGGACGGCAAAAACATGGTTTGAAGTGCACTTACCGGATCTGCAGAGTTGGAATTCCTGGAGGCGTTTACCGTCGTCCGGGGTGACGCAGCGCTACTACAGGAAGATGACACCGGGGCAGAGATCAGTAGAATTCTTGGCCAATATTCGGAATTTATGAGGTCAACCTTGTGCGCAACAACCTGTTGCCTCTCTACAGAGAAAAGTTGATTTTCGCGGACGTCTACATCTTCCGGCAACTAGAGGCAGCCTGTGCAGAAATAGAAGCAACAATTAATATTTGGCAGACAAAAATACCGTATGTAAGTATGGCCGATGCGTACACCAACTTAAAGGCAGCAGCGGTGAATCTTTGTTACAATTGCGATTCGCTACACATTATTTTAAAGATTGTGGGCCGCCCGATGACATGGACCCTCCACATCCCGAATTTGCGGATTATATTAAGGATTACTTTTCCAGCGCCAGAGCAGATCGAGCTGGCATGTGTAGGGCTGGCTGAGTGACCTTTCTTACGTGTCAAAATGGGGGAAACGCTATTTCCTTCCAACGCTGGTAGACACGGGCGCTAATTCTGCCCTAATAGCAGCCCCTTACTGGGACATGATGGTTACGAGTGGCTTCCGGGTGACGCCTACGTCTGGTCGAGTAAAGTTAGCCGACTCTTCATTGCACGCAGAGCTCGTGGGAACCGCCTGGCAGCGAGTTTACGTTGGTTCCCGTATGGTCAACCATCGGTTCAACCTGCTTAATGGTCTGAGGCAACCGTGCCTTATAGGCATTGATTTGTTGTTGAAATTAAAGGCCTCTATCGACGTGGCAGGTTCATAATTGGTACTTAAACCCTTACAGAAACAGTTGAACAAGACGGACGCGAGAGACTAAATTAAAACAATGTCGACGCGGGGTCAAGGTAATGAAGAAAAGCCAGCAAATACTATTCCGTTTCTCCGATCGAGAGCTGCCTTAACCAAGACGAAACGTGTGGATTCGAATACAAATAATATAAAAGTTGTATCAAGGAAGCCACCGGGAAGTTACGGCCCATCTCCTCATCAAACCATTGTGGAAAAATAAAAAAAGACATCCAAGAAAGAAGGGAAATGTGATACGACGGACTCCATATCCCCCAAAGAATCCATGACACAGGAGGAAGTGCACAAACAGTGTGAAGTTGAGCATAAAGTCACAAAGGAAAGAGAAAACCTTTTCTAGACGATTTAAGAGAAAAATGCAGAAATGCAGAAGCAAGCAAGCAAAGACGATTGGCTTAAACAACCAGACCCGTGATGGAGCCACACAAACCTCACAAACAATTGCACCAAGCAAGATATTTGTCGAAGCTGGAATCCAAAGAGACCACCGGAACAATGAGGCAGCCAAGCAAACTGTGCCATTCAGCAGCAGCCGCCACAGAGCACCCCAAACTGAGCCACGCAACAGCAGTAGCAACCACGGCACACAAACTAAGCCACCCGGACAGCTGGAGACGGTGACGATACAAACTCACCAAATGGCAAGTAAGCATCAAACCCTTCTTTCCTGGAAAGAGGCCACTATCCCTAAAGCGTTCCCTAATAAATATCTTATTAGCTTATCACCAGTAAAAAAGCCACACTTTAAACCTGTATCAAGTGATGACTGGAATAAGTACCTAGTAGCCACGAACAATTCCATGTAGGTAAGAAAACCCTGGTGACCTCCACTTACTGCTTGCACGAAAAGGTCCATTTGACAATTTCATTTGCCAATAAAGGTAGAGAGGGCAAATATGACATCTCACGTGGGCTAGCACGCTGCTTTCCCCGCACAAAAAAAGCGGCTGCAGCAGGATGACTTCAACAGACTACCAACCTTAGAACTAAACCAAGTGACATGTAAGGCTGTCTTAGGCCACAACAGGAAGCCAACAGTAATTGCTGACTTGACAAAGGACAAAATAGGCACATAATCGACGATATTAAAACCACTTTCAGAAGAAATAGCAAGCCTGGGCAAAGTCATAGCAATCGGGCTAGATGACTGTTCGGAAATGGATTCGGGTTGTGGAAAAACGACTTAGGTTATAAAAAACCATATCCCTGGGAAGGATTTAAAACTTTAACAGCGACCAGAGAAGGAGTCAAGTCCGTGATACATGCTGTAACGAATGCGTACGGTATAAAGGCGGCCGTTCTCCAAAAAGACTACAGGACTGTCGCATCAATCCTAATTAACGGCTCCGAAATAAAATATGATAGGGTCATAGTAGACAAGGGATAGCTACTCCATGCCGGATCTTTATGAGTTTCTGCCATCAAAGCTGAGTGCAAAGAAATACTGGTACTCGGGCACTCCAACCCAATTCCTAATCTGGACAGGGAAAAAGTGTGCCCCTCTGGTTTAAAATTCCATAGGCCTGATATACATGGGGCAAAATTACAGAGGAAATATCGACCACACATCGCTGCCCCGCTGACCTATGCTTTGCATTAAAAGATTTATACAAAAACATTCACACTACAATCAAAGTAGTGATGTCACTTGAACAAATCCCGATTAGCCAAAACACGCCATTGCCAAACTATCCAAACAATATATACCTTACTTTCACTAAAATTGAAAAAAGAAGAGTTA
This sequence comes from Psococerastis gibbosa, assembly GCA_963971405.1. Lineage (NCBI taxonomy): Eukaryota > Metazoa > Arthropoda > Insecta > Psocodea > Psocidae > Psococerastis > Psococerastis gibbosa. The sequence goes on along the minus strand of OZ020486.1, from coordinate 25,656,723 downwards.
ATCAAGCAGGGAGTACAGGAATATGGAAATCAATGTTATACTGACCATGAACTGCAGGGTGGTTGCACAGACAACATAGCGATTGTAAGGCTAAATCGTGAGGAAAATCACATCTACCACAGCGTTCCACATGCTATTTATTGCTGCCCTTAGTAAGCACAAACAATCTTTGAAATACATAACAGCTGCTGCCGATGACTCTCTTTCAAGATTTATAGTGTCAACAACAAACAAAAACATCGATGAATGGAATCAGCTGTGGCTAAATACATGTACGTCAAAACAAATTGTGACAGCTGAGGCCACTGCGTCAGAGAAAACAGACTCTGCACTTGACACCTGCTCAAGCCGTGGACCTAAACACTATAGTACTATACAGGCAATTAATACTCCCGACATGAGAACGCAGGATGGATGGTTAGACGATTGTGACCTCCAACAGTATATAGAGGGAATAGAACGAAAACTAAACGACCAAACGAAGCATACGCCACCACAGCACCAGAGTGCCCACCAGCCGTCAAACAACAGGCTGGCCACAGCCACCGCCGACCTGGCAACACCAGCAACCCTTTTATGGCCGCTCTTACGACCCGTTCCGGCATTCGACAGACATGAGTGGCTACAGGAAGGCCCTGGTTAAATTTCTGGGCGTCTGTCGTTCCCGAGACATCTGTTTCTCTGGGAGGAAGAATTTGTACGAGACTTTGAGAGGCAAGCAAATCAGGACATCCGATGGATTTAATCTATCCCGGCTTGCTAGATCGATCTTCTCTATCGGACGGCAAAAACATGGTTTGAAGTGCACTTACCGGATCTGCAGAGTTGGAATTCCTGGAGGCGTTTACCGTCGTCCGGGGTGACGCAGCGCTACTACAGGAAGATGACACCGGGGCAGAGATCAGTAGAATTCTTGGCCAATATTCGGAATTTATGAGGTCAACCTTGTGCGCAACAACCTGTTGCCTCTCTACAGAGAAAAGTTGATTTTCGCGGACGTCTACATCTTCCGGCAACTAGAGGCAGCCTGTGCAGAAATAGAAGCAACAATTAATATTTGGCAGACAAAAATACCGTATGTAAGTATGGCCGATGCGTACACCAACTTAAAGGCAGCAGCGGTGAATCTTTGTTACAATTGCGATTCGCTACACATTATTTTAAAGATTGTGGGCCGCCCGATGACATGGACCCTCCACATCCCGAATTTGCGGATTATATTAAGGATTACTTTTCCAGCGCCAGAGCAGATCGAGCTGGCATGTGTAGGGCTGGCTGAGTGACCTTTCTTACGTGTCAAAATGGGGGAAACGTTATTTCCTTCCAACGCTGGTAGACACGGGCGCTAATTCTGCCCTAATAGCAGCCCCTTACTGGGACATGATGGTTACGAGTGGCTTCCGGGTGACGCCTACGTCTGGTCGAGTAAAGTTAGCCGACTCTTCATTGCACGCAGAGCTCGTGGGAACCGCCTGGCAGCGAGTTTACGTTGGTTCCCGTATGGTCAACCATCGGTTCAACCTGCTTAATGGTCTGAGGCAACCGTGCCTTATAGGCATTGATTTGTTGTTGAAATTAAAGGCCTCTATCGACGTGGCAGGTTCATAATTGGTACTTAAACCCTTACAGAAACAGTTGAACAAGACGGACGCGAGAGACTAAATTAAAACAATGTCGACGCGGGGTCAAGGTAATGAAGAAAAGCCAGCAAATACTATTCCGTTTCTCCGATCGAGAGCTGCCTTAACCAAGACGAAACGTGTGGATTCGAATACAAATAATATAAAAGTTGTATCAAGGAAGCCACCGGGAAGTTACGGCCCATCTCCTCATCAAACCATTGTGGAAAAATAAAAAAAGACATCCAAGAAAGAAGGGAAATGTGATACGACGGACTCCATATCCCCCAAAGAATCCATGACACAGGAGGAAGTGCACAAACCGTGTGAAGTTGAGCATAAAGTCACAAAGGAAAGAGAAAACCTTTTCTAGACGACTTAAGAGAAAAATGCAGAAATGCAGAAGCAAGCAAGCAAAGACGATTGGCTTAAACAACCAGACCCGTGATGGAGCCACACAAACCTCACAAACAATTGCACCAAGCAAGATATTTGTCGAAGCTGGAATCCAAAGAGACCACCGGAACAATGAGGCAGCCAAGCAAACTGTGCCATTCAGCAGCAGCCGCCACAGAGCACCCCAAACTGAGCCACGCAACAGCAGTAGCAACCACGGCACACAAACTAAGCCACCCGGACAGCTGGAGACGGTGACGATACAAACTCACCAAATGGCAAGTAAGCATCAAACCCTTCTTTCCTGGAAAGAGGCCACTATCCCTAAAGCGTTCCCTAATAAATATCTTATTAGCTTATCACCAGTAAAAAAGCCACACTTTAAACCTGTATCAAGTGATGACTGGAATAAGTACCTAGTAGCCACGAACAATTCCATGTAGGTAAGAAAACCCTGGTGACCTCTACTTACTGCTTGCACGAAAAGGTCCATTTGACAATTTCATTTGCCAATAAAGGTAGAGAGGGCAAATATGACATCTCACGTGGGCTAGCACGCTGCTTTCCCCGCACAAAAAAAGCGGCTGCAGCAGGATGACTTCAACAGACTACCAACCTTAGAACTAAACCAAGTGACATGTAAGGCTATCTTAGGCCACAACAGGAAGCCAATAGTAATTGCTGACTTGACAAAGGACAAAATAGGCACATAATCGACGATATTAAAACCACTTTCAGAAGAAATAGCAAGCCTGGGCAAAGTCATAGCAATCGGGCTAGATGACTGTTCGGAAATGGATTCGGGTTGTGGAAAAACGACTTAGGTTATAAAAAACCATATCCCTGGGAAGGATTTAAAATTTTAACAGCGACCAGAGAAGGAGTCAAGTCCGTGATACATGCTGTAACGAATGCGTACGGTATAAAGGGGGCCGTTCTCCAAAAAGACTACAGGACTGTCGCATCAATCCTAATTAACGGCTCCGAAATAAAATATGATAGGGTCATAGTAGACAAGGGATAGCTACTCCATGCCGGATCTTTATGAGTTTCTGCCATCAAAGCTGAGTGCAAAGAAATACTGGTACTCGGGCACTCCAACCCAATTCCTAACCTGGACAGGGGAAAAGTGTGCCCCTCTGGTTTAAAATTCCATAGGCCTGATATACATGGGGCAAAATTACAGAGGAAATATCGACCACACATCGCTGCCCCGTTGACCTATGCTTTGCATTAAAAGATTTATACAAAAACATTCACACTACAATCAAAGTAGTGATGTCACTTGAACAAATCCCGATTAGCCAAAACACGCCATTGCCAAACTATCCAAACAATATATACCTTACTTTCACTAAAATTGAAAAAAGAAGAGTTAATCAAGCAGGGAGTACAGGAATATGGAAATCAATGTTATACTGACCATGAACTGCAGGGTGGTTGCACAGACAACATAGCGATTGTAAGGCTAAATCGTGAGGAAAATCACATCTACCACAGCGTTCCACATGCTATTTATTGCTGCCCTTAGTAAGCACAAACAATCTTTGAAATACATAACAGCTGCTGCCGATGACTCTCTTTCAAGATTTATAGTGTCAACAACAAACAAAAACATCGATGAATGGAATCAGCTGTGGCTAAATACATGTACGTCAAAACAAATTGTGACAGCTGAGGCCACTGCGTCAGAGAAAACAGACTCTGCACTTGACACCTGCTCAAGCCGTGGACCTAAACACTATAGTACTATACAGGCAATTAATACTCCCGACATGAGAACGCAGGATGGATGGTTAGACGATTGTGACCTCCAACAGTATATAGAGGGAATAGAACGAAAACTAAACGACCAAACGAAGCATACGCCACCACAGCACCAGAGTGCCCACCAGCCGTCAAACAACAGGCTGGCCACAGCCACCGCCGACCTGGCAACACCAGCAACCCTTTTATGGCCGCTCTTACGACCCGTTCCGGCATTCGACAGACATGAGTGGCTACAGGAAGGCCCTGGTTAAATTTCTGGGCGTCTGTCGTTCCCGAGACATCTGTTTCTCTGGGAGGAAGAATTTGTACGAGACTTTGAGAGGCAAGCAAATCAGGACTTCCGATGGATTTAATCTATCCCGGCTTGCTAGATCGATCTTCTCTATCGGACGGCAAAAACATGGTTTGAAGTGCACTTACCGGATCTGCAGAGTTGGAATTCCTGGAGGCGTTTACCGTCGTCCGGGGTGACGCAGCGCTACTACAGGAAGATGACACCGGGGCAGAGATCAGTAGAATTCTTGGCCAATATTCGGAATTTATGAGGTCAACCTTGTGCGCAACAACCTGTTGCCTCTCTACAGAGAAAAGTTGATTTTCGCGGACGTCTACATCTTCCGGCAACTAGAGGCAGCCTGTGCAGAAATAGAAGCAACAATTAATATTTGGCAGACAAAAATACCGTATGTAAGTATGGCCGATGCGTACACCAACTTAAAGGCAGCAGCGGTGAATCTTTGTTACAATTGCGATTCGCTACACATTATTTTAAAGATTGTGGGCCGCCCGATGACATGGACCCTCCACATCCCGAATTTGCGGATTATATTAAGGATTACTTTTCCAGCGCCAGAGCAGATCGAGCTGGCATGTGTAGGGCTGGCTGAGTGACCTTTCTTACGTGTCAAAATGGGGGAAACGCTATTTCCTTCCAACGCTGGTAGACACGGGCGCTAATTCTGCCCTAATAGCAGCCCCTTACTGGGACATGATGGTTACGAGTGGCTTCCGGGTGACGCCTACGTCTGGTCGAGTAAAGTTAGCCGACTCTTCATTGCACGCAGAGCTCGTGGGAACCGCCTGGCAGCGAGTTTACGTTGGTTCCCGTATGGTCAACCATCGGTTCAACCTGCTTAATGGTCTGAGGCAACCGTGCCTTATAGGCATTGATTTGTTGTTGAAATTAAAGGCCTCTATCGACGTGGCAGGTTCATAATTGGTACTTAAACCCTTACAGAAACAGTTGAACAAGACGGACGCGAGAGACTAAATTAAAACAATGTCGACGCGGGGTCAAGGTAATGAAGAAAAGCCAGCAAATACTATTCCGTTTCTCCGATCGAGAGCTGCCTTAACCAAGACGAAACGTGTGGATTCGAATACAAATAATATAAAAGTTGTATCAAGGAAGCCACCGGGAAGTTACGGCCCATCTCCTCATCAAACCATTGTGGAAAAATAAAAAAAGACATCCAAGAAAGAAGGGAAATGTGATACGACGGACTCCATATCCCCCAAAGAATCCATGACACAGGAGGAAGTGCACAAACCGTGTGAAGTTGAGCATAAAGTCACAAAGGAAAGAGAAAACCTTTTCTAGACGACTTAAGAGAAAAATGCAGAAATGCAGAAGCAAGCAAGCAAAGACGATTGGCTTAAACAACCAGACCCGTGATGGAGCCACACAAACCTCACAAACAATTGCACCAAGCAAGATATTTGTCGAAGCTGGAATCCAAAGAGACCACCGGAACAATGAGGCAGCCAAGCAAACTGTGCCATTCAGCAGCAGCCGCCACAGAGCACCCCAAACTGAGCCACGCAACAGCAGTAGCAACCACGGCACACAAACTAAGCCACCCGGACAGCTGGAGACGGTGACGATACAAACTCACCAAATGGCAAGTAAGCATCAAACCCTTCTTTCCTGGAAAGAGGCCACTATCCCTAAAGCGTTCCCTAATAAATATCTTATTAGCTTATCACCAGTAAAAAAGCCACACTTTAAACCTGTATCAAGTGATGACTGGAATAAGTACCTAGTAGCCACGAACAATTCCATGTAGGTAAGAAAACCCTGGTGACCTCCACTTACTGCTTGCACGAAAAGGTCCATTTGACAATTTCATTTGCCAATAAAGGTAGAGAGGGCAAATATGACATCTCACGTGGGCTAGCACGCTGCTTTCCCCGCACAAAAAAAGCGGCTGCAGCAGGATGACTTCAACAGACTACCAACCTTAGAACTAAACCAAGTGACATGTAAGGCTATCTTAGGCCACAACAGGAAGCCAATAGTAATTGCTGACTTGACAAAGGACAAAATAGGCACATAATCGACGATATTAAAACCACTTTCAGAAGAAATAGCAAGCCTGGGCAAAGTCATAGCAATCGGGCTAGATGACTGTTCGGAAATGGATTCGGGTTGTGGAAAAACGACTTAGGTTATAAAAAACCATATCCCTGGGAAGGATTTAAAACTTTAACAGCGACCAGAGAAGGAGTCAAGTCCGTGATACATGCTGTAACGAATGCGTACGGTATAAAGGCGGCCGTTCTCCAAAAAGACTACAGGACTGTCGCATCAATCCTAATTAACGGCTCCGAAATAAAATATGATAGGGTCATAGTAGACAAGGGATAGCTACTCCATGCCGGATCTTTATGAGTTTCTGCCATCAAAGCTGAGTGCAAAGAAATACTGGTACTCGGGCACTCCAACCCAATTCCTAATCTGGACAGGGAAAAAGTGTGCCCCTCTGGTTTAAAATTCCATAGGCCTGATATACATGGGGCAAAATTACAGAGGAAATATCGACCACACATCGCTGCCCCGCTGACCTATGCTTTGCATTAAAAGATTTATACAAAAACATTCACACTACAATCAAAGTAGTGATGTCACTTGAACAAATCCCGATTAGCCAAAACACGCCATTGCCAAACTATCCAAACAATATATACCTTACTTTCACTAAAATTGAAAAAAGAAGAGTTAATCAAGCAGGGAGTACAGGAATATGGAAATCAATGTTATACTGACCATGAACTGCAGGGTGGTTGCACAGACAACATAGCGATTGTAAGGCTAAATCGTGAGGAAAATCACATCTACCACAGCGTTCCACATGCTATTTATTGCTGCCCTTAGTAAGCACAAACAATCTTTGAAATACATAACAGCTGCTGCCGATGACTCTCTTTCAAGATTTATAGTGTCAACAACAAACAAAAACATCGATGAATGGAATCAGCTGTAGCTAAATACATGTACGTCAAAACAAATTGTGACAGCTGAGGCCACTGCGTCAGAGAAAACAGACTCTGCACTTGACACCTGCTCAAGCCGTGGACCTAAACACTATAGTACTATACAGGCAATTAATACTCCCGACATGAGAACGCAGGATGGATGGTTAGACGATTGTGACCTCCAACAGTATATAGAGGGAATAGAACGAAAACTAAACGACCAAACGAAGCATACGCCACCACAGCACCAGAGTGCCCACCAGCCGTCAAACAACAGGCTGGCCACAGCCACCGCCGACCTGGCAACACCAGCAACCCTTTTATGGCCGCTCTTACGACCCGTTCCGGCATTCGACAGACATGAGTGGCTACAGGAAGGCCCTGGTTAAATTTCTGGGCGTCTGTCGTTCCCGAGACATCTGTTTCTCTGGGAGGAAGAATTTGTACGAGACTTTGAGAGGCAAGCAAATCAGGACATCCGATGGATTTAATCTATCCCGGCTTGCTAGATCGATCTTCTCTATCGGACGGCAAAAACATGGTTTGAAGTGCACTTACCGGATCTGCAGAGTTGGAATTCCTGGAGGCGTTTACCGTCGTCCGGGGTGACGCAGCGCTACTACAGGAAGATGACACCGGGGCAGAGATCAGTAGAATTCTTGGCCAATATTCGGAATTTATGAGGTCAACCTTGTGCGCAACAACCTGTTGCCTCTCTACAGAGAAAAGTTGATTTTCGCGGACGTCTACATCTTCCGGCAACTAGAGGCAGCCTGTGCAGAAATAGAAGCAACAATTAATATTTGGCAGACAAAAATACCGTATGTAAGTATGGCCGATGCGTACACCAACTTAAAGGCAGCAGCGGTGAATCTTTGTTACAATTGCGATTCGCTACACATTATTTTAAAGATTGTGGGCCGCCCGATGACATGGACCCTCCACATCCCGAATTTGCGGATTATATTAAGGATTACTTTTCCAGCGCCAGAGCAGATCGAGCTGGCATGTGTAGGGCTGGCTGAGTGACCTTTCTTACGTGTCAAAATGGGGGAAACGTTATTTCCTTCCAACGCTGGTAGACACGGGCGCTAATTCTGCCCTAATAGCAGCCCCTTACTGGGACATGTTGGTTACGAGTGGCTTCCGGGTGACGCCTATGTCTGGTCGAGTAAAGTTAGCCGACTCTTCATTGCACGCAGAGCTCGTGGGAACCGCCTGGCAGCGAGTTTAAGTTGGTTCCCGTATGGTCAACCATCGGTTCAACCTGCTTAATGGTCTGAGGCAACCGTGCCTTGTAGGCATTGATTTGATGTTGAAATTAAAGGCCTCTATCGACGTGGCAGGTTCATAATTGGTACTTAAACCCTTACAGAAACAGTTGAACAAGACGGACGCGAGAGACTAAATTAAAACAATGTCGACGCGGGGTCAAGGTAATGAAGAAAAGCCAGCAAATACTATTCCGTTTCTCCGATCGAGAGCTGCCTTAACCAAGACGAAACGTGTGGATTCGAATACAAATAATATAAAAGTTGTATCAAGGAAGCCACCGGGAAGTTACGGCCCATCTCCTCATCAAACCATTGTGGAAAAATAAAAAAAGACATCCAAGAAAGAAGGGAAATGTGATACGACGGACTCCATATCCCCCAAAGAATCCATGACACAGGAGGAAGTGCACAAACCGTGTGAAGTTGAGCATAAAGTCACAAAGGAAAGAGAAAACCTTTTCTAGACGACTTAAGAGAAAAATGCAGAAATGCAGAAGCAAGCAAGCAAAGACGATTGGCTTAAACAACCAGACCCGTGATGGAGCCACACAAACCTCACAAACAATTGCACCAAGCAAGATATTTGTCGAAGCTGGAATCCAAAGAGACCACCGGAACAATGAGGCAGCCAAGCAAACTGTGCCATTCAGCAGCAGCCGCCACAGAGCACCCCAAACTGAGCCACGCAACAGCAGTAGCAACCACGGCACACAAACTAAGCCACCCGGACAGCTGGAGACGGTGACGATACAAACTCACCAAATGGCAAGTAAGCATCAAACCCTTCTTTCCTGGAAAGAGGCCACTATCCCTAAAGCGTTCCCTAATAAATATCTTATTAGCTTATCACCAGTAAAAAAGCCACACTTTAAACCTGTATCAAGTGATGACTGGAATAAGTACCTAGTAGCCACGAACAATTCCATGTAGGTAAGAAAACCCTGGTGACCTCTACTTACTGCTTGCACGAAAAGGTCCATTTGACAATTTCATTTGCCAATAAAGGTAGAGAGGGCAAATATGACATCTCACGTGGGCTAGCACGCTGCTTTCCCCGCACAAAAAAAGCGGCTGCAGCAGGATGACTTCAACAGACTACCAACCTTAGAACTAAACCAAGTGACATGTAAGGCTGTCTTAGGCCACAACAGGAAGCCAATAGTAATTGCTGACTTGACAAAGGACAAAATAGGCACATAATCGACGATATTAAAACCACTTTCAGAAGAAATAGCAAGCCTGGGCAAAGTCATAGCAATCGGGCTAGATGACTGTTCGGAAATGGATTCGGGTTGTGGAAAAACGACTTAGGTTATAAAAAACCATATCCCTGGGAAGGATTTAAAACTTTAACAGCGACCAGAGAAGGAGTCAAGTCCGTGATACATGCTGTAACGAATGCGTACGGTATAAAGGCGGCCGTTCTCCAAAAAGACTACAGGACTGTCGCATCAATCCTAATTAACGGCTCCGAAATAAAATATGATAGGGTCATAGTAGACAAGGGATAGCTACTCCATGCCGGATCTTTATGAGTTTCTGCCATCAAAGCTGAGTGCAAAGAAATACTGGTACTCGGGCACTCCAACCCAATTCCTAACCTGGACAGGGGAAAAGTGTGCCCCTCTGGTTTAAAATTCCATAGGCCTGATATACATGGGGCAAAATTACAGAGGAAATATCGACCACACATCGCTGCCCCGCTGACCTATGCTTTGCATTAAAAGATTTATACAAAAACATTCACACTACAATCAAAGTAGTGATGTCACTTGAACAAATCCCGATTAGCCAAAACACGCCATTGCCAAACTATCCAAACAATATATACCTTACTTTCACTAAAATTGAAAAAAGAAGAGTTAATCAAGCAGGGAGTACAGGAATATGGAAATCAATGTTATACTGACCATGAACTGCAGGGTGGTTGCACAGACAACATAGCGATTGTAAGGCTAAATCGTGAGGAAAATCACATCTACCACAGCGTTCCACATGCTATTTATTGCTGCCCTTAGTAAGCACAAACAATCTTTGAAATACATAACAGCTGCTGCCGATGACTCTCTTTCAAGATTTATAGTGTCAACAACAAACAAAAACATCGATGAATGGAATCAGCTGTGGCTAAATACATGTACGTCAAAACAAATTGTGACAGCTGAGGCCACTGCGTCAGAGAAAACAGACTCTGCACTTGACACCTGCTCAAGCCGTGGACCTAAACACTATAGTACTATACAGGCAATTAATACTCCCGACATGAGAACGCAGGATGGATGGTTAGACGATTGTGACCTCCAACAGTATATAGAGGGAATAGAACGAAAACTAAACGACCAAACGAAGCATACGCCACCACAGCACCAGAGTGCCCACCAGCCGTCAAACAACAGGCTGGCCACAGCCACCGCCGACCTGGCAACACCAGCAACCCTTTTATGGCCGCTCTTACGACCCGTTCCGGCATTCGACAGACATGAGTGGCTACAGGAAGGCCCTGGTTAAATTTCTGGGCGTCTGTCGTTCCCGAGACATCTGTTTCTCTGGGAGGAAGAATTTGTACGAGACTTTGAGAGGCAAGCAAATCAGGACTTCCGATGGATTTAATCTATCCCGGCTTGCTAGATCGATCTTCTCTATCGGACGGCAAAAACATGGTTTGAAGTGCACTTACCGGATCTGCAGAGTTGGAATTCCTGGAGGCGTTTACCGTCGTCCGGGGTGACGCAGCGCTACTACAGGAAGATGACACCGGGGCAGAGATCAGTAGAATTCTTGGCCAATATTCGGAATTTATGAGGTCAACCTTGTGCGCAACAACCTGTTGCCTCTCTACAGAGAAAAGTTGATTTTCGCGGACATCTACATCTTCCGGCAACTAGAGGCAGCCTGTGCAGAAATAGAAGCAACAATTAATATTTGGCAGACAAAAATACCGTATGTAAGTATGGCCGATGCGTACACCAACTTAAAGGCAGCAGCGGTGAATCTTTGTTACAATTGCGATTCGCTACACATTATTTTAAAGATTGTGGGCCGCCCGATGACATGGACCCTCCACATCCCGAATTTGCGGATTATATTAAGGATTACATTTCCAGCGCCAGAGCAGATCGAGCTGGCATGTGTAGGGCTGGCTGAGTGACCATTCTTACGTGTCAAAATGGGGGAAACGTTATTTCCTTCCAACGCTGGTAGACACGGGCGCTAATTCTGCCCTAATAGCAGCCCCTTACTGGGACATGTTGGTTACGAGTGGCTTCTGGGTGACGCCTACGTCTGGTCGAGTAAAGTTAGCCGACTCTTCATTGCACGCAGAGCTCGTGGGAACCGCCTGGCAGCGAGTTTAAGTTGGTTCCCGTATGGTCAACCATCGGTTCAACCTTCTTATGGGTCTGAGGCAACAGTGCCTTATAGGCATTGATTTGTTGCTGAAATTAAAGGCCTCCATCGACGTGGCAGGTTTATTATTGGTACTAAAACCCTAACATTTAAACAGTTGAACAAGACGGACGCGAGAAACTAAATTTAAACAATGTCAACGCGGGGTCCAGGCAATGAAGAGAAGCCAGCAACCACTATGCCGTTTCTCCGATCGCGAGTTGCCTTAACCAAGATGAAACGTGTGGATCCGACTACAAATAATAAAAAAAATTTATCAAGGAAGCCACCAGGAAGTCTCGGCCCATCTCCTCTTCAAACCATTGTGGAAGAAATAAAAAAAGACACCCAAGAAAGGATAAGCAAGGCAACGTTTCCTGAAGTCTCCTTCCTCCTTCAAAGAATTTAAGGGTTGTACAGTCGCGGCGCAACTCTAGTGGTTTAATGTCTGTTTGACACTCCAAGGCTGTGATAGGGGTGGATTTGGCAGCCCTACTGATAGCTTTCAGCACATTATTTCGGGCAATGTCCAGTTTTCGCATGTTAGCGACACTTGCTGTACAGAAGGCTTCGCAGCAGTATTAACTAAGGGGTCTTATGTATGATTTGTAGTTGGTGACTATGACATCTTGCGTTGCACCCCAAGTGGTGCTTCTAATCTTTTCAACATGCATACTCTCTTACAGGCCTTTGTTGCTGCGCCATCGATATTTTGTTGTCCAAAAGCATGCAAAGGTATTTGGAGTTGGCAACTACGGCAATGTCGCAGTCGTCGTATTTTAAGTTGACTGTGTGGTTCTTGGTAGACAGGGAGAAAAGTTGTGCAGTAGTTTTGTCTTTGCTGACGAGCATCTCATTTTCCGCACACCACGCTCTCAGGACATGCAGGGCTTGGTTCAGTGCTCACTCGAGGGCCCCAGATTGTTAGGTTGTCTGCATAGCATAGAACATCAATCCCGGGGATACTTCTAAGTTGTATTATCAAGTCGTTTATCAATCTTTAAAAGTCTGTTTGGAGGGCCCGGTCTTAGGCCACCGGTTTTGTCAATATAATGGTTTTCTCAGTACTTACCGTAGTAATTTCTTGTCACTCTCACATTATATTTTGTTGTTGCATTTGTGAAAACGGAATAGGAAGTTCCCGGCTGGGGTTTTAACTGATATTTTAAATAAAATTAATTAGTTTTGGTACAATATTTTTTGGAGTCAGCCATACTTGTTTCTGAAATTTTTCTATTCATATTCATCTATTGCCCCGTTTATGACGTGGTTTTAACGTAAATCACCCGATATTGTTTTGGCGGTATTTCTTTGCAATTCAAATTTATTGTTGTCCTTTTATAATTTTGCATTTGAAAAGAGTTTGTTGTTGCAGATTTCGTCCAGGTTGATGTTTCTCACCTCAACGCTCCCTGAGGCTTGATTTGAGTCTCCGCAAGTGGCTGGGTGCGGCTCTGGAGCCAAGCGCCCTGCGATCCGGTTTTCTGCCGGATCCAACATGAGCTTGACCTCCGCAGCTGTATCTTTCTCGATTGTGTTGAGAAGGTGAGAAGCTGGAGGAAGATTAGCATGGTTGTCGACTGGGCTAGCCCGTTTAACTTTTAACACTAATCCGAGGCTAAGCAGGCTCCATGCTTCCGTGACTATCAGGACAGTCAACAGTTTAAGAAAACGGCAACTTTCTAGAGTAGCCCTATGTTAATATTCAATATGTAATCCACAATATTCAGAGTCTAATTATCCTTAATCAGTGCTTGTAAATGCCCCCCCCCCCTTGGAAAACAATTGTAAAATAAGCCTAAATCAGTAAGGTTTTACGCATAATGTACCTTGGGGAAAGAGGACCCGAGGGAATCCCCGCCTACGCGTTTGGGTGCTTGGACTGTTCTGTTGACAACTTTCCCTTCTAATGTTTTTCTCCACTTTGGTAAGCACGGCCGTTTACTTTCAAATGGGCCCGTTTCATATACATGTTCATCATCAGGATTTATACTGTCCGGAATAGCGTCGCGGGAAGGGGATTTTGTCCTTCCATTGCTGTTCCTTCCCGGATGATTCGCAGTTGTATGGGCACTCATCGGTTGTGTTCTGTCACCGACATGGTTCCATACTGCTGCGATTTTAACCTGATCCTTTTTTTCCACACGGTTACCGCCAGTGGTGGGAGTAGACATAGTTTCTGAATGTCTATGCTCTATCACTGGCTGTAATTTTACAGGTTTATAAACAATAACCGTGTCGGTAGGCAGGTGGTTGTATAGATTACAATACAAGCTGATATTATAATGTTCTATCTATAAGTGATTGCACATTTTGATTGTTAGTCGCTGTCATCTTGCGACTGGTTGTTTGGCTCCTCTTGAGATTGAGGATTTTGTCTTCCCGATTTGGTTATTAAGCCCGGGATTTTCATCTGTAATTTTCAGTGCTTCCACGTTCTTGAATATTTTTAATTCTTGGGTATACAGGAAAACATATTTTAGTATTAACTTAATTATAACAATTTATTTTCATTATCGTTGTGTCAATATGAGGACGTTTATGACATGCCAATGCTGGAGACGACAGGGAACGCGGCCAGAACTCAACAGCTGATGCTCCACTGCAGCAGCCGACTGCCCAACAGCCGCCTCGGGCGACAGTTACACAGCAGCCGCAGCAACAGTTTCCACAAGCTTGGCATACGCCACCACACCACCAGAGTGCCCTCCAGCCGTCACAAGCAACAGGCTGGCCACAGCCACCGCCACCACAAATGCCGCAGCAACCGCCGACCTGGCAACACCAGCAACCCTTTCATGGCAGCTCTTAAGACCCGTTCCGGCATTCGACAGACATGAGTGGCTACAGGAAGACCCTGGTTAAATTTCTGGGCGTCTGTCGTTCTCGAGACATCTGTTTCTCTGGGAGGAAGAATTTGTACGAGACTTTGAGAGGCAAGCAAATCAGGACTTCCCATGGATTTAATGCTAGATCGATCTTCTCTCTCGGACGGCAAAAACATGGTTTGAAGTGCACTTACCGGATCTGCAGACTTGGAATTCCAGGAGGCGTTTACTGTCGTCCGGGGTGACGCAGCGCTACTACAGGAAGATGACACCGGGGCAGAGATGAGTAGAATTCTTGGCCAATATTCGGAATTGATGAGGTCAACCTTGTGCGCAACAGAGACTCTACAGAGACAAGTTGATTTTCGCGGACGTTTACAGCTTCCGGCAACTAGAGGCACCCTGCGTAGAAATAGAAGCAACAATTAATGTTGGGCAGACAAAAATTCCGTATGTAAGTATGGCCGATGCGTACTTCAACATAAAGGCATCAGCGGTGAACCTTTGTTACAATTGCGATTCACTAAAACATTTTTTTAAAGATTGTGGGGCCGCCCGCCGTGTATTTTGCGGATATTGGGGCCAAAAGGGCGTGGATGAACACAGTGAGTGCCCACAGAGTCAGAGGGCGAAACGCCGGAAGACCGCTAACCACGGAACCAGCAACACCACCGATGACATGGACCCTCTAAATCCCGAATTTGCGGATTATATTAAGGATTACGGACCACCGGAACAATGAGGCAGCCAAGCAAACTGTGCCATTCAGCAGCAGCCGCCACAGAGCACCCCAAACTGAGCCACGCAACAGCAGTAGCAACCACGGCACACAAACTACGTCACCCGGACTGCTGGAGACGGTGACGATACAAACTCACCAAATGGCAAGTAAGCATCAAACCCTTCTTTGCTGAGAAGAGGCCACTATCTCTAAAGCTTTCCCTAATAAAGATCTTATTAGCTTATCACCAGTAAAAAAGCCACACTTTAAACCTGTAGCAAGTGATGACTGGAATAAGTACCTAGTAGACTCAAGCCACGAACAATTCCACGTAGGTAAGAAAACCCTGGTGACCTCTATTTACTGCTTTCACGAAAAGGTCCATTTGACAATTTCATTTGCCACTAAAGGTAGAGAGGGCAAATATGACATCTCTGAGGCAACAGTGCCTTATAGGCATTGATTTGTTGTTGAAATTAAAGGCCTCTATCGACGTGGCAGGTTTATTATTGGTACTAAAACCCTTGCAGTTCAACAGTTTAACAAGACGGACGCGAGAGACTAAATTAAAACAATGTCAACACGGGGTCTAGGTAATGAAGAGAAGCCAGCCAATACTATGCCGTTTCTCCGATCGAGAGCTGCCTTAACCAAGACGAAACGTGTGGATCCGACTACATATAATAAAAAAATTGTATCAAGGGAGCCACCAGGAAGTCACGGCCCGTCTCCTCTTCAAACCATTGCGGGAAAAATAAAAAAAAGACACCCAAGAAAGAAGAGAAATGTGATACGACGGACTCCACATCCCCCAAAGAATCCATGACACAGGATGAAGTGCACAAGCCGTGTGAAGTTGAGCTTAAAGCCATAAAGGAAACTTAGAGCACTTCTAATACGCATTGAAAAGGAAGGTGGAACAAATGCTGGAACCTTGGTAATAACAGACATGAACATCAACCTTCAAAAAGAAACGACGCACATGGAATCGCTAAAGCATGTACTTAAGGAATTCAAACTGAAATCAGTCCTGAATGCCTTGACTCGCATAACCCCGAACACAGCATCTCCCATAGACCATATCTATACCAATACTAACGAAGGAGACTATGAAGCACAAGTGGTCCACACAAAACTCTCTGATCACCTAGCAACTCTTCTGAAGATAAAATTCGAGGGAAAGGGCAAAACTCGCTATGTGTTTCAAAAGAAGTTTGGTAGAAAATATAATGAGTTAGTCACATCCCTTGTACAAAAAAATTGATTGGAACAAAGTATATCAACATTCCAACATTGATGAAGCCTACGCAGAATTTAGTGGACTAATTCAAGCGTCATTCAACGTAGCATTCCCGAAGATGAAAGTAAGACTATCACAAAAGAGAAAAGCATTTAAAATTACGCCTGAGGCAATGCGATTAAGAGAAGAAATAACAGCTCTAACAGATATATACAATTCCCAGAAGTCCAACTTTGTAAGAGTGAAGCTTGTCTTGAAGCACAAGCAATACCAAAAGTATCTATTATTGAGTCAGCTCCACATAAAATGAAGGCTATGTGGAAGGTAGGCAACAAAGAACGCCAGCAAAAGACTGAAAAAACTAGAAAAACAACTCTCAAACTAGGGGATGCTTTAATAACTAACCCAAAGCAGGTTGTAGATGCTTTCAACAACTTTCTCATAAGCAAGCCGATAAAAATCAGCGAAAAGGCTCAAGCTGTAATTGGGAAGGGAACTAGCACACGGCCACTGGGTATCATGAAGAAAATAACCAATTGATTTATTATCACACCTACAGATAGCGTTGAAGTAAAAAGCCGAAATAAAAAATACCCATTCATGTGGACCTGATGGGATTTCATCAAACTTACTGAAGAACAAAGCAGAGGCGCTAGCACAACCAATAACATTCTTAATTAATACGTCATTCATGGAAGGAAAATTCCCCGCAGCACTGAAAACGGCAAAAATTAAGCCAATATACAAAAACAAGGGTGAAAAAAAGACATGAACCAGTATAGGCCAATAGCGCTTAACTCTCTTTTTTAAAAGGTCTTTGAAAAGGTTTTTGTCCAAAGATTATTAGCTTTCCTTGAAAAACACCGCATAATAAGTCCTAATCAGCTGGGGTTCCTAAAGGGTAACTCGACAACTGACGCTGTCATCAAAGCACTCGGGCACATATTGAACAACAAAGTCAAAAAGCTCATCACAATAGGCGCTTACCTAGACCTCACAGCCGCATTCGACTACTTGAAAGTAATGGAAACGAAAGGCTGATGTTCGCGGACGACACTAAGCTCATCAGAACTGGTCCTTCAATAGAAGAAACTGCGATAATGTGCACTAAAAAGCTAGATGACATAAGACTCGAATTTGCCACACATGGGCTCTTGCTAAACGAAACATAAACGCAACTAACAGTGTTCTCTAACTCCCAATCTGAGCTTGACATATACCCATGCATAGCAGGACAACCAGTAACCGCAACCGACAGCGTCAGATTCTTAGGAATGCTAGTTGACAAGGACTTAAACTGAAATAAATACGCGTCTGAGCTATTAAAAAAACCAAATAGTGGCCTCTATGTAGTCAGGTGCCTTAGCTCTGTGTGTTCTCCAAAGGTAACTCTCCAGGCCTACCACTCACCTGAAATGAGCCACATAAATTACGGCATATTGGCCTGGGGAGGGACCTCCGTAGGGAACATGGACGCTGTACTCAGGCTTCAAAAGAGGGGAGTGCGATACATGCTAAAACTGGGACCCCGTGACAGTTGTCGCTCTCACTTCAAATCATTAAAAATCATGACAGCCCCAAGTCTGTAAATATTTAGCTACATCTTGGAAATGGGGGACACTCACACCTACAACACGAGGCAATGGGGAGACCTTGTAAGGCCAGCGCTACGCACAGCCAAGTGTGAGCGACTGGATCCTATACTACAAGGTTTCGCCTACCTTAGAAAACTCCCGATTGAACTGAGAGCGGCGAGAAATGCTTCTAACTTCAGGTCACGAGGGCCGTGGACTTGATTATGTATTGGCACGAAGAATTCAAAGCAAGCACTGGTCAGATATGCGGACGATATTGCTTTGCTGGCGGAAAGTGAGGAAGAGCTTAGAGAGGCTCTAAACGCCATGGAGAACGTTCAACATGAAGATAAATAAATCCAAAACCAAAGTGATGGTAGTAAGCACTGACGAGACAAAGAGCACAAACATGAATGGCACTCCACTCAGCAATATTAAAACCTTCACATATCTAGGAAGCAAAATTACCTCTGGCGGCAGGTCAATCCAAGAGATTGAGTATAGATTGCACCAGGCAAGTGTCGCTTTCAATAAAAAGTCGAAAATTTTCAGTCCAACAATATAAATATCAGACTCAGGAAAAGAATGCTTAAGTCTCTTGTGTGGAGCATTCTACTATATGGATGTGAAACATGGTGCATAAGCGAAAAATATGTCACGAAACTAGAAACATTCGAAATGTGGTGTTATCGCCGCATTTTGAGAATACCTTGGCAAGACCATGTAACTAATGAGGAAGTCCTAACCCAAATAAATGAAAAAGGACCCTTGTTGCATCCATACCCACTAGGAGGGCACACTGGATCGGACACCTACTTCGGCATGATAACTTAGTCGGCTGCGTCATTGAAGGGACCATGGAAGGCGTAAATCGACGGGGACGACCACGAAACGAATATCTCCAACAAGTTAAATGATTTGGGGATAACGTCCTATGTGGAGCTGAAGAGGGCATGTCAAAATCGCTGCAATATGTTGCTGCCAACCAGCCATCATCCGGCTGTAACTTGATGAGAAGAACTGGGGGATGACTTACCCTGGCGTAAGGTCCAGCAGGTACCGCCTGAACTGGGGCCGCTGAGGACAGAATCCGTAATGCAGTCAGCGAAATTTGTAACTTCTCCATGTTGCGGTGCCGGGAAACCGAGCAGTAACCAAGTTATGATGTTTGTACAACAGGGAATTCATGAAAAATAAGAAATATTTCGGTCAATTCGCCAAAAAAAAGCGTTACAGTTTCCGGATGCCATGACTATACCCTATATACCTGTACTAGGTAATGAAATGAAAGGCCCCAACCAACGCCTCTCACGGTGGTACCCATCCAATTAATTGGTACCTCCCAAAATTTTGAAAGCCAACTTCTCGCAAATGTATACAATAATGGGCTTTATGAGAAACACTAAGGTAAAGGTAAGGCTATAAGAAAATACAGAACATCAACTTATTAATTTTCTGTTTGCTTAAGTTATTGTTGAAACACAGCCCATTTGTGGAGAGTTCTGTTGGCTTCCAAATGTATATCCCTGCCTCTCTAACCTACATACAGTTCATGCACTCTTTAACAGAAAACAACTGCAAGCGCAACTGTTAGGTTGCTACATGCCACTGTTACGTTCACTTGCAAGAACAATGCATTGATATACGAGTGACTGCGTCCAGTAAGGTCCGAATAATTATAATTCACATACATGCAAACCTAGTATTTCTTTATTTTCCACTCTTCAACTGTTCTAAGTACTCCCAATCTCCTGCAACGAACGTGCATGGTACCTCTATATATCCCTTTCTCTCTTACCTACATACAGTCCATACACTCTTAATAATGGAAAATCTAACCACATTACCGCATACTATACCACAACGGTTATGCAATACAGTAATCATAGATACATATCCAAACTATTGCTTTACACTAATGCATCGCAGAGCAACATGCCCTGTTATAAATCATAATATAACTTGACGTTGAACATACAGTAAGTAATAATATTTAAGTTTAAATGACAACAGAATGCACTAGAATTTCTGTAGTCAATGCCATGCAAAGGATTTACAAGCCACCCTCACCGGGTCACAACCCATTCAAGAATCAATTGAATCGCTGAATCAAAAATATTGTTAAAAAATGTATAGTCGGGTACAGTACTTGACGTGCTCACAAAAACTGCTTTACTTTTAAAAATAATTCATTAGTTTTAAAAAAATAGTCAGCTAAAAGAATCACTTACAGTCTTAACCTTGTGGTCGTAGGATTTGAAATTGGGGATAAGGACTAGTCGCTTATTTATTGAGGCCACGTAAGCCTAGTGTAAGAAAAACCGTATGACATGCCAAATGTTCCCATTAATTGTATATTGCACCTGCATAGGTAGTTAGCCTGAAACAATGGTCTTAACGAAGTTATAATTTTCAAAACATTTCACATGTCTTAAGTTTTTAATAGTTAAAGGCTTGTTTCTTTTTAATTTTGATTGTATAGACAATACTGGCGTCGTGATTGTTGGATAAATTTCATTTGTATAGTAGGTACTGTCCATTTCCGCAGGTGCATTGCCACTTAATTATCACTGGAAGGTTGAATGAAGGTTGCATTTTTCGGTAAAAAGGACTTGGAAATTTCGGCAAGTCCTACACTACGCCCTGCGCAATGCAAGTTGTGTGCTTCAGAAACATGCGCATATTCTGGTTCTCATCAGCATTACATGCCGATTTCAGGTTGTAGCAGCTTTGAAAGTCGCGCTGCCGTCCTCGATTTGTTGAATCTTATAGGCCCAGAGTAACTGTCTGTTGATGATAAAGTTCGATAGAGTCAGTACAGCTTTGGCGCATTGATTGCCATTCCGTACAGTCAGCGGTGTATGTCAGGCTAGGTATTCTACTTAATAGGCTGGGGAAGTCTTCTAACGTGTTCTCCTGAAGATTGCCTCGCAAAATGAATGGCAGCTGACCTATGTAACTTAACGACTGTAACTCAAATTTAGTTTTGAATGAAGTGAGTTATTGAACCTTCTTATTGGAATTCATGCCTGACCGGTGACCGCAGTCATTGAACAGTACAGAGGTGGACTGATACTGGCAATCAGGTGGAAGAGTCGAATAGTGTGTCAATGTTGCCAGTTGAGTTCAAAATGGCGGAATCACAGTTTTATTAGTGCATACCAGACAGAAGAGCGTAGAAGGCGCCCTGCATTTAGAACCTGCTATGAACCCGGCCATTAGAAAAAGCCAATGCTGCAGTGACAGATAGCAGGTAGAACGACTTCAGGCAGCTGGGAGGCTAAACCCTACATATCACTATCACATCACTTCACTTCACTTTAGTTCACTTCACTTCACTTTAGTTCACTTCACTTCACTTTAGTTCACTTCACTTCACTTCACTTCACTTGCCCTCGGACCTATCTTAATCTTAAGCACTTCACAATGTCTTTCCATCTCCGTCAATTATCAATTTCACAATCACTTGGCCTTAAACTAAACTATCGGATATCCAGCTGCCCGAAGAAGTCCATCCTGCCATCAGAGTCTCTTAAAGGACAACCACGACCAGTATCACTAATATGCCTGCAATGTTTATTTGGAACCTTTGCTATAAATGTAACATTTCAAATTGGAAAAGTAAATGAATTTAAGCATGTAGGGGGACTTTGATGGTAATGAACGACGAGAGAAGTAATGTTATATTTCTGAGCCGCTAGTAGGAAGATGAATGGTGCTGCAGGAATAGAAAAAGGTGGCATATGAGTACATTTATACGCAAGTTGGAAGTTAATTTATTAAGCTTTCAGAGTAGCCAATGAAAAAAAAGGCGCCGAAATCCACTGTACAGACACGAGTGGCGTTGGTTTCCCTGGGAGCAATTTGGCGTGAATGGCTTGATGAAAAGGGAGGAATTGTAAGAATGGCGGGGGTCTGAGTGCTGAGTAGAAATTATTGCATACCAACACAAAAGAACAAGAACTAGTATTAAATGAACATGGCAGGCATGGTATGTTTGCAGACCTTTGTCGCTCTTCTGTCGGCTGTCTTTTCTGAGTGTTTTGAGAACAACCCCTCCCCCCCCCCCAAAAAAAAAAAAAATTATGTTAGCGCAAATAAATAAAAAGTTCCACGGTATGATTTATTTTAACCTATACGCCAAATTTCATCTAAATCCACCGAGTAGTTTACTCGCAAATCGATGAACAAACAGAGCGGCACAGACAGACAGACATTTCGTAAAAAAACACTTTTTTTGGTTCCTGGGGCCTCAAAACGTGTAACTTTCGACTATCACAAAGCTTTCCTTAAACATACTACGTTTAAATTGGAAAACAGCTAGCCGTTGAAGAACTTATAACATTCATTTCGCGAGGCAATCTCCTGCAAAACACATTACAAGACTTCCCCAGCTTCTAAAGAAGAATACATAGCCTGGCATACATCGCTGACTGTACGGAATGGCAATCAATGCGCCAATGCTATACCAACTCTATCGAACTTTTTCATCAACAGACAGCTTCTCCGGGCCTATAAGATACAACAAATCGAGGATGGCAGCGCGACTTTCAAAGCTGCTACAACCTGAAAACGTCATGTAAGGCAGATGAGAAGCAGAATATGCACATGCTTTGATGCACACAACTTGCACTGCGCAGGGCTTAGTGTAGGACTTGCCGAAATTCCCAAGTCCTTTTACCAAAAAATGCAACCTTCATTCAACCTTCAAGTGATAATTAAGTGGCAACGCACCTGCGGAAATGGAAAGTACCTACTATACAAATGAAATTTATCCAACAATCACGACGCCAGTATTGTCTATACAATCAAAATGCCTTTAACTATTAAAAACTTGAGAAATATTTTAAAAATTATAATACGTTAAGACCATTGTTTCAGGCTAACTACCTATGCAGGAGCAATATACAATAGATGGGAACATTTGGCATGCCATACGGTTTTTCATACGGTACCTTGCACAGTTGCACGATACAGGAGAATAGGTTTAGAACTGTTGATGAGTGAGCAATACAGAAGTACGGGATTTACAGTTATGTGAATTATAATTACTCCTTTACTTCATAGTTACGCGTTAATAAAAGCATAGCTCTGGCAAGTGGACGTTACAGTGACGTCTTACAACATAACAGTTGTGGTATATGGCAGTTTCTGTTGAAAAATCCACTTATCAATTGTCTAATTAGTATAAGGGTAGAATGAGCTGCATGGCATCTGGAGAGACTGTAGTGAAAATTAAAAAAAAATTGCAACCCCAGGCGAACTGGGGCGTCGGGGTCTAACTGTTGGGAGAAAATTTATATTATGTCACCAGCAGCCTCTCCTACTCGGTGCGCCTCCTTCGGGGTGGCATCGCCCTGCTGCGCCGTGGGGCAGGCGGCGAGGTGGGAAGCGGGGCAGGTGGCGGGCAGCTGGTGATGGCTCGGTACTCAAGTCTGAGTACCAGGACGAGAGCCAGGAGATGGAGGCGCATTCGCCCTGTTCGTCTTGGTATTCTTCATCATCCCTAAAACCACAAAAAGACCAAAATTAATATTAAGTGAAAAATTCCACCTATTTCGTTTTTTAAGCCATGTTTGCTTTCGAGTTTTTGGAGGGGGAGGGGTTCATAAACAAAGTTTAAGGGGTGGGCAGGGCCGGCCCGTGGGTTCGCGAGCCCAGGAGCGAGATTCTGCGCGAGCCCCCCCCCCCCAAGTGCAGGTTCAGGACAGATTTTCGGGGGGCCATTCCGGTAAAAGTGGGTGTAGCCTACCAAATTAATTTTAGCGATTGTGCAATTGGTGTGTTTGTTAGCGAAGGCACATTAATTTACATTGCATCACTTGAATAACTCATGCGCCTGATGCAGATAGATACGAATGGGGGGGCCGGGGAAAAATTGAAAATATAAGGGCAAAATATTGGGGGTATACGCATTTTAACAGCAGGAAAGTAGGCTAAAGATTTTTTTAAAGTAAAGTAGTAGTAAAGTAAAAATGTATTCCTCCAATACATTACAGAATATTTTCTTTTATACCAATTTTCAATGCAACGACAATACAATACAAAGTACAACCCAACAACAATAAGAAGCTTTCGCGGTGGTCTTCGAACTACTTATTCAGGCTCCTGTCTAAGGCGACTTAAACGTTAAAACCTACACCAAACTACCAAACTACTGGCCAAAATCAGCTGCTCTTAGGGCAATCGAGCGAAAAATCAATATTGGTATCCAAAAAGTAATTGATCATGATAGCTGCCAGTACTAATTCCTAACCACCAATACGAAATTTTGCCTTATTTGAAGTTCACCCGTAAAATTGCCTCTTCTTCAAGTTACAGCCGGACGGCTGGTTGGCAGCAACGTGTGACTGCGATGCATCCACTCCCCTCGATTCTGGCACGCCCTGTTCAGCTCCACCTTCGACTTGGCCCCAACATCCTCCATCACTTGCAGCAGATACTTGTTTCTTGGGCGCCCAGGTAATTTGACGCCTTCTATTGTTCCGTCTATGATGCAGCTTATGAAGTTTTCGTGTCGAAGCAAGTGTCCAATCCATTGAGCTCTTCTTTTACTTATTGATGCAACGAGAGTTTTTGTTTCGCTTACTCTGGTTAGAACGTTCTCATTTTTAACAGGGGTTTGCCAAGGTATTCGTAGCATGCGACGTTAACACCACATCTCAAATGCTTCAAGTTTCATGAGCTGTTTCTCAATTATAAACCACGTTTCCCACCCGTACAGAGCAACGCTCCATACCAGGGACTTCTCCATTCGTTTCCTTAGTTCAAGGCTTATGTTGTTCGACACAAAAATTTTAGATATTTTGTTGAAAGCCACTTTTGCTTGGTGCACTCTACACTCTATCTCTTGGTTGGACCTGGCATCAGAGGTAATTTTGCTTCCTAGGTATAGTCCACGCAAAACGAGAAAAGTATAGATTTGGAATGTTTTGGTACTGTGCGACACTGTACCAATTTCGATTGCACCATTTTGTTATACCTTGCATCCAATGCATTTCCCCTATACAGATATAATGAAGACACTTAGGACTGTTTTGTTCGAATGTTGTATACAAAACTACAAAGCTTCTGTATTCCACATTAGATGTAAAAAGGGCATCAATGCGGATACGTCGCAAACTCGATCGTAGGGTGTCATAAAGTAATTGATAAGTTCATCTTAGTTTTGGTATACAGTAAATGGCCGTGACTAACACCAAATGGCCAGTCTTTGGAGCTCAATCGGCTTGACATCCTCAGTGGCTGATACTGTTTGCTTCAAAACTTCTAAACTTCTGAATTAAATGTTAAAAAAGTAAAGTAGGTACCGTATCCACTATATTAAATTCAACCATATTTTCATCTGCAAGCTGCATGTTATATCCAATCCTTGTTACCGTCTTCTTCTGATGAACCCCCCGTATTTATAGATGTAATAAATCAGTCTGCGTCCTTTTTTTGGGTTACTATATTACCGTATCCATAATAACTGCCCCGAAGTTAACACTATAAAAATACGGTTAGGTGGCTATTCCACTAGAAAACAAAAATTGTCAGTAAATTATTGAAGACAAGTGGAATGAGGTGTAAGAATATGTATGCATGTTGCAGCAACATTTATGATATTTCCGTCAATCACATTTTCAAAATTGAAGAAAAACTGACAAGTGGAATAGCCACATTATGAGTATGGTTATTCCTATTTCTATGTTTTCTACAAATCCGACCTTAGAAGGCACTTCCACCACTCAAAAGCAAAGGACTATTCTTCCAGTGCTCTGGTCTTTTTTGGGCATTACATGCGGCCGCAGCATATGTTTTAGGCAATTAAGGTAATGTTAAAAAATTAGTCTTTACCAATAAGAACGGGGTTCGTAGGCTTGGGCTGCGGTATATCCAGGCCGTTGGTTGCCATTAATGCCTTCGCATTGAAGGTACCTTCTGCAACATTCTACTATACTACGGGGCTACGAGCGTTGTCCATAACCACAACAGATCTTGTATCAGCCAAAGCAATTGTGTCTCAACCTACTCTTCGAAAAGATAGACTGTCACTGTCATGTCTTCATGATAATCTGTATTGCAGTCCTTCATCGCTTTCGTTGATAGAAGAAGCACGTTACTCACCCAGCCTTCACTAGCACCGGGATGCAATATTATCATATAGGTAGCCTACTCCAGAAGTAGGCATATTTGCGGCTCAATTAATTCTGATATGCGCTCCACTAGTCTCTCCTTATAAAATTCCTATTGTTTCAACGAAAAACAAAATGAGTCCAACAGGAATGTCGAAAAATAGGTACAAAACAAGTGTTAGTTAGCCTATATAAATATTTTTATTGTAATGTGGAAATGCAGATGGATGCAGCGCATATCTTGGAGAGATCGTGTCCCTAATTCCGAGGCTGTTCTGAGACGCCAACAGTATCAGCCACTGAGGATGAGTTCCAAAAGTTAACGGCCACATACTGTATACCAAAACTAAGATGAACATGTTTTTTATTTTATGACACCCTACGATCGTGTTTGCGACGTATCCGCATTGATGCCCTTTTTACATCTTATATGGAATACAGAAGCTTTGTAGTTTTGTATACAACATTCGAACAAAACAGTCCTAAGTGTCTTCATTATATCTGTATAGGGGAAATGCATTGGATGCAAGGCATAACAAAATGGTGCAATCGAAAAGGTTACAGTGTCGCACAGTACCAAAACATTCCAAATCCATACTTTTCTCATTTTGCGTGGACTATAACCCTAGACTTCTCAGCGCTTCTGTGCGCAATCTGGCTGCTTTTGTCCCTTTATTTTACAACGTGCAGACGGGCATTAAAATTTTTTTCAAGATCGGATCAAAACCCCATTTTGTAAAAAAATGGAGATGGCCACGTTTGTAACCAAGCTCCACATTTGGGCTCTTGTTCAGGTCAGTACTTACTACCATCACTTTGGTTTTTGCCTTGTTAATGTGCATGTTGTATGCTTGTAGTACCTTCTCCAATCTCCATGGTATTTAGAGCTTCGGTCAGATCTTCTTCGTTTTCTGCCAACATAGCAATGTCGCCTGCATACCTGACGATATTTGTTTTTTCCCGAGCATTCTTATACCTCTTGTACCTTCCAGATCTTCTCTCACCTCTTTTATTGCATACTGAATGTAGAGATTAAACACAGGGGAGAGTAAGCATCCCCGCCTTACTCCGGCTTTTATCACCACTTCTTCTTCTGAGTTGCCACACCGGACGATAGCCAGTTATTCCTTGTAGAGGGCCCATATGATTTTTCTGTCTTTGTATTTCAGCCCGGATTTCCTCAGGATCTCAAACAACTTTTTCCACGACACTTTTTCAAATGCTTTTTCCAGATCTACGTATACAAAATAGGTGTCTTTTCCCTTTTTTAGTTTTTTTTTTTTCAGGAATATTATAATTGCTTCTCTTGTCGCCATCCCTCTCCTAAAGCCCCATTGGTCGTGTGTTACATTTCTATCTATAACCGGCTCAATTCTATCTAGCATAATGTTTGTGAGGATTTTCGAGGCGTGTGACATTATACTTGGCTTTCGATGGTGCTCGCATTTTACGGCTCCTTCTTTCTTCAGCAGAGTCACAATACGGCACTTCTTAAAGTCATCGAGCACATGTCCTGACTCATGGGCATCAGAAATAATTTTGAAAAGTATTGTCTCGTACGTATTGTTCAAGAGTTCTGCGGGGATATCATCTATGCCAGGAGATTTTATATTCTTTAGTCTCTTAATTGCTTTGTCAAATTCTTCTCTTAGAATTTGGTCACCCATTCCTCCTTCTTCATCGGCAATACTATTTACGTCTTCTACGATGTCTCGCTCGTCGTAACGTTCGTTTTCACAGTATAAACTTTCTATGTATTCTTTACATCTCTTCCTGATCAGGTCATCTTCGAAGAGCATATTGCCATTTGTATCCTCTATAGCCCCACTTCTTCCTTTATTGTGTCCAATGAAATCTTTCACTAAGGCATATCCCCGTTGCCTGGTACCACACTGGTCAATCCCAGTGCATTGAGCTTGATAGTAAGTTTCTTTAGCGATCCCCGATTCTCTGTTTATTCTGTTGCGAAGAAACCTATATAGTACATCATCTCCATTCTTTTTGGCTGTTTTTCTTTCATCTATAAGCTGTAATATATCATCCGCTATCCAGTCCCTTCTTGCTGCTGATACTCTTTTACCAAGTACTTCACAGGCAGTTCGCTTGATTTCGTCCATTCCTCCTCGGCGTTTCCGTTTGGGCGGTATGCACTCGCATTTTCATCAATTTTCCTTTGGTATCTGTCTCTTACAATTGGATCTTTGAATTTTGCCAAGTTCAATGTCATTGCTTTTTTCTTCTTTAGCGTTTTTAGTTTAAGAGTGCACTTCGCCATGACCATATTATGATCGCTGTCTATGTCAGGGCTAGAGTATGCCCTACAATTTTTCAGCTGGTTTTTAAATCTTTGTCGAATTAATATATAGTCAAGTTGGAGCCTTATTCTATCGCCTGGAGATATCCACGTATACCTCCTTCTTGGATGATGCTCGAAAAGTGTGTTTGCAGCTACTAGGTTATGTCTGGCACAGATCTCGGCTAACTTGTCCCCTCTTGGATTTCTTGTTCCTTGTCCGAAAGCACCAACAAGGTTTCCTTCACTGCCTTCTCCTAGTACACCGTTCCAGTCTCCCATTATAATCAGATTCTCCTGAGCTTTAGTATCACTGATGAATTTTCATAGAAGTTATCAATAACTTCGTCAGGGGATTGATTGGCTTGTAGGCATATACAGATATTTTGGGATTAGCTTTTAAACAAGGGGTCGGATGGAAAATCTGACCACCTTGAAAGACACATTTTACTGTCAATCAAATTTTCCTAGCTGCGAACCGAAACGAGATATCTCCAAAAGTGTATTTTTTTCTAATGGAATGCCCTATCAAAAACTACGTCAATTGATAGATAATTTATAACAGAACAAAAAAGTTATGTGCAATAGAGGTGATAAAACACACCGTTTAGGCACAGTAAGCAGTTTCTGGAAACTGATGTTTCCATCACTGGACTAAGCACTTCGTTCGTCGCAGTGGTGCCTGTGTGAACTTGAACATGTTTTTTCATGTCGTAAGTTGTCGACAACATAATAATTTTATTACTGTGCGATAGTTATAACACAGAGTGAGGTTAAATTTACACGCGCAGGTGCCAGATTTCGGTTATTTCATTTAAAACACTTTTGATGCCTTTTCAGTTAAAAACACAGACCTCTGGGAGAAATTAAAATTTGATTTAGAATGAAGAAATTAGAAGCGTTCAACATCTGGGTCATTCTCCTGAAAACGTACATTTTATGTCCGGACCCTTTTTATCCTTCATGTTCATTAATCTTAGTTAATTAGCCTATGACAGTTGTAAAGGTTGTCCAATTACAGCTAGCCAATCTCATTTTACCAAATAATAAAGCATCCAAAATGTTTAGCAACATTTTTAAGTCTCAATTCTAACAGCTGTCCGCGTGTCCCCATTGCGCCGCTTTTTGAGATAAATTAAATTTTCTTAGGGTTACCTCCAACTTTACAGTGAATGGGATGATTGGAAGGTGTGAAAAACCAGACAGTTTTAAAATTTTCATAAAATGTAAAAATTACTTAGAGAATAATTGCGAATTATCACCTCGCGAGCTTCGAATGGCGCGCAAAGACGAGGAATCTATGTGGCACTATTACTAATGTAGGTACATAAAATAGTTCGTAAATATTTTATGAAAATGGTCATACAGGAATTTTTGTAAAATGCGGACCTTTTATATTCTTCATCCGAAATAAGTGTGTGACAGCGATGTGTTTGCGAAATTCCCGCATATATTAATTTTTGCATAAACGAATAACAGTCCGGGGATATCTAGCATGGATACCTACCTATAACAACTCTGTCAATGTTGGTTTGACTACTGTCCGCGGCCGTCTCACAACAACTGTCCTTCTATTTTAATTTTATTCTGGGATTAAAGCGTGATTAAGATCAGTTGGTGATCAAAGAGCCCTCAAGGAGAAGTCCCTATGTGGTTTTCGTTAGAAAAGCAACCAGATACATTAAATTAAAATAACAAAAAAAAAACACCAAAAGTGACCGTTTTCAGGAGAATGACCTATCTGCTAAAAATGTAGAAAGAGCTATTGCGAGTATAAATTCCAGGGAAATTAATGCCGCTACCTAAAATGTTCTCCGTAGGTGCCGAATGTGTATCCGAGAAAATGGGCAGCAATTTGAACACCTAATGTGAATTAAAAAGTAAAATAAACAAAAAACTCTTTATTTCAGAAAACTTGCTACTGTGCCTAAACGGTGCGTTTTAGCACATCTGCTGTACATAACTTTTTGCTTTCCAATTTATACGTAGTATAAGGAAAGCTTTGTGATGGTCGAAATTTTCGATTCCGAGATTTCAACGGATTTACACGATTTGAGGTCCCAGGCACCCAAAAAAGTGGTTTTTACGAAATGTCTGTCTGTCTGTCTGTCTGTTCATCGATTTCCAGGCAAACTACTCGGTGGATTTGAATGAAATTTGGCATGTAGGTTCACAAAAATCATTCCTCGGGACAATTTTATTTTTATTTTGGGCTAACTCAATTTGGGGGGGTTTTATTCTCAAAAACATCCAAAATAACGTCTAAAAAAATTATTACCCAAAAACGGCTCTAACGCATTCTTTCAAATTCACATATATTGTAGTCGTTATTAATGTTGATAAAATGCGGGGAGTCGCATGCCCCTTGATAGTTTGCTTCTGGGGGTAAAAAAATAAAAATAACTCAATTCTCATGAAAAATGACTACAAAATCATTTTTCTGCGAAACCTCTATATCGATGATTTCTAACTTCAGGCATATTTTAGATGTTAAATTGAGTAACGAAACCGGACAGGTTGCTTTCCCAAAAAACTATTTGGTTTTATGAAAAAAAAAAAAATTTGAAAAAATGAAAGAAAATTCGGGCTCAAATGCATTGCGTGCCCTGCCTTGCTGTGTTGTAATGTGTTGGTCTGACCTATCAAGAATATACGTCACCTTCAGTGACGCCAGGTGGACACCTCCTCCCCCCCCCCCCCCCCCCCCCCGTGATATCCGATATTTACCCATAAGAAAATTATTTAGCATGAAATTAATCATTTCCTATCTCTACTAAATATTAATAAATAAATCAATATAATAAAATAAATAAATTGGAAAGCATGTTCGAGTAAACTCGGACCGGTTCTTTGATATGTTATAAATTATCTATCAATTGACATAGTTTCTGATAGGGCATTCCATTAGAAAAAAATACGCTCTTGGAGATATCTCGTTTCGGCTCGCAGCTAGGAAAATTTGATTGACAGTAAAATGTGTCTTTCAAGGTGGTCCACCTATAACTCCAGAACAGATTTTCAATCTGACCCCTCCTTGGCCTGGTTTATTTTCGATTGTTCCTGTATGGATTATTCGATAATCATTTTTCAAAAAATCACCACATTTGGGCAATCACATTTCTGATATTCCCAGGGCACAAAGTTCCATTTAATTCATTTCCTTGATTAAGTTGTCAAGTTTAAAAATTCTTACATTCCATGTCGCATATCTTGCCGAGACGTCTTTCTTCTTAATCTTCTTTGATAAAATTGTAAAATTGCCTGCGGTTAAATTTCAGTTGCCTCAACTTCCTCTATCCCAAAGCTCTGATTTGAACGATAGGACCATTGCATGGTATAGAACGGGGTATAATATATACAATTAATGTATTACAATACAGTAATATTTTTTTTAAAGGTCAGTCGCCTTTGTTGGTTAGTACCCGTGTTGAGTTACGACACGTCTCCGATCGCGTGGCGTGTAAAGACTCGCACAAGTGCAAGCCCGTTACCACCTGGCCATCGAAGGCAGGGTATGCAATGTATTTGGGGCATGAATTAAAATCCAAAATTTGTTCAAAAAATAATTTTTTATTCAATACGAAATCTTTGCTTGGGAAAGCAACCTGTTCGCTTTTGTCACTCTATTTAACACCTAATACCTTACAGAAGTTGGAAAGCATTGATACAATGATTCCGAAAAAAAATTATTTTTTACTCATTTTTCATGAAAATGAGCAAACGACTAAAATGTATGTGATTTTCAAGAAAATCGTTGTAGCCGTTTTCGAGAAAAAAAATTATTCCTTATTCAGAGGGGTTTATAACACCATAAAATTGAGTTAGCCCAGTATGAAAAATATGCTTTTTGCTTACTTGGGCCTCAAAACGTATAAATCCACTCGAATCTTGAATCTCGCAGTCAAAAATGTCGACCATCACAAAGCTTTTCTTAGACTACGCATAAGTAGGAAAACAAAATAAAATATAAATACGTACCTTGACAACAGCAGTACGAACATTTTCGTATGTCGAGCCAGCTAGGGGGTCTACTTCCCTTCCATATGCGATCAACCCATATCCATTCATTGCGCTGACACCTTCCTCATTATTATCGTACGTGATAAACCACCCGTGGAAATCTTGGGGAGAAAGCACCTTCGCGTTGTTATAGAAATGGTGAGAGCCTGAAAAATTAAATTGATCATATCATAGAACAAACATTCTCCAATAACAAAATAGGTGCAATTAGGTTAATGAAGAACCAGTAGAATCCGGACTGATGCTACGGAGCCACCGAGGTACAACCTCCGAAGTCTAGGCAGCGCCACTGAAGATGTCGACCGCAGATGTTGACGAAACATTTAGAAGTTCACTTTGATCTCGACCACGGCCCATCAGCCCGGATGCTACTGGCTCTCCATTTGACTCCGGCCTTTGCAGTTACATTGCAATTAGGTTGCGTGGTAAACCATGGAAACATGCACGTCATCGATATAAATTGGGAACATACGAGTATTGCGATGCACAAACCGAAAATATTGTACTGTCGCTTCCTTAGACCATTTAATTTTCAAAACTCTCTAGAATGTCCGAGGGGCCAACATGAAATGACGTGACACACTGGCAAAAGCAGTTGCTTTTAGAGGCGCGAACTTATTATTTTCAAGTTTTGTTTAGTTAATTAATTATTTGGAGCTAGAAAACATTTTTTAATTTGGTGAAACTTATTTTTAATGTTCATGTATTCAATTAGAAGCTTTTAACGATCAGTCCGTCAATTTTTCAAAAAACAAACTACTCCCTCGGGTGACCAGGATACCTGACTAGCAACAAAGTCTTTGTTGATAGGTAATCTGGGCTGTGATAAACATAATGTTGGTGCCCCAACTTTCTCATGCAGTGCATCTAGAACGCCATGTCTAGAGTATTATATGATCTAAGGTTGCCTCAAGAATAGTTACCACGTAAACTGTAAAAACAACAGCAAAGTGTTGCACTATAATGCAGAAGTTCAACGATAATAAAAATAATAATAATTCGCCCCTAACCATAAGCAAAGCATGGCGGATAGCGAGCAAACACAGGTGCCATTAGTCAATTCATCGTCGATGAATTATTTCCAGGTTGTAGGGTTGCAAAACTAAGAATATATCGGGAAATGTTAACAAATTAACAATTCAACAGGCAGACAACAGAATTTAGGCGCAGTATGTTCTGCGCACTTGACCTTTGGTCCCTGAGTAGTGGGTGACCATCTTAATAGCTTGAATATGACTGTGTTTGACTTATGAGAAGGCTCACTATTGAACTTTTGATACTTCATTGCCGCCGCCCTGTATAGCTACTACCTGTTTTACCCGCCACGAAAATTCTCACACACGGTTCAATCCACGTGTAGATTTGTCTTATGCCAAATATCCTTTGGTCAAAATCACCTGCCATCCCTTGATCTTATGGCAATCGAGCAAAAAAACAATATTGGTATCGAAAAATTAGTTGACGATGACAAAACCGTAGGATGCACTTTAAGTAAAAGGCACGTCAACTCCTACTGTATAGGCTAAATAAATAAAAATTGAATTCACAGGTGGGCACATTTTCCGACCAGATCTCTCTCGCAGGTGCAATAGAGCAATCATTTATGTGTTTTAAATATTTTTTTTTTTATAGTTTTACTAAAACAGCCCTTTATTCATTGTTTTCTACTTTATTAAAACCCAACCTACTATTTAAAAACTTTTTGCCGCAATATGAATATGCATTCCTTTGTAAGCTTTCCTGCTATAAGCCCCCACTGTAAACCCACCATGGTCAGCCTGCTGATGGAGTGTAGAAAATTGGCCTTCCAATATCCAATTATTTTTATTTATTTAATTTACTAAGCGAGTATCAAAATCGTGGTCTATTCAAGTTGTAGAAGACTATTTCTTGCAATATATTATACGGTATTTTTAATATGCTACTCGACCATTTTTAAATACTTACTTTAATGGATCAATAGACTTATTTTTTAACCTAAGATTTTTTTTTTCTTAAAAACCTTAATTCTTTAGTTGGGAAAAAGATTCCGAAGAAAAATTATTCTTTACCCATTTTTCATAAAAATGAACTAACGACTAATATGTATGCGATTTTAAAGAAAATCGTTGTAGCCATTTTCTAGAAAAAAATTTATGTCTTTTTCAGGGGGGTAAATTATATCACCATAAAATTGAGTTAGCCCAGTAAGAAAAATTATGCTTTTTCTGAACCTACCCAATTTCAACTCAACACAAATCGACGAACAGACAGACAGACAACCACTTTTTGCTTACATGGGTCTCAACACGTATAAATCCAGTCGAATCTTGAATCTCGCAATCAAAAATGTCGACCACCACAAAGCTTTTCTTAGACTACGCATAAGAAGGGAAACAAAAATAAAAGATAAATACGTACCTTGACAACAGCAGCAGGAACATTTTCGTATGTCGAGTCAGCTATGGGTCTACGTCCCTTCCATATGCGATCAACCCATATCCTCTCATTGCGCTGACACCTTGCACATTTCTATCGTACGTGATAAACTACCCGTGGAAATCTTGAGGAGTAAGCTCCATCGTGTTGTTTTAGAAATGGTGAGAGCCTGAAAAACAAAGAACAAAGAAAAAAGAACAAAGAACAAAGAACTAAAAACAAAGAACTAAAAACAAAGAACAAAGAACTAAAAACAAAGAACAAAGAACTAAAAACAAAGAACAAAGAACAAGGAACTAAAAACAAAGAACAAAGAACAAGGAACTAAGAACTAGGAACATTAGTAAAAGTATAAAAGGTAAGTAAGTTACGGAAATACCCCTGGAGACGCACGAACGAGGCAGTGGTCATGGTGGCAGAATAAAAGGCAAAATGCCAACAAAAAAAATAGCGTTACAGTTTCCGGATGCCATAACAGAGGGTAGGTAGGTAACGGCATGAACACAGGGTGGAGCCACGAAGCATTGTTAATTTATTTATGTATTAAAATGTAAACGTTCGGTTTGAGCTGTGAGTCCAATTTTGATACCTGCCCATCTTCCCATCATTTTTCTTAAGGAGTGACATTACTTTTTTCCTACTTTTTATTACATAAGTTCCTAATTGAGGAAGAATGGACCAATAATTGGATTGAGGATTTACGTAAATTCTTCCATAGACGTTACAAACTGCTTGGTTCTAAAATAGAGAAATTTGAAGAAAAAAAAATCTGGCTTTTATGTAATGGGTTCTGAGTTAAGGTAAGAGGAACGATTAATTGAAAGGAACTAAGGTAAGGAATTAAGGTTCCTCTTGCCAAAAAGCCTTGCAATCATGAAAATTGGTTTCGGCCTATTCCTCTTAAGGCTTCCCACTAAACATTTCACATACACTGAGGGACAAGACGTCAATAGTCGCGGTTTTAATGACAATACTCTCGAATTGGAATAGCCGACAACCTTGAACCAAAAAAAAAATTATATTTAGGCTTTATTGTTCAACGCAATTATGTGGGGCATAGTAGGCTACTATAAAAATGGTCGACAAACCTGGAGCAAATACGCAAAATCCAGAAATAGTAGCCTACACAATAACTATTTGTGAACTGAAAGAAAGTAGTTGGCGACATCAGGTGGTATAACGCATAAAATGTGGATTCAATAATAGCCTACTGTGTAAATGTAAATCCCGTATTCTCTTATTGTTCACTCTTCAATAGTTCCACTTCTAATCCCCTGCACCGTGTACCTCTATATATCTCTTCCTCTCTAAGCTGCGACACACAGTACACAAACTACTAACAGCAAACACTCACCACTCACTGCCATATACGACAACTGAAATGTTGTTACACGCCATCGTTACGTTCTCTTGCCAGAACAATGCTTTTATATACGGGTAACTGCGTGCGTGCAGAAAGGTCCAAATGTTTATAATTCACATATCTGTAAATCCAGTATTTTTTTATTGTCCAATCTTCAACAGTTCTAAGAACACCTAAACTCCTGTAACGTGCAAGGTACGTCTATTTATCCCATCCTCTCTTACCTACATACAGCTCATTCACTCTCAACAGTAAATACTAACCACATTACCGCATACTATACCACAACTGTTATGTAATGCAGTAATCATGGATACTTGCCCAAACTATTGCTTTGCAATTACGATACGTTCCAATTGCTTTACACTATTGCATCGCAGAGCAACATGCCCTCTCTTAAATCATAATATAACTTAACATTGAACATACAGTAAGTAATAATATTTAATGCTGTATATATGTGATGCTGGATTACCCCCACCGGGTCGCAACCCGTTCAAGAATCAATTGAATAAAAAAAATTGTTAAAAGATGTATTGTCAGGTACAGTACCTGCTCTCAGAAACTGCTTTAGTTTTAAAAAATATTTTTTTTTTTAGTTTTAAACAATAGGCAGCTAAAAGAAACAATTACAGTCTTACCCTTGTGGCGTAGCATTTGAAATTGGGGATGTGGACAATTCCCTTATTTATTGAGTCCTCGTAGGCCTAGTTTAACAAAAACAGTATTAAATGCCATAAGTCCTCATCTATTGTATATTGCACCTGCATGGATAGTTAGGCTGAAACAATGGTCATAACGTGTTATAATTTTTAAAATATTTCACATGCACTCAGTTTTTAATAGTTAAAGGCATGTTCCTTTTCAATTTTGATTGCATAGACAATACTGCTGTCGTGATTGTTGAATAAATTTCATTTTAATAGTAGGCACTGTCCTTATCCGCAGGTGGACTTGCCACTAATTATCACTGGAAGGTCGGATGAAGGTTGCATTTCTTGGTAAAAGGACCTCAAAACATCAACATTGGTAGGATACTTGGGAATTTCGGCAAGTCCTACACTACACCCTGCGCAGTGCAAGTTGTGTGCATCATATATGTGCATATTCTGCTTCGCATCTGCATTACATCCCGTTCTCAGGTTGTTGCAGCTTTGAAAGTCGCGGTGCCATCCTCGATCTTATAGGCCCAGTGTAACTGACTGTTGATGATAAAGTACGATAGAGTCGGTATAGCTGTGGCGCATTGATTGCCATTCCGTACAGTCAGCGATGTAAGTCAGGCTAGGTATTCTTCTTAAGAGGCTGGGGAAGTCTTGTAATGTGTTTTTCTGAAGATGGCAGCTGACCTATATAACTTAACGACTGTAACTCAAATTTAGTTTTGAATGAAGTGAGTTATTGAACCTTCATTTTGGAATTCATGCCTGACCGGTGACCGCAGTCACTGAACAGTACAGAGGTAGATTGGGACTGGCAATTAGGTGGAAGAGTTGAATAGTGTGTCAATGTTGTCAGTTGAGTTCAAAATGGCGGAATCACAGTTTTATTAGTACATACCAGACAGAAGAGCGTAGAAGGCGCCCTGGATTAAGAATCTGCTGTGGACCCGGCCATTAAACGACTTCAGGCAGCTGGGAGGCTAAACCCTACACATCACTATCACATCACTTCACTTCACTTTAGTTCACTTCACTTCACTTTAGTTCACTTCACATCACTTCACTTTAGTTCACTTCACTTCACTTCACTTCACTTCACTTCCCCTCGGACCTATCTTAATCTTAAGCACTTCACAATGTCTTTCCATCTTCGTCAATTATCAATTTCACAATCACTTGGCTTTAAACTAAACTATCGGATATCCAGCTGCCCGAAGAAGTCCATCCAGCCATCAGAGTCTCTTAATGGGCAACCACGACCAGTATCACTAATATGCCTGCAATGTTTATTTGGAACCATTGTTAAAAATGAAACATTTCAAAGTGGAAAAGTGAATGAATTTAAGCATGTAGGGGGATTTTGATGGTAATGCACGAAGGGAGAAGTAATGCTATATTTCTGAGCCGCTAGTAGGAAGATGAATGGTACTGCAGCAATAGAAAAAGTTGGCATATAGGTACATTTATATGCAAGTTGGAAGTCAATTTTATTAAGCTCTCAGAGTAGCTAATGATAAAAAAAGACGCCGAAATCCACTGTACAGACGCGAGTGGTTTCCCGGGGAGCAATTTGGCGTGAATGGCTTGATGAAGATGGAGGAATTGTAAGAATGGCGAGGGTCTGAGTGCTGAGTAGAAATAGTTGCATACCAACACTCCAGAACAAGAGCTTGTAAAAGTACTAAATGAACATGGCAGACATGCTACGTTCGTCGCTCTTCTGCCTGCTGTTCTATATGTGCATCGTTTATCATTGCTTACACTCTTCTGCGAACGTTAGTCAACTATACAACTTGGCTGCCTTATTCCAAAAATCCACTGCAAATTCCCAGTCGCATTCCTAACTAAAATTAAAGAACGGGTCCGAGTTTACTCGAACATGCATTCCAATTTATAAATAAGTAGATGGAGATAATGTGTAATTTCATAGTAAATAAAAATAAAAACTACCTATTCCGAGGTATGATTTTTTAAACCGATATGCCAAATTTCATCTGAATCCACAAAGTAGTTTGCCCGCAAATCGATTAACAGGCTGACAGAGCGACAGACAGACATTTCCTAAAAAACACCGTTGAAATCTCGGAGTCGAGAATTTCGAACATCACAAAGCTTTCTTTATACGACATACTACGTATAAATTAGAAAGCAATTAGCCGCCGTTGAAGAACTTATAGGTCAGCAGCCATTCATTTTGCGAGGCAAAAACACGTTACAAGACTTCCCCAGCCTCTTAAGAAGAATACCTAGCCTGACATACATCACTGACTCTACGGAATGCGCCTAAGCTATACCGACTTTTATCGAAATTTATCATCAACAGACAGCTACTCTGGGCCTATAATCGAGGATGGCATAGCGGCTTTCAAAGCTGCTGCTACCTGAGGACGACATGTAATTCTGATGAGAAGCAGAATATGCGCATGTTTCTGAAGCACACAACTTGCACTGGGCAGGGCGTTGGGTAGGAATTCCCAAGTTTCCAACCAATGTTGATGTTTTGAGGCCCTTTTACCAAAAAAATGCAACATTCATACAACCTTCAAGTGATAATTAAGTAGCAATCCACCTGCGGAAAAGGACAGTACCTACTAAACAAATGAAATTTATCCAACAATCACGTCAGCAGTATTGTCTATGCAATCAAAATTAAAAAGGAACATGCCTTTAACTATGAAAAACTGAAATGTGAAATATTTTCTAAATTATAACACGTTAAGACCATTGTTTCAGGCTAACTACCCATGCAGGTGTATATTGATACAATAGATGGGAACAGGCCTGTCATACGGCTTTTCTATAACTAGGCCTACGAGCACTCAATAAATAAGTGAATATCCCCAATTTCAAATACTACGCCACAAGGTTAAGGCTGTAAGTGATGCTCAGTTACTTTTAACATAGCATTATTGTTAGAAACTAAAAAAAATATTTTTAAACATTAAAGCAGTTATAGAGGATCTATTTTTTTTAAATCTAATCTTGTATGTTCAACGTTAAGTTATATTATGAGTTAAGAGATGAGAGCATGTTGCTCTGCAATTTATTAGAGTTAAGGAATTGGAATGTAACGTGATTGTAAAGTAATAGTATTTTTAAAGGTTAATCGCATACAGACAATTTAATGAATGTATCCGATCTTTAGTCGCCTCGCTAGGTTATTACCCGTGTTGAGCTGCGACACGTCTCCGATCGCATGGCGTGTAAAGACTCGCACAAGTGCAAGCACGTTACCACCTGGCCATCGAAGTCGATGACATGAACCTATGATTACTGTATTACATAACAGTTGTGACATAGTATGCAGTATTGTGGTTAGTATTTACTGCTAAGAGTGTGTGAACTCTATGTAGGTTTGAGAGGAAGGGATGTCTAGAGGTACCTAGCACGTCACAGGAGAATAGGAGTTCCTAGAACTGTTGAAGAGTGAACAATACAAAAGAACGGGGTTTACAGATATGAGAATTGTAATTATTCGGACCTTGCTTCACAGTTACTCGTGAAGAAAAGTATTGTTCTGGCAAGTGAACGTAACGCGGTGATGTGTAACAACGTATCGGTTGTGGTATAGTATGTAGTAGGTATTGTGTTGAGTGTTTATCGACCATTTTTTTATAATATTATGCTGCCACTTAATTGGATTAAATAAATAAATAAAAATAAATAAATAAACGTTTATTTGCAAACAGACAAAGTCCAATAATATGCAAATTAAAAATTGAACAATATAGCCTAAATATTATTTTTTGGTCTATTGGTTGCCCACTATTCCGATTCGGAAGTATTGTCAACAAAACCGCGACTGTTGACGTCTTGTCCCAGAGTGGATGTGCAATGTTTAGTGGGAAGGCTTTGGAGGCATAGGCTAAGACCCCCTCCTTTGCCGAAACCAATTTTTATGGTTACAAGGCTTTTAGGCATCAGGACGACAATACCAAAGTTCCTTACAATTAATCGTTCCTCTTCCCCTAACTTGAGACCCATTACATAAAAGTCAGGGAAAATGAAAACGTTGGATTTTTTCAAAATAAGAGAAAATTCCACTTTTCTATGGTCTAATGAGTCTAAGCAGTATGGCATCCGGAGAGACTGTAATGAAAATTAAAAAAAAAAATTACAACCCCAGGCGAACTGGGGCGCGCCGGGGTCTAACTGTTGGAAGATAATTCAAATCATTCCACCATTCCCACTGACCTCTACCGGAGAGCAGCCTCTCCAGCTCGGTGCAGCGGCTCCTACGGGGTGGCAGCGGGGCAGGCGGCGAGGTGGGATGCGGGGCAGGCGGCGAGGTGGGTTGCGGGCCAGGCAGCGAGGTGGACAGCTGGGCAGGCGGCGAGGTGGGCAGCTGGGCAGGCGGCGAGGTGGGCAGCTGGGCAGGCGGCGAGGTGGAACTAAAATCCGAAAACCAAGACGAGTGCCACGAGATGGAGGCGGCGCACTCGTCCTGATCGTCGTCGTCATCATCCCTGAAACCACAAAAATACCAAAATTAATATTAAGTGGAAAATTCCCCCTTTTTCGTTTTTTAAGCCATGTTATGCATCGATTCAAATTTGGCAATAGATACTAGATACCTTACAATGTGTGTGGCCAGCAGTGGAGTGCCATAAATTAGGAGAAAAGTCTGTCTAATCTTTGTAGTCCTCGTGGAAAACACGAAGTCAAATCAAATGGGCAGAATGGGCCTACACATTAAGCCTGGCTCAAGCTGTTTGCTGATGAGCAGATAATGACGGCCACTTTGGATGCAGCCATGGAAGGCATTGTTATCAAACAATCGGCCTTATGCGATTGACACTGGGATGATTGCTACATCAGTACAACTGCAGTCGTTATTAATTAACATAAGTGCAGCAGGCAGAACTGCGGACATCTTAATTAAGATGGAAAAGACCCAAGCGATGGCTGTCGGTAACTGTGCGCAGATAGGTAAATCTAAATATTGTTCCGGATGGTGCGCCTGTTGTAGTACAATAAGAAAAAATGCCTATGATTTGATTTGATTTGAAACCAACCTATTTTGGGATGGCCAATGACAACTGCAAGCTTCCTATTAAACGGTCGGCGCCATGACAATCTGTCGTGTTTTTCTTCTACCCGTGTCTCGATCCTCGAAACGTTTTCCAGTTAATAATTCATTAATCTACTGTACTTGACTACGCCAGTAGGTACCGCAAAATCGTACGCCAAAGCTACCTTGTTTAAATTCACAAGCCTACATAGTACATAGTTTTCTATTGTAATAGACCACGCCGGAGCTATGAATCTTATACAAGCTGCATCGAATAAACGTGATTGACACTATGACGAAATAATATATACTATATATTGTTGCTGACGGGTGACTTACCTTGGCGAGAGGTCGAGCAGGTAGCGACGGAAGATAGGCCGTTGAGGACAGAATCTGTGGAAAGTTTATTTGTTGTAAATTATGGCGAACTATGACATTCCGATTGATAGCTCAGTTGCTATGTACCATTTGTATTACACCTTGTTTGAGGGATGCAACAACAGACAGTTTCCAGCAGGGGGCAACTAAAAAACCGTAAATTCTGCCTACTGCAGAATTTCTAATAATATTATTAATAATTAGCACCAACCATTCCCTACAATTACAACGAGACCGTTGACAGGAATTTTTCGGAGGGGGAGGGGTTCATAAACATAGTTTCTTATTAGAATACATGGAATATGGCCTACATTGCATTGTTATTTTGTTAAACCCAAAGAGTACAATAAATAAACAGTTAAAAGTAATTTAGTTTTAGACTTAAAAGGGGGGGGGGGGTTATAGGCAATTTTATTATGTTTCAATTGAGGTAAATTGTTTTCCAGCTGGGTGCTATGTACCTCCAGCCCCCTTCTGTTGTTGCGTCACTAACTACCATTAAGGTTGAGTGAGTGGTTGACAATTTCTGCTTTCCTGTTTGTCCTTGTTTGCAAACGTTCCCAACTCACGAACCTCAACATGTGCATATTTCTCCTAGGTCCTACTGTAAGAGAGCAAGCAGGAGCTGCAAATCTCAAAAGTAGGCGAACATTTTTTTTAATACATAACAAAACTGTTGACTAACCTACATTGTAACGTTGCCGAGGGGTGACTTAATGCAGTTTTACAAGTTACTGGGAAACCGAGCAGTAGCCGAATTAAGCTGTTTGCACAACAGGGAATTAATTAAAAATAAGAAATGTCTACTGAGCTTGTCGAAAATATCGTAAAGAAGCTTTCCCCATGGTTTTCAACAACTTATATTCAGGCTCCTGCAGACAGTCCCAGCAAGCGCAGCATCTTTTTGTGAGCGGTCATTCTTATGTCTAATTTAAAACCTACACCAGGAACACTATATTGGTCAAAATCAGTTGTCATCTCTTGCTTGCTGTTATGGAGATCGAGCGACAAATCAATATTGGTATCGAAAAAGTAATTGACGGTTTCAGTTTGGGAGAAAACCGTAGGATTCACTTTAAGTAAAAGGTATGTCCTAACGTATTTCATTACTCTGGCTGTATTAGTAGGGGAGCCCATGATGCTAAATGGGGATTTACTCGAGCGTCATAGAGACCTGTTGGGTTTCAAAGCTTAGGTGTTAAAAAGAAGAAAATGTTATATAAAGTATACTTCTTCAGCGGTGGAGTAAGCGGCTATCGATTTTCAAAAATGTAAAAAAAAACTGCTACGTGGACATACTCGAGCGCGTCAGATATTGATAGCGTACATGCCCTACGTATTTTTAATAATGTGCGTATGTTAATCTGACCGTTTGCATGGTGGGGGTGGTCATACGTAAGGGTTAAAAATGAAGAAAAAAAAAATTTAATCGGGCGCGTCAGATTTTTTTAGGGGATGTTAAGTGAACCTATAAGAAGCCCACATTCAATAATCTGACGATAAGGATGTGATGCAAGGTAGTGGCAATTATTTGAATTTGCAAAAAAAAAAGTACCATTTTGAAATGCTCGAGCGCGTCAGATTAAGACATATATGGTTCGTCTTTATGTCCTG
Organism: Psococerastis gibbosa; assembly: GCA_963971405.1. NCBI lineage: Eukaryota > Metazoa > Arthropoda > Insecta > Psocodea > Psocidae > Psococerastis > Psococerastis gibbosa. The sequence continues at coordinate 25,612,786 of OZ020486.1, read as the reverse complement.
GACGGGTTGCTTAATAATCTGACGATTATCTGGAGGGATTTGCTTAATCTGACAATTTTTGTGCAATAGAACAATAGATTTTTTAAACCCGCTGAACTTAATAAATTGAAAAAGGCATTTAATATTAAATATAATATTATATCATAGTAATATTATTAATATTAAATAGTAAGTTTTTATAAACTTTAGTTCACGTAGCGTTAAATATTAAAATAGCAAATAAGTCAAAACGTTGTAAATAATAACAGGGTGTCATGGCAACAGTGCCAACAGTAAGGAGGCAAAGATGTTAAAAAATAAACTGGACACAAAGCTTTATTTTTAATCTAGTGTGCTAAGCATAGGGGGTTTTTATTTGTATATAACAAGTGTCTCCACCACAGGGGCCCTCAAGCGGCTCCTACACTTGCGCCTGCCGCGGGCGGCAGCTCGGCCTTCGGCCTCGCGGTCACTTCTCATGGGCACTGATCATGGTGGGTATCGTCATGGGTTTCGTATGAATTCTCCTGCCGAGGGCTTTCCAATGAGGTATCACACATTATTCTATCATGGATGGGACGGGAGTTTTGAGTTAAAGAAGGAAGAAGAATTGAAAAAGGCGTGTTTGGGGGGGGGGGGAGGACGGTTATTGGCTATAGTTGCCACTTTTTATTAAGAAATCACATGGGGGTGAAGATGGAACGCAGTGAAAGTTTACTTAAATACGAAGGAGAACCGTAGGAAACTCGGACACACGCAGCTCGGCCCTTCGGGCCTCGCCGTCACTGCTTCTGTAAATTAAGTATTGTGGTGGGTGTCATGGATGTCAAATCAATCGTCGAGTAGAGAGCTGTCCAATGAGGCATCACACATCATGCTAACATGAATGGAACGATAGTTAAGAATTAAAGAAGGAAGAGGAATGGAAAAAAGGCGAGTTTGTGAGAGGGAGGAGGGTGGATGTTGGAAAAAATTTTAAATACTCGTTTCAAACCCTCATTTTAATTGCTTTTATGGACATGTAAGCCATTCATGTCCATTACAAATTTTGGCTGTGGAATTGTTTTTCTTCTGTTTTTCGGTCTTATTACACCTAATTGGATATTAATTAATTTTACACTCATGAAACCAATATAGGTTGCTATAAAATTCTTAGCAATGCCAATGATACTATGCCAAGCTTTCAAAATCAGTATCCTGGGATGAAATGGCTGAAAAAATAATAATACCGTATGTAAAAAATATGTAAAATAGGTCATTTGCTGCATTGAAACAGCACTAAGAATAGATATTGTATATGGGCCGATTTGATTTCTTAGATACCCTACGGTATGAAATAAAATATTATGTCATATAAATCTACATAACACAACATAAACCACGGGTAAATAAAAATTGAAATGAAACGGGATATTTCCCCGACTTTTCCTTTAACTTTTGTGTTTCGACCGAATTTTAAGGGGTTAGGGGGTTACGGACGATAGTTTGACGTGACAACGCCTAAATTAACTTAAATTTAATTAACTAATTAACTTAAATAATATATGGCTGAAAGAGAAAGAAACGTGGAAAAGCCCGTAAAAGCCTTTAAGTAATTTTAATTTTTTATATATAGGTAGACAATAACGCGGCCGAAAGAGGCCTTTTTTGAGGAAAATCGTGCGCACCCCATGGCGTTTTACACCCTCAAAGCCAAAACACTTGCTTGATTACCAAAAAGCATATCATGGCATGAAAGAGGAAGAATGGACGAAGACATGGGTATAATTTAAATTATTAAGATAGGTCTTCCACATCAAAAAATTGCTTTAAACCCGCCCACGCAATTCAAATGGGATTGCCGGAAGTGCGTCACTTGGTGTTCCACTCCCGTTTAAGGGGTGAAGGTATGAATTTGAAAATATGTGTTTGTACTCGTTTGAAACCATAATTAAAACTGCTTCTAATGAGACATAAAAAATTAATTTCGGTTGAAAATTGCAGGCTGTGGAATTGAATATCAATTTTTTCGTCAATATGCACCGAAATTGAATATTAATTAATTTTACGGTCATAAAAGCAGTATTCTTGGCTTTAATTAGCCTAACTTTGCTAAAAATACTATAATATACATTAAGCCATAGTATCTGTTAGTTACTCCTGGGACTTAGAGGTGAAAAAAAATTATTTTGCCGAGAAACCGGAAAATATTCATTTATCTATCACATAGCTGCATTGAAACAGCTTGAAGAATACGTATTGTATGTGGTGGTTTTAAATTTTTTTTGATTTAATACAGTACATGTTAAAGTAATTCGTGATAAAAACATCTACAAAATGCAACATAAGCCACGGAGTAAATAAATACCAAAATCGAACGGGAGATTTCCCCGACCTTTTCATGAAATTTTGTGCTTTGACCGAATTTTCAGGGGGAATGGGGTTGAAAGTAGTTTTATGTTTGTATTTGTTTAAAACCTGTATTAAAGCCGCTTATAATGAGGCAATAACCGTGTAGCCCTAAGTTGGATATTACAGGCTGAACCATTTTTTAACTCTTTTTTCGTCTATATACACAGAAATTGAACATTAATAATTTTTACGGTTTCAAAAGCAAAATAGGTGGCCTAAATTAGCTTGACATTGCTATAGATACTATAGTTAACAATAAGCAACAGTTTCCGTTGGTTATTCTAGGGAAAAAAGGGTGCAAAAAAATTAATGTGTCGAGAATACAGAAAATAGTCATTTATCTATTGAAATTGAAATAGCTCGAAGAATACCTAGTGTATTCGGGGTTATTTGACTTTTTCGGTTAGCTTATTGTATAAGCTAAGATAATAAAAGATAAAAACGTCGACTAAACGCAACATAAACCATAGAGTATGTAAATCAACGAAGGTGGACATGAAACATGCCTTAAAAATTAACAAATTTTCGAAATTTTGGGTTCTTAAATTGGGAAAATATGTTGATAGTGTACCATAGTTAAGTTACATTAAACCGGTGCAGTGGCATAATGTGTGATAACTTTTATCCATATAAAATACATATTATAGAAATAGGAAGCAAAAGATTGGCCATTTTTAACGTGAAACTTGAAGATATGCACACTGCAACCGAAATGGTAGGTCTGAATTGGATGATTTGTTGATAACTTGTTTACATTAGTAAACAACATGCGAAACTGCAAATTTAAAAAACATTTTCACCCCTAAAATAAGGGTAAATTTTTTTGAAATGATCGAAAACGGGAATAATTTTGAGAATATCGCGTGAAATTTCGTGTTTGACCCGATTTTAAAAGGGAAGGGGGGACAATGGAACCACCCCTTGTAAACTCGGGTGAAAGCCCTATTTATACTGCCTTCAACGACATATTAGACATTCTCGCATATTGATAACTGCAGACTGTGCAAAATTTGTAACTGCAGAAACGGGTGAATTCCAATGAGTTTTTCGTAAAATTTTGTGTATCGACCCAAATTTCAGGGGGAAGGAGGTTCATAGTAGTTATGTGTTTGTATTCGTTTAAAAGCTGTATTTGTGCTGCTTATAGTGAAGCAATAAGCGTTGGCCTAAGTTGGACATTACATACTGTATAATTTTTTTAACTATTTTTCCCTCTTTATACACCTAAATTGAAAATTAATCAATTTTACGGTTTTGAAAGCAAAATAGGTGACTTTCATCAGCTTGACGTTACCACAGATACCATAGTATACATTGAGTAAGAGTTTCCGTTAGTAATTCATGGGATTTATGGGTGCCAAAATATTAATATGCCGAGAATACAGAAAATAGTCATTAATCTATCACATGGCGGCATTGAAATGGCTCGAAGAATACGTAATGTCTTTGGGGTTATTGGACCTTTTAATGTAGCCTATATTATAACATAAGATATTAGAAGATAAAAAGGTCTAATAATCGCAACATAAACCATAGAATATACGTAAACCACCGAAAGTGGAAATGAAACATGCCTTAAAAATACACATATATTTGATATTTTGGGTTCTTAAATTGGGAAATTATGTTGATATTGTACGTTAATTATATGAATCACCTACAGTAGTTTAATGTGTGATAATTTTTATCCATATAAAATAAATATTATAGAAATAGGAAGCAAAATATGGGCCATTTTTAACGTGAAACATTATGCAATAGCTTTTGTTAGTCATTTGTGGGATTTAAGGCTGCAAAAAAATTGATCTGCCGAGAAACCGGAAAATAGTCATTATCCTATTATATAGATAGCGGCATTGAAATAGCTCGAAGAATGCATATTGTATGTGGGCCTATTTGACCTTTTTAGATTGTCAATGGTATTTGCCAAAATTATGTGTGACATAGACACCTACGAAATACAACATAAACCATGGAGTAAATAATAAATAAAATAAAATATGATATTTCCCCGACTTTTTCTTGAAATTTTGTTCTTTGGTCGAATATTCAGGGGGTAGGGGGTTGATGGATGTTATGTGTTTGTATTCGTTTCAAACCTGTATTTGGGCCGTTTATAATTAGCGAATAACAGTCGGCTTAACTTCTTTATTGCAGACTGTATAATGTTTTGTCTATTTATTCGTGTTAATACGTCTAAATTGAATATTAATTATTTTTACGTGTTTGAAAGTAGGAAAGATGACTTGAAACAACTCAACGTTGCTACAGATATTATGTCAAACATTATGCAATAGCTTTTGTTAGTAATTTGTGGGATTTATGGCTGCAAAAAAATTAATCTGCCGACGAGAAACCGGGAAAACTTTATTATTCTATTATATAGATAACGGAATTTAAATAGCTCGAAGAATGCATATTATTGTATATGGGCCTATTTGACCTTTTTAGATTGTCACAACGGTATGGGCTAAAATAATGTGTGATAAAATATCTACATAACACAACATTATTATTAAATTATTTTATTATTATTAAATTATGTGTGACATAGACACCTACGAAATACAACATAAACCACGGAGTAAATAACAACTAGAATCAAATATGATAACTCCCTGACTTTTTCTTGAAATTTTGTTTTATGGTCGAATTTTCAGGGGGAAGGGGGTTGATGGATGTTATGTGTTTATATTCGTTTCAAGCCTTTATTGGGCCGTTTATAATTAGTGAATACCTGTCGGCTTAACTTCTTTATTGCAGACATTATAAATTTTTTTTGTCTATTTATTCGTGTTAATACGTCTAAATTGAATATTAATTAATTTTACGGACTTGAAAACAATGTGGGTGGCTTATATTACCTTAACATTGCTACATATACTATATCAAACACATTAAGCAATAGCTTTCGTTGGTAATTCCTGGTAATTGTGGGTGCAAAAAAATTAATATGCCGAGAATACGGAAAATAGGCATTTATCTATCACTTGACGGGATTGAAATAGCTCGAAGAATACGTAGTGTATTTGGGTTTATTTGACCTTATTAGATAGCCTATAGTATAAGATAAGATAATAAAAGATAAAAACGTCTACTAAACGCAACATAAACCATAGAGTATGTAAACCACCGAAAGTGGACATGGAACATGCCATCAAAATACACATATATTCGAAAATTTGGGTTCTTAAATTGGGAAAATATGTTGATAATGTACGATAATTACATTAAACCGGTACAGTAGTATAATCTGTGATACATTTTTACCATATAAAAGAAATATTATAGAAATAGGAAGCAAAACATAGGCCATTTTTAACGTGAAACTTGAAGATATGCGCACTTTAGCCAAAATAGTAGGCCTAAATTGGAAGATTTGTTGATTTATTGTTTACATTTGTAAACAGTATCTGAATCTGCAAATTTACGATACATTTTGACCACGAAAAAGAAGGTAGATTTTTCGAAATTATCGAAAACGGGAATATTTTCAGTAATTTAGTGGAAAATTTCGTGTTTGACCCGATTTTAAAGGGGGAGGGGGATGATGAAAACATCCCTTGTATACTCCCTTGAAAGCATCATTCATACTGCATTTAGCGACATATTAAACATCCTCGCGTATTGAAAACTGCAGACTGTGGAATTTTTGTAACTGCAGAAACGGGAGAATTCCTTGAGTTTTTATGTGTCTCGACCGAAATTTTAGGGGGAAGGGGGGAGGAGGAAGTCATGTGTTTGTATTTGTTTAAAAGCTGTATTTGTGCCACTTATAATGAAGCAATAATTGTTGGTCTTACTTGGATATTTCAGACTATATAATTTTTTTATCTCTTTTATAGTTTTAATACACCATAATTGAATATTAATTAATTTTACGGTATTGAAAGCACTGTGGGTGGCTGAAATTACCTTAACATTGCTAAAGATACTATAGTCAACATTAAGCTAATGCTTCCGTAGGTAAATCCTGGTTAGAAAACATTTTCACCCCTAAAATAAGGGTAGATTTTTCGAAATGATCGAAAACGGGAATAATTTTGAGAATATCGCGTGAAATTTCGTGTTTGACCCGATTTTAAAGGGGGAGGGGGGATTTAGCGACACATTAACTATTCATGTCGGTTCAAAATTGCAGGCTGTGGAATTTTTTATCTCTAAGCATGCACAGCCGGGTATACCCTTTTCCCGCATGTAGGCCTCTTGCACACCCCCCTTACATACCTAGCTGTGGGGAAACTGGTAGACTGACAGCAAAACAGGTTACACAGTTGTAAAGAGCAAGGATAGTGGAAAGAGGCAAAGTGGTTTTAATTTTTTCCAATCAATTTTTTCTCCGCGAAAATCGCCCCCGAAAAACGCGTTTTTTCGTCGAAAACGGGCATTTTTTCGCATTTTTGCCCTTTTTCACTTTCCTAATTATCTGGAAGCCGTCAGATTTTACATAGGTATGAGACCTGGGGGGAAAGTTGGGGAAAGATTCACCGAATAGCGCTACGAAGCCATTTCCAATTTTGGCCCGATTGGGATGATTCTATTTTTCCCCCACTCGACTTGGATGTATCTAACTTGTAAGTCCATTTGTCGGGCGGCTGCGCCCTCGCTTGGATTGATCAGTGAGTGGTCGTAGGTGGGTTCTATAGAGTTGCACGGCGTCATGGCAACAGAAATCATAGTGGGTAGACGTGTATATTATAGGCATGACACAGCTGCCAGCATTAAACTTTCTCGAAGAATCTTTGTTACTTCGGCTTGTGGAAATCGTCAGATTATATATTTTTCGTTATCCCTGAATTATTTCCTTTCGAAAAAAAAATAATTTAGTCACGCTCGAGAATGCCGAGGTGACGTTTTTTTTTTTACAACTTTGTAGACCCCTCCTTTCTTTATGTCACTACGAAATTGTCAGATTAGTGAAATATACACTTTTTAGCATGTAATTAACTCACCCACCATCCCTTAATCTGACGCGCTCGAGAATATCCGATGATCAATTTTTTTTTACTAATCTGATCCTTTATTCTTGACGGCCGGCCATACATACGGGGCTCATATTTGGTGGAGGCAATTAACAGGTTCAAGGTATTCTCCCGTATCTTAATCTGCCGCGCTCGAGTAAATCCACAAATCCCCGCTTGGGCTCCCCTACTATATAGGCTAAATAAAAAAAAATTGAATTGACAGGTAGGTACATTTTCCGACCAGTTCTCTCACGCAGGTGCAATAAAGCATAAATTATGTGTTTTAAAGATAACACTTAATTTTATTTTATTAAGCTTATTTTGTTTTACTAAAACAACCCTTTCATTATCTTCTACTTGATTCTTGGTTTCTACCTTGCCTACATTTCTAATTCTATTCCAATTCTATCTATGGTCGGATCTTAGATCTTCTAGTGTGTAGAGACCTGCACAAGTATACCAGAACGCTACCACCATGCCATCGAACCCATTGACTCTGCGGCCTTTGCGCTAATGCTGTCTTTGTGTGACCCAAGCCAGTGGATGTCCATGGATGGGGCAATGCGTGGGGAAGTGGCCGTCCCTCGTTTGTGTGGACACAAAACCTTTGTAAAGAATTTAATTTATATAGGGTTCAGTCTCAAACCTGGACCTACCGGTTCATGGTTGAGTTCACACTGGAGTCGCAAAATTTGTCTCAAAAGCTACCAAAATTAATTTAAAATTGACACCATGTTGACGGCATTGGCGGAAAATCTGAAAATCTCAAATGGTCTGGGGGGGGGGGGGCTAAGCGCCAAATAAATTTTTTTTTAAAAAGCAGTAAATCTGTAAATTTTCCAGAAGCCTCGCCCTTCACCCCTACTTCTCATTAAAACAAAAAAATAAAAATGTCCTGTCAAGTTCACGAAAGATTATAATAGCAATGCTCAGTGGCGTAACCAGGGCCGGCCCGTGGGTTCGCAAGGCCAGGAGCGAGATTCTGCGCGAGGGCCCCCCAAGGACGGGTCCAGGACAGATTTTCTGGGGGGGGGGGGGCATTCCGGGAAAAGTGGGTGTAGCCTACCAAGCCAAATTAATTTTTACCGATTGTGCAATTGGAGTGTTTGTTAGCAAAACAAGGCCCATTAATTTACAGTGCCTTACTTGAATAACCCATGCGCCTGATGCAGAGAGATACCAATGGGGCGTCCGGGGGTGTCCCCGAGGAAAAATCTAAAATATAAGGGCAAAATAGTGGGGTTTTACGCATTTTAACAGCAGTAATAATGCTTATTCATATTTTGGAATCAGGGGGGCCAGGGGTCTCCCCCGGAGGAAAAATTTGAAAATATAAGGCCAAAATAATGGGGTTTTCTGCATTTTAACATCAGTAATAATGCAGCAATAATGCTTATTCATATTGCACGATCCAGGGGGTCTCCCCCGGAGGAAAAATATGAAAATATAATGGAAAAATAGTGGGGTTTTACGCATTTTAACAGCAGTGAACGATAGGGTTTCGAAGGGGGGGGGGGAAACGTCATACATACAGCTTAAAATTAATGACCTTTGTGAGAACTTGGAAAATAGTCCTCCGTTTGTCGGCAACTTTGTTTGTATACATTCGGTACTTCGATTTGATGTTGGTAGAAAGAAAAATAAAGATGACGATTTAATAAAATATATAAGTTTGATTTTTTAGTAATTATATGATTAAATAACCTGCGTTTTAACATTTTGGCGACCGTGACAGGACAGTGAGTTTCTAAGCAATATTTCATATACATTAGCAGGGAAGATACACGAAGGACGATACCACCACAGCACATTTGGCTACGATATTCCGATTAAGGAAGATGGAAATTATGTAATGGCTTTAAAATTTTGTGAAGTATATTTCATTCACCCAATATGAAAGTTTTTGATGATGATATTGATTATGATGATGATGATCATGATAATGAAGAAGAAGATGATGATGAAGTGGACCGTATTAACTACTTGCATAATGTAAGGGTTGATTTGAAGAACAGATTTCAAAGGGAATACATCGGTGTTTTGAGTTCCCGATCTAGAGCTTCACGGGGGGCGGTTAAAAATTGGAGATGTTGTGCTTGTGTGCCCAGATGGGGGAAGAGGGTTTGTAAATTGCGTTTGCAAGGAAGTAGACTTGATTTGATCAAGTCTAAGGGGGAGTATGTGAGAACTTGGAAAATAGTCCTCCGTTTGTCGGCTACTTTGTTTGTTTACATTCGGTAATTCGATCTGATGTTGGTAGAAAGAAAAATAAAGATGACGATTTAATAAAATATAAGTTTGATTTTTAGTAATTATATGATTAAATAACCTGCGTTTTAACACCTTAGTGTCCTTTGCGAAGGAGCCAGAGGGTTTAGGGGCCCTGAAAGGGGGGGGGGGAGTAAACAGACCTGAAATAGTTTTATTTTACGCATTTCGATAGCAGTACCTTAGAGATTTTACAGGCAATTAATGCAATTGCGACCAAGGGGGGCCAGGGAGTCTTCCCCGTGTGAAAATTTTAGAAAAATATGCCTGAAATAGTGGAGTTTTAAGCATTTTGAGTACAGTAACAATTGGATTTTAGACGCAACAAATATAACTGATTGGCAATTGGCCGCAGTGCCGGTCTCCTCCGAGTGAAATTTCTTTAAAATGTGGCTTGTAATAGTGGGATTGTACGCATTTTGATAGTAGTAACGTAGAAAATAGCTGGACAAGGGGGCCCGGGGGTCTCTCGCGAGTGAAATTTTTTGAAAATTATCCCTGAAATATTGGGGTTTTACGCGTTTTTAGAGCAGTAACAGTTAGAAGAATATACTCTAAACAATGGGGGCCCGGAGAATTTCTTCGAGATAATTGGCTAGATTTTACAGACGAAGATTTTGTTAAGACTTGAGTTATTATAATTTTTTCATAAATACATCCAACATAGCGACTTCCTCTAAAAGAATTCGGACTTTATTCGCTTAATAGATGGGACAATACATATAAATTTTATAGTTACTTAGGATGCTAGGGGGGCAGGGACAGACCTGGGGGGCTTGGGGGGGCTAGGCCAGACCTGGGGGGCTGGGGGGGCTAGGCCAGAGCTGGGGGGGCTAGGCCAGAGCTGGGGGGGGCCATGCCCCCCCCCCCCAGGACCTCCATTTTCCGCCCATGGTTGTCGGACGCAAATATTCCTTTGGATTTTAATTTACAAATTTTTTTATGATCGGTAAATTGTAAATATTAGTATATTTCTAAGCACTTGCCGTTTTGGTGTCGACCCCATCCCCGCCGGTGACGCCGCTCTCTTGCTGCGGGGTGGGGTCTCCTGTCCCTCCATCACGCCTTCGGGGCTGTCATCAGGCAGATGTTGCTCAACCCATTCGCCGTCGGGGTTGGGTGTCGGATTGGTGGTGGAGATGGTGTTGGTAGTGGCGGTGGTGGTAGTGGAGGTGGCGGTGGTGGTAGTGGAGGTGGCGGTGGTGGTGGTAGCGGCGGCGGTGGGTGGTTGTCGTCGTGGGCATCGGGGGGGTGCCACTTCCCCCCTCGAATAGGGTGTATCCCGTCTGAAACAGCAACAAATTAAAATAGGGTACCTGGGCAAATTTAAAGATGCTATTATGAGTGGAATATGTTATGAGTGAATAACAGTAATGAGTGAAATTGATAAATTTTAGTTTAATTTAAAGTTATTAGTATTAAGGGGAGCCCAGCACGGGAGAAATCCTTTGGGCCGACCCTACTTCATTATGTATATTACTAATTTAAGAATTATTGGAAATTAACAAATTCAAAAATACAAATTTGTAACCTACCTTGTTCGGCCGAGCCGACTGGGGGCAGGAGCTCCTCCCCACATAGAGCTGGCTCCATCTAAAAGCAATTGCAACTCTCGGTTCATTTTTATTTTTTTTTTTAGTCTGTCTCTTTCAACGGTAAAAATCGTTATGAGAGAATAACATTTTGTTTAGAAAGAACAAGGTGGGCCAAGTGAAGTGTTTTTCGTTTTATTCGTTCTTGTCATTCTGTCACTTGCAATATGTTGCTACGCAGGCCTATTTCCGTGGTACTTGACAATTTGATGATTATAGCTTTCCAATTAATAGGTAGCATAAGGAAAGCTTTGTGATGGTCGAAATTTTCAATTCCGAGATTTCAACGGAATTACGTTTTGACGCCTGTCTGTCGCTCTGTCATTTCATCGATTTCCAGGCAACTACTCGGTCGATTTTTATTTAATTTTGCATGTAGGTTCACAAATATCATATCTCGAGACCATTTATTGTTTTACATTGGGCTAACTCGATTGGGGGGGGGGGGGTTATTCTAAAAAAACTCCAAAAAAAACGTCGAAAAAATTATTTCTCAAAAACGATTCCTTTTGAATTCACATGCATTGTAGTCGTTATTAATGTTGACAGAGTTGAAGTTGAAGCAGAGGGGGCATTCGGGTGACTCGGCGATACCTATTCTATGCAGGTGGCTCTGGAGGTAGTCATTCCCTGTGGCCATTAGGAACGCTGCCACAGCGATGTCCCGGCGCAAGTTGCTGGGGATGGTTTTTGCTAGGAGCGGATCCCATCGTTTGACAGCTGCTCTTACTTTCCAGACATCTCTAGTCGCGTTCTTGGCATTTGCTTGAATTAGTCTGCAAGTGGTGGGGAAGATGAGGGGATGCAGAGGTTGCGGTAGTAGGCACCCCGCCTTTGCTAGTTTGTCAGCCCCCTCGTTCCCACGGATGTCAGTGGCCAGGGACCCATTGTAGGTGGATATCTGACACGGTTTGTAGCTCCAGGAGTCTAGACTGACACTGCCTTAACGTGCGTCCAAATGGGCGTACGTCCAAGTCCAAGCTAAAAAACATACGATCAGTCCACCAGCTGTTGTCTTCCGGTTCTGTGTTTGTATACGTGTACATTAATATTAAGGATGAATTGCAACTACTGTACGCTGCAGCAGTTTGTATATACATTAAAAAAAGAAGAAACCAAAAAAGAAGTGGCAGAATGGTTGGCTTTCAAGAAGGAGGGATATCAGTCACTTGAATTTGATAAAACAACTCACTTTGGAGCCTTCTGACTGGAATAATTACCTCAGAAACAGCCAACAGCCATTTCACCGCAAGCATTGGGGCACATAATACCAGAGACATGCATGCAAATTTTGCGGTTCCTTCAAGATTACATGAAGGTAAATATGCCTCCTGCTGATTAAGGTATTAATGTGTGAGAATGCAAATTAATTTTTAGCAGGTAGGTCCTACAAGTTGAAATTGAAAATTTTAAGGGTCCGCAGAACCAACTGTCTGTGAAATTTACCCTAAGGACCACCCACCTGGGCACGTCACTCGTCACACGTCAATCGGCAGTTGGTCGTGCGGGGCCTATAGCACAATTATTTTCATAAAAGTTATGAATGAGATATTTAGCCTCAAGGCTGAACCATATACCCGCGACCTTGGGGCACACATTGCACTCTTCAAAATTCAATATCAGAAAAATTAGCAATTTTGAAGATATTATTTTTGTGGCAATGGTTAGAGTAAACATGTATCTTTACACGCCCAGAATTTTTATTTGTGGTTGTACAGTGATTCATAGCAGAAGGTTGGTAGCTAGTAGGTTGGCTTAGTAATAGAACAAAAAGTCAAAATTTATTTTATTTCTTTATTTTATTTTAAAAAATCACCCCAAATCCTCACAACGGTATTCATCATCCATTGCCTCTTCATAAGCTTGCATTACTTTATTAACCGAGCCTGATGAAGTGTCATGAGAAGAAGTGAGAGGGGGAGGTGGGGGATAATTATCGGTTACTATCCTACTAGTAACGTTAAGGATGCGAAGTTCGGCAAAAAAAAGCACGTCACTAATCATTTTCTGACAGAAAGGAATCATTTCAATCGCTCGAAGTTTTGCCTCATGTCTATTCTTCAATTTTGCAACTGCGGTTTGGCCACCAGTTACATCCAACCTCTTAGATATTTTTTCCAAAACCAAGTGAGCTTTTGTTGCTGGTCTTTTGAATTGCTTCGACGATGACGTAGAATATACACTCGCTGGGCTCGATACACTTTGTTCTGAATCGATGGAATCGCTTGCCTGGAACAATTATATCTCTGTTTAATAACGAATCGCAGAGCAGTGTACTTACGAGATTCTAAATTACAACTTTATTATTTTCAGAGTCCTAGTACAGAGCAAGAATGGAGGGAAGTTGCTGAGCAATTCGAAAAAATGTGGAATTTTCCGCATTGTCTTGGTGCTTGGGATGGGAAGCACATCAGAATAACTCCACCTCCCGGAAGCGGGTCTTACTTTTACAATTACAAACACTTCCATTCTATTGTACTCATGGCTTGCGTTAATGCCGACTACGAGTTTATCTGGGTGGATGTCGGTACAAATGGTCGCAGATCAGATGGCGGAGTTATAAGAAATACCGAGTACTTCAAGAAACATGAAAATCATCAACTGAACCTGCCTCCTCCGCAATTTCTATCAGATGGCATGACCCAAGTGCCATATGTTTTTATTGGGGATGAAGCGTTTGCTTTAAGCCAACAAAATTTGAACACACAGCGTCGAATTTTTAACTACCGCTTATCCAGGGCAAGAAGAATTGTTGAAAATGTTTTTGGAATTTTGGCCAGCAGGTTTCGAATACTTCATACAAGCATTAACTTGTCATTAGAGCGGATCGACATTGTCGTTCTTACATGTTGTATTCTACATAATTTTCTCAGAAGAAATTGTATAGTACAAACTCATACAACGTAAAAGACACTGGTGAGGAAAATGAAGAGTATAATTTACAACCCAGCCTTCAGTGCACTTTATCGAGAAATGCAAGTATGTCAGCAAAGCTTGTGCGCGAAAAGTTTGCAGAATATTTCGTTGGGGAAGGGCAAGTGGACTGGCAAGACGCAAAAATAGGGCTATGACAGGGACGTCGTCATTTGTTGCGTCGGCAGACAATTAGGCTAAATGTTTTAAAAAAATCAGCTTTTAAGTTACCTTAACTAAATAAATGGTGAAAAATTAAGCAACTGTTGTTTCTCACCTTATTTTCTCCGAATGGTAAATCTTCAATAATTGAAGAGGCTGTTTTGCTTGTTCGTTGAGCTCATTCATTCATGAAATGGAGATGGCTGAAGTACCAAAGTTTTTGCACGTGGATATCATCCACTCCCGTACCAGTGCCTTCAGATGCCTTCACCCAAAATAAAAAAAATATTAATATATTTATACAAATAGAACTTATATTAACGTAACTATTGTAAAATCTGTCGGCCTAAGGAAGTTTTCATTTGAATAAACTTTAACAACCAACTCACAGTAAATTTTACTGGCACCGGATTGGTAATCTCATGAAGATTTAACATAACACATACTACAGCAATAGCAATCGGGCATGTAGACTTTAAATCTCAGTAGGTGAAAAATTCTTGTCCCAGTATAAATTTGACGCGCTGATGGCGTCGAAATACGACCACTTCCATGGATAGAAAACAGGGTTCACTTCTTCCTGATTCCTGATAGTGCTACCGGGCGAGTTGCTGACCACAACACCCCAACTTGTGCAGAGGTCTTGAAAGAGTGTGCCCTACTACTCCTCAGGCCTGAGCCGTAAATGGGCTGTTGTGATGCAACGATTTTTTAACCACCGTGTACACTAAACACATACTATATTTTGAGATTTTTTCGGGCCCTGTACTACTATATTTATTTTTTAAATGGACCAAAAATACTATAATTTCGCCAAGCTCTATGTAAAGTTGTAAAATAACTCTTCTAAACGTCAAAAAGTAGGCATATATAGCATAAAAATTGCGGTTCAGAGAGAGCACGTGCCAGGCTCTGGTTCACCAGATTATGTGTTGTATTGGGCTGCAAGAAAGCTGATGGCGGAAGCCTAATGCTATGGTGTAATTGTAATTAAAAAAAAGTTATTAATAGCCTAGCAAGAAATGCAAACCCTGGTTTAGCCTAATGCCTGCACTTTTTGTCCGCGAGGTCACTTCAGTTGCATTATTGTCATTAGGAAATTAAATTATCACTTACCTTCCTCAGCTGTTTTTTGGTAGGACGAGCGCATATTTTGAATTTTTTTTCTACCACTTCTAAAGTTACATTGGGGTCCTTGGTGCGGAAAAATGATAACATGTCATCCCATGCCAAGCCCCTTATCCCTTTGTCATGATAACTGTCATTCAAATGCCAAAGGCATTCGTGCCCCCGGTATTTTTCAATCACTTCCAAAACAAAGTCATGGCCTTTAGTTCCCATGTTTACTCCACGGTAGCTGACACACGACTGATTGCAGTTTGAACGTAGAAATGCACATACACGGTGCGTCCGCGTCCATATGGACTTACTGTTTCCCCATACACGGTACGACCACTAAATGGACGGATGGACGTGGACATCAAAACATTTGGAAATCCAACTTGGTTGCTTCTGTCCACTACGTCCAGTCGGGTTTCCCCATAAACAGAGCGATTTCTGCCAGATTTTGGACGTACGTTCATTTGGACGCACCGTGTATGGCCTGCTTTACTAGGCCATCATCGTGCGGTTCTGGGCAGGCGATGGCTTGCAGTGCTGTGGTCGAGTCTGAGAGAAAAACTATCTTCTTGGTTAGCCCCATCTTGCACAATACATCTGCTGCTTTGACAGCTGCTACTTCCCCATCGAAGTTGGTTTTGAATTGGCCCATAGGGAAAGATCCTTTGGCGATGGATGAATAGTAGCCTGCTCCACTAGTGTTGCCAATGGCTGAGCCGTCCGCATAAACGTGCATCCAGTCGCACTGTGGGTACCTCAACGCTATCAAGTCGATAGCAGCCGCCGTTAGTATTTGTGGAGATGTGTCGGCTTTCCTCACGTCTACGCCAGGCAATGAGAGGGAGATGGGGATTTCTGACGTTTCAGCAAGTAGTTCAGGTCTTGCGAAGGGGGGCCTTCCGCTGGCGTCCAAGTTGTATTTTTCTGACAGGGCCAATGCTTTCCCCAGGGGTGTGTTCTGTGTCTTCAGCCTTGGCTATGGTGCAAGGCAACGTTTCCAGAAGTCTTCCTCCTCTATTAAAGAATTTAAGGGTTGTACAGTCGCGGCGCAACTCTATTGGTTCAATGTCTGTTTGACACTCCAAGGCTGTGATAGGGGTGGATTTGGCAGCCCCACAGATAGCTCTCAGCGCAATATGTCGGGCAATGTCCAGTTTTCGCATGTTAGCGACACTTGCTGTACAGAAGGCTTAGCTGCAGTATTCAATAAGGGGTCTTATGTATGATTTGTAGTTGGTGACTAGGACATCTTGCGTTGCACCCCAAGTGGTGCCTGCTAATCTTTTCAACATGCATACTCTCTTACAGGCCTTTGTTGCTGCGCCATCGATATTTTGTTGTCCAAAAGCATGCAAAGGTATTTGGAGTTGGCAACTACGGCAATGTCGCAGTCGTCGTATTTTAAGTTGACTGTGTGGTTCTTGGTAGACAGGGAGAAAAGTTGTGCAGTAGTTTTGTCTTTGCTGACGAGCATCTCATTTTCCGCACACCACGCTCTCAGGACATGCAGGGCTTGGTTCAGTGCTCACTCGAGGGCCCCAGATTGTTAGGTTGTCTGCATAGCATAGAACATCAATCCCGGGGATACTTCTAAGTTGTATTATCAAGTCGTTTATCAATCTTTAAAAGTTTGTTTGGAGGGCCCGGTCTTAGGCCACCGGTTTTGTCAATATAATGGTTTTCTCAGTACTTACCGTAGTAATTTCTTGTCACTCTCACATTATATTTTGTTGTTGCATTTGTGAAAACGGAATAGGAAGTTCCCGGCTGGGGTTTTAACTGATATTTTAAATAAAAATAATTAGTTTTGGTACAATTTTCCTTGGAGTCAGCCATACTTGTTTCTGGAATTTTTCTATTCATATTCATCTATTGCCCCGTTTATGACGTGGTTTTAACGTAATTCACTCGATACTGTTTTGGCGGATTTTCTTTGCAATTTAAATTTATTGTTGTCCTTTTATAATTTTGCATTAGAAAAGAGTTTGTTGTTGCAGATTTTGTCCAGGTTGATTTTTCTGACCTTAACGCTCCCTGAGGCTTCAGTTGAGTCTCCGCAAGTGGCAGGGTGCGGCTCTGGAGCCAAGCGCCCTGCGATCCGGTTTTCTGGCGGATCCAACATGAGCTTGACATCCGCAGCTGTATATTTCTCGATTGTGTTGAGAAGCTGGAGGAAGATTAGCATGGTTGTCGACTGGGCTAGCCCGTTTAACTTTTAACACCAATCCCAGGCTAATCAGGCTCCATGCTTCCGAGACTATCAGGACAGTCAACAGTTTAAGAAAACGGCAACTTTCTAGAGTAGCCCTATGTTAATATTCAATAAGTAATCCATAATTTTCAGAGTCTAATTTTCCAAAATCAGTAATGCAAGAATCGAATAATCACACGCAGTGGCGGTTTAAAAATTTTCGAAAGTGGGGGGGGGGCATTTACAGGCCCCCCCCCTGGAGAAAACAATTGTACAATAGGCCTAAATCAGTAAGGTTTTACGCATAATGTACCTTGGGGAAAGAAGACCCGGGGGTATCCCTCGGAGAAAAAAATTGATTAATGGTTCACATTTGGGTGGATTTGCGCATTTTGCAAGCAGTACAGATGAGATTTTACCGACGAATAAACCTACCACAGAGGGCAGCCCAAAAAGCCCCTCTTGGCTAGGCCCTGTAAGGGGGGGGACATGACCCCCCCCCCCCCCCCTTGAAACCGCCAGTGATCACACGCAGTTTTTCACAAGGAATATTTCCTTATAAAATGAAAGAAGCAATAGTTATACCATTGCATAAGAAAGGGGATCGCCGCTCTGCAAAGTCATATCGTCCTATAAGTTTACTCAATGTAACAAGTAAAGTCATAGAAAAACTTATGGCAGCTCGCTTGAACAACTTTTTAACGAAACATAATTGGATAAGTTCAAATCAATTTGGGTTTAGGGCAGGTAAAGGAACAGATTTAGCGTTAATAGAATTTACCCGACTCATATACGATTCTCTAAATAAAGGCCGTAAAACAGCCAGCTTGTTCTTAGATATAAGCCGTGCCTTTGATTCTGTCGAACACAATTTGCTCCTAGACATTTTATGGAATGCAGGGGCAAGAGGAATAGCGTGGGAGTGGTTCAAGAGCTATCTGATCGGGAGGACTCAGAGAGTACGTTTGCAAATTCAAAAAAGTGGAACAGTTGGGTTTGTAGATAGTGACGCTTTGGAACAACTATGTTCTGTACCACAAGGCTCAATCTTAGGCCCATTATTATTTATTTCATACACTAATCAACTATGCAACTTGCGGCTACATGGTACTTTGACTAGCTTCGCTGATGACACGGCACTCTGCTACTCTGCAAGAGACTGGAATGAGATACAAAAGTTTATGACTGAGGATTTACAACATCTTAACACTTGGTTCCAAATCCATGGCCTTACAATTAATGTTAGTAAAACCTGTTTTCTGCCATACAATCTAAGAACAGGAAGTATAGATGAGCCCCTCGAAGTGAGATGCCATGCGTATAATTGCTACTTACAAAATCCAAATTGTCAATGCCCAGCTATCACTAAAGCACAAACGACGAAATACCTTGGCGTCCACTTCGACAGTGATATGAAATGGAGCAGCCACTTAAAATCGGTAAACGGAAAATGTCGAAATTTTTTAAGACAACTTTTTTACCTCCGCAAGGTCTGCCCTCAAAAAATTTTAATCCAACTATACCACTCACTTTGTGAATCTCGGTTAGCGTATGGTATCCAAGTGTGGGGTGGGACCTTTGTTACAAATTTAAATTCACTTGTAGTTACCCAAAAATACCTTATTAGAACAATAGTCAAAAAACCTAGAACTTGGCCATCATTCCCTCTCTTTGCGTCTCTCGGTTTATTCCCGCTGCGGCACTTGTTCTTATACAAGACATTGCGAATTTTTTACTCTATCAGTGGGGACAGGGTACAGAGACCCAGACCAGCAAATACTAGAAGAATTGAGCACCTTGTAGTACCAAGGGCATACATAGCAAATTTTACCAAATCCTACCAATATATAGCACCAAAATTATTTAACTTACTTAATATGTGTCCTGGGTCGCTGTCAATAAATAAATTTTCCAAATTCGTCCGGGAATGGCAGATGAGACGGGAAGAGGTGGAATCTTTATTTGAAATAGTGGACTAGACTGTTATGTGTTTACGAGAGATCTGTTATTAATATGTAAGTGTAGTTTAATAAGTTAAATTAAGTCTAATTGATTTTTTTTCTTTTTTCTTTAGTTTTAGAGTAGGGTAAATTGTTATAGGTCTTCATGTGGGGCTTTACAATTATTGTATTTAAATTGTTCTATATTTAATTCATTCATTCATTCATTCATTCAGTTTTAATAATAAGAAATAGCAGTACAAATAAGTAGTAGTTCATGTAACAATTATCAAAGGAAGTAATTATAATAAGAGATCAGATTATTTATTTTCCAAAGTTATGAATATTAAATAAAATTTAAAGTTTCAAGTGGTTGTATACATTATAATACAAGCTGATATTATAATGTTCTATGTATAAGTGATTGCACATTTTGATTGTTAGTCGCTGTCATCTCGCGACTGGTTGTTTGGCTCCTCTTGAGATAGAGGATTTTGTCTTCCCGATTTGGTTATTAAGCCCGGGATTTTCCTATGTAATTTTGAGTGCTTCCACGTTCTTGAATATTTTTAATTCTTGGGTATACCTGGAAACAGGAAAACATATTTTAGTATTAATTATAACAATTTATATTCATTATCGATGTGTCAATATGAGGACGTTTATGCCATGTCAATGCAAGAGACGACAGGGAACGCGGCCAGACCACAACAGCCGATGCCACCGCAGTGGAATGCTCCACTGCAGCAATGACTGCCCAACAGCCGCCTTGGGCGACAGTTACACATCAGCAGCAGTTGTGTCAATATGAGCACGTTTATGTCATGTCAATGCAGGAGACGACAGGGAACGCGGCCAGACCACAACAGCCGATGCCACCGCAGTGGAATGCTCCACTGCAGCAATGACTGCCCAACAGCCGCCTTGGGCGACAGTTACACATCAGCAGCAGTTGTGTCAATATGAGCACGTTTATGTCATGTCAATGCAGGAGACGACAGGGAACGCGGCCAGACCTCAACAGCCGATGCCACCGCAGTGGAGTGCTCCACTGCAGCAGCCGACTGCCCAACAGCCGCCTCGGGCGACAGTTACACAGCAGCCGCAACAACAGTTTCCACAAGCATGGCATACGCCACCACAGCACCAGAGTGCCCACCAGCCGTCACAAGCAACAGGCTGGCCACAGCCACCGCCGCCACATATGCCGCAGCAACCGCCGACCTGGCAACACCAGCAACCCTTTCATGGCAGCTCTTACGACCCGTTCCGGCATTCGACAGACATGAGTGGCTACAGGATGCCCCTGGTTAAATTTCTGAGCGTCTGTCGGTCCCGAGACATCTGTATCTCTGGGAGGAAGAATTTGTACGAGACTCTGAGAGGCAAGCAAATCAGGACTTCCCATGGATTTAATCTACCCCGGTTTGCCAGATCGATCTTCTCTCTCGGACGACAAAAACATGGTTTGAAGTGCAATTACCGAATCTGCAGAGTTGGAATTCCTGGAGGCGTTTACCGTCGTCCGGGGTGATTTTCGCGGACGTCTACATCTTCCGGCAACTAGAGGCAGCCTGTGCAGAAATAGAAGCAACAATTAATATTTGGCAGACAAAAATACCGTATGTAAGTATGGCCGATGCGTACACCAACTTAAAGGCAGCAGCGGTGAATCTTTGTTACAATTGCGATTCGCTACACATTATTTTAAAGATTGTGGGCCGCCCGATGACATGGACCCTCCACATCCCGAATTTGCGGATTATATTAAGGATTACTTTTCCAGCGCCAGAGCAGATCGAGCTGGCATGTGTAGGGCTGGCTGAGTGACCTTTCTTACGTGTCAAAATGGGGGAAACGTTATTTCCTTCCAACGCTGGTAGACACGGGCGCTAATTCTGCCCTAATAGCAGCCCCTTACTGGGACATGTTGGTTACGAGTGGCTTCCGGGTGACGCCTACGTCTGGTCGAGTAAAGTTAGCCGACTCTTCATTGCACGCAGAGCTCGTGGGAACCGCCTGGCAGCGAGTTTAAGTTGGTTCCCGTATGGTCAACCATCGGTTCAACCTGCTTAATGGTCTGAGGCAACCGTGCCTTATAGGCATTGATTTGTTGTTGAAATTAAAGGCCTCTATCGACGTGGCAGGTTCATAATTGGTACTTAAACCCTTACAGAAACAGTTGAACAAGACGGACGCGAGAGACTAAATTAAAACAATGTCGACGCGGGGTCAAGGTAATGAAGAAAAGCCAGCAAATACTATTCCGTTTCTCCGATCGAGAGCTGCCTTAACCAAGACGAAACGTGTGGATTCGAATACAAATAATATAAAAGTTGTATCAAGGAAGCCACCAGGAAGTTACGGCCCATCTCCTCATCAAACCATTGTGGAAAAATAAAAAAAGACATCCAAGAAAGAAGGGAAATGTGATACGACGGACTCCATATCCCCCATTCCATGTAGGTAAGAAAACCCTGGTGACCTCTACTTACTGCTTGCACGAAAAGGTCCATTTGACAATTTCATTTGCCAATAAAGGTAGAGAGGGCAAATATGACATCTCACGTGGGCTAGCACGCTGCTTTCCCCGCACAAAAAAAGCGGCTGCAGCAGGATGACTTCAACAGACTACCAACCTTAGAACTAAACCAAGTGACATGTAAGGCTGTCTTAGGCCACAACAGGAAGCCAATAGTAATTGCTGACTTGACAAAGGACAAAATAGGCACATAATCGACGATATTAAAACCACTTTCAGAAGAAATAGCAAGCCTGGGCAAAGTCATAGCAATCGGGCTAGATGACTGTTCGGAAATGGATTCGGGTTGTGGAAAAACGACTTAGGTTATAAAAAACCATATCCCTGGGAAGGATTTAAAACTTTAACAGCGACCAGAGAAGGAGTCAAGTCCGTGATACATGCTGTAACGAATGCGTACGGTATAAAGGCGGCCGTTCTCCAAAAAGACTACAGGACTGTCGCATCAATCCTAATTAACGGCTCCGAAATAAAATATGATAGGGTCATAGTAGACAAGGGATAGCTACTCCATGCCGGATCTTTATGAGTTTCTGCCATCAAAGCTGAGTGCAAAGAAATACTGGTACTCGGGCACTCCAACCCAATTCCTAACCTGGACAGGGAAAAAGTGTGCCCCTCTGGTTTAAAATTCCATAGGCCTGATATACATGGGGCAAAATTACAGAGGAAATATCGACCACACATCGCTGCCCCGCTGACCTATGCTTTGCATTAAAAGATTTATACAAAAACATTCACACTACAATCAAAGTAGTGATGTCACTTGAACAAATCCCGATTAGCCAAAACACGCCATTGCCAAACTATCCAAACAATATATACCTTACTTTCACTAAAATTGAAAAAAGAAGAGTTAATTAAGCAGGGAGTACAGGAATATGGAAATCAATGTTATACTGACCATGAACTGCAGGGTGGTTGCACAGACAACATAGCGATTGTAAGGCTAAATCGTGAGGAAAATCACATCTACCACAGCGTTCCACATGCTATTTATTGCTGCCCTTAGTAAGCACAAACAATCTTTGAAATACATAACAGCTGCTGCCGATGACTCTCTTTCAAGATTTATAGTGTCAACAACAAACAAAAACATCGATGAATGGAATCAGCTGTGGCTAAATACATGTACGTCAAAACAAATTGTGACAGCTGAGGCCACTGCGTCAGAGAAAACAGACTCTGCACTTGACACCTGCTCAAGCCGTGGACCTAAACACTATAGTACTATACAGGCAATTAATACTCCCGACATGAGAACGCAGGATGGATGGTTAGACGATTGTGGCCTCCAACAGTATATAGAGGGAATAGAACGAAAACTAAACGACCAAACGAAGCATACGCCACCACAGCACCAGAGTGCCCACCAGCCGTCAAACAACAGGCTGGCCACAGCCACCGCCGACCTGGCAACACCAGCAACCCTTTTATGGCCGCTCTTACGACCCGTTCCGGCATTCGACAGACATGAGTGGCTACAGGAAGGCCCTGGTTAAATTTCTGGGCGTCTGTCGTTCCCGAGACATCTGTTTCTCTGGGAGGAAGAATTTGTACGAGACTTTGAGAGGCAAGCAAATCAGGACTTCCGATGGATTTAATCTATCCCGGCTTGCTAGATCGATCTTCTCTATCGGACGGCAAAAACATGGTTTGATGTGCACTTACCGGATCTGCAGAGTTGGAATTCCTGGAGGCGTTTACCGTCGTCCGGGGTGACGCAGCGCTACTACAGGAAGATGACACCGGGGCAGAGATCAGTAGAATTCTTGGCCAATATTCGGAATTTATGAGGTCAACCTTGTGCGCAACAACCTGTTGCCTCTCTACAGAGAAAAGTTGATTTTCGCGGACGTCTACATCTTCCGGCAACTAGAGGCAGCCTGTGCAGAAATAGAAGCAACAATTAATATTTGGCAGACAAAAATACCGTATGTAAGTATGGCCGATGCGTACACCAACTTAAAGGCAGCAGCGGTGAATCTTTGTTACAATTGCGATTCGCTACACATTATTTTAAAGATTGTGGGCCGCCCGATGACATGGACCCTCCACATCCCGAATTTGCGGATTATATTAAGGATTACTTTTCCAGCGCCAGAGCAGATCGAGCTGGCATGTGTAGGGCTGGCTGAGTGACCTTTCTTACGTGTCAAAATGGGGGAAACGTTATTTCCTTCCAACGCTGGTAGACACGGGCGCTAATTCTGCCCTAATAGCAGCCCCTTACTGGGACATGATGGTTACGAGTGGCTTCCGGGTGACGCCTACGTCTGGTCGAGTAAAGTTAGCCGACTCTTCATTGCACGCAGAGCTCGTGGGAACCGCCTGGCAGCGAGTTTACGTTGGTTCCCGTATGGTCAACCATCGGTTCAACCTGCTCAATGGTCTGAGGCAACCGTGCCTTATAGGCATTGATTTGTTGTTGAAATTAAAGGCCTCTATCGACGTGGCAGGTTCATAATTGGTACTTAAACCCTTACAGAAACAGTTGAACAAGACGGACGCGAGAGACTAAATTAAAACAATGTCGACGCGGGGTCAAGGTAATGAAGAAAAGCCAGCAAACACTATGCCGTTTCTCCGATCGCGAGTTGCCTTAACCAAGATGAAACGTGTGGATCCGACTAAAAATAATAAAAAAATTTTATCAAGGAAGCCACCAGGAAGTCTCGGCCCATCTCCTCTTCAAACCATTGTGGAAGAAATAAAAAAAGACACCCAAGAAAGGATAAGCAAGGCAACGTTTCCTGAAGTCTCCTTCCTCCTTCAAAGAATTTAAGGGTTGTACAGTCGCGGCGCAACTCTAGTGGTTTAATGTCTGTTTGACACTCCAAGGCTGTGATAGGGGTGGATTTGGCAGCCCTACTGATAGCTTTCAGCGCATTATTTCGGGCAATGTCCAGTTTTCGCATGTTAGCGACACTTGCTGTACAGAAGGCTTCGCAGCAGTATTAACTAAGGGGTCTTATGTATGATTTGTAGTTGGTGACTAGGACATCTTGCGTTGCACCCCAAGTGGTGCCTGCTAATCTTTTCAACATGCATACTCTCATACAGGCCTTTGTTGCTGCGCCATCGATATTTTGTTGTCCAAAAGCATGCAAAGGTATTTGGAGTTGGCAACTACGGCAATGTCGCAGTCGTCGTATTTTAAGTTGACTGTGTGGTTCTTGGTAGACAGGGAGAAAAGTTGTGCAGTAGTTTGGTCTTTGCTGACGAGCATCTCATTTTCCGCACACCACGCTCTCAGGACATGCAGGGCTTGGTTCAGTGCTCACTCGAGGGCCCCAGATTGTTAGGTTGTCTGCATAGCATAGAACATCAATCCCGGGGATACTTCTAAGTTGTATTATCAAGTCGTTTATCAATCTTTAAAAGTCTGTTTGGAGGGCCCGGTCTTAGGCCACCGGTTTTGTCAATATAATGGTTTTCTCAGTACTTACCGTAGTAATTTCTTGTCACTCTCACATTATATTTTGTTGTTGCATTTGTGAAAACGGAATAGGAAGTTCCCGGCTGGGGTTTTAACTGATATTTCAAATAAAAATAATTAGTTTTGGTACAATATTTTTTGGAGTCAGCCATACTTGTTTCTGAAATTTTTCTATTCATATTCATCTATTGCCCCGTTTATGACGTGGTTTTAACGTAAATCACCCGATATTGTTTTGGCGGTATTTCTTTGCAATTCATATTTATTGTTGTCCTTTTATAATTTTGCATTTGAAAAGAGTTTGTTGTTGCAGATTTCGTCCAGGTTGATGTTTCTCACCTCAACGCTCCCTGAGGCTTGATTTGAGTCTCCGCAAGTGGCTGGGTGCGGCTCTGGAGCCAAGCGCCCTGCGATCCGGTTTTCTGCCGGATCCAACATGAGCTTGACCTCCGCAGCTGTATCTTTCTCGATTGTGTTGAGAAGGTGAGAAGCTGGAGGAAGATTAGCATGGTTGTCGACTGGGCTAGCCCGTTTAACTTTTAACACTAATCCGAGGCTAAGCAGGCTCCATGCTTCCGTGACTATCAGGACAGTCAACAGTTTAAGAAAACGGCAACTTTCTAGAGTAGCCCTATGTTAATATTCAATATGTAATCCATAATATTCAGAGTCTAATTATCCTTAATCAGTGCTTGTAAATGCCCCCCCCCCCCCCTTGGAAAACAATTGTAAAATAAGCCTAAATCAGTAAGGTTTTACGCATAATGTACCTTGGGGAAAGAGGACCCGAGGGAATCCCCGCCTACGCGTTTGGGTGCTTGGACTGTTCTGTTGACAACTTTCCCTTCTAATGTTTTTCTCCACTTTGGTAAGCACGGCCGTTTACTTTCAAATGGGCCCGTTTCATATACATGTTCATCATCAGGATTTATACTGTCCGGAATAGCGTCGCGGGAAGGGGATTTTGTCCTTCCATTGCTGTTCCTTCCCGGATGATTCGCAGTTGTATGGGCACTCATCGGTTGTGTTCTGTCACCGACATGGTTCCATACTGCTGCGATTTTAACCTGATCCTTTTTTTCCACACGGTTACCGCCAGTGGTGGGAGTAGACATAGTTTCTGAATGTCTATGCTCTATCACTGGCTGTAATTTTACAGGTTTATAAACAATAACCGTGTCGGTAGGCAGGTGGTTGTATAGATTACAATACAAGCTGATATTATAATGTTCTATCTATAAGTGATTGCACATTTTGATTGTTAGTCGCTGTCATCTTGCGACTGGTTGTTTGGCTCCTCTTGAGATTGAGGATTTTGTCTTCCCGATTTGGTTATTAAGCCCGGGATTTTCATCTGTAATTTTCAGTGCTTCCACGTTCTTGAATATTTTTAATTCTTGGGTATACAGGAAAACATATTTTAGTATTAACTTAATTATAACAATTTATTTTCATTATCGTTGTGTCAATATGAGGACGTTTATGACATGCCAATGCTGGAGACGACAGGGAACGCGGCCAGAACTCAACAGCTGATGCTCCACTGCAGCAGCCGACTGCCCAACAGCCGCCTCGGGCGACAGTTACACAGCAGCCGCAGCAACAGTTTCCACAAGCTTGGCATACGCCACCACACCACCAGAGTGCCCTCCAGCCGTCACAAGCAACAGGCTGGCCACAGCCACCGCCACCACAAATGCCGCAGCAACCGCCGACCTGGCAACACCAGCAACCCTTTCATGGCAGCTCTTAAGACCCGTTCCGGCATTCGACAGACATGAGTGGCTACAGGAAGACCCTGGTTAAATTTCTGGGCGTCTGTCGTTCTCGAGACATCTGTTTCTCTGGGAGGAAGAATTTGTACGAGACTTTGAGAGGCAAGCAAATCAGGACTTCCCATGGATTTAATGCTAGATCGATCTTCTCTCTCGGACGGCAAAAACATGGTTTGAAGTGCACTTACCGGATCTGCAGACTTGGAATTCCAGGAGGCGTTTACTGTCGTCCGGGGTGACGCAGCGCTACTACAGGAAGATGACACCGGGGCAGAGATGAGTAGAATTCTTGGCCAATATTCGGAATTGATGAGGTCAACCTTGTGCGCAACAGAGACTCTACAGAGACAAGTTGATTTTCGCGGACGTTTACAGCTTCCGGCAACTAGAGGCACCCTGCGTAGAAATAGAAGCAACAATTAATGTTGGGCAGACAAAAATTCCGTATGTAAGTATGGCCGATGCGTACTTCAACATAAAGGCATCAGCGGTGAACCTTTGTTACAATTGCGATTCACTAAAACATTTTTTTAAAGATTGTGGGGCCGCCCGCCGTGTATTTTGCGGATATTGGGGCCAAAAGGGCGTGGATGAACACAGTGAGTGCCCACATAGTCAGAGGGCGAAACGCCGGAAGACCGCTAACCACGGAACCAGCAACACCACCGATGACATGGACCCTCTAAATCCCGAATTTGCGGATTATATTAAGGATTACGGACCACCGGAACAATGAGGCAGCCAAGCAAACTGTGCCATTCAGCAGCAGCCGCCACAGAGCACCCCAAACTGAGCCACGCAACAGCAGTAGCAACCACGGCACACAAACTACGTCACCCGGACTGCTGGAGACGGTGACGATACAAACTCACCAAATGGCAAGTAAGCATCAAACCCTTCTTTGCTGAGAAGAGGCCACTATCTCTAAAGCTTTCCCTAATAAAGATCTTATTAGCTTATCACCAGTAAAAAAGCCACACTTTAAACCTGTAGCAAGTGATGACTGGAATAAGTACCTAGTAGACTCAAGCCACGAACAATTCCACGTAGGTAAGAAAACCCTGGTGACCTCTATTTACTGCTTTCACGAAAAGGTCCATTTGACAATTTCATTTGCCACTAAAGGTAGAGAGGGCAAATATGACATCTCTGAGGCAACAGTGCCTTATAGGCATTGATTTGTTGTTGAAATTAAAGGCCTCTATCGACGTGGCAGGTTTATTATTGGTACTAAAACCCTTGCAGTTCAACAGTTTAACAAGACGGACGCGAGAGACTAAATTAAAACAATGTCAACACGGGGTCTAGGTAATGAAGAGAAGCCAGCCAATACTATGCCGTTTCTCCGATCGAGAGCTGCCTTAACCAAGACGAAACGTGTGGATCCGACTACATATAATAAAAAAATTGTATCAAGGGAGCCACCAGGAAGTCACGGCCCGTCTCCTCTTCAAACCATTGCGGGAAAAATAAAAAAAAGACACCCAAGAAAGAAGAGAAATGTGATACGACGGACTCCACATCCCCCAAAGAATCCATGACACAGGATGAAGTGCACAAGCCGTGTGAAGTTGAGCTTAAAGCCATAAAGGAAACTTAGAGCACTTCTAATACGCATTGAAAAGGAAGGTGGAACAAATGCTGGAACCTTGGTAATAACAGACATGAACATCAACCTTCAAAAAGAAACGACGCACATGGAATCGCTAAAGCATGTACTTAAGGAATTCAAACTGAAATCAGTCCTGAATGCCTTGACTCGCATAACCCCGAACACAGCATCTCCCATAGACCATATCTATACCAATACTAACGAAGGAGACTATGAAGCACAAGTGGTCCACACAAAACTCTCTGATCACCTAGCAACTCTTCTGAAGATAAAATTCGAGGGAAAGGGCAAAACTCGCTATGTGTTTCAAAAGAAGTTTGGTAGAAAATATAATGAGTTAGTCACATCCCTTGTACAAAAAAATTGATTGGAACAAAGTATATCAACATTCCAACATTGATGAAGCCTACGCAGAATTTAGTGGACTAATTCAAGCGTCATTCAACGTAGCATTCCCGAAGATGAAAGTAAGACTATCACAAAAGAGAAAAGCATTTAAAATTACGCCTGAGGCAATGCGATTAAGAGAAGAAATAACAGCTCTAACAGATATATACAATTCCCAGAAGTCCAACTTTGTAAGAGTGAAGCTTGTCTTGAAGCACAAGCAATACCAAAAGTATCTATTATTGAGTCAGCTCCACATAAAATGAAGGCTATGTGGAAGGTAGGCAACAAAGAACGCCAGCAAAAGACTGAAAAAACTAGAAAAACAACTCTCAAACTAGGGGATGCTTTAATAACTAACCCAAAGCAGGTTGTAGATGCTTTCAACAACTTTCTCATAAGCAAGCCGATAAAAATCAGCGAAAAGGCTCAAGCTGTAATTGGGAAGGGAACTAGCACACGGCCACTGGGTATCATGAAGAAAATAACCAATTGATTTATTATCACACCTACAGATAGCGTTGAAGTAAAAAGCCGAAATAAAAAATACCCATTCATGTGGACCTGATGGGATTTCATCAAACTTACTGAAGAACAAAGCAGAGGCGCTAGCACAACCAATAACATTCTTAATTAATACGTCATTCATTGAAGGAAAATTCCCCGCAGCACTGAAAACGGCAAAAATTAAGCCAATATACAAAAACAAGGGTGAAAAAAAGACATGAACCAGTATAGGCCAATAGCGCTTAACTCTCTTTTTTAAAAGGTCTTTGAAAAGGTTTTTGTCCAAAGATTATTAGCTTTCCTTGAAAAACACCGCATAATAAGTCCTAATCAGCTGGGGTTCCTAAAGGGTAACTCGACAACTGACGCTGTCATCAAAGCACTCGGGCACATATTGAACAACAAAGTCAAAAAGCTCATCACAATAGGCGCTTACCTAGACCTCACAGCCGCATTCGACTACTTGAAAGTAATGGAAACGAAAGGCTGATGTTCGCGGACGACACTAAGCTCATCAGAACTGGTCCTTCAATAGAAGAAACTGCGATAATGTGCACTAAAAAGCTAGATGACATAAGACTCGAATTTGCCACACATGGGCTCTTGCTAAACGAAACATAAACGCAACTAACAGTGTTCTCTAACTCCCAATCTGAGCTTGACATATACCCATGCATAGCAGGACAACCAGTAACCGCAACCGACAGCGTCAGATTCTTAGGAATGCTAGTTGACAAGGACTTAAACTGAAATAAATACGCGTCTGAGCTATTAAAAAAACCAAATAGTGGCCTCTATGTAGTCAGGTGCCTTAGCTCTGTGTGTTCTCCAAAGGTAACTCTCCAGGCCTACCACTCACCTGAAATGAGCCACATAAATTACGGCATATTGGCCTGGGGAGGGACCTCCGTAGGGAACATGGACGCTGTACTCAGGCTTCAAAAGAGGGGAGTGCGATACATGCTAAAACTGGGACCCCGTGACAGTTGTCGCTCTCACTTCAAATCATTAAAAATCATGACAGCCCCAAGTCTGTAAATATTTAGCTACATCTTGGAAATGGGGGACACTCACACCTACAACACGAGGCAATGGGGAGACCTTGTAAGGCCAGCGCTACGCACAGCCAAGTGTGAGCGACTGGATCCTATACTACAAGGTTTCGCCTACCTTAGAAAACTCCCGATTGAACTGAGAGCGGCGAGAAATGCTTCTAACTTCAGGTCACGAGGGCCGTGGACTTGATTATGTATTGGCACGAAGAATTCAAAGCAAGCACTGGTCAGATATGCGGACGATATTGCTTTGCTGGCGGAAAGTGAGGAAGAGCTTAGAGAGGCTCTAAACGCCATGGAGAACGTTCAACATGAAGATAAATAAATCCAAAACCAAAGTGATGGTAGTAAGCACTGACGAGACAAAGAGCACAAACATGAATGGCACTCCACTCAGCAATATTAAAACCTTCACATATCTAGGAAGCAAAATTACCTCTGGCGGCAGGTCAATCCAAGAGATTGAGTATAGATTGCACCAGGCAAGTGTCGCTTTCAATAAAAAGTCGAAAATTTTCAGTCCAACAATATAAATATCAGACTCAGGAAAAGAATGCTTAAGTCTCTTGTGTGGAGCATTCTACTATATGGATGTGAAACATGGTGCATAAGCGAAAAATATGTCACG
Source organism: Psococerastis gibbosa (assembly GCA_963971405.1). NCBI lineage: Eukaryota > Metazoa > Arthropoda > Insecta > Psocodea > Psocidae > Psococerastis > Psococerastis gibbosa. The sequence goes on along the minus strand of OZ020486.1, from coordinate 25,581,322 downwards.
AAACTAGAAACATTCGAAATGTGGTGTTATCGCCGCATTTTGAGAATACCTTGGCAAGACCATGTAACTAATGAGGAAGTCCTAACCCAAATAAATGAAAAAGGACCCTTGTTGCATCCATGCCCACTAGGAGGGCACACTGGATCGGACACCTACTTCGGCATGATAACTTCGTCGGCTGCGTCATTGAAGGGACCATGGAAGGCGTAAATCGACGGGGACGACCACGAAACGAATATCTCCAACAAGTTAAATGATTTGGGGATAACGTCCTATGTGGAGCTGAAGAGGGCATGTCAAAATCGCTGCAATATGTTGCTGCCAACCAGCCATCATCCGGCTGTAACTTGATGAGAAGAACTGGGGGATGACTTACCCTGGCGTAAGGTCCAGCAGGTACCGCCTGAACTGGGGCCGCTGAGGACAGAATCCGTAATGCAGTCAGCGAAATTTGTAACTTCTCCATGTTGCGGTGCCGGGAAACCGAGCAGTAACCAAGTTATGATGTTTGTACAACAGGGAATTCATGAAAAATAAGAAATATTTCGGTCAATTCGCCAAAAAAAAGCGTTACAGTTTCCGGATGCCATGACTATACCCTATATACCTGTACTAGGTAATGAAATGAAAGGCCCCAACCAACGCCTCTCACGGTGGTACCCATCCAATTAATTGGTACCTCCCAAAATTTTGAAAGCCAACTTCTCGCAAATGTATACAATAATGGGCTTTATGAGAAACACTAAGGTAAAGGTAAGGCTATAAGAAAATACAGAACATCAACTTATTAATTTTCTGTTTGCTTAAGTTATTGTTGAAACACAGCCCATTTGTGGAGAGTTCTGTTGGCTTCCAAATGTATATCCCTGCCTCTCTAACCTACATACAGTTCATGCACTCTTTAACAGAAAACAACTGCAAGCGCAACTGTTAGGTTGCTACATGCCGCTGTTACGTTCACTTGCAAGAACAGTGCATTGATATACGAGTGACTGCGTCCAGTAAGGTCCGAATAATTATAATTCACATACAAGCAAACCTAGTATTTCTTTATTTTCCACTCTTCAACTGTTCTAAGTACTCCCAATCTCCTGCAACGAACGTGCATGGTACCTCTATATATCCCTTTCTCTCTTACCTACATACAGTCCATACACTCTTAATAATGGAAAATCTAACCACATTACCGCATACTATACCACAACGGTTATGCAATACAGTAATCATAGATACATATCCAAACTATTGCTTTACACTAATGCATCGCAGAGCAACATGCCCTGTTATAAATCATAATATAACTTGACGTTGAACATACAGTAAGTAATAATATTTAAGTTTAAATGACAACAGAATGCACTAGAATTTCTGTAGTCAATGCCATGCAAAGGATTTACAAACCACCCTCACCGGGTCACAACCCATTCAAGAATCAATTGAATCGCTGAATCAAAAATATTGTTAAAAAATGTATAGTCGGGTACAGTACTTGACGTGCTCACAAAAACTGCTTTACTTTTAAAAATAATTCATTAGTTTTAAAAAAATAGTCAGCTAAAAGAATCACTTACAGTCTTAACCTTGTGGTCGTAGGATTTGAAATTGGGGATAAGGACTAGTCGCTTATTTATTGAGGCCACGTAAGCCTAGTGTAAGAAAAACAGTATGACATGCCAAATGTTCCCATTAATTGTATATTGCACCTGCATAGGTAGTTAGCCTGAAACAATGGTCTTAACGAAGTTATAATTTTCAAAACATTTCACATGTCTTAAGTTTTTAATAGTTAAAGGCTTGTTTCTTTTTAATTTTGATTGTATAGACAATACTGGCGTCGTGATTGTTGGATAAATTTCATTTGTATAGTAGGTACTGTCCATTTCCGCAGGTGCATTGCCACTTAATTATCACTGGAAGGTTGAATGAAGGTTGCATTTTTCGGTAAAAAGGACTTGGAAATTTCGGCAAGTCCTACACTACGCCCTGCGCAATGCAAGTTGTGTGCTTCAGAAACATGCGCATATTCTGGTTCTCATCAGCATTACATGCCGATTTCAGGTTGTAGCAGCTTTGAAAGTCGCGCTGCCGTCCTCGATTTGTTGAATCTTATAGGCCCAGAGTAACTGTCTGTTGATGATAAAGTTCGATAGAGTCAGTACAGCTTTGGCGCATTGATTGCCATTCCGTACAGTCAGCGGTGTATGTCAGGCTAGGTATTCTACTTAATAGGCTGGGGAAGTCTTCTAACGTGTTCTCCTGAAGATTGCCTCGCAAAATGAATGGCAGCTGACCTATGTAACTTAACGACTGTAACTCAAATTTAGTTTTGAATGAAGTGAGTTATTGAACCTTCTTATTGGAATTCATGCCTGACCGGTGACCGCAGTCATTGAACAGTACAGAGGTGGACTGATACTGGCAATCAGGTGGAAGAGTCGAATAGTGTGTCAATGTTGCCAGTTGAGTTCAAAATGGCGGAATCACAGTTTTATTAGTGCATACCAGACAGAAGAGCGTAGAAGGCGCCCTGCATTTAGAACCTGCTATGAACCCGGCCATTAGAAAAAGCCAATGCTGCAGTGACAGATAGCAGGTAGAACGACTTCAGGCAGCTGGGAGGCTAAACCCTACATATCACTATCACATCACTTCACTTTAGTTCACTTCACTTCACTTTAGTTCACTTCACTTCACTTTAGTTCACTTCACTTCACTTCACTTGCCCTCGGACCTATCTTAATCTTAAGCACTTCACAATGTCTTTCCATCTCCGTCAATTATCAATTTCACAATCACTTGGCCTTAAACTAAACTATCGGATATCCAGCTGCCCGAAGAAGTCCATCCTGCCATCAGAGTCTCTTAAAGGACAACCACGACCAGTATCACTAATATGCCTGCAATGTTTATTTGGAACCTTTGCTATAAATGTAACATTTCAAATTGGAAAAGTAAATGAATTTAAGCATGTAGGGGGACTTTGATGGTAATGAACGACGAGAGAAGTAATGTTATATTTCTGAGCCGCTAGTAGGAAGATGAATGGTGCTGCAGGAATAGAAAAAGGTGGCATATGAGTACATTTATACGCAAGTTGGAAGTTAATTTATTAAGCTTTCAGAGTAGCCAATGAAAAAAAAGGCGCCGAAATCCACTGTACAGACACGAGTGGCGTTGGTTTCCCTGGGAGCAATTTGGCGTGAATGGCTTGATGAAAAGGGAGGAATTGTAAGAATGGCGGGGGTCTGAGTGCTGAGTAGAAATTATTGCATACCAACACAAAAGAACAAGAACTAGTATTAAATGAACATGGCAGGCATGGTATGTTTGCAGACCTTTGTCGCTCTTCTGTCGGCTGTCTTTTCTGAGTGTTTTGAGAACAACCCCTCCCCCCCCCCCAAAAAAAAAAAAAAAATATGTTAGCGCAAATAAATAAAAAGTTCCACGGTATGATTTATTTTAACCTATACGCCAAATTTCATCTAAATCCACCGAGTAGTTTACTCGCAAATCGATGAACAAACAGAGCGGCACAGACAGACAGACATTTCGTAAAAAAACACTTTTTTTGGTTCCTGGGGCCTCAAAACGTGTAACTTTCGACTATCACAAAGCTTTCCTTAAACATACTACGTTTAAATTGGAAAACAGCTAGCCGTTGAAGAACTTATAACATTCATTTCGCGAGGCAATCTCCTGCAAAACACATTACAAGACTTCCCCAGCTTCTAAAGAAGAATACATAGCCTGGCATACATCGCTGACTGTACGGAATGGCAATCAATGCGCCAATGCTATACCAACTCTATCGAACTTTTTCATCAACAGACAGCTTCTCCGGGCCTATAAGATACAACAAATCGAGGATGGCAGCGCGACTTTCAAAGCTGCTACAACCTGAAAACGTCATGTAAGGCAGATGAGAAGCAGAATATGCACATGCTTTGATGCACACAACTTGCACTGCGCAGGGCTTAGTGTAGGACTTGCCGAAATTCCCAAGTCCTTTTACCAAAAAATGCAACCTTCATTCAACCTTCAAGTGATAATTAAGTGGCAACGCACCTGCGGAAATGGAAAGTACCTACTATACAAATGAAATTTATCCAACAATCACGACGCCAGTATTGTCTATACAATCAAAATGCCTTTAACTATTAAAAACTTGAGAAATATTTTAAAAATTATAATACGTTAAGACCATTGTTTCAGGCTAACTACCTATGCAGGAGCAATATACAATAGATGGGAACATTTGGCATGCCATACGGTTTTTCATACGGTACCTTGCACAGTTGCACGATACAGGAGAATAGGTTTAGAACTGTTGATGAGTGAGCAATACAGAAGTACGGGATTTACAGTTATGTGAATTATAATTACTCCTTTACTTCATAGTTACGCGTTAATAAAAGCATAGCTCTGGCAAGTGGACGTTACAGTGACGTCTTACAACATAACAGTTGTGGTATATGGCAGTTTCTGTTGAAAAATCCACTTATCAATTGTCTAATTAGTATAAGGGTAGAATGAGCTGCATGGCATCTGGAGAGACTGTAGTGAAAATTAAAAAAAAATTGCAACCCCAGGCGAACTGGGGCGTCGGGGTCTAACTGTTGGGAGAAAATTTATATTATGTCACCAGCAGCCTCTCCTACTCGGTGCGCCTCCTTCGGGGTGGCATCGCCCTGCTGCGCCGTGGGGCAGGCGGCGAGGTGGGAAGCGGGGCAGGTGGCGGGCAGCTGGTGATGGCTCGGTACTCAAGTCAGAGTACCAGGACGAGAGCCAGGAGATGGAGGCGCATTCGCCCTGTTCGTCTTGGTATTCTTCATCATCCCTAAAACCACAAAAAGACCAAAATTAATATTAAGTGAAAAATTCCACCTATTTCGTTTTTTAAGCCATGTTTGCTTTCGAGTTTTTGGAGGGGGAGGGGTTCATAAACAAAGTTTAAGGGGTGGGCAGGGCCGGCCCGTGGGTTCGCGAGCCCAGGAGCGAGATTCTGCGCGAGCCCCCCCCCCCCCCAAGTGCAGGTTCAGGACAGATTTTCGGGGGGCCATTCCGGTAAAAGTGGGTGTAGCCTACCAAATTAATTTTAGCGATTGTGCAATTGGTGTGTTTGTTAGCGAAGGCACATTAATTTACATTGCATCACTTGAATAACTCATGCGCCTGATGCAGATAGATACGAATGGGGGGGCCGGGGAAAAATTGAAAATATAAGGGCAAAATATTGGGGGTATACGCATTTTAACAGCAGGAAAGTAGGCTATAGATTTTTTTAAAGTAAAGTAGTAGTAAAGTAAAAATGTATTCCTCCAATACATTACAGAATATTTTCTTTTATACCAATTTTCAATGCAACGACAATACAATACAAAGTACAACCCAACAACAATAAGAAGCTTTCGCGGTGGTCTTCGAACTACTTATTCAGGCTCCTGTCTAAGGCGACTTAAACGTTAAAACCTACACCAAACTACCAAACTACTGGCCAAAATCAGCTGCTCTTAGGGCAATCGAGCGAAAAATCAATATTGGTATCCAAAAAGTAATTGATCATGATAGCTGCCAGTACTAATTCCTAACCACCAATACGAAATTTTGCCTTATTTGAAGTTCACCCGTAAAATTGCCTCTTCTTCAAGTTACAGCCGGACGGCTGGTTGGCAGCAACGTGTGACTGCGATGCATCCACTCCCCTCGATTCTGGCACGCCCTGTTCAGCTCCACCTTCGACTTGGCCCCAACATCCTCCATCACTTGCAGCAGATACTTGTTTCTTGGGCGCCCAGGTAATTTGACGCCTTCTATTGTTCCGTCTATGATGCAGCTTATGAAGTTTTCGTGTCGAAGCAAGTGTCCAATCCATTGAGCTCTTCTTTTACTTATTGATGCAACGAGAGTTTTTGTTTCGCTTACTCTGGTTAGAACGTTCTCATTTTTAACAGGGGTTTGCCAAGGTATTCGTAGCATGCGACGTTAACACCACATCTCAAATGCTTCAAGTTTCATGAGCTGTTTCTCAATTATAAACCACGTTTCCCACCCGTACAGAGCAACGCTCCATACCAGGGACTTCTCCATTCGTTTCCTTAGTTCAAGGCTTATGTTGTTCGACACAAAAATTTTAGATATTTTGTTGAAAGCCACTTTTGCTTGGTGCACTCTACACTCTATCTCTTGGTTGGACCTGGCATCAGAGGTAATTTTGCTTCCTAGGTATAGTCCACGCAAAACGAGAAAAGTATAGATTTGGAATGTTTTGGTACTGTGCGACACTGTACCAATTTCGATTGCACCATTTTGTTATACCTTGCATCCAATGCATTTCCCCTATACAGATATAATGAAGACACTTAGGACTGTTTTGTTCGAATGTTGTATACAAAACTACAAAGCTTCTGTATTCCACATTAGATGTAAAAAGGGCATCAATGCGGATACGTCGCAAACTCGATCGTAGGGTGTCATAAAGTAATTGATAAGTTCATCTTAGTTTTGGTATACAGTAAATGGCCGTGACTAACACCAAATGGCCAGTCTTTGGAGCTCAATCGGCTTGACATCCTCAGTGGCTGATACTGTTTGCTTCAAAACTTCTAAACTTCTGAATTAAATGTTAAAAAAGTAAAGTAGGTACCGTATCCACTATATTAAATTCAACCATATTTTCATCTGCAAGCTGCATGTTATATCCAATCCTTGTTACCGTCTTCTTCTGATGAACCCCCCGTATTTATAGATGTAATAAATCAGTCTGCGTCCTTTTTTTGGGTTACTATATTACCGTATCCATAATAACTGCCCCGAAGTTAACACTATAAAAATACGGTTAGGTGGCTATTCCACTAGAAAACAAAAATTGTCAGTAAATTATTGAAGACAAGTGGAATGAGGTGTAAGAATATGTATGCATGTTGCAGCAACATTTATGATATTTCCGTCAATCACATTTTCAAAATTGAAGAAAAACTGACAAGTGGAATAGCCACATTATGAGTATGGTTATTCCTATTTCTATGTTTTCTACAAATCCGACCTTAGAAGGCACTTCCACCACTCAAAAGCAAAGGACTATGGACAGTGCTCTGGTCTTTTTTGGGCATTAGATGCGGCCGCAGCATATGTTTTAGGCAATTAAGGTAATGTTAAAAAATTAGTCTTTACCAATAAGAACGGGGTTCGTAGGCTTGGGCTGCGGTATATCCAGGCCGTTGGTTGCCATTAATGCCTTCGCATTGAAGGTACCTTCTGCAACATTCTACTATACTACGGGGCTACGAGCGTTGTCCATAACCACAACAGATCTTGTATCAGCCAAAGCAATTGTGTCTCAACCTACTCTTCGAAAAGATAGACTGTCACTGTCATGTCTTCATGATAATCTGTATTGCAGTCCTTCATCGCTTTCGTTGATAGAAGAAGCACGTTACTCACCCAGCCTTCACTAGCACCGGGATGCAATATTATCATATAGGTAGCCTACTCCAGAAGTAGGCATATTTGCGGCTCAATTAATTCTGATATGCGCTCCACTAGTCTCTCCTTATAAAATTCCTATTGTTTCAACGAAAAACAAAATGAGTCCAACAGGAATGTCGAAAAATAGGTACAAAACAAGTGTTAGTTAGCCTATATAAATATTTTTATTGTAATGTGGAAATGCAGATGGATGCAGCGCATATCTTGGAGAGATCGTGTCCCTAATTCCGAGGCTGTTCTGAGACGCCAACAGTATCAGCCACTGAGGATGAGTTCCAAAAGTTAACGGCCACATACTGTATACCAAAACTAAGATGAACATGTTTTTTATTTTATGACACCCTACGATCGTGTTTGCGACGTATCCGCATTGATGCCCTTTTTACATCTTATATGGAATACAGAAGCTTTGTAGTTTTGTATACAACATTCGAACAAAACAGTCCTAAGTGTCTTCATTATATCTGTATAGGGGAAATGCATTGGATGCAAGGCATAACAAAATGGTGCAATCGAAAAGGTTACAGTGTCGCACAGTACCAAAACATTCCAAATCCATACTTTTCTCATTTTGCGTGGACTATAACCCTAGACTTCTCAGCGCTTCTGTGCGCAATCTGGCTGCTTTTGTCCCTTTATTTTACAACGTGCAGACGGGCATTAAATTTTTTTTCAAGGTCGGATCAAAACCCCATTTTGTAAAAAAATGGAGATGGCCACGTTTGTAACCAAGCTCCACATTTGGGCTCTTGTTCAGGTCAGTACTTACTACCATCACTTTGGTTTTTGCCTTGTTAATGTGCATGTTGTATGCTTGTAGTACCTTCTCCAATCTCCATGGCATTTAGAGCTTCGGTCAGATCTTCTTCGTTTTCTGCCAACATAGCAATGTCGCCTGCATACCTGACGATATTTGTTTTTTCCCGAGCATTCTTATACCTCTTGTACCTTCCAGATCTTCTCTCACCTCTTTTATTGCATACTGAATGTAGAGATTAAACACAGGGGAGAGTAAGCATCCCCGCCTTACTCCGGCTTTTATCACCACTTCTTCTTCTGAGTTGCCACACCGGACGATAGCCAGTTATTCCTTGTAGAGGGCCCATATGATTTTTCTGTCTTTGTATTTCAGCCCGGATTTCCTCAGGATCTCAAACAACTTTTTCCACGACACTTTTTCAAATGCTTTTTCCAGATCTACGTATACAAAATAGGTGTCTTTTCCCTTTTTTAGTTTTTTTTTTTTTCAGGAATATTATAATTGCTTCTCTTGTCGCCATCCCTTTCCTAAAGCCCCATTGGTCGTGTGTTACATTTCTATCTATAACCGGCTCAATTCTATCTAGCATAATGTTTGTGAGGATTTTCGAGGCGTGTGACATTATACTTGGCTTTCGATGGTGCTCGCATTTTACGGCTCCTTCTTTCTTCAGCAGAGTCACAATACGGCACTTCTTAAAGTCATCGAGCACATGTCCTGACTCATGGGCATCAGAAATAATTTTGAAAAGTATTGTCTCGTACGTATTGTTCAAGAGTTCTGCGGGGATATCATCTATGCCAGGAGATTTTATATTCTTTAGTCTCTTAATTGCTTTGTCAAATTCTTCTCTTAGAATTTGGTCACCCATTCCTCCTTCTTCATCGGCAATACTATTTACGTCTTCTACGATGTCTCGCTCGTCGTAACGTTCGTTTTCACAGTATAAACTTTCTATGTATTCTTTACATCTCTTCCTGATCAGGTCATCTTCGAAGAGCATATTGCCATTTGTATCCTCTATAGCCCCACTTCTTCCTTTATTGTGTCCAATGAAATCTTTCACTAAGGCATATCCCCGTTGCCTGGTACCACACTGGTCAATCCCAGTGCATTGAGCTTGATAGTAAGTTTCTTTAGCGATCCCCGATTCTCTGTTTATTCTGTTGCGAAGAAACCTATATAGTACATCATCTCCATTCTTTTTGGCTGTTTTTCTTTCATCTATAAGCTGTAATATATCATCCGCTATCCAGTCCCTTCTTGCTGCTGATACTCTTTTACCAAGTACTTCACAGGCAGTTCGCTTGATTTCGTCCATTCCTCCTCGGCGTTTCCGTTTGGGCGGTATGCACTCGCATTTTCATCAATTTTCCTTTGGTATCTGTCTCTTACAATTGGATCTTTGAATTTTGCCAAGTTCAATGTCATTGCTTTTTTCTTCTTTAGCGTTTTTAGTTTAAGAGTGCTCTTCGCCATGACCATATTATGATCGCTGTCTATGTCTGGGCTAGAGTATGCCCTACAATTTTTCAGCTGGTTTGTAAATCTTTGTCGAATTAATATATAGTCAAGTTGGAGCCTTATTCTATCGCCTGGAGATATCCACGTATACCTGCTTCTTGGATGATGCTCGAAAAGTGTGTTTGCAGCTACTAGGTTATGTCTGGCACAGATCTCGGCTAACTTGTCCCCTCTTGGATTTCTTGTTCCTAGTCCGAAAGCACCAACAAGGTTTCCTTCACTGCCTTCTCCTAGTACACCGTTCCAGTCTCCCATTATAATCAGATTCTCCTGAGCTTTAGTATCACTGATGAATTTTCATAGAAGTTATCAATAACTTCGTCAGGGGATTGATTGGCTTGTAGGCATATACAGATATTTTGGGATTAGCTTTTAAACAAGGGGTCGGATGGAAAATCTGACCACCTTGAAAGACACATTTTACTGTCAATCAAATTTTCCTAGCTGCGAACCGAAACGAGATATCTCCAAAAGTGTATTTTTTTCTAATGGAATGCCCTATCAAAAACTACGTCAATTGATAGATAATTTATAACAGAACAAAAAAGTTATGTGCAATAGAGGTGATAAAACACACCGTTTAGGCACAGTAAGCAGTTTCTGGAAACTGGTGTTTCCATCACTGGACTAAGCACTTCGTTCGTCGCAGTGGTGCCTGTGTGAACTTGAACATGTTTTTTCATGTCGTAAGTTGTCGACAACATAATAATTTTATTACTGTGCGATAGTTATAACACAGAGTGAGGTTAAATTTACACGCGCAGGTGCCAGATTTCGGTTATTTCATTTAAAACACTTTTGATGCCTTTTCAGTTAAAAACACAGACCTCTGGGAGAAATTAAAATTTGATTTAGAATGAAGAAATTAGAAGCGTTCAACATCTGGGTCATTCTCCTGAAAACGTACATTTTATGTCCGGACCCTTTTTATCCTTCATGTTCATTAATCTTAGTTAATTAGCCTATGACAGTTGTAAAGGTTGTCCAATTACAGCTTGCCAATCTCATTTTACCAAATAATAAAGCATCCAAAATGTTTAGCAACATTTTTAAGTCTCAATTCTAACAGCTGTCCGCGTGTCCCCATTGCGCCGCTTTTTGAGATAAATTAAATTTTCTTAGGGTTACCTCCAACTTTACAGTGAATGGGATGATTGGAAGGTGTGAAAAACCAGAGTTTTAAAATTTTCATAAAATGTAAAAATTACTTAAAGAATAATTGCGAATTATCACCTCGCGAGCTTCGAATGGCGCGCAAAGACGAGGAATCTATGTGGCACTATTACTAATGTACATAAAATAGTTCGTAAATATTTTATGAAAATGGTCATACAGGAATTTTTGTAAAATGCGGACCTTTTATATTCTTCATCCGAAATAAGTGTGTGACAGCGATGTGTTTGCGAAATTCCCGCATATATTAATTTTTGCATAAACGAATAACAGTCCGGGGATATCTAGCATGGATACCTACCTATAACAACTCTGTCAATGTCGGTTTGACTACTGTCCGCGGCCGTCTCACAACAACTGTCCTTCTATTTTAATTTTATTCTGGGATTAAAGCGTGATTAAGATCAGTTGGTGATCAAAGAGCCCTCAAGGAGAAGTCCCTATGTGGTTTTCGTTAGAAAAGCAACCAGATACATTAAATTAAAATAACAAAAAAAAAACACCAAAAGTGACCGTTTTCAGGAGAATGACCTATCTGCTAAAAATGTAGAAAGAGCTATTGCGAGTATAAATTCCAGGGAAATTAATGCCGCTACCTAAAATGTTCTCCGTAGGTGCCGAATGTGTATCCGAGAAAATGGGCAGCAATTTGAACACCTAATGTGAATTAAAAAGTAAAATAAACAAAAAACTCTTTATTTCAGAAAACTTGCTACTGTGCCTAAACGGTGCGTTTTAGCACATCTGCTGTACATAACTTTTTGCTTTCCAATTTATACGTAGTATAAGGAAAGCTTTGTGATGGTCGAAATTTTCGATTCCGAGATTTCAACGGATTTACACGATTTGAGGTCCCAGGCACCCAAAAAAGTGGTTTTTACGAAATGTCTGCCTGTCTGTCTGTCTGTTCATCGATTTCCAGGCAAACTACTCGGTGGATTTGAATGAAATTTGGCATGTAGGTTCACAAAAATCATTCCTCGGGACAATTTTATTTTTATTTTGGGCTAACTCAATTTGGGGGGGTTTTATTCTCAAAAACATCCAAAATAACGTCTAAAAAAATTATTACCCAAAAACGGCTCTAACGCTTTCTTTCAAATTCACATATATTGTAGTCGTTATTAATGTTGATAAAATGCGGGGAGTCGCATGCCCCTTGATAGTTTGCTTCTGGGGGTAAAAAAATAAAAATAACTCAATTCTCATGAAAAATGACTACAAAATCATTTTTCTGCGAAACCTCTATATCGATGATTTCTAACTTCAGGCATATTTTAGATGTTAAATTGAGTAACGAAACCGGACAGGTTGCTTTCCCAAAAAACTATTGGGTTTTATGAAAAAAAAAAAATTTTGAAAAAATGAAAGAAAATTCGGGCTCAAATGCATTGCGTGCCCTGCCTTGCTGTGTTGTAATGTGTTGGTCTGACCTATCAAGAATATACGTCACCTTCAGTGACGCCAGGTGGACCCCCCCCCCCCCCCCCCCCGTGATATCCGATATTTACCCATAAGAAAATTATTTAGCATGAAATTAATCATTTCCTACCTCTACTAAATATTAATAAATAAATAAATATAATAAAATAAATAAATTGGAAAGCATGTTCGAGTAAACTCGGACCGGTTCTTTGATATGTTATAAATTATCTATCAATTGACATAGTTTCTGATAGGGCATTCCATTAGAAAAAAATACGCTCTTGGAGATATCTCGTTTCGGCTCGCAGCTAGGAAAATTTGATTGACAGTAAAATGTGTCTTTCAAGGTGGTCCACCTATAACTCCAGAACAGATTTTCAATCCGACCCCTCCTAGGCCTGGTTTATTTTCGATTGTTCCTGTATGGATTATTCGATAATCATTTTTCAAAAAATCACCACATTTGGGCAATCACATCTCTGATATTCCCAGGGCACAAAGTTCCATTTAATTCATTTCCTTGATTAAGTTGTCAAGTTTAAAAATTCTTACATTCCATGTCGCATATCTTGCCGAGACGTCTTTCTTCTTAATCTTCTTTGATAAAATTGTAAAATTGCCTGCGGTTAAATTTCAGTTGCCTCAACTTTCTCTATCCCAAAGCTCTGATTTGAATGATAGGACCATTGCATGGTATAGAACGGGGTATAATATATACAATTAATGTATTACAATACAGTAATATTTTTTTTAAAGGTCAGTCGCCTTTGTTGGTTAGTACCCGTGTTGAGTTACGACACGTCTCCGATCGCGTGGCGTGTAAAGACTCGCACAAGTGCAAGCCCGTTACCACCTGGCCATCGAAGGCAGGGTATGCAATGTATTTGGGGCATGAATTAAAATCCAAAATTTGTTCAAAAAATAATTTTTTATTCAATACGAAATCTTTGCTTGGGAAAGCAACCTGTTCGCTTTTGTCACTCTATTTAACACCTAATACCTTACAGAAGTTGGAAAGCATTGATACAATGATTCCGAAGAAAAATTATTTTTTACTCATTTTTCATGAAAATGAGCAAACGACTAAAATGTATGTGATTTTCAAGAAAATCGTTGTAGCCGTTTTCGAGAAAAAAAATTATTCCTTATTCAGAGGGGTTTATAACACCATAAAATTGAGTTAGCCCAGTATGAAAAATATGCTTTTTGCTTACTTGGGCCTCAAAACGTATAAATCCACTCGAATCTTGAATCTCGCAATCAAAAATGTCGACCATCACAAAGCTTTTCTTAGACTACGCATAAGTAGGAAAACAAAATAAAATATAAATACGTACCTTGACAACAGCAGTACGAACATTTTCGTATGTCGAGCCAGCTAGGGGGTCTACTTCCCTTCCATATGCGATCAACCCATATCCATTCATTGCGCTGACACCTTCCTCATTATTATCGTACGTGATAAACCACCCGTGGAAATCTTGGGGAGAAAGCACCTTCGCGTTGTTATAGAAATGGTGAGAGCCTGAAAAATTAAATTGATCATATCATAGAACAAACATTCTCCAATAACAAAATAGGTGCAATTAGGTTAATGAAGAACCAGTAGAATCCGGACTGATGCTACGGAGCCACCGAGGTACAACCTCCGAAGTCTAGGCAGCGCCACTGAAGATGTCGACCGCAGATGTTGACGAAACATTTAGAAGTTCACTTTGATCTCGACCACGGCCCATCAGCCCGGATGCTACTGGCTCTCCATTTGACTCCGGCCTTTGCAGTTACATTGCAATTAGGTTGCGTGGTAAACCATGGAAACATGCACGTCATCGATATAAATTGGGAACATACGAGTATTGCGATGCACAAACCGAAAATATTGTACTGTCGCTTCCTTAGACCATTTAATTTTCAAAACTCTCTAGAATGTCCGAGGGGCCAACATGAAATGACGTGACACACTGGCAAAAGCAGTTGCTTTTAGAGGCGCGAACTTATTATTTTCAAGTTTTGTTTAGTTAATTAATTATTTGGAGCTAGAAAACATTTTTTAATTTGGTGAAACTTATTTTTAATGTTCATGTATTCAATTAGAAGCTTTTAACGATCAGTCCGTCAATTTTTCAAAAAACAAACTACTCCCTCGGGTGACCAGGATACCTGACTAGCAACAAAGTCTTTGTTGATAGGTAATCTGGGCTGTGATAAACATAATGTTGGTGCCCCAACTTTCTCATGCAGTGCATCTAGAACGCCATGTCTAGAGTATTATATGATCTAAGGTTGCCTCAAGAATAGTTACCACGTAAACTGTAAAAACAACAGCAAAGTGTTGCACTATAATGCAGAAGTTCAACGATAATAAAAATAATAATAATTCGCCCCTAACCATAAGCAAAGCATGGCGGATAGCGAGCAAACACAGGTGCCATTAGTCAATTCATCGTCGATGAATTATTTCCAGGTTGTAGGGTTGCAAAACTAAGAATATATCGGGAAATGTTAACAAATTAACAATTCAACAGGCAGACAACAGAATTTAGGCGCAGTATGTTCTGCGCACTTGACCTTTGGTCCCTGAGTAGTGGGTGACCATCTTAATAGCTTGAATATGACTGTGTTTGACTTATGAGAAGGCTCACTATTGAACTTTGGATACTTCATTGCCGCCGCCCTGTATAGCTACTACCTGTTTTACCCGCCACGAAAATTCTCACACACGGTTCAATCCACGTGTAGATTTGTCTTATGCCAAATATCCTTTGGTCAAAATCACCTGCCATCCCTTGATCTTATGGCAATCGAGCAAAAAAACAATATTGGTATCGAAAAATTAGTTGACGATGACAAAACCGTAGGATGCACTTTAAGTAAAAGGCACGTCAACTCCTACTGTATAGGCTAAATAAATAAAAATTGAATTCACAGGTAGGCACATTTTCCGACCAGATCTCTCTCGCAGGTGCAATAGAGCAATCATTTATGTGTTTTAAATATTTTTTTTTTTATAGTTTTACTAAAACAGCCCTTTATTCATTGTTTTCTACTTTATTAAAACCCAACCTACTATTTAAAAACTTTTTGCCGCAATATGAATATGCATTCCTTTGTAAGCTTTCCTGCTATAAGCCCCCACTGTAAACCCACCATGGTCAGCCTGCTGATGGAGTGTAGAAAATTGGCCTTCCAATATCCAATTATTTTTATTTATTTAATTTACTAAGCGAGTATCAAAATCGTGGTCTATTCAAGTTGTAGAAGACTATTTCTTGCAATATATTATACGGTATTTTTAATATGCTACTCGACCATTTTTAAATACTTACTTTAATGGATCAATAGACTTATTTTTTAACCTAAGATTTTTTTTTTCTTAAAAACCTTAATTCTTTAGTTGGGAAAAAGATTCCGAAGAAAAATTATTCTTTACCCATTTTTCATAAAAATGAACTAACGACTAATATGTATGCGATTTTAAAGAAAATCGTTGTAGCCATTTTCTAGAAAAAAATTTATGTCTTTTTCAGGGGGGTAAATTATATCACCATAAAATTGAGTTAGCCCAGTAAGAAAAATTATGCTTTTTCTGAACCTACCCAATTTCAACTCAACACAAATCGACGAACAGACAGACAGACAACCACTTTTTGCTTACATGGGTCTCAACACGTATAAATCCAGTCGAATCTTGAATCTCGCAATCAAAAATGTCGACCACCACAAAGCTTTTCTTAGACTACGCATAAGAAGGGAAACAAAAATAAAAGATAAATACGTACCTTGACAACAGCAGCAGGAACATTTTCGTATGTCGAGTCAGCTATGGGTCTACGTCCCTTCCATATGCGATCAACCCATATCCTCTCATTGCGCTGACACCTTGCACATTTCTATCGTACGTGATAAACTACCCGTGGAAATCTTGAGGAGTAAGCTCCATCGTGTTGTTTTAGAAATGGTGAGAGCCTGAAAAACAAAGAACAAAGAACAAAGAACAAAGAACTAAAAACAAAGAACTAAAAACAAAGAACAAAGAACTAAAAACAAAGAACAAAGAACTAAAAACAAAGAACAAAGAACAAGGAACTAAAAACAAAGAACAAAGAACAAGGAACTAAGAACTAGGAACATTAGTAAAAGTATAAAAGGTAAGTAAGTTACGGAAATACCCCTGGAGACGCACGAACGAGGCAGTGGTCATGGTGGCAGAATAAAAGGCAAAATGCCAACAAAAAAAATAGCGTTACAGTTTCCGGATGCCATAACAGAGGGTAGGTAGGTAACGGCATGAACACAGGGTGGAGCCACGAAGCATTGTTAATTTATTTATGTATTAAAATGTAAACGTTCGGTTTGAGCTGTGAGTCCAATTTTGATACCTGCCCATCTTCCCATCATTTTTCTTAAGGAGTGACATTACTTTTTTCCTACTTTTTATTACATAAGTTCCTAATTGAGGAAGAATGGACCAATAATTGGATTGAGGATTTACGTAAATTCTTCCATAGACGTTACAAACTGCTTGGTTCTAAAATAGAGAAATTTGAAGAAAAAAAAATCTGGCTTTTATGTAATGGGTTCTGAGTTAAGGTAAGAGGAACGATTAATTGAAAGGAACTAAGGTAAGGAATTAAGGTTCCTCTTGCCAAAAAGCCTTGCAATCATGAAAATTGGTTTCGGCCTATTCCTCTTAAGGCTTCCCACTAAACATTTCACATACACTGAGGGACAAGACGTCAATAGTCGCGGTTTTAATGACAATACTCTCGAATTGGAATAGCCGACAACCTTGAACCAAAAAAAATTATATTTAGGCTTTATTGTTCAACGCAATTATGTGGGGCATAGTAGGCTACTATAAAAATGGTCGACAAACCTGGAGCAAATACGCAAAATCCAGAAATAGTAGCCTACACAATAACTATTTGTGAACTGAAAGAAAGTAGTTGGCGACATCAGGTGGTATAACGCATAAAATGTGGATTCAATAATAGCCTACTGTGTAAATGTAAATCCCGTATTCTCTTATTGTTCACTCTTCAATAGTTCCACTTCTAATCCCCTGCACCGTGTACCTCTATATATCTCTTCCTCTCTAAGCTGCGACACACAGTACACAAACTACTAACAGCAAACACTCACCACTCACTGCCATATACGACAACTGAAATGTTGTTACACGCCATCGTTACGTTCTCTTGCCAGAACAATGCTTTTATATACGGGTAACTGCGTGCGTGCAGAAAGGTCCAAATGTTTATAATTCACATATCTGTAAATCCAGTATTTTTTTATTGTCCAATCTTCAACAGTTCTAAGAACACCTAAACTCCTGTAACGTGCAAGGTACGTCTATTTATCCCATCCTCTCTTACCTACATACAGCTCATTCACTCTCAACAGTAAATACTAACCACATTACCGCATACTATACCACAACTGTTATGTAATGCAGTAATCATGGATACTTGCCCAAACTATTGCTTTGCAATTACGATACGTTCCAATTGCTTTACACTATTGCATCGCAGAGCAACATGCCCTCTCTTAAATCATAATATAACTTAAAATTGAACATACAGTAAGTAATAATATTTAATGCTGTATATATGTGATGCTGGATTACCCCCACCGGGTCGCAACCCGTTCAAGAATCAATTGAATAAAAAAAATTGTTAAAAGATGTATTGTCAGGTACAGTACCTGCTCTCAGAAACTGCTTTAGTTTTAAAAAATATTTTTTTTTTTAGTTTTAAACAATAGGCAGCTAAAAGAAACAATTACAGTCTTACCCTTGTGGCGTAGCATTTGAAATTGGGGATGTGGACAATTCCCTTATTTATTGAGTCCTCGTAGGCCTAGTTTAACAAAAACAGTATTAAATGCCATAAGTCCTCATCTATTGTATATTGCACCTGCATGGATAGTTAGGCTGAAACAATGGTCATAACGTGTTATAATTTTTAAAATATTTCACATGCACTCAGTTTTTAATAGTTAAAGGCATGTTCCTTTTTAATTTTGATTGCATAGACAATACTGCTGTCGTGATTGTTGAATAAATAGACGTTACAAACTGCTTGGTTCTAAAATAGAGAAATTTGAAGAAAAAAAAATCTGGCTTTTATGTAATGGGTTCTGAGTTAAGGTAAGAGGAACGATTAATTGAAAGGAACTAAGGTAAGGAATTAAGGTTCCTCTTGCCAAAAAGCCTTGCAATCATGAAAATTGGTTTCGGCCTATTCCTCTTAAGGCTTCCCACTAAACATTTCACATACACTGAGGGACAAGACGTCAATAGTCGCGGTTTTAATGACAATACTCTCGAATTGGAATAGCCGACAACCTTGAACCAAAAAAAATTATATTTAGGCTTTATTGTTCAACGCAATTATGTGGGGCATAGTAGGCTACTATAAAAATGGTCGACAAACCTGGAGCAAATACGCAAAATCCAGAAATAGTAGCCTACACAATAACTATTTGTGAACTGAAAGAAAGTAGTTGGCGACATCAGGTGGTATAACGCATAAAATGTGGATTCAATAATAGCCTACTGTGTAAATGTAAATCCCGTATTCTCTTATTGTTCACTCTTCAATAGTTCCACTTCTAATCCCCTGCACCGTGTACCTCTATATATCTCTTCCTCTCTAAGCTGCGACACACAGTACACAAACTACTAACAGCAAACACTCACCACTCACTGCCATATACGACAACTGAAATGTTGTTACACGCCATCGTTACGTTCTCTTGCCAGAACAATGCTTTTATATACGGGTAACTGCGTGCGTGCAGAAAGGTCCAAATGTTTATAATTCACATATCTGTAAATCCAGTATTTTTTTATTGTCCAATCTTCAACAGTTCTAAGAACACCTAAACTCCTGTAACGTGCAAGGTACGTCTATTTATCCCATCCTCTCTTACCTACATACAGCTCATTCACTCTCAACAGTAAATACTAACCACATTACCGCATACTATACCACAACTGTTATGTAATGCAGTAATCATGGATACTTGCCCAAACTATTGCTTTGCAATTACGATACGTTCCAATTGCTTTACACTATTGCATCGCAGAGCAACATGCCCTCTCTTAAATCATAATATAACTTAAAATTGAACATACAGTAAGTAATAATATTTAATGCTGTATATATGTGATGCTGGATTACCCCCACCGGGTCGCAACCCGTTCAAGAATCAATTGAATAAAAAAAATTGTTAAAAGATGTATTGTCAGGTACAGTACCTGCTCTCAGAAACTGCTTTAGTTTTAAAAAATATTTTTTTTTTTAGTTTTAAACAATAGGCAGCTAAAAGAAACAATTACAGTCTTACCCTTGTGGCGTAGCATTTGAAATTGGGGATGTGGACAATTCCCTTATTTATTGAGTCCTCGTAGGCCTAGTTTAACAAAAACAGTATTAAATGCCATAAGTCCTCATCTATTGTATATTGCACCTGCATGGATAGTTAGGCTGAAACAATGGTCATAACGTGTTATAATTTTTAAAATATTTCACATGCACTCAGTTTTTAATAGTTAAAGGCATGTTCCTTTTTAATTTTGATTGCATAGACAATACTGCTGTCGTGATTGTTGAATAAATTTCATTTTAATAGTAGGCACTGTCCTTATCCGCAGGTGGACTTGCCACTAATTATCACTGGAAGGTCGGATGAAGGTTGCATTTCTTGGTAAAAGGACCTCAAAACATCAACATTGGTAGGATACTTGGGAATTTCGGCAAGTCCTACACTACACCCTGCGCAGTGCAAGTTGTGTGCATCATATATGTGCATATTCTGCTTCGCATCTGCATTACATCCCGTTCTCAGGTTGTTGCAGCTTTGAAAGTCGCGGTGCCATCCTCGATCTTATAGGCCCAGTGTAACTGACTGTTGATGATAAAGTTCGATAGAGTCGGTATAGCTGTGGCGCATTGATTGCCATTCCGTACAGTCAGCGATGTAAGTCAGGCTAGGTATTCTTCTTAAGAGGCTGGGGAAGTCTTGTAATGTGTTTTTCTGAAGATGGCAGCTGACCTATATAACTTAACGACTGTAACTCAAATTTAGTTTTGAATGAAGTGAGTTATTGAACCTTCATTTTGGAATTCATGCCTGACCGGTGACCGCAGTCATTGAACAGTACAGAGGTAGATTGGGACTGGCAATTAGGTGGAAGAGTTGAATAGTGTGTCAATGTTGTCAGTTGAGTTCAAAATGGCGGAATCACAGTTTTATTAGTACATACCAGACAGAAGAGCGTAGAAGGCGCCCTGGATTAAGAATCTGCTGTGGACCCGGCCATTAAACGACTTCAGGCAGCTGGGAGGCTAAACCCTACACATCACTATCACATCACTTCACTTTAGTTCACTTCACTTCACTTTAGTTCACTTCACTTCACTTCACTTTAGTTCACTTCACTTCACTTCACTTCACTTCCCCTCGGACCTATCTTAATCTTAAGCACTTGGCTTTAAACTAAACTATCGGATATCCAGCTGCCCGAAGAAGTCCATCCAGCCATCAGAGTCTCTTAATGGGCAACCACGACCAGTATCACTAATATGCCTGCAATGTTTATTTGGAACCATTGTTAAAAATGAAACATTTCAAAGTGGAAAAGTGAATGAATTTAAGCATGTAGGGGGATTTTGATGGTAATACACGAAGGGAGAAGTAATGCTATATTTCTGAGCCGCTAGTAGGAAGATGAATGGTACTGCAGCAATAGAAAAAGTTGGCATATAGGTATATTTATATGCAAGTTGGAAGTCAATTTTATTAAGCTCTCAGAGTAGCTAATGATAAAAAAGACGCCGAAATCCACTGTACAGACGCGAGTGGTTTCCCGGGGAGCAATTTGGCGTGAATGGCTTGATGAAGATGGAGGAATTGTAAGAATGGCGAGGGTCTGAGTGCTGAGTAGAAATAGTTGCATACCAACACTCCAGAACAAGAGCTTGTAAAAGTACTAAATGAACATGGCAGACATGCTACGTTCGTCGCTCTTCTTCTGCCTGCTGTTCTATATGTGCATCGTTCATCATTGCTTACACTCTTCTGCGAACGTTAGTCAACTATACAACTTGGCTGCCTTATTCCAAAAGTCCACTGCAAATTCCCAGTCGCATTCCTAACTAAAATTAAAGAACCGGTCCGAGTTTACTCGAACATGCATTCCAATTTATAAATAAGTAGATGGAGATAATGTGTAATTTCATAGTAAATAAAAATAAAAACTACCTATTCCGAGGTATGATTTTTTAAACCGATATGCCAAATTTCATCTGAATCCACAAAGTAGTTTGCCCGCAAATCGATTGACAGGCTGACAGAGCGACAGACAGACATTTCCTAAAAAACACCGTTGAAATCTCGGAGTCGAGAATTTCGAACATCACAAAGCTTTCTTTATACGACATACTACGTATAAATTAGAAAGCAACTAGCCGTTGAAGAACTTATAGGTCAGCAGCCATTCATTTTGCGAGGCAAAAACACGTTACAAGACTTCCCCAGCCTCTTAAGAAGAATACCTAGCCTGACATACATCACTGACTCTACGGAATGCGCCTAAGCTATACCGACTTTTATCGAAATTTATCATCAACAGACAGCTACTCTGGGCCTATAATCGAGGATGGCATAGCGGCTTTCAAAGCTGCTGCTACCTGAGGACGACATGTAATTCTGATGAGAAGCAGAATATGCGCATGTTTCTGAAGCACACAACTTGCACTGGGCAGGGCGTTGGGTAGGAATTCCCAAGTTTCCAACCAATGTTGATGTTTTGAGGCCCTTTTACCAAAAAAATGCAACATTCATACAACCTTCAAGTGATAATTAAGTAGCAATCCACCTGCGGAAAAGGACAGTACCTACTAAACAAATGAAATTTATCCAACAATCACGTCAGCAGTATTGTCTATGCAATCAAAATTAAAAAGGAACATGCCTTTAACTATGAAAAACTGAAATGTGAAATATTTTCTAAATTATAACACGTTAAGACCATTGTTTCAGGCTAACTACCCATGCAGGTGTATATTGATACAATAGATGGGAACAGGCCTGTCATACGGCTTTTCTATAACTAGGCCTACGAGCACTCAATAAATAAGTGAATATCCCCAATTTCAAATACTACGCCACAAGGTTAAGGCTGTAAGTGATGCTCAGTTACTTTTAACATAGCATTATTGTTAGAAACTAAAAAAAATATTTTTAAAAATTAAAGCAGTTATAGAGGATCTATTTTTTTTAAATCTAATCTTGTATGTTCAACGTTAAGTTATATTATGAGTTAAGAGATGAGAGCATGTTGCTCTGCAATTTATTAGAGTTAAGGAATTGGAATGTAACGTGATTGTAAAGTAATAGTATTTTTAAAGGTTAATCGCATACAGACAATTTAATGAATGTATCCGATCTTTAGTCGCCTCGCTAGGTTATTACCCGTGTTGAGCTGCGACACGTCTCCGATCGCATGGCGTGTAAAGACTCGCACAAGTGCAAGCACGTTACCACCTGGCCATCGAAGTCGATGACATGAACCTATGATTACTGTATTACATAACAGTTGTGACATAGTATGCAGTATTGTGGTTAGTATTTACTGCTAAGAGTGTGTGAACTCTATGTAGGTTTGAGAGGAAGGGATGTCTAGAGGTACCTAGCACGTCACAGGAGAATAGGAGTTCCTAGAACTGTTGAAGAGTGAACAATACAAAAGAACGGGGCTTACAGATATGAGAATTGTAATTATTCGGACCTTGCTTCACAGTTACTCGTGAAGAAAAGTATTGTTCTGGCAAGTGAACGTAACGCGGTGATGTGTAACAACGTATCGGTTGTGGTATAGTATGTAGTAGGTATTGTGTTGAGTGTTTATCGACCATTTTTTTATAATATTATGCTGCCACTTAATTGGATTAAATAAATAAATAAAAATAAATAAATAAACGTTTATTTGCAAACAGACAAAGTCCAATAATATGCAAATTAAAAATTGAACAATATAGCCTAAATATTATTTTTTGGTCTATTGGTTGCCCACTATTCCGATTCGGAAATATTGTCAACAAAACCGCGACTGTTGACGTCTTGTCCCAGAGTGGATGTGCAATGTTTAGTGGGAAGGCTTTGGAGGCATAGGCTAAGACCCCCTCCTTTGCCGAAACCAATTTTTATGGTTACAAGGCTTTTAGGCATCAGGGCGACAATACCAAAGTTCCTTACAATTAATCGTTCCTCTTCCCCTAACTTGAGACCCATTACATAAAAGTCAGGGAAAATGAAAACGTTGGATTTTTTCAAAATAAGAGAAAATTCCACTTTTCTATGGTCTAATGAGTCTAAGCAGTATGGCATCCGGAGAGACTGTAATGAAAATTAAAAAAAAAAATTACAACCCCAGGCGAACTGGGGCGCGCCGGGGTCTAACTGTTGGAAGATAATTCAAATCATTCCACCATTCCCACTGACCTCTACCGGAGAGCAGCCTCTCCAGCTCGGTGCAGCGGCTCCTACGGGGTGGCAGCGGGGCAGGCGGCGAGGTGGGATGCGGGGCAGGCGGCGAGGTGGGGTGCGGGGCAGGCGGCGAGGTGGGATGCGGGGCAGGCGGCGAGGTGGGTTGCGGGCCAGGCAGTGAGGTGGACAGCTGGGCAGGCGGCGAGGTGGGCAGCTGGGCAGGCGGCGAGGTGGAACTAAAATCCGAAAACCAAGACGAGTGCCACGAGATGGAGGCGGCGCACTCGTCCTGATCGTCGTCGTCATCATCCCTGAAACCACAAAAATACCAATATTAATATTAAGTGGAAAATTCCCCCTTTTTCGTTTTTTAAGCCATGTTATGCATCGATTCAAATTTGGCAATAGATACTAGATACCTTACAATGTGTGTGGCCAGCAGTGGAGTGCCATAAATTAGGAGAAAAGTCTGTCTAATCTTTGTAGTCCTCGTGGAAAACACGAAGTCAAATCAAATGGGCAGATTGGGCCTACACATTAAGCCTGGCTCAAGCTGTTTGCTGATGAGCAGATAATGACGGCCACTTTGGATGCAGCCATGGAAGGCATTGTTATCAAACAATCGGCCTTATGCGATTGACACTGGGATGATTGCTACATCAGTACAACTGCAGTCGTTATTAATTAACATAAGTGCAGCAGGCAGAACTGCGGACATCTTAATTAAGATGGAAAAGACCCAAGCGATGGCTGTCGGTAACTGTGCGCAGATAGGTAAATCTAAATATTGTTCCGGATGGTGCGCCTGTTGTAGTACAATAAGAAAAAATGCCTATGATTTGATTTGATTTGAAACCAACCTATTTTGGGATGGCCAATGACAACTGCAAGCTTCCTATTAAACGGTCGGCGCCATGACAATCTGTCGTGTTTTTCTTCTACCCGTGTCTCGATCCTCGAAACGTTTTCCAGTTAATAATTCATTAATCTACTGTACTTGACTACGCCAGTAGGTACCGCAAAATCGTACGCCAAAGCTACCTTGTTTAAATTCACAAGCCTACATAGTACATAGTTTTCTATTGTAATAGACCACGCCGGAGCTATGAATCTTATACAAGCTGCATCGAATAAACGTGATTGACACTATGACGAAATAATATATACTATATATTGTTGCTGACGGGTGACTTACCTTGGCGAGAGGTCGAGCAGGTAGCGACGGAAGATAGGCCGTTGAGGACAGAATCTGTGGAAAGTTTATTTGTTGTAAATTATGGCGAACTATGACATTCCGATTGATAGCTCAGTTGCTATGTACCATTTGTATTACACCTTGTTTGAGGGATGCAACAACAGACAGTTTCCAGCAGGGGGCAACTAAAAAACCGTAAATTCTGCCTACTGCAGAATTTCTAATAATATTATTAATAATTAGCACCAACCATTCCCTACAATTACAACGAGACCGTTGACAGGAATTTTTCGGAGGGGGAGGGGTTCATAAACAAAGTTTCTTATTAGAATACATGGAATATGGCCTACATTGCATTGTTATTTTGTTAAACCCAAAGAGTACAATAAATAAACAGTTAAAAGTAATTTAGTTTTAGACTTAAAAGGGGGGGGGGGTTATAGGCAATTTTATTATGTTTCAATTGAGGTAAATTGTTTTCCAGCTGGGTGCTATGTACCTCCAGCCCCCTTCTGTTGTTGCGTCACTAACTACCATTAAGGTTGAGTGAGTGGTTGACAATTTCTGCTTTCCTGTTTGTCCTTGTTTGCAAACGTTCCCAACTCACGAACCTCAACATGTGCATATTTCTCCTAGGTCCTACTGTAAGAGAGCAAGCAGGAGCTGCAAATCTCAAAAGTAGGCGAACATTTTTTTTAATACATAACAAAACTGTTGACTAACCTACATTGTAACGTTGCCGAGGGGTGACTTAATGCAGTTTTACAAGTTACTGGGAAACCGAGCAGTAGCCGAATTAAGCTGTTTGCACAACAGGGAATTAATTAAAAATAAGAAATGTCTACTGAGCTTGTCGAAAATATCGTAAAGAAGCTTTCCCCATGGTTTTCAACAACTTATATTCAGGCTCCTGCAGACAGTCCCAGCAAGCGCAGCATCTTTTTGTGAGCGGTCATTCTTATGTCTAATTTAAAACCTACACCAGGAACACTATATTGGTCAAAATCAGTTGTCATCTCTTGCTTGCTGTTATGGAGATCGAGCGACAAATCAATATTGGTATCGAAAAAGTAATTGACGGTTTCAGTTTGGGAGAAAACCGTAGGATTCACTTTAAGTAAAAGGTATGTCCTAACGTATTTCATTACTCTGGCTGTATTAGTAGGGGAGCCCATGATGCTAAATGGGGATTTACTCGAGCGTCATAGAGACCTGTTGGGTTTCAAAGCTTAGGTGTTAAAAAGAAGAAAATGTTATATAAAGTATACTTCTTCAGCGGTGGAGTAAGCGGCTATCGATTTTCAAAAATGTAAAAAAAAACTGCTACGTGGACATACTCGAGCGCGTCAGATATTGATAGCGTACATGCCCTACGTATTTTTAATAATGTGCGTATGTTAATCTGACCGTTTGCATGGTGGGGGTGGTCATACGTAAGGGTTAAAAATGAAGAAAAAAAAAATTTAATCGGGCGCGTCAGATTTTTTTAGGGGATGTTAAGTGAACCTATAAGAAGCCCACATTCAATAATCTGACGATAAGGATGTGATGCAAGGTAGTGGCAATTATTTGAATTTGCAAAAAAAAAAGTACCATTTTGAAATGCTCGAGCGCGTCAGATTAAGACATATATGGTTCGTCTTTATGTCCTGGACGGGTTGCTTAATAATCTGACGATTATCTGGAGGGATTTGCTTAATCTGACAATTTTTGTGCAATAGAACAATAGATTTTTTAAACCCGCTGAACTTAATAAATTGAAAAAGGCATTTAATATTAAATATAATATTATATCATAGTAATATTATTAATATTAAATAGTAAGTTTTTATAAACTTTAGTTCACGTAGCGTTAAATATTAAAATAGCAAATAAGTCAAAACGTTGTAAATAATAACAGGGTGTCATGGCAACAGTGCCAACAGTAAGGAGGCAAAGATGTTAAAAAATAAACTGGACACAAAGCTTTATTTTTAATCTAGTGTGCTAAGCATAGGGGGTTTTTATTTGTATATAACAAGTGTCTCCACCACAGGGGCCCTCAAGCGGCTCCTACACTTGCGCCTGCCGCGGGCGGCAGCTCGGCCTTCGGCCTCGCGGTCACTTCTCATGGGCACTGATCATGGTGGGTATCGTCATGGGTTTCGTATGAATTCTCCTGCCGAGGGCTTTCCAATGAGGTATCACACATTATTCTATCATGGATGGGACGGGAGTTTTGAGTTGAAGAAGGAAGAAGAATTGAAAAAGGCGTGTTTGGGGGGGGGGGAGGACGGTTATTGGCTATAGTTGCCACTTTTTATTAAGAAATCACATGGGGGTGAACATGGAACGCAGTGAAAGTTTACTTAAATACGAAGGAGAACCGTAGGAAACTCGGACACACGCAGCTCGGCCCTTCGGGCCTCGCCGTCACTGCTTCTGTAAATTAAGTATTGTGGTGGGTGTCATGGATGTCAAATCAATCGTCGAGTAGAGAGCTGTCCAATGAGGCATCACACATCATGCTAACATGAATGGAACGATAGTTAAGAATTAAAGAAGGAAGAGGAATGGAAAAAAGGCGAGTTTGTGAGAGGGAGGAGGGTGGATGTTGGAAAAAATTTTAAATACTCGTTTCAAACCCTCATTTTAATTGCTTTTATGGACATGTAAGCCATTCATGTCCATTACAAATTTTGGCTGTGGAATTGTTTTTCTTCTGTTTTTCGGTCTTATTACACCTAATTGGATATTAATTAATTTTACACTCATGAAACCAATATAGGTTGCTATAAAATTCTTAGCAATGCCAATGATACTATGCCAAGCTTTCAAAATCAGTATCCTGGGATGAAATGGCTGAAAAAATAATAATACCGTATGTAAAAAATATGTAAAATAGGTCATTTGCTGCATTGAAACAGCACTAAGAATAGATATTGTATATGGGCCGATTTGATTTTTTAGATACCCTACGGTATGAAATAAAATATTATGTCATATAAATCTACAAAACACAACATAAACCACGGGTAAATAAAAATTGAAATGAAACGGGATATTTCCCCGACTTTTCCTTTAACTTTTGTGTTTCGACCGAATTTTAAGGGGTTAGGGGGTTACGGACGATAGTTTGACGTGACAACGCCTAAATTAACTTAAATTTAATTAACTAATTAACTTAAATAATATATGGCTGGAAAGAGAAAGAAACGTGGAAAAGCCCGTAAAAGCCTTTAAGTAATTTTAATTTTTTATATATAGGTAGACAATAACGCGGCCGAAAGAGGCCTTTTTTGAGGAAAATCGTGCGCACCCCATGGCGTTTTACACCCTCAAAGCCAAAACACTTGCTTGATTACCAAAAAGCATATCATGGCATGAAAGAGGAAGAATGGACGAAGACATAAGTATAATTTAAATTATTAAGATAGGTCTTCCACATCAAAAAATTGCTTTAAACCCGCCCACGCAATTCAAATGGGATTGCCGGAAGTGCGTCACTTGGTGTTCCACTCCCGTTTAAGGGGTGAAGGTATGAATTTGAAAATATGTGTTTGTACTCGTTTGAAACCATAATTAAAACTGCTTCTAATGAGACATAAAAAATTAATTTCGGTTGAAAATTGCAGGCTGTGGAATTGAATATCAATTTTTTCGTCAATATGCACCGAAATTGAATATTAATTAATTTTACGGTCATAAAAGCAGTATTCTTGGCTTTAATTAGCCTAACTTTGCTAAAAATACTATAATATACATTAAGCCATAGTATCTGTTAGTTACTCCTGGGACTTAGAGGTGAAAAAAAATTATTTTGCCGAGAAACCGGAAAATATTCATTTATCTATCACATAGCTGCATTGAAACAGCTTGAAGAATACGTATTGTATGTGGTGGTTTTAAAATTTTTTTGATTTAATACAGTACATGTTAAAGTAATTCGTGATAAAAACATCTACAAAATGCAACATAAGCCACGGAGTAAATAAATACCAAAATCGAACGGGAGATTTCCCCGACCTTTTCATGAAATTTTGTGTTTTGACCGAATTTTCAGGGGGAATGGGGTTGAAAGTAGTTTTATGTTTGTATTTGTTTAAAACCTGTATTAAAGCCGCTTATAATGAGGCAATAACCGTGTAGCCCTAAGTTGGATATTACAGGCTGAACCATTTTTTAACTCTTTTTTCGTCTATATACACAGAAATTGAACATTAATAATTTTTACGGTTTCAAAAGCAAAATAGGTGGCCTAAATTAGCTTGACATTGCTATAGATACTATAGTTAACAATAAGCAACAGTTTCCGTTGGTTATTCTAGGGAAAAAAGGGTGCAAAAAAATTAATGTGTCGAGAATACAGAAAATAGTCATTTATCTATTGAAATTGAAATAGCTCGAAGAATACCTAGTGTATTCGGGGTTATTTGACTTTTTCGGTTAGCTTATTGTATAAGCTAAGATAATAAAAGATAAAAACGTCGACTAAACGCAACATAAACCATAGAGTATGTAAATCAACGAAGGTGGACATGAAACATGCCTTAAAAATTAACAAATTTTCGAAATTTTGGGTTCTTAAATTGGGAAAATATGTTGATAGTGTACCATAGTTAAGTTACATTAAACCGGTGCAGTGGCATAATGTGTGATAACTTTTATCCATATAAAATACATATTATAGAAATAGGAAGCAAAAGATTGGCCATTTTTAACGTGAAACTTGAAGATATGCACACTGCAACCGAAATGGTAGGTCTGAATTGGATGATTTGTTGATAACTTGTTTACATTAGTAAACAACATGCGAAACTGCAAATTTAAAAAACATTTTCACCCCTAAAATAAGGGTAAATTTTTTTGAAATGATCGAAAACGGGAATAATTTTGAGAATATCGCGTGAAATTTCGTGTTTGACCCGATTTTAAAAGGGAAGGGGGGACAATGGAACCACCCCTTGTAAACTCGGGTGAAAGCCCTATTTATACTGCCTTCAACGACATATTAGACATTCTCGCATATTGATAACTGCAGACTGTGCAAAATTTGTAACTGCAGAAACGGGTGAATTCCAATGAGTTTTTCGTAAAATTTTGTGTATCGACCCAAATTTCAGGGGGAAGGAGGTTCATAGTAGTTATGTGTTTGTATTCGTTTAAAAGCTGTATTTGTGCTGCTTATAGTGAAGCAATAAGCGTTGGCCTAAGTTGGACATTACATACTGTATAATTTTTTTAACTATTTTTCCCTCTTTATACACCTAAATTGAAAATTAATCAATTTTACGGTTTTGAAAGCAAAATAGGTGACTTTCATCAGCTTGACGTTACCACAGATACCATAGTATACATTGAGTAAGAGTTTCCGTTAGTAATTCATGGGATTTATGGGTGCCAAAATATTAATATGCCGAGAATACAGAAAATAGTCATTAATCTATCACATGGCGGCATTGAAATGGCTCGAAGAATACGTAATGTCTTTGGGGTTATTGGACCTTTTAATGTAGCCTATATTATAACATAAGATATTAGAAGATAAAAAGGTCTAATAATCGCAACATAAACCATAGAATATACGTAAACCACCGAAAGTGGAAATGAAACATGCCTTAAAAATACACATATATTTGATATTTTGGGTTCTTAAATTGGGAAATTATGTTGATATTGTACGTTAATTGTATGAATCACCTACAGTAGTTTAATGTGTGATAATTTTTATCCATATAAAATAAATATTATAGAAATAGGAAGCAAAATATGGGCCATTTTTAACGTGAAACATTATGCAATAGCTTTTGTTAGTCATTTGTGGGATTTAAGGCTGCAAAAAAATTGATCTGCCGAGAAACCGGAAAATAGTCATTATCCTATTATATAGATAGCGGCATTGAAATAGCTCGAAGAATGCATATTGTATGTGGGCCTATTTGACCTTTTTAGATTGTCAATGGTATTTGCCAAAATTATGTGTGACATAGACACCTACGAAATACAACATAAACCATGGAGTAAATAATAAATAAAATCAAATATGATATTTCCCCGACTTTTTCTTGAAATTTTGTTCTTTGGTCGAATATTCAGGGGGTAGGGGGTTGATGGATGTTATGTGTTTGTATTCGTTTCAAACCTGTATTTGGGCCGTTTATAATTAGCGAATAACAGTCGGCTTAACTTCTTTATTGCAGACTGTATAATGTTTTGTCTATTTATTCGTGTTAATACGTCTAAATTGAATATTAATTATTTTTACGTGTTTGAAAGTAGGAAAGATGACTTGAAACAACTCAACGTTGCTACAGATATTATGTCAAACATTATGCAATAGCTTTTGTTAGTAATTTGTGGGATTTATGGCTGCAAAAAAATTAATCTGCCGACGAGAAACCGGGAAAACTTTATTATTCTATTATATAGATAACGGAATTTAAATAGCTCGAAGAATGCATATTATTGTATATGGGCCTATTTGACCTTTTTAGATTGTCACAACGGTATGGGCTAAAATAATGTGTGATAAAATATCTACATAACACAACATTATTATTAAATTATTTTATTATTATTAAATTATGTGTGACATAGACACCTACGAAATACAACATAAACCACGGAGTAAATAACAACTAGAATCAAATATGATAATTCCCTGACTTTTTCTTGAAATTTTGTTTTATGGTCGAATTTTCAGGGGGAAGGGGGTTGATGGATGTTATGTGTTTATATTCGTTTCAAGCCTTTATTGGGCCGTTTATAATTAGTGAATACCTGTCGGCTTAACTTCTTTATTGCAGACATTATAAATTTTTTTTGTCTATTTATTCGTGTTAATACGTCTAAATTGAATATTAATTAATTTTACGGACTTGAAAACAATGTGGGTGGCTTATATTACCTTAACATTGCTACATATACTATATCAAACACATTAAGCAATAGCTTTCGTTGGTAATTCCTGGTAATTGTGGGTGCAAAAAAATTAATATGCCGAGAATACGGAAAATAGGCATTTATCTATCACTTGACGGGATTGAAATAGCTCGAAGAATACGTAGTGTATTTGGGTTTATTTGACCTTATTAGATAGCCTATAGTATAAGATAAGATAATAAAAGATAAAAACGTCTACTAAACGCAACATAAACCATAGAGTATGTAAACCACCGAAAGTGGACATGGAACATGCCATCAAAATACACATATATTCGAAAATTTGGGTTCTTAAATTGGGAAAATATGTTGATAATGTACGATAATTACATTAAGCCGGTACAGTAGTATAATCTGTGATACATTTTTACCATATAAAAGAAATATTATAGAAATAGGAAGCAAAACATAGGCCATTTTTAACGTGAAACATGAAGATATGCGCACTTTAGCCAAAATGGTAGGCCTAAATTGGAAGATTTGTTGATTTATTGTTTACATTTGTAAGCAGTATGTGAATCTGCAAATTTACGATACATTTCGACCACGAAAAAGAAGGTAGATTTTTCGAAATTATCGAAAATGAGAATATTTTCAGTAATTTAGTGGAAAATTTCGTGTTTGACCCGATTTTAAAGGGGGAGGGGGATGATGAAAACATCCCTTGTATACTCCCTTGAAAGCATCATTCATACTGCATTTAGCGACATATTAAACATCCTCGCGTATTGAAAACTGCAGACTGTGGAATTTTTGTAACTGCAGAAACGGGAGAATTCCTTGAGTTTTTATGTGTCTCGACCGAAATGTTAGGGGGAAGGGGGGAGGAGGAAGTCATGTGTTTGTATTTGTTTAAAAGCTGTATTTGCGCCACTTATAATGAAGCAATAATTGTTGGTCTTACTTGGATATTTCAGACTATATAATTTTTTTATCTCTTTTATAGTTTTAATACACCATAATTGAATATTACTTAATTTTACGGTATTGAAAGCACTGTGGGTGGCTGAAATTACCTAAACATTGCTAAAGATACTATAGTCAACATTAAGCTAATGCTTCCGTAGGTAAATCCTGGTTAGAAAACATTTTCACCCCTAAAATAAGGGTAGATTTTTCGAAATGATCGAAAACGGGAATAATTTTGAGAATATCGCGTGAAATTTCGTGTTTGACCCGATTTTAAAGGGGGAGGGGGGATTTAGCGACACATTAACTATTCATGTCGGTTCAAAATTGCAGGCTGTGGAATTTTTTATCTCTAAGCATGCACAGCCGGGTATACCCTTTTCCCGCATGTAGGCCTCTTGCACACCCCCCTTACATACCTAGCTGTGGGGAAACTGGTAGACTGACAGCAAAACAGGTTACACAGTTGTAAAGAGCAAGGATAGTGGAAAGAGGCAAAGTGGTTTTAATTTTTTCCAATCAATTTTTTCTCCGCGAAAATCGCCCCCGAAAAACGCGTTTTTTCGTCGAAAACGGGCATTTTTTCGCATTTTTGCCCTTTTTCACTTTCCTAATTATCTGGAAGCCGTCAGATTTTACATAGGTATGAGACCTGGGGGGAAAGTTGGGGAAAGATTCACCGAATAGCGCTACGAAGCCATTTCCAATTTTGGCCCGATTGGGATGATTCTATTTTTCCCCCACTCGACTTGGATGTATCTAACTTGTAAGTCCATTTGTCGGGCGGCTGCGCCCTCGCTTGGATTGATCAGTGAGTGGTCGTAGGTGGGTTCTATAGAGTTGCACGGCGTCATGGCAACAGAAATCATAGTGGGTAGACGAGTATATTATAGGCATGACACAGCTGCCAGCATTAAACTTTCTCGAAGAATCTTTGTTACTTCGGCTTGTGGAAATCGTCAGATTATATATTTTTCGTTATCCCTGAATTATTTCCTTTCGAAAAAAAAATAATTTAGTCACGCTCGAGAATGCCGAGGTGACGTTTTTTTTTACAACTTTGTAGACCCCTCCTTTCTTTATGTCACTACGAAATTGTCAGATTAGTGAAATATACACTTTTTAGCATGTAATTAACTCACCCACCATCCCTTAATCTGACGCGCTCGAGAATATCCGATGATCAATTTTTTTTTACTAATCTGATCCTTTATTCTTGACGGCCGGCCATACATACGGGGCTCATATTTGGTGGAGGCAATTAACAGGTTCAAGGTATTCTCCCGTATCTTAATCTGCCGCGCTCGAGTAAATCCACAAATCCCCGCTTGGGCTCCCCTACTATATAGGCTAAATAAAAAAAAATTGAATTGACAGGTAGGTACAATTTCCGACGAGTTCTCTCACGCGGGTGCAATAAAGCATAAATTATGTGTTTTAAAGATAACACTTAATTTTATTTTATTAAGCTTATTTTGTTTTACTAAAACAACCCTTTCATTATCTTCTACTTGATTCTTGGTTTCTACCTTGCCTACATTTCTAATTCTATTCCAATTCTATCTATGGTCGGATCTTAGATCTTCTAGTGTGTAGAGACCTGCACAAGTATACCAGAACGCTACCACCATGCCATCGAACCCATTGACTCTGCGGCCTTTGCGCTAATGCTGTCTTTGTGTGACCCAAGCCAGTGGATGTCCATGGATGGGGCAATGCGTGGGGAAGTGGCCGTCCCTCGTTTGTGTGGACACAGAACCTTTGTAAAGAATTTAATTTATATAGGGTTCAGTCTCAAACCTGGACCTACCGGTTCATGGTTGAGTTCACACTGGAGTCGCAAAATTTGTCTCAAAAGCTACCAAAATTAATTTAAAATTGACACCATGTTGACGGCATTGGCGGAAAATCTGAAAATCTCAAATGGTCTGGGGGGGGGGGGGGGGCTAAGCGCCAAAAAAAATTTTTTTTTAAAAGCAGTAAATCTGTAAATTTTCCAGAAGCCTCGCCCTTCACCCCTACTTCTCATTAAAACAAAAAAATAAAAATGTCCTGTCAAGTTCACGAAAGATTATAATAGCAATGCTCAGTGGCGTAACCAGGGCCGGCCCGTGGGTTCGCGAGGCCAGGAGCGAGATTCTGCGCGAGGGCCCCCCAAGGACGGGTCCAGGACAGATTTTCTGGGGGGGGGGGCATTCCGGGAAAAGTGGGTGTAGCCTACCAAGCCAAATTAATTTTTACCGATTGTGCAATTGGAGTGTTTGTTAGCAAAACAAGGCCCATTAATTTACAGTGCCTTACTTGAATAACCCATGCGCCTGATGCAGAGAGATACCAATGGGGCGTCCGGGGGTGTCCCCGAGGAAAAATCTAAAATATAAGGGCAAAATAGTGGGGTTTTACGCATTTTAACAGCAGTAATAATGCTTATTCATATTTTGGAATCAGGGGGGCCAGGGGTCTCCCCCGGAGGAAAAATTTGAAAATATAAGGCCAAAATAATGGGGTTTTCTGCATTTTAACATCAGTAATAATGCAGCAATAATGCTTATTCATATTGCACGATCCAGGGGGTCTCCCCCGGAGGAAAAATATGAAAATATAATGGAAAAATAGTGGGGTTTTACGCATTTTAACAGCAGTGAACGATAGGGTTTCGAAGGGGGGGGGGGAAACGTCATACATACAGCTTAAAATTAATGACCTTTGTGAGAACTTGGAAAATAGTCCTCCGTTTGTCGGCTACTTTGTTTGTTTACATTCGGTACTTCGATTTGATGTTGGTAGAAAGAAAAATAAAGATGACGATTTAATAAAATATATAAGTTTGATTTTTTAGTAATTATATGATTAAATAACCTGCGTTTTAACATTTTGGCGACCGTGACAGGACAGTGAGTTTCTAAGCAATATTTCATATACATTAGCAGGGAAGATACACGAAGGACGATACCACCACAGCACATTTGGCTACGATATTCCGATTAAGGAAGATGGAAATTATGTAATGGCTTTAAAATTTTGTGAAGTATATTTCATTCACCCAATATGAAAGTTTTTGATGATGATATTGATTATGATGATGATGATCATGATAATGAAGAAGAAGATGATGATGAAGTGGACCGTATTAACTACTTGCATAATGTAAGGGTTGATTTGAAGAACAGATTTCAAAGGGAATACATCGGTGTTTTGAGTTCCCGATCTAGAGCTTCACGGGGGGTGGTTAAAAATTGGAGATGTTGTGCTTGTGTGCCCAGATGGGGGAAGAGGGTTTGTAAATTGCGTTTGCAAGGAAGTAGACTTGATTTGATCAAGTCTAAGGGGGAGTATGTGAGAACTTGGAAAATAGTCCTCCGTTTGTCGGCTACTTTGTTTGTTTACATTCGGTAATTCGATCTGATGTTGGTAGAAAGAAAAATAAAGATGACGATTTAATAAAATATAAGTTTGATTTTTAGTAATTATATGATTAAATAACCTGCGTTTTAACACCTTAGTGTCCTTTGCGAAGGAGCCAGAGGGTTTAGGGGCCCTGAAAGGGGGGGGGGCGAAAACAGACCTGAAATAGTTTTATTTTACGCATTTCGATAGCAGTACCTTAGAGATTTTACAGGCAATTAATGCAATTGCGACCAAGGGGGGCCAGGGAGTCTTCCCCGTGTGAAAATTTTAGAAAAATATGCCTGAAATAGTGGAGTTTTAAGCATTTTGAGTACAGTAACAATTGGATTTTAGACGCAACAAATATAACTGATTGGCAATTGGCCGCAGTGCCGGTCTCCTCCGGGTGAAATTTCTTTAAAATGTGGCTTGTAATAGTGGGATTGTACGCATTTTGATAGTAGTAACGTAGAAAATAGCTGGACAAGGGGGCCCGGGGGTCTCTCGCGAGTGAAATTTTTTGAAAATTATCCCTGAAATATTGGGGTTTTACGCGTTTTTAGAGCAGTAACAGTTAGAAGAATATACTCTAAACAATGGGGGCCCGGAGAATTTCTTCGAGATAATTGGCTAGATTTTACAGACGAAGATTTTGTTAAGACTTGAGTTATTATAATTTTTTCATAAATACATCCAACATAGCGACTTCCTCTAAAAGAATTCGGACTTTATTCGCTTAATAGATGGGACAATACATATAAATTTTATAGTTACTTAGGATGCTAGGGGGGCAGGGACAGACCTGGGGGGCTTGGGGGGGCTAGGCCAGACCTGGGGGGCTGGGGGGGCTAGGCCAGACCTGGGGGGCTGGGGGGGCTAGGCCAGAGCTGGGGGGGCTAGGCCAGAGCTGGGGGGGGCCATGCCCCCCCCCCCCAGGACCTCCATTTTCCGCCCATGGTTGTCGGACGCAAATATTCCTTTGGATTTTAATTTACAAATTTTTTTATGATCGGTAAATTGTAAATATTAGTATATTTCTAAGCACTTGCCGTTTTGGTGTCGACCCCATCCCCGCCGGTGACGCCGCTCTCTTGCTGCGGGGTGGGGTCTCCTGTCCCTCCATCACGCCTTCGGGGCTGTCATCAGGCAGATGTTGCTCAACCCATTCGCCGTCGGGGTTGGGTGTCGGATTGGTGGTGGAGATGGTGTTGGTAGTGGCGGTGGTGGTAGTGGAGGTGGCGGTGGTGGTAGTGGAGGTGGCGGTGGTGGTGGTAGCGGCGGCGGTGGGTGGTTGTCGTCGTGGGCATCGGGGGGGTGCCACTTCCCCCCTCGAATAGGGTGTATCCCGTCTGAAACAGCAACAAATTAAAATAGGGTACCTGGGCAAATTTAAAGATGCTATTATGAGTGGAATATGTTATGAGTGAATAAGAGTAATGAGTGAAATTGATAAATTTTAGTTTAATTTAAAGTTATTAGTATTAAGGGGAGCCCAGCACGGGAGAAATCCTTTGGGCCGACCCTACTTCATTATGTATATTACTAATTTAAGAATTATTGGAAATTAACAAATTCAAAAATACAAATTTGTAACCTACCTTGTTCGGCCGAGCCGACTGGGGGCAGGAGCTCCTCCCCACATAGAGCTGGCTCCATCTAAAAGCAATTGCAACTCTCGGTTCATTTTTATTTTTTTTTTTAGTCTGTCTCTTTCAACGGTAAAAATCGTTATGAGAGAATAACATTTTGTTTAGAAAGAACAAGGTGGGCCAAGTGAAGTGTTTTTCGTTTTATTCGTTCTTGTCATTCTGTCACTTGCAATATGTTGCTACGCAGGCCTATTTCCGTGGTACTTGACAATTTGATGATTATAGCTTTCCAATTAATAGGTAGCATAAGGAAAGCTTTGTGATGGTCGAAATTTTCAATTCCGAGATTTCAACGGAATTACGTTTTGACGCCTGTCTGTCGCTCTGTCATTTCATCGATTTCCAGGCAACTACTCGGTCGATTTTTATTTAATTTTGCATGTAGGTTCACAAATATCATATCTCGAGACCATTTATTGTTTTACATTGGGCTAACTCGATTTGGGGGGGGGGTTATTCTAAAAAAACTCCAAAAAAACGTCGAAAAAATTATTTCTCAAAAACGATTCCTTTTGAATTCACATGCATTGTAGTCGTTATTAATGTTGACAGAGTTGAAGTTGAAGCAGAGGGGGCATTCGGGTGACTCGGCGATACCTATTCTATGCAGGTGGCTCTGGAGGTAGTCATTCCCTGTGGCCATTAGGAACGCTGCCACAGCGATGTCCCGGCGCAAGTTGCTGGGGATGGTTTTTGCTAGGAGCGGATCCCATCGTTTGACAGCTGCTCTTACTTTCCAGACATCTCTGGTCGCGTTCTTGGCATTTGCTTGAATTAGTCTGCAAGTGGTGGGGAAGATGAGGGGATGCAGAGGTTGCGGTAGTAGGCACCCCGCCTTTGCTAGTTTGTCAGCCCCCTCGTTCCCACGGATGTCAGTGGCCAGGGACCCATTGTAGGTGGATATCTGACACGGTTTGTAGCTCCAGGAGTCTAGACTGACACTGCCTTAACGTGCGTCCAAATGGGCGTACGTCCAAGTCCAAGCTAAAAAACATACGATCAGTCCACCAGCTGTTGTCTTCCGGTTCTGTGTTTGTATACGTGTACATTAATATTAAGGATGAATTGCAACTACTGTACGCTGCAGCAGTTTGTATATACATTAAAAAAAGAAGAAACCAAAAAAGAAGTGGCAGAATGGTTGGCTTTCAAGAAGGAGGGATATCAGTCACTTGAATTTGATAAAACAACTCACTTTGGAGCCTTCTGACTGGAATAATTACCTCAGAAACAGCCAACAGCCATTTCACCGCAAGCATTGGGGCACATAATACCAGAGACATGCATGCAAATTTTGCGGTTCCTTCAAGATTACATGAAGGTAAATATGCCTCCTGCTGATTAAGGTATTAATGTGTGAGAATGCAAATTAATTTTTAGCAGGTAGGTCCTACAAGTTGAAATTGAAAATTTTAAGGGTCCGCAGAACCAACTGTCTGTGAAATTTACCCTAAGGACCACCCACCTGGGCACGTCACTCGTCACACGTCAATCGGCAGTTGGTCGTGCGGGGCCTATAGCACAATTATTTTCATAAAAGTTATGAATGAGATATTTAGCCTCAAGGCTGAACCATATACCCGCGACCTTGGGGCACACATTGCACTCTTCAAAATTCAATATCAGAAAAATTAGCAATTTTGAAGATATTATTTTTGTGGCAATGGTTAGAGTAAACATGTATCTTTACACGCCCAGAATTTTTATTTGTGGTTGTACAGTGATTCATAGCAGAAGGTTGGTAGCTAGTAGGTTGGCTTAGTAATAGAACAAAAAGTCAAAATTTATTTTATTTCTTTATTTTATTTTAAAAAATCACCCCAAATCCTCACAACGGTATTCATCATCCATTGCCTCTTCATAAGCTTGCATTACTTTATTAACCGAGCCTGATGAAGTGTCATGAGAAGAAGTGAGAGGGGGAGGTGGGGGATAATTATCGGTTACTATCCTACTAGTAACGTTAAGGATGCGAAGTTCGGCAAAAAAAAGCACGTCACTTATCATTTTCTGACAGAAAGGAACCATTTCAATCGCTCGAAGTTTTGCCTCATGTCTATTCTTCAATTTTGCAACTGCGGTTTGGCCACCAGTTACATCCAACCTCTTAGATATTTTTTCCAAAACCAAGTGAGCTTTTGTTGCTGGTCTTTTGAATTGCTTCGACGATGACGTAGAATATACACTCGCTGGGCTCGATACACTTTGTTCTGAATCGATGGAATCGCTTGCCTGGAACAATTATATCTCTGTTTAATAACAAATCGCAGAGCAGTGTACTTACGAGATTCTAAATTACAACTTTATTATTTTCAGAGTCCTAGTACAGAGCAAGAATGGAGGGAAGTTGCTGAGCAATTCGAAAAAATGTGGAATTTTCCGCATTGTCTTGGTGCTTGGGATGGGAAGCACATCAGAATAACTCCACCTCCCGGAAGCGGGTCTTACTTTTACAATTACAAACACTTCCATTCTATTGTACTCATGGCTTGCGTTAATGCCGACTACGAGTTTATCTGGGTGGATGTCGGTACAAATGGTCGCAGATCAGATGGCGGAGTTATAAGAAATACCGAGTACTTCAAGAAACATGAAAATCATCAACTGAACCTGCCTCCTCCGCAATTTCTATCAGATGGCATGACCCAAGTGCCATATGTTTTTATTGGGGATGAAGCGTTTGCTTTAAGCCAACAAAATTTGAACACACAGCGTCGAATTTTTAACTACCGCTTATCCAGGGCAAGAAGAATTGTTGAAAATGTTTTTGGAATTTTGGCCAGCAGGTTTCGAATACTTCATACAAGCATTAACTTGTCATTAGAGCGGATCGACATTGTCGTTCTTACATGTTGTATTCTACATAACTTTCTCAGAAGAAATTGTATAGTACAAACTCATACAACGTAAAAGACACTGGTGAGGAAAATGAAGAGTATAATTTACAACCCAGCCTTCAGTGCACTTTATCGAGAAATGCAAGTATGTCAGCAAAGCTTGTGCGCGAAAAGTTTGCAGAATATTTCGTTGGGGAAGGGCAAGTGGACTGGCAAGACGCAAAAATAGGGCTATGACAGGGACGTCGTCATTTGTTGCGTCGGCAGACAATTAGGCTAAATGTTTAAAAAAATCAGCTTTTAAGTTACCTTAACTAAATAAATGGTGAAAAATTAAGCAACTGTTGTTTCTCACCTTATTTTCTCCGAATGGTAAATCTTCAATAATTGAAGAGGCTGTTTTGCTTGTTCGTTGAGCTCATTCATTCATGAAATGGAGATGGCTGAAGTACCAAAGTTTTTGCACGTGGATATCATCCACTCCCGTACCAGTGCCTTCAGATGCCTTCACCCAAAATAAAAAAATATTAATATATTTATACAAATAGAACTTATATTAACGTAACTATTGTAAAATCTGTCGGCCTAAGGAAGTTTTCATTTGAATAAACTTTAACAACCAACTCACAGTAAATTTTACTGGCACCGGATTGGTAATCTCATGAAGATTTAACATAACACATACTACAGCAATAGCAATCGGGCATGTAGACTTTAAATCTCAGTAGGTAAAAAATTCTTGTCCCAGTATAAATTTGACGCGCTGATGGCGTCGAAATACGACCACTTCCATGGATAGAAAACAGGGTTCACTTCTTCCTGATAGTGCTACCGGGCGAGTTGCTGACCACAACACCCCAACTTGTGCAGAGGTCTTGAAAGAGTGTGCCCTACTACTCCTCAGGCCTGAGCCGTAAATGGGCCGTTGTGATGCAACGATTTTTTAACCACCGTGTACACTAAACACATACTATATTTTGAGATTTTTTCGGGCCCTGTACTACTATATTTATTTTTTAAATGGACCAAAAATACTATAATTTCGCCAAGCTCTATGTAAAGTTGTAAAATAACTCTTCTAAACGTCAAAAAGTAGGCATATATAGCATAAAAATTGCGGTTCAGAGAGAGCACGTGCCAGGCTCTGGTTCACCAGATTATGTGTTGTATTGGGCTGCAAGAAAGCTGATGGCGGAAGCCTAATGCTATGGTGTAATTGTAATTAAAAAAAAATTATTAATAGCCTAGCAAGAAATGCAAACCCTGGTTTAGCCTAATGCCTGCACTTTTTGTCCGCGAGGTCACTTCAGTTGCATTATTGTCATTAGGAAATTAAATTATCACTTACCTTCCTCAGCTGTTTTTGGTAGGACGAGCGCATATTTTGAATTTTTTTTCTACCTCTTCTTAAGTTACATTGGGGTCCTTGGTGCGGAAAAATGATAACATGTCATCCCATGCCAAGCCCCTTATCCCTTTGTCATGATAACTGTCATTCAAATGCCAAAGGCATTCGTGCCCCCGGTATTTTTCAATCACTTCCAAAACAAAGTCATGGCCTTTAGTTCCCATGTTTACTCCACGGTAGCTGACACACGACTGATTGCAGTTTGAACGTAGAAATGCACATACACGGTGCGTCCGCGTCCATATGGACTTACTGTTTCCCCATACACGGTACGACCACTAAATGGACGGATGGACGTGGACATCAAAACATTTGGAAATCCAACTTGGTTGCTTCTGTCCACTACGTCCAGTCGGGTTTCCCCATAAACAGAGCGATTTCTGCCAGATTTTGGACGTACGTTCATTTGGACGCACCGTGTATGGCCTGCTTTACTAGGCCATCATCGTGCGGTTCTGGGCAGGCGATGGCTTGCAGTGCTGTGGTCGAGTCTGAGAGAAAAACTATCTTCTTGGTTAGCCCCATCTTGCACAATGCATCTGCTGCTTTGACAGCTGCTACTTCCCCATCGAAGTTGGTTTTGAATTGGCCCATAGGGAAAGATCCTTTGGCGATGGATGAATAGTAGCCTGCTCCACTAGTGTTGCCAATGGCTGAGCCGTCCGTATAAACATGCATCCAGTCGCACTGTGGGTACCTCAACGCTATCAAGTCGATAGCAGCCGCCGTTAGTATTTGTGGAGATGTGTCGGCTTTCCTCACGTCTACGCCAGGCAATGAGAGGGAGATGGGGATTTCTGACGTTTCAGCAAGTAGTTCAGGTCTTGCGAAGGGGGGCCTTCCGCTGGCGTCCAAGTTGTATTTTTCTGACAGGGCCAATGCTTTCCCCAGGGGTGTGTTCTGTGTCTTCAGCCTTGGCTATGGTGCAAGGCAACGTTTCCAGAAGTCTTCCTCCTCTATTAAAGAATTTAAGGGTTGTACAGTCGCGGCGCAACTCTAGTGGTTCAATGTCTGTTTGACACTCCAAGGCTGTGATAGGGGTGGATTTGGCAGCCCCACAGATAGCTCTCAGCGCAATATGTCGGGCAATGTCCAGTTTTCGCATGTTAGCGACACTTGCTGTACAGAAGGCTTCGCTGCAGTATTCAATAAGGGGTCTAATGAATGATTTGTAGTTGGTGACTAGGACATCTTGCGTTGCACCCCAAGTGGTGCCTGCTAATCTTTTCAACATGCATACTCTCTTACAGGCCTTTGTTGCTGCGCCATCGATATTTTGTTGTCCAAAAGCATGCAAAGGTATTTGGAGTTGGCAACTACGGCAATGTCGCAGTCGTCGTATTTTAAGTTGACTGTGTGGTTCTTGGTAGACAGGGAGAAAAGTTGTGCAGTAGTTTTGTCTTTGCTGACGAGCATCTCATTTTCCGCACACCACGCTCTCAGGACATGCAGGGCTTGGTTCAGTGCTCACTCGAGGGCCCCAGATTGTTAGGTTGTCTACATAGCATAGAACATCAATCCCGGGGATACTTCTAAGTTGTATTATCAAGTCGTTTATCAATCTTTAAAAGTCTGTTTGGAGGGCCCGGTCTTAGGCCACCGGTTTTGTCAATATAATGGTTTTCTCAGTACTTACCGTAGTAATTTCTTGTCACTCTCAAATTATATTTTGTTGTTGCATTTGTGAAAACGGACTAGGAAGTTCCCGGCTGGGGTTTTAACTGATATTTTAAATAAAAATAATTAGTTTTGGTACAATTTTTCTTGGAGTCAGCCATACTTGTTTCTGGATGTGAAAAGTTTGTGTTAATGTTTTATGCTAAGCATAGGCGAATTTTTTGTCATGAGAACATCGCCGCCATGCCATACGAAAAATGGCGGGAAAACTGGCGGTCATTGCATTTTGGCCAAAATTCAAAATAACTATAAGGCGGTGTTTCCACCGACCGGCTAGAGCTAAATCCAAATACGGTGACGTGGTAACAGACATTCAAGACCTATGCGGGGTTTCCACTGACCTCGCATTGCAGAATGCAAATGACTTTGACGGAAATGTTTGTTTTACTCTATGCCATAGTTAAAATTGATTAATGATCGTATAGTAAAATCACAAACAAACAAACTAAATTTAAATAATGGTGTCATGGGATATGTTAATTACAAACATTTCCGTCAATGTCATTTGCATTCTGCAATGCGAGGTCTATGAAAACCCCGCCTAAGTCTTGAATGTCTGTTACCACGTCTCCCTATTTGTATTTAGCCCTAGCCGGACGGTGGAAACCCTGCCTAGGATATAATGCATTTTTGTCTTTAAAGGCTGTTTAATGTGTTTTTATTCATTTTTAACGCCGGCATA
This sequence comes from Psococerastis gibbosa, assembly GCA_963971405.1. Lineage (NCBI taxonomy): Eukaryota > Metazoa > Arthropoda > Insecta > Psocodea > Psocidae > Psococerastis > Psococerastis gibbosa. The sequence continues at coordinate 25,536,797 of OZ020486.1, read as the reverse complement.
GGCCTATACTAAATTCAGGTTAGGTGAAAATTTTCAAAAATTGGCTTGAAATAGTGGGATTTTACGCATTTTAATGGCAGTAGCGTCCAGACGTTACTGGTGAAAAATAAACATTTCCGTCAATTCTGCAATGCGAGGTTGGTGGAAACGCCACCTATGTCTTGAATGTCTTGCTACCACGTCACCGTTTTTGGAAATAGCCCTAGCCGGTCAATGGAATGGCACCTTAACCAGCGTTATTTCAGGTTGTTCCTGCGCATAAATACCCCCAATTCATTATGAAATCCAAATAATTACAGTATGTTCTGTTATATTTTAATGTTTAGTTAGTTTTATGCTTTTTAATGTTTTGTTATAACCTTAATTATTATAGGCCTAGATCAAAATCAAGTTTTAAATATAAAAAATTTCTTTACAAAAATCTAAATTTTTTTTAATTTACTTGGGTTGTTGCGCGAGGCCCCTGCAAGAGCGAGGCCCCGGGCGATTGCCCTGTACGCCACCCCCTAAGGCCTCCTCTGTCTCATCGAATAAAAGAGAATTCTTTTCATTCTCATCCATTTCTGCAAAGATGAAGTGCGTACTGTTACCCCCTTAACTCTACGCCACTGGTAGATTGTTCCATGTAGTAAAACGGTTCCTGTGTAGACTTGCTGGCCCACCTTCTCACTTTAGCTCGAAGAACTTCCCCGATAAGTCTAGTTTTGTACAAAAAGTGACAATAATAACGCAAACACCGTAAAACCACTTTGCTTTCAATTTTAGCCCTGAGGACCGCACTGACTAAGCCGTATTTCGCTCTTTGTTATAACCTGGTAAGCCTACTAGTCTACCAATTAGGCTAGAGGCAAAGATCGATATTACCTTTTAAAATATAGGCCTAATATATGATACACTCCGAGCTTTACAACTTTACTAATTCTAAAGTAAATTAAATTGAATAAAACAAAAATTAAACAACTGAGGCCACCCACTCAAAATATGATGAGTCCATAATAAAAAACTGAGTTGCATATACTTTTTTGGCATGTTTATCGTTCAAAATTTTTGCAGACAATCTTCCCCAAAACAGGTTGGTCTGGAAAACGAATAATATAGGATGACAGGCTTCAGAATAAGTGATTAAAAAAATTGATATTATAGCGTCGTACACTGCACAAAAGTACCTACCGTGCGTGCATACTGCAATATTGTATGTGTAGCTATAATAGTCTATACTGCTCAGGGCCAGCTTCTCGAACCAAATATGAAAAACCCTGTTTGTAACCTGAGAGAATTTCTTAGAATAGTTTCAAATATATCGTACCGTAAAAGGAACATAAGTTTACTGTATATAGAATTGAATAACTTAAAAAAACTTAGGCTCCTACAGTATACAGCATGCCTCGTCCGCACAGTAAGTAAATCCTGCACTTTATATTAGGCGGGGTTTCCATTGACCTCGTATTGCAGAATAACATCGATGTAGCAGATATTATTCATAAGTCTTGAATGTCTGCTACCACGTCAATGTCGAAGTCATTCTGCATTCTGCAATACGAGGTCAATGGAATCCCCGCCTTATTAAAGGCCTTATAAGACGTTGCGTTTGAACGTTTGACCCTTGCATGGGAATAATATGTACAATATAATAATATGTATAATAATAATATATAATAGGCGGCGTTTCCACCGACCTCGTTTTTGACCGTGATATTGACGTAGTAGCAGACATTTTTAGACTGTCTTTAATGTCTGCTACCACGTCAATATCACGGTCAAAAACGAGGTCGGTGGAAACCCCGCCTTAACTGTACGAGTAATTGAAGCGGAGGTATTATAGTATGTTAAGAATATTGCCTAAATTTTTTTCTACAGTAGAAATACAGCAATATAGTGTAGATAATGTAATACCACATTAAAAATAATTAGGCGGGGATTCCATTGACCTCGTTTTGCAGAATGCACATGACGTTGACGAGGTAGCAGACATTAACGACTTATTAATGAATTAATGATGTCTGCTACCACGTCAACGTCATGTGCATTCTGCAAAATGAGGTCAATGGAATCCCCGCCTTAACCTATTTTGTTATTTGTAGAGATTGAAATACCAAGTTAAAATTCAATTGAGCCAGAGATATAGTAGTTGCGGTTCGCCTCCAGACAACCCCTGCGGATTCAAAAAGTGCAAAAAAAAGATGCCGGCGTGCCCTTCACTTCCAGAACAGTCACGGGAGGAATCTATTGAAGTATGCCCAGAAGAGCCAGTGTTCCAAGATAAAATTGAATGCAAGGAACGACAAGAGCAACAAGATTGTAAAGTGTGTGAAAGCAAACCCACCCGGTCTGGCGAAGACGAACCAAAGAACGACCCATCCACCTGTTGTAAGAAGCCAACATGGAACAGGAAATAGATTGATCATGGCAAATTAACACCTGTTAATCCTCGATGAGGAGACATTATAATTAATATTATACATCCTCACGTATGCAAAATGTTTTCTCAATGGTGATACATCACAAATAAAATTGATACATACTTTTTGGACGTTTATAAAGAAAAAAAAACTGTATTTTTAATTTTTTTAAGAGAACCGAGCTACGTCCGACAATCTATTTGTAAACCGACAACAGAATTGTGCCTAAAAAAAGTACCAATATTTCAATGAACAAAACATTTCAACTAAATTTGTGCTAGTAGTTTTAAAAAACATCATAAAATATAATCAATGCGAGCATGAAGGGCAATTTTACCCGAAACGTTGGCCATGTTTGAAGAATAGGCTACCAATTTTTTACACACATAAAAATCTATTCATCAATCAAGCAATCCATAAATTATTACATGCTACACGTAAGTGTTGAAAATATCAATTTATGTTCACATCCTTAACATTAATTACGGTTCCGTCAGTGGAAACACGAAATCTTACTGAAATAAAAATAAAAGTATTTTGTACCAGTTACATTTCACTCCTAATGTACAATTGATTGGAACTATGGTATTGAAGAAAACAAGCATTTTCGCATGAAATGTCGAAAAACTTTTTTTTATTTTCTGGCAATGACTCTGTAACTGCGAGATATTAACTCAACATCAGCCTATTCGCCTACTTACAATACCAAGCTCTGAAAAATTATGAGACAGTCTAGCTCGCACCTAGAAAGCAATAGTGGTGGAGTCATTCTGAATGCTCTTTTTTCCAACATAACGTGAATTACGATACATTATTAATGTTTATTTTTCCAACTATTCAGGTACGTAATATAAAGCATTTGGCCATATGTAAAGTAATAGTATTTATTTGGTATGTCAGACATTGATTGTTATTCTAATCCTGTGAATTGATGGGTTTAAAAACGAAACCTTCGTATTGTGTTGAAAATTGACTAGATATGTAATTTTATTGATGCAACCTGTACTTACTAAACGACAAAATGCTTTATTACGGATTTCAAATTTTACAAAAATGAAATTAGGTCTAGCACTTTAAATAATAATATCATACTGTACACTCACAGCCAATTCAACGTTATTATTAGCACGATACTAAAATTAAAAAAAAAAAAAACTATTAATAAAAATCAACAAGGGCTAACAATCAGCAGTTTGGAAATATCCTTTAAAACCTCTTGTTAAAAATAGACTGCATGATTATCAATTTTTGTCTTTAATCTTATTTGGTATATAATACAGTCATTAACTTGACTTAGGTTGAAAATGGAACCTCCTCGTTGCATCCAAAATTACAGAATCACTTAAAATCTGGACTTGGCGGGACTCGAAGCCACGATCTATGCCTTGCAGGGGCTTGTAGTATAGATTGTGGGATCGAGCCCCACCAGTTCTAGATTCTTCTTGACTCTCTAATTTCGGATAGACTGCATGATTGTAAACGTAGCTGGAGCGGCAGCAGAAGACAAGCTTTATTCATACCGGTATTATTAAGGGCCAATCGGAGTCGCCCATATTCCATTTTCTGTTCAAACTTCAATTTCTCATGAAATATGGAACGCAGCACAATGAAAAAATGCTGAATCGCAAGAAGAATTGTTTTTCCTAATTTTGATATTCAGTATGTGGCCTTAACTAACCCCAATTCGCCACAGTTGATGAACTCCTTCAACTTGAACTCCTGAGTGACCGTTATTTTTTGGGTATCAAGTTCACTAACTATAGCGGTATTGATGATTGCAACATACTATATATTAAAATTAGGAGAAAAAATTCTTCTTGCGATTCAGCATTTTTTCATTGTTCTGCATTCCCTATTTCATGAGAAATTGAAGTTTGCACAGAAATGGAATATTGGCGACTCCGGTTTGCCCTTAAAGTCATTTTAAATTGCATGGAGGGAGTTACATAATAGCCTATACGGTACCATTTAGTAAGTTTTACAACTTGAAGTTAATCAAACACAACCATTGTAGGACAAACTTAGCCTAAAACCCATATCCATATTTTAAACACTTCGTTAACCCGAATTTCTTTTTAAAAGTCTCCATCTTAAATGCTTTCAAAATTATCGGAATATTCACCTAGACTATTTAAATTATTTAAAAAATAATAATGAAGGTTCCTAAAACTATTTATTTTTTACAAATCAGCGCAGGCGTTGTATGTATTAAATGGGTGCCTAAAATAAGTTATTTGATGGGTTGGCATCGTAAGCTCTTAACACAGGATGCCAACTATAGACATTGGCGCCCCTGGATCACTCATAAATCTCTCTGTTGCTATGTTTTTGTTAATTTAATACGTAAGTTTAAAAAAATGCAGAACCGAAAATAAAAGTATGGAGTTAGTTTAAATTCGAACACTGTAAATACAGCGACTCATAATCCATAGTGGCTCAGCAATTCGAAAATGATTTACTAAAATGTACCAAGAATCTTAAAATGATAACAATTAAAAACTCGTTGGAACGATTTGCAAGGACGGAAGTACTAATACCATATCAAGGAACTAAATCTATGAAAATCATCAGTCTAGACTTGGGTCTTACAATAGAATCAATGCATGACGGTTGTCATCTTACTGAATCTTAACAATTGACTTATTATTTTAAATATCCATCAACACTCAATGGAGGTGCGAAGTCAGGAAATAGCTGTGATTCTTCGGTAAAATACGGTATGTGGCACGCAAAGAGTTGATGAGATTATTGTGTGTAGTCCTATTATTGTATATATTTTATCCAAACATATTCTTTCGAACAGACATCTTTAACTGGACTTAATAAAATTACATAGGAGAAAGGGGCATAACAATGCAAATAATACAATAATAATATCATAGATGACCGCCCACAGGGTTTCAAATTCTTGAGTTTGAAGATAAAAGGAAGTGGCGAAGCTTCAGAGAATAATATGCCGTACAGCATGCGCATCTTAATTTCTTCTCATTTCCATAAACAGGTCAATTCAACCTGCGGATGATGGAATTAAAAAAATTAAAAAATGACGCGTCTTGACGTATTTTAGGGCGCAATAAAATAATGCAATTCACTTCAAAAGATCTACACTCATTCATTGTACAAAATTTGGCAAGATATGGAACGGTTCCTAATGTCTAATATATTAATAGCCTTAGCAGGGTTTGTAGTGTAGAAGGCTTGTATTTGGTAAAAAACCTTGCATTTCGTGTGGGAAGGTAATATTTACCTTATGCAGTATAAAATATGGCTAATTAGCAACAAGTCAGTCACAGTCATGCACCTTTTATAACTTTCTTAATGGTGATGCCACATCATGGGAATTAAGTTGGATCTTGCATAACAGCATTATTACGTCGAGGCGTGATGACTGTTTCGCCGCCTTAAAAAGGCTCGAGAGTTCAACGGATACACCCGAGACATGAGAATCAGAGCGGACGCTAGGGCCAGTTGAACCGGAGCATCGTCACCTCCCGGCAACCGCACGAACACTGTGGCAACTCCGGCGACGCCATCTTCAGTAGGCTCTATTGCAATGGGACGCACAGTCGACGTCTGCTTCCCGCGCCGCCCGCCAGCACTACCCCGAGGAGGTTCATCGTCATCTGGTGGCAAGTCTACCACAAGCCCGGCAAATGGTCGTTTTGCCATGTGAAGCATCTCAACAACATGTCTCCGCCTAGCACGACGCAATTCGGTAGCTTGCTTGGCCTTCCATGCAACTACACAGGCAGCTAGGAAAAGGAAGAAGCAGGAAAAGAAGACCGAGAAAAATACGAAAAGATCTATGTGCAGTTGATCTTGACGGAAGAAAATTATTCCCTTGCTTGGCGTGGGGTGGTCAGCGGTTAGAGCAATGTAAAACTTCGTGTTGATAAGATCATGTCTGAAACCATAAAGCACATAGGTTATAAACAGTAAAAATATACGCTGAGAGGAACTATTCTTAAAGTGTGCTCCACGAAGCCTTAGCGCTACGTAGAGCCTCTGTAGGTGCTCTGCGAGAATACTAGTAATTAGGGGTCCATTAAGCGAATGAAGCGACCGCTTCAGGCCCCACACTAGGCCTAACCTATTGTTTTGCGGCAAACCACCCGCGCGCCTCCTACACCCCCCCCCCCCACCCCAGTAAATTAATTTTTGAAAACTACCGGAATTAAAAAATTACAAAAATAATTATTAGTCCCTTGGGTTACAGTGGTGTTTATGCCATATGAAACCACAACTCAAATTAAAACTGGATAAAGCAATTAAAGTTGAAGTAGCGAAGTAGCGTACAATCTAGGGACCTATTTCACCATCCACTTTTTTATTAACAAGCAAAAGGAAATGAGAAACAGCTAATTTATTCAAAAATATTTAGTGGTCATTAAAACTACAATACTACTCTGGGTACTTTTAAAAAAAAATAATAGAACAACACTGACCTTTCTTTTGGCAAGGTAAGAATCAGTCGGTTACGAATATTTTTAACGATAAGAAACGTATTCTTTTTCTTGAGAGTGACGTAGGTAGTGAGCTCATCTGTCGACTCAACTTCCCGACTCCAGTATCGATCATTGTAAGTTCTATTGGCAACACGGGTCGTTAAATCCATTGGCACAACTCCTTCAACGCCAGTTCTAAAGTTGTATTTTGGATCCCATGCCACCTATAATAATGAAAAACATATTAGAAGGATGCCCGCGGAGAATCACCATGAAAACCTTGCATACCGTGTGGGTGCCCAAAAGAACCCAGAATAAAATTGCCGTGGGCACAACTTTTGTAGCAAGCATATTATCTACTGCCAGGCCAGGCGGGTAAGATGAGCATCTGCAGCGTAAACAATGAAGATGCGAAAGGTTATGACAGAGATCGAGCTTGGTAGTTCTAGTCATAAGCTAATTTCAGTCATTATAAAGCTGTTTAGAGTGGAACTGAAGTGCGCAGAAACGTACTGTGCCGGTTTGGTTGGCAAGCCTGCCTGCTGGATTATACATTTCCTCTTCATTTGCCGAAATTTTCTTTTTTTATGTAGGAGCCCGACAACCTCCGTCACATTTCCTCTGACATTTCCCGTTACGTTTCACCGCAATTGGCCTTACATAGCTTATATATAAATATATATATGTATCTGCTCAAAGGCAAAGGTCGGTATCCCAGCATTAGGCCTTGACACAGTCCATGCTGTTTTGAGTTCTTCTTGGGCAGTTAGGCCAATACTTATTGTTGTTTTTCTCGTTTCTGTTTTGTTTTTGTTTGTGTTTTTATTGAATTAGGGAAACTTTAGGACACTTGTCTTAAGAATCTTGATTATTGTAATACTAACCATTCCTTGCCTTACCTGGGTTAGCCCATAGAAGACTTTCTAGTCTTATGGTTCGCCCAGGTAAAAATAAAGTCGTTATTTATTTATTTAATTTATTTATTTATGGCTCGACGCCATCCATTCTAATGCGTACCAGGCATGGCCAGCGCAAATCATTCCGTATTCAGTGCTGCCTGTATTGCCGACTTGACAATTGGTTTCTGCTCATGCTTTGTATTTCATGATGGCAAGTTTGCATGAATAACATGGTACTGAGAAAATTTGTTTCTTGATCGGTAAAAATGCTGAACGCAATTTGTGACAGACAAGAGGTTATTCGTCCACAATATCGAACCTGCAGCACATATACGACTAATAGCTAGGACTATTAATCTTATATTACTTATATCGCATATATAGCCTATACTTATATGTTTACTGTGTGGTACATATCTATATTGTACTTATAGCCATCTAGGTCTGATGGGATTTGGTAATTGTGTCAGGCGGTAATTGAGTTGCTCCGCTATGGTAGGAATACCCCAACCACAGCGAATTAAACCAATTAATAAGGGCTTAGTTGAGCATAGCATAGCAAACAAAGCAAACCCTAAGGCGCCCATTCCATTGACCGGCTAGGGCTATTTCCAAAAACAGTGACGTGGTAGCAGATATTCAAGACTTAGGTTGCGTTT